>CM053620.1:39939676-39955007 GCA_028646535.1 Procyon lotor | reverse complement strand
TCCGTGTCCCGCCTCAGAGATGAACCCGCCCCCCAAAGCTTGCAATTGGCCAACTCGGAGGAGCGATTCCTAAATGGGCCTGGTCGTCGGTCTTCTCTCCAATCGTTACTGGCTAATTCCTACTGCCAATCATGCAGAGGGTTGTTCCACGGAGGGGGACGAAATCCAGGAAGTAGCCTTTGACTCCGCCCATCACCCCCTGCAGCGGACTAGACGCGCCCAGGAGGAGGGGCCGGCGGGAGAAGAGTCGGGAGCACATGCGCACAGGAGAGTCTTGGCCGCAGAGTGTTGGGATACGGCGGGAAGTTCTCTGTGTAAAGTGGGGCAGAGGTTTATCATTGCTTAGTCGGTTCCAAGCCAGCATTAAGCGCTTTGCAGGCCTTGGCTTATTTAAACTTAACAACAACCCTGTGGTGTAGGGGCTACTATGGTCCCCATTTTGCTATTAAGGAAACAGTCTCAGAGAGGTACAGCCACTGCCCGAGGATCGCACAGCTTGGAAACCTATTTCTATTCTGAGCCAATGAGTCATCAACAGGGCCGACAGAACTTACAGAGTTTGGTGGGGGAGTAGGGAAAGGGGGCGTTCCTTAAGAAAAGAAATACAAGGGACACCTGGGTGGCTCAGTCGGTTGAGCGTCTGCCTTTGGCTAGGGTACTGATCCCGGGGTCCTGGAATTGAGTCCCGCATCGGGCTCTTTGCTCAGCGGGGAGCCTGCCTCTGCCTGCAGCTCCCTCTGCTTGTGCTCGCTCTCATGCTCTACCTCTCTCTGACAAACAAGCAAACAAATAAATAAATACAAAATTGCCAACACAAAATGGGGTATGAGGGGTGCCTGGGTGGCTCAGTTGGTTAAGCGTCTGCCTTCAGTTCAGGTCATGGTCCCAGGATCTTGGGATGGATCCCCGCATCCGGCTCCCAGATCAGCTGGGAGTCTGCTACTCCCTCTGCCCTTACCCTTGCTCCTGCTCGCGCGCTCTCTAATAAATAAAATCTTTAAAAAAACCTAGGTATGAACGTGAAAATTTAGAATACGAAATAAATTACATATTTAAAAGAGATGACAAATACCACAAGCATTGCAAAAGATAACGTAATGTTTTTATTAATTTACTGCCTGACACACCTCTTCTGGTAGTCGCTTACTTTTTTGGCTGCATATACTTATCTCATAATATCCTAATCTGCAGAGAGAAGAGAAAAGTAAATGATCTTTCCTCTCATATGCTTGATGGAACTTTTTTTAGTCCTTATAGTTTAGAAGAAGTTTCACCCTCACCAGTCAGTATCGGTGATGTCATCGAAACATTTTGGAAATTGGTGACAACTTTCACAAAGTTTAACTCATGTTAGCTATGTTTTGGGAAATGTTTTTCATGGAGTAGCTTCTGGCTCAATTTTTTTTTTTTTTTAAGATTTTATTTATTTGAGAAAGAGCGACAGAATGAGCGGGGAGCGGGTAGGCGAAAGGGGCACAGACAGAGAGAGAAGCAGACTCCCCTGCTGAGCAGGGAGCCCAATACGGGGCTCTGTCCCAGGACCCCAGAATCATGACCTGAGCCCAAGACAGAGGCTTAACTGACTGAGCCACTCAGGCGGCCCTCGCTCAGTCCTTTGATTACTAACTCACCTCCACAGGTGTTTGTGCAATAAGCCATTAGAGCACAGGGACCTCTCACAACAGGAGCATTCCTAGAAGCCTTTCCTAAAGCAGGACTACTTGTTAGGTAATTTAAGTATATCTGAAAGTGGCTATGAACCGCATCCCCATATCCCATGAAACCCAACCTAAATGTATCTTCAACTCACCTTCCTCTCTGCTAGATCCCCCAAATGCCTGAGGCTACTCCAGCACCACCCACGGTAAAGAGAAGCGCAACAGGGGGCAGGTAGAATGGCAAAAAGACAGGTCTTCACCAATTGCATTTTATCTTATTTTTTTAATTTAAAGATTTTTATTTATTTATTTGACAGAGAGGAGAGAGATCACAAGTAGGCAGAGAGGCAGGCAGAGAGAGAGGGGGAAGCAGGCTCCCCTCCGAGCAGAGAGCCTGATGTGAGGCTCAATAGCAGGACCCTGAGATCATGACAGAGGCTTTAACCCACTGAGCCACCCAGGCGCCCCACCAATTGCATTTTAAATATCCTCCCTTTGCGAATGTGATGAAGACTTCAGACCTTAGGAACGCACTGAAGGACCTTTGCAAATCAGGGCCCTGAAGCTGGCATGAGCTAGGCTATAAACCCATCCTGAGGGGCGCCTGGGTGGCTCAGTCGTTAAGCGTCTGCCTTCGGCTCAGGTCATGATCCCAGAGTCCTGGGATCGAGCCCCGCATCGGGCTCCTTGCTCACCAGGAAGCCTGCTTCTCCCACTACCATTCCCTCTGCTTGTGTTCCCTCTCTCGCTGTGTTTCTCGCTGTCAAATAAATAAAATCTTAAAAAAAAAAACCCATCCTGAACACCAATCACCACGCACTTGAGTGTCCACTGTGTGCCAGAGGCTATTGCGAAAAATCTTGCCCTGAAGCTTAAGGGACAGTCCTGCATTTGCCACCAACTGGTTGTGGGGTCCCCTTGGATTAGAATCCAAGACACGCTGGGGAAGAAAAAAAAAAAGGAATCCCAAAGCATCCTCTCACCAGCTGTGGAAGCTACCGTAAGTCACGCCTCTTCCTTGAGCCTTGCTTTCTTCATTCATAAATGAAGTTCAATTCATTCCTTCATTCATCAAGCATTTACTGAGCATCTGCTATGCTCCGGGCACTTTTCTGGGTGTTAGGGGGAGGTATAACAATGAACAAAGAGAAAAAGTCCGCGCCTCATGAAAGAGAAACAAAGAATTAAAATATAAACAAACAAATGTAATATGTCAGATTGTGGTAGATGCTATGGAGAAAATAAAGCAGAGTGAAGGGGATAGGGTGGTCAGACATGTCTCAGGGAAGGCGAATTAAAAGAGAGACCTGAAGAAAGTAAAGGAAACAGCCTTGCAGGTACAACGGTAGAACATTCCAGGAAAAGCAAACAGTGAATGCAAAAGCCCAGAGGTGGGAGCCTCCCTGATACATTTAAACAGTAAGGAGGGGCACCTGGTTGGCTTAATTGGCAGAGCATTTGGCTCTTAATCTCAGGGTCGTGAGTTCGAGCCCCAAGTTGGGGGTAGAGTTTGCTTAAAAAAACAAAGCAATTATTGAAAAAAAAAAAAAAAGCAGAAAAACAAAAACCAGGGAGGAAGTCAATACTGAGAGAGTGAAGTATGCAATAAGACACCTGGGAAGGAGCCAGGGGTCAAATCATGTAGGGTGTTGTAAGCCACAGTGAGGTCTCTGGGTTTTGCTCTGAGATGGGATCCATTGAAGGTTGAGGGCAGCAGGGACACTTTTCTACTCATGTGTTAAGTGGTGATGCTGGTGGCTGTGTTAATAGGCTGTGAAGGGGGCACGTGGGTGGCACAGTCAGCTGAGCTTCCAACTCTTGGTTTCAGCTCAGGTCATGATCTCATGGGTCGTGAGATCGAGCCCCCCATCGGGCTCTGCTCTCAGCATGGAGTCTCCCTGAGTTCCTCTCTCCCTCTGCCTCTGCCCCTCCCCGCCATCTCGCTCTCAAATCAATAAATCTTTTGGTAAAAAAAAAGAAACGGCTATTAAAACAATTGGAATGAAATAAAGTAGTGTCACCTATGGAAAACATTTTGGCAGGTCCTCAAAAAGTCAAACATAGGGTTACCATATGACCCAGCAATTTCACTCCTAGGTGTTGACCTAAAAGTATTGAACACGGGTGTTCAAACAAATATTTGTACATGAAAAAAATCTGTACGTGAATATTCACAGCAGTACCATTTGTAATAGCCAAAAAGTGGCAACAACTCAAATGTCTATCCGTGGATGATGAATGGATAAACAAGGAATGGTATATCTATGGTAGGGAGTATTATTCAGCCATAAAAAGGAATGGACCATTGGTCCATCCTACAACATGGAGGGACCTGGAAAACATGCTGAGTGAAAGAAGCCAGACACAGAGCTCACACATCGCATGAGTCTATTCACATAAAATGTCCGGAGTAGGCAAATCCGTAGAGACAGAAAGCAGATTAGTGGAGCCAGGGACTGGGGGTGGGGGTAGGCGTGGGAATGGGGGAGTCAGTGTTTAGTGGGTGTGAGGTCTCCTTTGGGGATGATGAAAGTGTTTTGGAACTAAGCGGAGATAATGCTTTCACAACACTGTGAGTGTCCTAGATGCCTCTGACTTGTGCCCTTTAAAATGGTTAATATTTTTAAGCAAAAGATTTTTTAAAAATCATTCAAATGAGAGATGATGGCGGCTTTTACGAGGCTCGTAGCCGTGGAGGTGAGGAGATGTGGTTGGCATCTGTACGCCTTCCGGAGGAAGAGCTGACAGAATTCGCTGATGGATTGGGTGTCAGGAGGGAGATAAAGAAACGAGTCGAAATGACTGCGAGGCATTTTGCTCTGAGGAGCTGCGAAGGGGAAGTTTCCATTTATTGAGATTAGATGACAAGCAGGTGGGGGGCAGGGAGAAGCAGGGATCGGGACTTTGGTTTTGGACACCATGGAGTACCCAAGGGACTTCCAAGTGGAAGTGTTAAGGGGCTCAGTGAATATATGAGTCTGAATTCTGGGGTGAGGTCCAGCCTAGAGAGATCTGTAAATCTGGGAGGCCAAGAGAAGAAGACCAAGCGCTGAGCCCCAAGGGTTAAAGACGGGGCGCCTGGGTGGCTCAGCCGGTTAGGCATCCCGCTCTTGATTTCGGCTCAGGTCATGATCTCTGGGTCACGAGATCAAGCCCTGCGTGGGGCCCTGTGCTGGGTGCGAAGCCTGCTTGGCATTCTCTGTCTCCTTCTTCCTCTTTCTCTCCCTCCCCGCCCCCAGCTCGCAAAGAAACTGCAGAGAAGGAGCGGACACTGAGACCGGAGGGAAATGATAAGTGTGGAGGGTCTTGGGAACCAAGGGAAGAAAATAAACCTAGGAAGAGGCTGTGACTATTATTAGTGAGAAGGGGACATGAGTCCAGGTCCTGGACTGCTGGACTGAGCCACATGGAGGTTACCGGTAACCTCAAGAGTTGATTTGGCTGAGTGGTGAGCCAAACCCTGGTTCGGATGATTCGAGAAGGACTGAGAAAAGGAATAGGAGATATTAGTAGGGATCTCTCTCTTTTTTTTTTTTTTTCTTTTCGGGTTTTGCTGTAAAACTGTGAAGAACAGGAAACCGCTGGAGCTGGAGCTAGAAGAGATTAATAAAGCATATTTGTATTAAAACGTGTTTTATGCCAAAGAGAATGATCCAGAAGAGAGCGGACAATGGACGGTGCAGGAGAGAGGGGGGAGAATTGCTTGATTTATGTCCCTGAGTAGACAAGAGAGGATGGGATCTAGTGTCTATTCAGAGTATTTCCATATCTAATAGGAGGGAAGGCAGAGAATAGGGTCTCGGGTGCAGGTGGGAGGTAGATGTCCTAGGAATATTCTGATGGTTTCTCTTCTCTCTCGGAGAATGGAGCAGGGTCCAGGGTGAGAATGAGAAGTGGAGTGGGGCTAGAGGTCCAAGGGGGAGGACAAGGTGCATCGTTATTCCAGGAGCGAGGGAGAGTGAATGGACATGAGGAGAGCTTCTAGGCGGTTCCCAGGCAGGTGATCACGTAGCGTGTGTTTGTGTCCAACCACATTCAGCCATTGCAGGCACAGGGTAGGCAGAGAGCTGGGTGAGAATTGTCCACTGGTCTCATTCACACAAAAGCTGGGAATGGAACCTGGTGCCCGGAGTGTGCTAGAAAGGAGGACAACTCTAATGGCTAGAAGTGCTCTGATTTGGGAAATAGAAGGGCTATGAAGAGTAGGGACTCAGGTCTTGTTCAATCCTATCCATTTATGGATAGAGAAACAGAGGCCCAGGCAGGTCCAGATTTCCCACACCTTAACGTGACTTTTTTAAAAAATTTTAAAGATTTTATTTATGTACTTACTTGACAAAAGAGATTGAGAGAGAGAGAGAGAGAGAGAGAGCGCACAAGCAGGGGGAGTGGCAGGCAGAGGGAGAGGGAGAAGCAGGCTCCCCACCGAGCAGGGAGCTCGATGCAGTACTCGATCCCAGGACCCTGAGATCATGACCTGAGCCAGAGACAGATGCTTAACGGACTGAGCCACCCAGGCGCCCCTAACATGATTTGTTTTAATGTGAGGTGCTATAATTATTATGCTCATAAAATGTCCCAATAGATAAACCCATGATCAGACTGACTGAGGTCATCAGCAAACATAGCCCAAGCCCCCGCTTGGATTGTCCTTCCTGGTTATTACAGCTGATTATATAGAGCAATCACTAAGCTGTAGGTGCTTTTCCTAGATGTCTCAGTGAGAGGCAGTGAGGTGGTCGATGAGCCTGTCTGCCTGGGTTTGAAACCCAGCTCTGCTTCTTACAGTCCAATTCTCCATGTCTCAGTTTTCTCATCTGTAAAATGGGGATGAACAGCAGAAGGGCCTTGTAGTGGTTTTTTGTGGGGGTTTTTTGGGGGGGTTTTGTTTTGTTTTGTTTTTGTGAGGAATGAATAGGTTGATACATGTAAAGCTCCTAGCACAACGCCTGCCAGGGAGGAATCACCAAATAACCATGGCGATTATCATACCATCGAATCCCTTTAACAATCTAGGGAGAGGTGCTATTATGATCCCTTTTTAAAGACGAGGATGCCTAGCACCCCCATTTCTCCATTCTCCAACAGGTCTCCACGTGAGGTACGTATGAGGATGCGAATTGAGTGCAGTTCAGAGGCAAAGGATTGGAGGGAATTTGATGTCCACTTTGGAGGGAATTTTAGGGCTTGAGAAGCAGAACGTGGACTATATGGCGGGATACTCCACAGCCATCGAGAAAAGAAAGACTCACACGTCACTGCAGTGCTTAGTAAATGCCTGATGCTAAACCCTTTAAGATGCCAGCTGGCGGGGCACCTGGGTGGCTCAGTTGGTTGAGCAGCTGCCTTCGGCCCAGGTCATGATCCTGGAGTCCCAGGATCGAGTCCCACATCAGGCTCCCAGCTCCACGGGGAGTCTGCTTCTCTCTCTGACCTTCGCTCCTCTCATCCTCTCACTTTCTCTCTCTCAAATAAATAAATAAAATCTTAAAAAAAAAAAATGCCAGCTGGCAATGATCCTATGAGAAAAGTGCCATTTTTATATATTTATATATATATTTTTTTTTAAATGGTCTTTTTTTTCTTTTAAGATTTTATTTATTTATTTATTTGACAGCGAGAGAGATCACAAGCAGGCAGAGAGGCAGGCAGAGAGACAGGGGGAAGCAGGCTCCTGGCTGAGCAGAGAGCCCGATGCAGGGCTCAATCCCAGGACCCTGAGATCATGACCTGAGCTGAAGGCAGAGGCTTTAACCCGCTGAGCCACCCAGGCGCCCTATATATTTATTTTTTTTAAGAAGGAGAGAGAGAATCTTAAGCAAGCTCCATGCCCAGTCCATGAGCCTGAGACACGGGGCCCCGATCCTATGACCCTGAGATCATGCCCTGAGCCAAAATCAAGAGTCAGATGCCTAACCACTGAACCACCCAGGTGCTCCGAAAGTGCCATTATTTGACAACCTTCCATTCTACCCAGAAAGGTTAAGAAACTTCCCCAAGGGGATTCAGGTAGGGAGCAGCCCGGTAGGTTACTTAAACCCAGGCAGCCTCTCAGAATCCTTGCAAGACTCACCCATCCTGAGCTAGAAATAAGCTTGGCTACACAGAGAGCTCTCCGAAAGCACAAGAAAGAAAGATAATGAGGTTTGTGGCCCAATGACACTGTTGCAAATTTAAAACACACACAAAGAAACTAACTGTAAGGATACACATGAATCTTAATAAAAGAACAGAAGAAGGATGGAGGCCAAAAATTAAGCACGCTTAATCAGTGGACTAATAGTGGATAATAATAATAATAATAGCGGATGCCTATGGGGGGGCAGATGAAAAGGGGAAATTTCTAAAATTAAATTCAACCAAAGATGATTGCATAGAATCGGCTCATGTCTGTGCGCTTGTGGTTCCAAAGTAGGGAAGCATGAAGACTCCCAGGGAGGGAGAGATGACTGGCGGGGGGTGGGAGGTGCATGTACCTGGGAGAAACTTGATCAGAGAAGAGGGACCAGCAAGAAACAGAGGCAGGGTGGTAAAGCTGTTAAGAGGGCAACCCTGAGGCGCCTGGGTGACTCAGTTGGTTGAGCAACTGCCTCGGGCTCAGGTCATAATCCTGGAATCCCAGAATCGAGTCCCACATCGGGCTCCCAGCTCCACGGGGAGTCTGCTTCTCCCTCTGACCTTCACCCATCTGATGATTTCTCTCTTTCTCAAATAAATAAATAAAGTCTTAAAGAAAAAAAAAAAAAAAGAGGGCAACCCAAAGCCAGGCCACCAAGGGTTCAAATCCCAACTTAACCCCAAGGCACTCAAATTCCCTGTGGCTTTGTTTGCTGTACTTTTTTTTTTTTTTTTAAATAAGTAGTATAGTTCTTTACGATTTTTTAAATTAACATATAATGTATTATTTGTTTCGAGGGTACAGGTCTGTGATTCATCAGTTTTACACAATTCCCAGTGCTCACTATATATATATATATATATATATATATATATATATATATATTAATGCCAACATGGGGATTGAACTCATGACCCAGAGATCAAGAGTCACGTGCTCTAGCGACTAAGCCCGCCAAGCACCCACCGGCCCTAATATTTGTAAAGCCACACCCTTGAGAGAGATAACATAGAAAGTTCCTTCTTCTCCCACAAACCTAAGGCAAGAAATCTATATTGCTCCTGGATGTTCTTACGGAGAGCCCATTTTTCTTTCTCTTGGATACAAAACAGTGTATGGTTTGACTTGCCTTTTATTTCTTTATTTTTAAAAACTTTATTTATTGGGGCGCCTGGGTGGCTCAGTCGTTAAGCGTCTGCCTTCGGCTCAGGTCATGATCCCAGAGTACTGGGATCGAGTCCCGCATCGGGCTCCTTGTTGGGCAGGAAGCCTGCTTCTCCCGCTACCACTCCCTCTGCTTATGTTCCCTTTCTGCTGTGTTTCTCTCTGTCAAATAAACAAAAATCTTAAAAAAAAAAACAAAAAAAAACCAACTTTATTTTTTTATTTGACACAGAGGAAAGAGATCCCAAGTAGGCAGAGAGGCAGGCAAAGAGAGAGGGGGAAGCAGGCTCCCCGCTGAGCAGAGAGCCCAATGCGGGGCTGGATCCCAGGACCCTGAGATCATGACCTGAAGGCAGAGGCTTTAACCCACTGAGTCACCCAGGCGCCCCCTGATTTGCCTTTTAAAAGGCTGGCTCTGGCTGCTGTGGAAAGGGGGCAAGAGTAAAGGCGGGGAGCCCAGAAAGAGGCTCCCGTGAGAGAGTCCAGTGGGGACCCCTTGGGGGCGTGCACCTCGGTGGTGATGACAAGTAGGTCGGGCAAGATGGGGTCAGATTGAGACTCTAAGGGTACGGCAGAAAAGCTTTGCTGATAGATTGGATGTAGGTGTGAGGGAAAGAGGGGGTGTCAAGGGCGAATGCAAGGTTTTTGGCCTGAGCAACAGGGAGAGTTTGGAATTTATCCCGGAGGCAGTCGGAAGTCATAGGAAGATGTTGAGGCTGGGGGGTGGGGGAGGGGACTGGGTCAGATGCCATAATCACCAAGGAGGCAGCCAGGACTGGGAACACAGGCCTGGGAGACAGACCACGAGGATGGATTCTAGCCCTGGCTCAGCCCCCAACTCACTGTGGGCTCCTGGGCAGGATAAAACTATTCTCTGGGCCTCCGTTTCTCCATCGTACAAAGAGCCTGATAGGAATAAAAGACCCCTAAAGACCCCCTCAGGGCAAGTATTTTTGGTCCAAGATTCTCTGACTCAAATATTCTCAGGATCAGACAAATATACCATCATTTTTCAAGGACCAGCGTCTCCTTTATAATCCTCTCCTTTATAATCTCCCAAAGTCCCCTTGGACGGGACACAGAATTTCTCTGGTCTGGGAAGGAGGGGCCTAACATCAGTGACAATGAAGGGTAGTATTTGTTGAGGGAACATTCTGGGCCAAGGGCTGTCCATGCACTGTCACACTGAGATCAGACAGGAGCCCTGAGAGGTAGGTGCTTTATTATCCGCCCCCATTTGTAAGTGGGGAAACTGAGGCTCTGAAGAGGCGAAATGATTTGCCCAAAGCCACGTAGGAGCACAAGGACTCTGGTGACGTCTCCCCACCTGCAGGGTTATCACCCTGGTCCAGCCAGCCACCAGCACCGCTTACCTGGATGGTCATAGTCACCTACTCACTGGGCTCCTTCTACCCTCCATCTCCCTACATACCGTGTTTTTCATACACAGCCAGAAGAATCTGTGATAAGACCTATGTCAGCTCACATCCCTCCTCTTCTCAAACCTCTTTCACAGTGATCATCTCACTCTGAGTCAAAGCTAAGACTTTACAGTGGCCCTCAAGGCCCCACACAGTCTGTGCTCTGCCTAACTGGCCTCATTCCTCCCACTCTCCCCTCCCCTACTGTGCTCTAGCTTCCCTGGGCTCCTCTTTCTTCCTCCAAAATGCCAGGTGCACTCCTGCCTCAGGGCCTTTGCACCTGCTCTTCTCTCTGCCTGGACCCCTCTCCCCCCAGAGACCCATATGACCCACTCCCTCACCTCTTCCTCCTTCAGGTCTCTGCTCAAATGCCACCTCCTCAGTGAGGCCTCCCCTGTCCACTATATTTATACCCAAAGCCCTACTCTCACCCCCTTGTGCCTCGACCCCTCATCCCCCTTCCCAGATGTATTTTTCTCCACAGTCCTTATCATCTGTATGGTTTACTTCTTTTGCAGGTTGATTGTCTATTTCCTTAGAATGCGATCTCATTAGATCCGGAATTTGTGTCTATTTTGTTCACTGCTGTATCTCCAATGCCTAGAACAGTGCCCAACACATAGCACATGCTCAATAAATATTTTTGTCAAATGGATGAGTAAGGCTTTGTCTTCAAGGCTGATGCTTGTAACCACCATACACTGTGTTCAAATCACTGTGTTAATATTTCCTGTGTTGACTTCTGATCACATCTCTCCATCTCTCCTGCCCTTGCTAAGGTCCAGGCAAAGAGCCCTCTCCTCGCTGGAGTCTGTTCTGGCTGCCTCCCCCCATTGCCCTGTTGATGCCCATGTCACTCCCCCGTGTAAACTCCTCCAGTGACTCCAGGATTGCACCTCATAACCGCCACACGAGGGTTTTTCATACTGTTGGTCATAACCGGTGAGGGGACTGTGAAATCAACGAACATTTTTCAGTAGGAAAGAATAGACTGGAGTCTGTGCACTTGGTGTAGATGTAGTACAGACGAAAGTACAGGCGAAGTATGATTTCATGAAACTTTTGTTTCAGTGTTGTATGCATTCGATCGTGACATAATATCTCTCAACGTGGGTCAAAACAGTTTGCAAAATCCTGCATTCTGTAGTCGAGACTCCTAAATCCCATGCACAGACGGGATAGAGACTATTGATATGATTCAGCTCAGATTTCTCTCTTCGCTGGCTGGGACCCAGGCCAAGTGGTTTCACCTGCTTCGGTTCTTGGACTCCTTGCCACACCCTAAACACTGTTAACGATTCTCCCTTGACAGATGATGAGATGAGGCTCAGACTGGAGAAAGTCCATGCCTGAGGTCACAAGGCTGGGAAGAAGAGCCGACCTCCCTCCTCAAACTACCCACTTGCTGGCTTGCCCTGCCCCTCCCAATCTGCTCCCTGTCTACACAGAGCACTCAGGTTTGCCAGTCCGTCCTCAGCACCCCATATGCAAGGTGCCTCATAGATCCTCCAACATCTCAGTGGGAGGTACCATCTGAACTCCCATTTTACAGGCAGAAAAACTGAGGCTAGCAAGTATTTCCAGGAATCCACCATTCTATCATGCCTTCTCCAAACTTCTTTAAGTGGCAGGAGAGAGAAATGGCTAAAGCCATGTCTTTGACTGCCTGGGTTCAAATCTCATGTTTCAAAACCATGTGATCTCAGGCAACCTCTCTGGGCCTCAGTTTCCTTTCCTGCAAAATGGGAATAATAATAGTACTCAACCAATTTCAATAAGTTGGAATACATGCAAAGTTCTTAGCTCAGCAGCCACGCCTCTTTGCTGGGAATCATCCCAACAGCTCTATGTAATTATATTACTCTGTGCCCCCCAGCATTGTTGCAGAGACCCAGAGGCCCTTGCCTGAGTTCATACAGCTAGAAAATGGGAGAGTGAGAATCTGGATGCAGATCGGGCTGAGTCACAATAGCCCTTGGGGTATTTGTATTGACGGCAACAGCGGGAACATTTTCCAAATTAAGGAACATGAGACTCAGAGAGGGTAAGGACATGCCCAAGTCACACAGCATGTAAATGTCAGAGCCAAGATTCAAACCCAGGTTTGTGTGTGTCCGGGGGCAGGCTGACCTTTGCCCCATGACCCCCCCAAAAAAGCTCTGATGGAGCAGGAGGAAAAAGCACGCCAAGGGGTGTGTTTGCCTCAGCTTGGTCTGAGGGGTCTTCTATCCTTGGCTCTAGCCCCTCCCTACCCACCCTAAGGTGACTGCTCCCCTAAAGACCCTGGGGTGGAGGTACTAGGGTGGCACGGATGATGGCAGAGGGTGCGGCAGCCCCCTCCTCTGGCCTCTGATTGGGGCCCTGCAATCCCCCAGGATTTGGTGCTTGGAAAGCTGACGTTAGGTTGCTATGGCAATGGGTTTGGGGCGGTTGCCATAGCAGCAGAACTAGCCTGGGTTTAAAAATATCTAGGAGGAGGTTTGTGTTTGTGTGTGAGTGTGAGTGCGTGACCAACCGTGCTGTCGTGTGTGTCCAAATGGGAGGGCTTGGGGGGGGGGGATGTGAGCTGGGGCTGCAGGCATGACTTGGGGGTGGGGGCTGACCAATACCGGGGATTTCCGTGTGTGTGGAGCATGTCACTGGGTGGCCTGTGAGGTCCCTGTATTTCGTGCATTTGACTACGAGAGTCATGTATCTGAATGTGTGTGATCATCCAGTTTGTGTGGAAGGCAGGATTGGGTCTGTTTGTCAGTCTACATATCACATGTCACTAACATGTATGCCTTATGTAACATAGGCTGTTTATGTCTTACAGCTTTGATCATGTACTTGTAACTTCTCAGGGTATGTGTGGCCAAGTGTGGAGTTATTTTGGCTTTGAACATGTGCACCTGGGACATACTCGGGTATCAGATGTGTGTTTCTCTATTTTTGCCTGAGAGCCTGTGATATATATGGTCCTCATGACTGAATGTGCATTATGCATTATGGGTGAGAGTGTGTGTGTGTGTGTGTGTGTGTGTGTGTGTGTGTGTACCTATCCCTGTGGGTCTTCTTCATACATCAGCATGTGCCTGTGTGAAACTGTCGAGTATACACCTGTGTGTCTGCAAGAGGGCTTGTGTGGCTGCGTGTGTGCTGGGGATGTGGAAATTCATGCCGGATTCCATGGATGTTGGGATATGTACCTGTGTGGTGGAGTATATGTGAATGGAAGGGTCTGAGGTGTGGAGCTTGGCCTGACCCCGGTGCCTCCCTGCATCTCTCTTGCGGTTGCCGCTTCCTTGTCTCCATAGCAACTAGCTTCTCAGCTCCCTCCAGGAAGACCGAGGGGGAGGATCCAGACTGCAGTGGACCACAACCCCCTCGAATCCCCCTTGGCTCCGGGGACAATGGGGGGGAGGGGACAGATGGGAGGCCACTTCATCCTCCCCAGGCCATCTGCTACCCTCCCCATCCTGGGGACCTGAGAGCATGACAAGGGAGGGGCAGGAGTGGGATGGAGCAGAGGGAGGCCCCCCTCGCAGCTGCCACAATTACCCCCACCCCAGCCCCCTCTGAGCCTAATCTTGCGTCTGGCTGACCTAGGAAGAATCCTTGAAGACAAGGAATCTGGGGTGAAGAAAATTCATCTATCAGAGAACACTGAATTTTAGCAATGATCCACTCCAAAGAAGGGCCCCCTACTTCAGGTTCTGAAATTAAGCTTGTCCTGCGTTCAAATCCCAGTTTCCTCTCTGTCTGTCTACCTGTGTGAGGTACCTTGGATGAGCCACATTTCATTTTCCTGAGTTGTCTCGTTTGTTGTCTGAGAGTCAGGTTTTCTTAATGACATGAACAGTAATACTTAGTCTATCTACAAGGGCCAAAACTTTTGTTCCCTGTTGTATCCCAGTGTTTGGGACAGTGTCTGGCACTTAGCACCGGTTTTGTAAGTGCTGTTGATTGACCTGAGCGCCAACTGGATGTTAAGCCCAGCTCCACACGCCGTGTCAGGCATGTAGGTATTCATTAAACTCAATTCCCTGAGCCCTTGCAGTAATCCTGTGTTGATTCTTCAAGAGATGGAAGATTCGAGGGGGAACTTCCCAGCTGTCAGAGGTAGGAGACATGTGAAGTGAGATTTCTTATCGCGACCAAGTGACGTCTAGTCTCTGAGGCTCAATTTCCTTCTCTGTAAAATGGGGATAATTGAGAGTACCAGACAGAGTTGGTTGCTCTGGGAATTAAACGCGGTAAAGGTTTGTGAAGCGCTTACTTAGAACCAGACTTGGCACACAGTAAGTGCTCAATAAACGTACACTACAGGTGACGGGTGGTAAAGGAGTGGAGGAGCCCAGGGTCCTTCTCAAAGCCTGGGGGAGCCTGGTCCCTCCCCAGCTGCGGGAAGGGGCGTGGTCAATCCAGGGGGCGTGGTCCAGGCTTCAAGGACAGACCAATGGGGGCGCCGAAGGGCGCGGCCCTGACCGGCATGGGCGTGGCTTTAATCGGGTGGGAGGGGCCAGGCCGCTGTGGGAGCCTCCGGGAAGAAGATGCTCGGGCCAGCAGCCACCGCCAGCCCTGCCGCCGCTGCCGCCCGCACCCGCCGCCCCCCGGGTCCCCACTAGCGGCTGCCTCCGCCTCCCACCTCCGGTCCCGCACCTCCGGCCCCCCGCCCCGAGCAGGGTCTGGGGGGCTCGGCCCTCCACCCGGGGGAGCAAAGAAGGGGGTCCCGACCACCCCCAAGTGGCGCGGCCAGTCCCCGGCCTCGGTAATCTTGAGAGAGACCCCACCCCTCAGTTCTCTCCGGGCCCTATCGGGGACCCCCCTTGCCCTCCCGTCCTGCTCACATCCGCTCTCCAGGCTCTGTCAGCCCCCCAGAACCAGCTCCCTCCCTCCTTCCCTCTCCAGGGTTCCCCCTCCCCCATCCCTCCGCCGCCGCCCCCTCCCCCTCCCACATCCCCTTCCCTCCCCCTCCCCCCACCCCCGTC
>CM053620.1:39910035-39939576 GCA_028646535.1 Procyon lotor | reverse complement strand
GCCGTCGCCGCCGCCACAGCAGCCGCCGCCGCCGCCGCCGCAGCCGCCGCAGCAGCAGCAGCCGCCGCCCCAGGCCCCCCCCATGGAGCCCGAGGCCCCGGATTCCCGCAAGAGGCCCCTCGAAACGCCCCCCGAGGTGGTCTGCACCAAGCGCAGCAACACGGGAGGTGAGAAAGGGTTGCGACTCGGTGTGGGGGAGCGGGCAGGGGGCCTCGCCTTTCTCCATCCTCCTCCCCCCGCCGTGGCAGGTGCAAGGGCTCTGTGGCGGGGAAGGGCGCCCCTCCCTAGACCCGAGAGCTGAGAGGGGCGTTGGGGAGGGGGCCGGACCCCCTCCCCCTCTCGCCGCTGCCCGGGGCTGGGAGCTTTGTCTGCGATGAGAGAGGATGGGGGGGAGGGGGTGATAAGTGTCCTTGGGGGGCGCAAAGGATGGGGGGCGTGGGTCCTTCTGGGCGGGCGTCTCTGTGTCCTTGAGGGGTGTGTGATGTGACCCTTTCGGGGCAGGGGAGTTCCCGGGCTGGCGAGTCCTGGCGGGGGGGAGGGGAAGGAGTAGAAGAGGCCTGTGGACCCGGAGCTTCCCAGCCTCCCTCCCTGGGGATGTCCTGAGCAAGGGTTGTCCCAGAGGGAGGCATGAGTGGGCCATGGGCGAGATTGTGCGTGGGGACAAGCTGGGTGGGTGTGTTGGGTGAGATGGAGGAAAGGGTGGGTGTGTAAAGCTAGGTGGGAGAATGTGTGGCTGGGACAGGTGTGTGTGTGTGTGTGTGTTTGTGTGTATGTGCGCTTGTGGGCCCTGTAAGGCCTGGATGTGTGGCATTAAGGATCGTGGATATGACAGGAAAGAAGATGTGTGTGTGTGTGTGTGTGTGTGTATGTGTAAGAGACAGGGTGAGATGAAGGGCTGGGCTCTGTGTTTGAGACCCTCAAAGGGGTACGCGTGGCAAGGGAAAGTGTGTGCATGTCACCCTAGAGGGGGCCGTGGCAGTGTGACACATGAGTGAGAGGGTGTGTGTGACATGCCAGGGGGTGTGTGGGGGAAGCTGAATGGGCCAGCCCCGGGGATGAGCCTTGAGAGGCTGTGTGGATCAGGGAAGGCAGCTCAGTGTGTGTGACACAGGCGTGTCTGGGGTGGGGTAGGACCAGGAGAAGCTGGCGAGGGTATGTGACAAGAAAAGGGTGTGGGTGTGACTCCAAAGAGGCTGTGGCTGGGTGTGACACATGGAGGTGTGCAACAGTGACATCAGAGGGGGCGTGTGCGACAAGGGAAGGTGGGCGTATGACGGGAGAGGTTAGGGCTCTGTGGGTGAGCCGCACGAGGGTGTGTAATAAGGAGAGGGAAGGATAGTGCCCGTGTGACAGGGAAAGTGTGTATATGACACCCAAGGGGTACGAAAAGGGAAGGTGTGTGTGTGTGTGTGTGTGTGTGTGTGTGTGTGTGTGTATCTATGACAAGGGGAGGAGGCGTGCGTGAAATGGTTGAGTGTGTAACACTAGAGATGCGGGAGCGCTTCTGTGTGTGAAAGAGACAAGGGATTGTGTGTACGTGTGTGATGTCTTAGTGTTTGACAACACAGAAGGTATGCGCGTGTAAGACAGGAGGGCGCCCACTGTGTGTGTGACCTGACGAGGTATGTGGACCAGAGAATGAAAGACAAGCTGGGAACTCTAGTGGGTATCTCTCTGGCCGGGGACTCAGGAAGGAGGTAGGGATTCTCAGAGCCTCAGAGCCCAGCCTCTTAACTCCGCGGAGGGAGGGAGACCCCAAAGCAGACAGGCCCCTCCCTGCGGTCACCTTGGCCAAAATCTGCTTCCTCTGGCCTTTTCCTCCGGATGGGAGAGGGATGACCTGGGGCAGAGTGCATGCTCCCCACTCCACCAGGCCCTGTAGTGGGTGGGGTGGGGGCCTCCCCCCCCCACTCCTGTCCAGGTGGGACAGGAATCGGGGACCCCTTGGCTGCCCGTGAGAGGGTGTCCAGCAGAAATTGAAGGAAAGGGAAGTTGGGGGAGGGGTGGGAGGGAGTTTCCTGTCCTTCTTCCTGCTCCCCCCACCCCCAGCACACACATGAAAATTCCCAACCAACTTCCTTCCCTTCTTCCTGCCCCACGGCCATTCCCAGTCCTGGAGAGTCGTGGACCCAGGCGGTCCCTGAGCCTGACCTGGTGGCCCAGCCCGGCCCCTGCTTGTGTGTGTGTGTTTGGGGGGGCAAGGGGCAATGTTTCATCTTTCTTTTAAAGGGGCTGAGGCGCTCCAAATCTGATTGCTTGGAGCAGCACAACCTAGCAATGGTGACGGTCAGGCCCAGGTACCTGGCACTTACTAGAAGTCAGGCTCTGAGATATGGGTTAATTTCCTAATACAACCCTCTGGGGGAGAAGATTTGGGCTGCTTTTTCACATGAGGAAAACAGGCTCGGCAAAATGAAGCCACTTTTGCCCAAAGTCACCCCGCTCATAAGTTGGTGGAGCTGGGATCTATCCAACTCTGGGCCGTCTGGCTCCAGAGCTCATGTGCTTTCACCCTGGGCATCCTGCCTCCCTCAGCAGCAGGGAAAACTAGGATGAGCCCTTAGGGACCCTCCTCTCCAGGCTCTTCCCCCTCCCCTCCTGGTGACCCCTGGGGAAACTGAGGCCTGGAGATGCAAAGGGTCATTCTTCCATTTACAGAAACACTCAGGAGACAGCATTGGGCAAGGATCTGGGACTTTCATCTCAAAACTGAGGGCTCCTTACAATAATACGGTCATGACTGGGGGATGCTGGGTCAACCTCACCCCTTTCCTGAGCCTCAAGAGTCACCATCTGTCAAGAAGGAAAATCGCAGTAGCCACAAGGATAATAGTAATGACCACTACCCATATTACGGCTCACTGCTTTATAGTCATGTAATTCTCCCAACACTCTATGATGTAATAATTAGCCAGAATAAATTATAATAATGGCTAATATCTATGGCCTGCAGAGCGCCAGGAAGTCTTATGGAAAATGCTCTGCACAGAGCAATCATGTAATCCTTAGAATTCTTTTATGTTCCCCTTCTTAACAGATGACACACTGAGGCCCCGAGAGGTTAAGTAACTTGCCCAAGGTCAGTCAGCTAATCAGAGACAGAGCTGGGATTTGAACACAGGAGACTGGCTGCATTATATGAGTAGACACTATAGTGAGCCCCATTTCTGGGTGAGGAAACCGAGGCTCAGAGGGTTGAGGGAGATTTCCAGGGTGTCACCACAAGTCGTGGCAGACGGGGCAGATCGAGCTCTGGCCCGTAGTGCCAGCCTGCCTGCCACTCCTGTCCGTTATTGGGGGCTGAGAGAGGAGATGGGGGCCATTCCCACTGATGTCTGGGCTCTGAGACTGCCACACGCCCTTGGGAGGGGGACAAGGCACCTAAGGACAGGAGGACTCAGGGGAAGAAGTTGAATGGAAACTCAGGTTAGGAACTCACTCATCAGAGAGACAAAGGGCTGTCTGTAGTCTAGGGGGACAAATCCAAACCATGCCCCACCCCCCGAAGTACAGATGAAACTCTTTTTTTT
Organism: Procyon lotor; assembly: GCA_028646535.1. Classification (NCBI taxonomy): domain Eukaryota; kingdom Metazoa; phylum Chordata; class Mammalia; order Carnivora; family Procyonidae; genus Procyon; species Procyon lotor. The sequence goes on along the minus strand of CM053620.1, from coordinate 39,936,046 downwards.
TTTTAATTTTATTTATCTATTTGATACAGAGAGAGAGATCACAAGTAGGCAGAGACGCAGGCAGAGGGAGAGGGGGAAGCAAGCTCCCTGCTGAGCAGAGAGAATGATGCAGGGCTCCATCCCAGGACCCTGAGATCATGAGCTGAGCTGAAGGCAGAGGCTTTAACCCATTGAGCCACCCAGGCGCCCCTATGAGACTCTTTAAGGTGTTTCCGCCCCATAGACACATGCACATGCACACCACACACACACACACACACACACACACCCTACACCTCCCCCCCACCCCCGCTCCCGCCCCGAAGGTCTTGCTCCGGCATCCTCGCTGTTTCCCATGAACACGATGTCACCAAAGTTAAGAGCCCCAAGAGTGAGACCTTCCAGGGTCCATCTCGCCACTGCCACGGGCTTGGTGTGGGACCTCAGGCAAGTTATTTCACCGCCTGAGCCTCAGTCTCCTCATCTGGAAAACGGGAGCTGTAACATCTGCTACTACCGTGCCAGGCAGTCGTGTGAGTTAAATAAGACAGTATATATGAAGCACACAGCAAAGCGTCAAAATCGCTTTTGACGATGACCGAGAACGTCATCGGAGGCTGGTCGCGCCATCCTGGGGCTCTTCGCCCCGACGAGATCATATCCATCCGCCTTTCCTTTCACTCAGAGACAGTGTCGCAGCTCGAAGACTGCTTCACACCTTCGGCATGCAGTTCCCCCCTGACTCCGGTTGTATTGCATTTCTCACCGTCATTCACAGAGAGCCGGCTTCCCACACCTGCCGTCCCCGCCCTCCCGAGCGGTGCGGCTCTCCGCCCCACACCCCGCCCTGTCGTCTTGTCTTCCACCGGCCACTTCCCCACGCGCTCCCACGACAAATGTCAACATCACACCCCCGCGGCCTCACACCTCCGCGGAACACACCGACACTTCAGTCCCCAATCTTCAAGCCAGAGCAGGTCCCATGAGCACGGCACCCCAACTTTGGTTCCCCCTAGACTTCCTGTCACTGAAAACACCCCTCAACACACCCCCAATCCTTCAGCTCTCCCTTTGTCATTAATGACTCCCTCCCCCCCCTTTAAAGCCACCTATCAGGATCAAGTCTCTGATAAAAAGGGCAGCTCTTACCACACAGCACCCCAAATCTCTTGGGTAGGTCACCAGTATTTAAGGGGAGAGGGCTACTGGTTGCTTTTTGGAAACTCCAGAAGCATTTCTGAAGAAGATGGGCACAGCAGGGAGGGGGAGACTAGCAGAGGGAAGACCGCCCCTTCCCAAGGTGAGAATGCTTGACCTCGTAGCAGGGGGAAAACTGGCAGGAGAGAAGTGGGCACCTCTAGCTCTTCAGTCATGGTCAAGGGTAAAGGGAGCTGCCTGAACTCCCGGGGAGAAGCTAAGAGGGGGGGTTGAGGTAGGTGGGTGTGGAGTTCTGGCATTTAGATCCTGCTTCAGTAGAAGGAAGAACTTTTTCGCAGGCAGAGCCTTGGTTGCTCCAACCGGGTGGGAGTGTGTGAGGTCTGGGGGCTCCGGGTTCAGCCGAGGGTGTGTGTCTCCCCTTGCCGCAAGGCAGGCTGGGAAAGAGAGGCCTGGCTTTTTCCTGGGGGACGTGGGACTCACACGGGGCGTTCAAGGGGAGGGTGGAAGAGTACTCCCAAATGGGAAAGACACGCAGAAGCTTCTGAAGAGGGTCAGAGGGGTCTGTTGGCCACGGTCGGGACTCCTGTCCTGCATTCTGAGCCTCCGCAAGTGGGAGATCCCACCTAGTCATTCTCCATAGGAGGCTGGCCTCCAGTGCCGGCCTCTGCTTTATACTAGTCTGCTACATGGACCCTCGAGCACCCGGAAGGTGGCTTAAGAGACTCCATGGACAAACATTTGTTTTGGGGTTTTTTTTCCCATTGTATGTTTATATTCTATGCTCTGGAGGGGAAAACATAACCAGCCATCTGACTCTGAATATTAGCAGTGGTTTTTAAGTGTCCTCTTTAAAGAGATGCATTTACATTTTAAAAGTGAGTGGACTTGGAGGAAATGGTCTGTCTCGTTCCCTGCTGTGTCACCGGGCACCTCAAACAAGGCCTGGCACAGAGTGGGTGCTCCGGAAGGATTTGTTGGAGGAAGGGAGGAAATAGCACCGAGGAGATACATCAAGGGCAAAGGCAAGACGTGGCATGAGAAAGAAGGGAGTCAGAGCCATGTAGGGTAGGGTCTCGCTTCCATCAGTGAGAGCTCACTCCTCCTCCAAGAAGCGGAGAGAGGCCTGGGACAGCTTCTAGGGAGCAAGTGATGAAGGAAGTGGCGTCTCCCCTCCGTCTCCCATCACCCCATGAAAACCTCAGACCTCAGAGGCTCGTCTCCCCATTTGTAGAGCCCTTACCCGGGACCAGACGCTGTCAGAAGAACTTTGCTTGTGTTTCTGACATCGATATTATCATGATGATAGTGGAGGTGATGCTAGCTAACGTTTCTCAAGTGTCGCACGTGCCTGAGACCAGCCTGAGTACTTTGCAGTTTATCACTTAATTACCAGAGTCCTATAGGGTAGAGCTATCATGTCCCCATTTTGCCAAAGAGAATGCTGAGGCCCCATGAGGTGAGGTGGTTTGCTCAAGGCTCCGTGTCCCGTCAGGGACAAAAGTCACACTCAGTCTGAAGCTGTATCTCCCGTTGCATACAGAGATTCCTGGGGAAGGGGAAGGCAGAGGGCACAGAAAATGGAATGGGGGACGTACCTGATTTTCTTCAGAGTAGATGAAAACCTTCCACCTTCAAAAAGGAAGTTGGGGAAGAGGCCCTGGCTGGAGAGGAGATAGGGATTGAAGTCAAAGAAGGAAAAAGAAGATAGAGTCCTTTGTGAGAATGCCCTCCCCAGCTTTCTGAGCCTTTTAGGGATGGAGAACTGGTCCCCCATCTCTGTGACAGGTTTAGGGGTGGGGGGCAGGCAAGAGGCTGCCTCTGTGAGCCCAGGGAAGAAAGTCAATTCAGGGGGTCAGGATGATTGATGGGAAGGCACTCTGGGGGGTTAATTACTTAATAGGTTTAATGGTCTGATGAGGCAAGTTTAAGTGGATTGCCTTGGGCTTAGGGCAACCCCTTCCTTCTGGACCCCCTCCCCATGCCTGTGAAACCACATCCAGTCTCTCGCCCCTGCACCCCCATCTTAACACATCAGGGATCCCAGAACCTTCCATCCTAAGGGATCATGCAGAGATGGGCAGGGCTCCCGGCCCCTGCCCTGCCCCCATTTTTACCAGAACAGTTTCTCTTTTATCTGCCCTGTGTGTTGGAGTTTCACATGAGACATTGAAAATAGGTTTCCTTTGCTCAAAAGAAAAAAATTTTAAAAACCTGTAGGGGATGTTTTAAGACCTTAAGCTTTGGAAGCAGAGTGGCCTGGCTCCTCCCTTCCCTTCTCCAGTGTTTATTGCATGTCTACTGTGTGCTGGGCCATGGCATGAGTCCCTGGGACACAGGGTGAGCTCCAGTGGACTTCTGTGATACATTGTTCTGAAGGCACAAAACGAACAGGAGGGGATCCATCTCCTCCTCAGGGTTCCAGGAAAGTTTCCAAGAAGAAGCAACATTTGGGTGGGGACCTGAAAGACAGGAGGAATTCATTGGGGGAGGAGAGTTCCAAGCAAAAGGAACATGCAAAGGCCCTGAGGTGGGTGGGAGGAGGGAAAGTTTAAGGAATAAAGAGGAAGTATGTCTGATGCACATAGAGGAAGATGAGAACGTGAACCTGGAAAGAAGTGCAGGGCCAAGTCACAGAGGCTCTGATACTGAGAAGGCTCTAGAATTTCTACCCTATGAGAACTTAGAGACAGCAGTTGGGTTAGAAGGTAGAAGAGGTTAGGCATGTGACTTGAGTGCATTAACAAAACGCTTTACACATGACCAAGAAAATTGGTCCCTAACAAAGAATGGCCACAGTCTCACAAGGGACCACTGGCACCACCTCACCACCCCTGGGTCTTGGAGACTGTCCTCGAGTGCGTTGGTCTTTGGCCACCAGCATCAGAAGGTGCTAAGCAAGTGAGGACCAAGAACGAAGCAGAATTGCATTGGAATCTCAAGCCAGTGACTTTCTTGGTGCCCCTGGGCAACCGACCTCAGGCTGGTGCCTTCACCGCCTCCATACCTTAGTTTCCTCCCACATAAAAATGGAGCTCATTGTACCCCCTCATTGGGAGTTGTGGGGAATGGTTGAGGTCAAGCTTGCAAAGCACTCAGCCCAGTACAGGGTCCATATGAGTGTTGAAGGATCTTCTGGAAATCTAAGTCAGATCCTGTCCCTCCTCTGCTCAGAGCTATCTCTGGTTCCTATGGTCCCCATCTCACTTGGAGTAAAAACCAAAGATCTCACCATGGCCACTACCACCACTACCACCATCCCTCTCAGCCCCTCATCCGCTTCCATCCTTCACCTCTCTACCTCGGCTGCAGCTACACTGGCCACTTCACCTTCCCTCGGACCACTCAGGCACAATCCCACCCCAGGGCCTTTGCACTTGCTTTCCCACGGAGGCACATGTTTCCATTCCCACCTCCATGGCCTGGAAAACAATCAGTCATGAGGGTCCAGAGCCTGGACTCTACAACCAGGTTACAAAGTACTGCTTTCATAGCATCAGTGTGAAAATTCAAAGAACTAGTATTTGTGTAGTACCTGGAACAGAGTCTAGTGTATACTAGGTTCTGTAGAAGTGTTTGTGAAACAAAGAATGCCACTTTCTTGGGGAGGGCTTTCCTGGCCACGGGATCTGACACTACAGATCCTCCAATCCCCCTTCTCTTCTCCTGCCCCTTTTTGTGTTCTTGGTGCTGACCACCATCCAACATAAAACATACTGTCTGTCTCCCCCTGCCACCCAAACACGCACTAGAAGAATGTAGCTGTGTGAGCTCTCGGCTAAATCACTGAAACTCTCTCGGCCTTCTTTGCCTCATTTGCCTGCAAAATCAGGGAGTTTGTCTGTTTTCCTCACGGCTGTTTCACTAGAACACTGCCAAGCGTGTGATAGCAGGTGCTCAATAACTATTCGTGGAATGAATGAATGAATGAGCGAGTGAATGAGTGAAGATCATTATTTGTTTATTCTCCCTGCCGCTATCCTCATGGCCATTGCTCCTGTGTGTTCCTGGGATGCCAGGGGTTTCCTATGCCCACACCATGCCGAGGGTGAAGACCCCTTCCCCGGCTTCCCTTACCTCCCCTCCCCGTGTGCCCCTGCAGAGGAAGGCGAATATTTCTTGAAGGTGCTGATCCCCAGCTACGCGGCAGGCTCCATCATTGGCAAGGGCGGGCAGACCATCGTGCAGCTGCAGAAGGAGACAGGAGCCACCATCAAGCTCTCTAAGTCCAAAGACTTCTATCCGGGTGAGCCCTGGCCCAGGACTCTGCCCTTGGCCTCCTGTCCCTCCCACCTGGGCCCTGGATAAGGGGGAAGAGCTGCCCTTGGGGAAGTCATAGTGATGGGCGGCCTCCCCTCCTCCTGAGGGGACAGAGCTGCCCTCAGCCCCAGGGGCCGGGCCTGAGCAGATGGGGGTGGGGGCAGGGCAAGACAATGGGCCTGCTGCATATTCATGAGCTCATTTGCATGATGTGCTGGCAGATGTGCCCCTTCCCACACACCTGCCTCTTTGGGTCAGTTGGAGTTGCTGGAGGGGGGTGGGCAGGGAGGCAGGTGTCAGGGTGTCCCTTGGGGTTGGGGGGCAAGCCAGCCGTTTTGCACACTCCTCCCCCCCACACACACACACTTCTTTCCCCTCACTCTTTCCCTTTGGATTTCTCTCTTACCCCATCTTGCCCAGTTTGAGTTTCGCTGGTTTTCTCTGTCTGTGTCATTTTTCCTATGTCTCTCTCATTCTGTTTCCGACTTTCCCATCTCTTGTCCCCTGAATCTCCGATCCCATCCGCCTCTCTCTGGCTCGTCCTGCTCTTCTTTTTGCTTCTATCTCTCTGATTCTGTTTGGATGTTGTCCCCCACCCCTTGTCCCCACCCATCTGTCTTGTCCGTCTGTCTTTTCTCCTCCCTCCCTCCTCTAACTCCTCCTTCTTGTCTTCCCACCCCTTGCTCCTTCTTTTTCTTGCCCCCCACCTCTCATTGTCTCACGTGTTTCTTTCTCTTGCTCCTTAACCCTCTCTGGGCAGTCACCCACTCAGCCAATATCCAGTAGCTGGATGATCTCAATGACCTGCTGGATGGCCCCTCATTCCTTCCTGACTCTACGCACCCACCTCTTCCTTCGTGTCTCCTTCACAGTCTCAGCCCCTACGTGCTTTTTCTTTCCTTCGTCTAAACCAGCCCCTTGTCAGCCTCTCTTCCGGCTCGCTCTCCCTCCCACAACCGTAACATTTCCAAGTCCCCTCCACTCCCTCTACTGCCCACTGCTTTATCTGTCACCCCCTCCAGCTGCCTGTCCCAAGATCGGGCTGGGCTTGGGCTGTGCCTGGGCCTTGACATCTAGGGATGTCCCCCGGGAAAGGCCCCCAGAATTGCATCTTTGGCCCAGAGCTGATTCTAGTTCATCCTTAATCCCCTTGGATTTTTTAGGTCAAACACCAGAGCTGAAGCCCAGGGTCAGAACACATTCATATTCTCTCTCTCTCTCTCTCTCTCTCTCTCTCTCCCTCCTCCCTCCGCCCGCCCTGCCTCCCATCTCACTAAGCAGCTTTGGCAAGAGGTTTAGAGAACTGTCCAGGGAACTAGGCACACACCCCCTCAACCCTGCTTTCCTCTTCCACCCTGGCCCAGTTTCCCCCACACGCCCCCTAGGCCACAAGATACCGATAAGACCTCTGCTTGGGCATTTATCCGAGGACACTTGGTTCCTTATGCCTGGATCACATTCTGTGACGTGAGACACGTCATCTCCCAACTCAGTGGCACACCCCATAGGCCAGGCAGCTGAGAACCCCAGAGGATGGGGCGGTCATTGGCTTTCTTGGGCCAAATACTGTTCAAATAACCAACGTGAGCCAGCATCTCTCCCCAGGGCCAGGACATGCATCAGCGCCCCCTCCCCACTACTGACATGGAATTTCCAGATCATAAGGCTTGTGCCACCTCAGAGATGCAGGACACGGCCCCCTACATCCTAGTCCTGCCCCCCTAGGACTTCCCAGGACCCACAGGAACACAAAAAATGAAGGTGCCATGCCTTGAAAGGAAGAGCATTTTCCCTCTGCTCCTGACTAGCACTCTTTCATTCATTTATTCAACCTACATTCTCTGATCACCTATTCCATGGACAGAGATGAGGACATAGCAGTGACTGAGACATCCTCCACACACCCGCCCCCCTTTCCCTCACAGATCTCACAGCCCAGTAGGGAAGACAGACTGAACACCAGCAATGACCACCAGCATGGTCAGGGCTAGGATCGGAAAACCCAGAGGATGGTGGCAGCCCAGACGGGGTACCTGACCCAGCCTGGAAAGGTCAGGGAGGGCTTCCTGGAGGAGGGGCCCAGGACAATAAGTAAGAGTGAGCTAGATAAAAGCAGGGAAGAGTACTCCAGGGAGATGAACTAGCATGTTCAAAGGCTGGAGGGGCAGTTTGTTCACCGTGACAGAAGCAGACAGAACAGATGAGAAATGACAATGGTGAAACACACACGCACGCACGCACACGTGTACACATGCTACACTTGTGTCTCCTACATGAAACAAAAACCTACCTGACCCTTATCATCAAGAGAGGGGCAGAGCACAAAGGGTGTCCCCCCCTTGTTACAGGCAATGCCAAGCTCCGGACTCTACCCTTCCAGATCATTCACGGAGAAACTGAGACGCAGAAAGAAAGCAGGCATTTGCCCAAAGCCACACACACAGACGTCCGTATATGCACTCCAACACCATAGTGAATCCAAAATCCTTCTGATCTTGAGCATTTGCCTGAAGCTCTGTCCCCAGCAGAAAAGCACAGACACACACACTTAAAAAAAAATTATTGATTTATAACATATTGCCTTAAAGTGCAAAATCTGAAGTGATTACTTAATAAATCTATACATATTCTTTTTTACTATCAAAAACACGATAGCAAAAATGGAGTCGTCTTATGCCTTCTCCCCAAGACATGCACAAACACGCACGCAATCCGCATACCCCACATCGAGCACAAGGGTGGCTCAGTGGTTAAAAGCTCAGACTCTGAAGCCAGACACCTGGGTTCGAAACCCTGAACTTTCACTACTGAGTGAACATGAACAGATCCCAAACCTTCTCCGTGCCTCAGTGTCCTTAGCAGTAAATCGAGAATAATAATAGCGCCTACCTCCTACACCGAAGTGCACAAATATATACAAAGTGCTTAGAATAGTGTTTAACGCTTCGTGTTTTGTAAGCACCAACTGTCCTTATTGGACACTCTTTCAGGAGCTAACCGAGCCCCCCAAAGCCCTCGTGGACCCCAGGTGAGAACTACAAAGGGTGGGAATTCCCAGACTCCCTGAGCTGAAAGGGAGCCTCGCTGAAACGGAGAGCAGAGCCATTTCAGCCAGGCTTTCCCCCTAGGGCCCCCCACGCCCCACCCCCAGTTCCCACCCTGACCCACACCCTTTCCTATTTACACCCAGACGGAGGCAGCCTGCACGCTGACTCACCCTTGGCTCAGACCAGTCCATTGTTCTGGGGTTGGGGGGAATAAGTGAGGAACAGTGGCCCGGAGGAGATGGAGGATGTCAACCATCCAAGCGCCCCCTGAAGATAATGATACCCGGACACATGGCGAGACTGGCATGCCAGGCTGAGAGATGGCCAGCGAGGGGTCAGGCTGGGGGCACCAACACTTTGTGCTAGGATGCCCACGGGAGACTGAACCCTCACCCTCAAATGTCCCAGAAACTCAGGCACAGGGAGCCTGGCGCACACTCAAGACCTTTTATAGACCCAGGGAGCTGACCGGTCCCTGCAGGCAGTCCTACCCAGAGACAGGGAAAGACACCTGCTCAGCACAGCAAACATGCGCATCTTGGCCGGGCACGCCCAAGCTCAGCCCGAGCTGAGCACTGTCACACTGGCCACTCATGGTAGAGCCGTCTTTGTCCAGCGATAATGCACACACACACACACACACACACACACACACACACACACCAGTCCCCCCATCATACTGACGCTTGAGTCTGCCTGTCAGTCTCTCTCTCTCTCTCTCTCTCTCTCTCTCTCGCTCACATCGACACACACCAGTGATAGAACCTTGCCCGTCTGTCTCCTATACACAGGCTCATGCACAGATACATGTATACCACACACCAGGCATCCAAATAGCCTTTTGAACACCGAAAGGTGTCTCGTTGTTTCTTTGCTGCTCACACGCTGACATCCAGTCTCAAAGTGATATTCATTCATCATACAGCCTCGGGGCCGCTTCATGAGATTCTTTGTTTCTTTCTCTCAAACTCTCCTGGACAAGCAGCTCGGTCTCAAAACTGGTACATACATAACCTTGAACATCAGGGTGACACCCAAGTCTTTCCCGTGTGCAAGAGTGCACCTGTGGTTACTGGATTCACGGTGTCGTGCTATCGGTTTACAGCTCAGTCTCTCCCATTCTTTCTCTTGTCCACATACACAGATAAAGATAATTGAGCCAGTCTAGCCCAGGTCTACACATGCATGGATGCACGCTCGTGTGTGCGCGCGCATACACACGCACACACACATCCCAACGTCACCCAGAGTTGCCCTCTTTGCTCCCCGCTGCCTCCCTACCTCTAGTACACACACATTCACACACAGAGTAAGGATGCCTAGGTTAGAACTGCAGCCAAAATCTAGACACCCTCCAGCAAAGGCATCCACTCCACCCTCCTTTCTCCATCCCTGAGCCCCTACCCTTCCCCTAGTTGCCTCTGCTCTCCCCTGTCCACACCCTTGCCCTCCCCCACCCTTCAGCCCTCCATCTGGTGGGTCCAGGCGGGCACTCTGGCCTCTCTTCTGTCTCCCCCATCCCCCAGCCCTTCCCCATCCTCTCCAAAAGCCCAGAGGCCTTCGCTGCAGGCTTTCAGGGGTTGCCATGGCAACGGGGCTTCGTCCCTCATCCCCCTGGGGGTGGGCTGAGGACCCGGCCAGCCAGACCGATAAGGGGGTTCCAGTTACTGTGGCAACCATTGCAGGCCTGAGCTCTGGGCTTCTGGGGTGGGGGGGGAGTGAGTGAATGGTTGCCAGAGCAACCAGGAGCCGGCAAGGACTGGGAAGAGGCAGCTGAGCCCTGTCTCCCCTGCCCAGGACTGCTGTGGGCATCGAAAAGCACTTAAGCATCATTCTTCCATCCCCTGGGGTTGTTTTGGGGGAGGGACATGAAGTGCAGACTATAAAATAGGCATTTCACTCACTTTCCCAGCTACCCATCGTGGCCTGGGAGCCCATGCCAACTTCCCCAGGCTTACCATGTGACCTGGGCCCAGTTAGGTCCACTTTCTAGATCTAGGTTTCTCTTTCTATTAAATGGGGCCTGTCTCCCAGGAATCTTCCCATTCCTGTGTGATGAGGGTGCCCTCTCTCTCCCTTGCTCAACAGGAACCACAGAACGAGTATGCCTGGTACAGGGCACAGCAGAGGCCTTGAATGCTGTGCACAGCTTTATTGCTGAGAAGGTCCGAGAAATCCCACAAGCAATGACCAAGCCTGAGGTGGTCAACATCCTTCAACCCCAAACCACGATGAACCCCGACAGAGCCAAGCAGGTCAGCAGGGGCAAAGACTGGGTTTCTGTAAAGCCGGTGAGGTTCGGGAGAAGACACTTCTCCCATATCACTGGATTACTGTGGGAGTTGAATGGGATAACGCCGATAAGATCTTTGCAAGCAAATACATGGTAGTAATTAGTCGTATTATTGGGGAGTCAGCCTAGGGACTCCAAACCTCTTAGAGTGGGCTTGATGCAGAGACAGAGTGAAGATCTGGGAGAATTTGTCCCAGACCTCTCCCCCGACACCCTTCCCACCTTATCCCTCCTTCCTGAGGTTCTCTAGACCCTCTCCTTCCTTCCACCTTATCCCATTGTCTCCTAGAGCAACCTGCCTCCCACTTCCTGTTCTCACCGGAAGTGACTCCATGGGCAACCTGTCCACAACCAGAAAAGTTTAGAAATGGCCTCATACTCCCTCTCTCCATTAATTATTGTATGGGGTAGCCACCATTTGGGAGAAATGGGTGTTTTGCTAGCGAGAGAGGGGGCAGGTCCCTCTCCTACACAACCCTCCCTAGAAGGGATGGAAGGAGGAGGGCGACGCCTCTTGGTTGCCTCAGTTACGGGGAAGCGGTGGCGTAGGGGTGTGGCAGGGAGCGGACCAATCACTACCCTGGCCTCTGTGGTTGCCATGACCACGGTGTTCACCGGGCAGGTGGACTCGCTGCAAAGCCCCTGGCTGGCCCTGGATGGGTAGGAGGCGGAGGGGAGGGAAACTGAGCACACTCTCCGTTTTCTCCCCCTTACCCACTCTCATATACTTGAGCACAGGATGCAGAGGGGCGAGAGCCCCTGGCGGAAGGACAGGCCACTTGTGAGGGTTCCTTAAGGTCTGCCTAGAAGCAAAGATGAGAGAGAGACCCTCGGTAAAAGGAATCTGGAATTCTTGGGAATTCTATTACCATGAGATGGGAAAAACCACGGACTTGAGTTCCCCCAAGCTTCTGGGGAAAGGGTGGGCGGAAAGCCCTGGAAGAATGCTGCCAAGCGAATCATTCCCAAAAAAGACTTCGGGCTTGGGGCTAGGAGCGCTGCTGCTGTCCTTGGTGCTGAAGCGGCTCTGCCAGGTCTTTCCGGAATCCCTTCCCACCAGCAGGCCACACCGTTTACACGATGGCAAGGATATTGCCTTTTCCCTCTGCCTTGGTCGCGGCCACAAAGGGCTCAGAGTTCATGAAGAGTTTGCCCATGTTTCAGGGAAAATGGGATCAGCACCATCTGCGCCTGATCCTTCCACCCCACCCCCTAATCCACAGGAACTCTGAGATAGTGGAATCGAAAGGTTATAGAACCAGGATGAATCTTACTCTGATAACTTACTTCTTTACCTGTGCGACCTTGAACAAGTGACTTGATTTCTCCATGCCTCATTTTTCTCATCTGCAAAATGAGATTCATTATGGCACCTATGTAAGGGCAGTGATCAATGTTCACTGTTGTTTAAAAAGCACTTAGAATCATAGAAAGTTCTCAAAAAATGTTAGCTGCTGATATTATTATGGGACTTTTAAGTCAGGAGACAGGTCTACTCTCTTTCTACATTGGATTTGCTGTGTTACTCTGGCTTCCTTTCCCTTCTGTAAGCCTCAGTTTCCTTTCTTTATAGTGTGGAAGCCGGGCCAAATCAGAGATTATAATTGAAATGCCTCCAAGATTCAGCAAGGGAACATAAAGAATTGAGGACTCTGGCCTCATCAGAGAGATATAATGCTATCCCTAAAGGGGGCAGCTGCTGTTCAACTCAACTCAATTCTTGCCCTTTGGGAATGTAGACAAAGTGTTGCCGCATCTTACAAATTTTTTAGAAGAAGCCAGAAATATTTGAAATCAACTGATTTTTTTAAAGGTTGGCTCAGCCTTAAAAATGCTATGTGGCTGTGGGCTACCTGTGGCCTGAGGACCGCCAGTTTTCCACCTCTGAGCTAGACTAGTGGTTCTCAGCCCTGGCTGGTATCTGAATCATCTAGGTGGCTTAGAATCCAGATTCGTGGTTCCCAGCCCAGAGTCACTGAATCAGAATCACTGATTCAGTGACTTCACCCCTTCTGGGGTGAAGGCTTGGGAGTCTGAACACAGATTCTGGACTGGGATCAGATCCTGGTTCCATTACTATCTGTGTGACCTTGAACAAGTTACTTAACCTCTCGTCTCCATTTTCCAAGCCATAAAATGTGATAATAATGGTGCTTGCCTCTTCTTGTAAGGTTGCTGTAAAGATTAAGTAAGTGACTATATGAAAGTATTTACCAAAGAGTCTGGCAAATGGAAGGACTATTAGCTGTATAATTATTATTCTATTATTACTATTTGAAAATCTCCACAGAAAAATTCCAAATCAGGGAGACAGATGTTCTCTGAGGTCTTTCTGGCCCTAAAACTCCTACAATTCTATGGCTCTGTGATTACAAGGTTCTCGATGTACATTATTCTAAGACTCTACTGATCTGACATTCTGAGACTCCAGGGTTCTATGAAACTGCACTTGGGGTCTCTCTAAGATCCTGTGAGTCTACCACCTGGGCCTATCATGAAGACAGTTAACCATTTGCCAAGGGCTTTCCATGTGCCAGGCACTCCAGTCATTGACTGTTCCCAATGGTTGTATGGAGTGGCCGTAGTTACATCCGTGTTGGAGGAGAGGAAATGAGGCACAGAAAGGTGAAGGCATTTACTCTCACCATCTCTTGGTGAATAGTCACTTCCTCCTTCCTTTTTCCCTCTGAAATGCTGTATCATACTAAATACCTCTTGACCCTTGGGTTTGGTTTTGTGTATTCTGTTCTAGACTCTTGATTCGTTGGACTTTTTTTTCTGATGATTTTTTTGAATATATAAATGGAGATATAATTCCTGTACTGTACAGTTCACATTTGAAAGTATACCACTTAGTGGGGTTTAGTATATTCACAAAGTTGTGCACTAATCACTTAATGTAATTCCAAAATGTTTTCACCACTCCAAAAAGAAGGCTAATATGCTTTGGCAGTCACTGTCCATTTTCCCAGCTCCCCCTTTCCTGTCCCTTCCAACCACTAACCTATTTTTGGTGTCTATGGATTTGCCTATTCTGGATGTTTTATATAAATTGAATGACATAATACATGGCCTTTTGTGTCTGGCTTCTTTCCCTTAGTGTACTGTTTTCAAGATTAATCCGTATTGTAATATATATCGGAACCTTATTCTTTTTATGGCCAAATAATATTCCACCATATGCATGTATCACATTTTGTCTATCAGTTGATAGTCATTTGGGTTGTTTCTTTTAGCTATTATGAAGAATGTTGCTGTGAACATATGCGTAGGTATGGTTTTTAGTTCTTTGGAGTATATACCTATGGATGGAATTGGGTCAGATGATAGGTCTAACCTTTTGAAGAATTGTCAGACTATTTTGCAAAGCGACTGTACCATAGATGTGAGAGTTAAATCCAGGTCTTTCCACAGAGGTAAAAATGAGAACAACCATTTCTTGAGTATCTACTATGAGCACATATTACCTGCACACTCACATGGCATCCTACGCTTAACACATAGTAGGTGCTCAACAAATGTTGCTTGTTTAATGGATAATAATCTGCCCTTAAGGGCCAAACAGAAACATAACTAAGGGGCAGTAGCCCCTGAGTCAAGCTCATCATTTCATGAATGATCTCAGTTAGGCTTCACAATAAATCTATGGAGGAGGGATAGCTATCCCCATTTTATAGATGAGAAAACTGAGTCTCAAAGAGGTTAGGTCCCTTGCCCAGCATTAGTGGTGGAGCCAAGATTTCCAACCTGAGCAAGTGTCTCTAGAGTCCAAGGCAGCTTCTCAGGGATTCATATCCACAGACTTTGCAGTGGTCTGGCTACTACACAGTAGTTCATAGACCTTTTGAAGAGGGAGCCAAGAGATTAAAAACTAGCTTCCCATTTTATAAATCAGAATGTCCAATTAATCTAAAAACTCAGATCAGGCTGAGTCTGTGTACCAAAATGTACAGCACCCTACCTCCCCACCTCCCCACACACACAGCACCACCATCACTAGGCGAGATATACCTGGTCACGTCCATCCCGTCCCATTCCTGCTTGGTCCTGTTGGATTGGGCACATCACCATTTCTTCTTTCATCCATCCATTCATTCACATGTTCTTCACTTAATGCGTACCAGGCATTCCCCTAGGCACCAAGAACCCAGCAGTAAACAATACAGACAAAAATGTCTACCCTTGTGGATCTTACATTCTTTCATGGGGAACCCAAAAACAAGCAAGGAAATAAAAAAGTCAGAGAGTGAAAAATGCTATGACAAAAGACAAAGCAGAAAAAAGAGGGAGAAAGAGTCCTGGCGCATTTTTTTTCCTCCTTTTTATTTTGAAAATGTTGAAGGATAATACAATGAACTCCCTATACATTGCCCTTAGATTCACCAAGCTTTATCTCTTTACACACACAGACACACACCAGCACTTGCTGGCTTTATTTGCTTGTTTGTTGAGTGGTTTGTTTGTTTTTGCTGATCCATTTGAAAATAAGTATAAACCTCATGATTCCTCATCCCTAAGTTCTTCAACATGTGCTTTCCAAGACTAAGGATGTGTCCTATGTTGTTATTGTTATTGCACCTACAAAAATTAACACCAATTCCATGCTATCAGTTAATAAAAAGTTCATATTCAGGGTGCCTGGGTGGCTCAGTGGGTTAAAGCCTCTGCCTTCAGCTCAGGTCATGATCTCAGTTTCCTGGGATTGAGCCCCGCATCCGGCTCTCTGCTCAGCAGGGAGCCTGCTTCCCCCTCTCTCTCTGCCTGCCTCTCTGCCTACTTGTGATCTGTCAAATAAATAAATAAAATCTTAAAAAAAAGTTCATATTCACATTGTCCCAAAATATTTATATCTATAAAGTATTTTTCTATCCAAGATTCAGTCAGTATTCCTGCATTGCATTGAGTTGTTATACCTCATTAGTCTCTTTTGATCTAGAATAGTCTACTATACATGTTTTTTTTAAGATTTTTTTTAAGTAATCTCTACACCCTACATGGGGCTCGAGCTTACAACCCCAAGATCAAGAGTCACACAACACTCTACTGACTGAGCCAGCCAACCGCCCCATCTACTGTATATTTTGAAGGTAGAGTCAACAGAATTGCTGATTGGATGTTGAGTGATGGGAAAGAGAGGACTTCTAAGTCTTGAGCCTGAGAAGTGAAAGGGTGCATTTTCCACATACTGGAATGAGGAAGACCATGGTAGAAACACATTTGAGCAGATGAGGGGTTCCGCTTTGGATTTTAAGTTTGAGGTGTCCATTTGACAACATTCTAGAGATGTGAGGTTAGCAGATGGGGACAAGTCTGGAGGTGTCTGTGCTAGGGACATAAAATAAGCAAATAAACAAGCTTCAATAATTGGGGTGGTAAGGCCTCTTTGTGCAAAGACCTGAGTGATGAGAGAGGTGAGCCTCCTTTTCTGGGAAAGAGCATTCTAGGTGAGGGCATAGCAGGTGCAAAGGCCCTAAGCCTGGACCAAGGTTACAACTTGGAGGAACAACAGGGAGTCTAGTGTGCCTGCCATGGAGTCAGCAAGAGGGAGGGAGGGAAAAGTCAAAGTAAGATCAACAAAGAACAGAGCAAGCAGAGCAGTGTTCTCAGGCTTGTCGAACCCCATGTCCTCTTTCTCCTACAAATATTTTCCCACTCCTCTTACCTCTGAAATTACACACACATACACACACACATTTCAGTACAGGGAAAGTGTGCATATAATGTAGATGGATTACCTATCTAAATCTGTAAGACTGTTAACAGTTTTGTTGAGATATTAATTCACGGACCTACAATTCACCCAGTGAAAGCATGCCGTTCAGAGTTTTTATTATATTCAGAATTGTGCATCCATGCCCGCAATCAATTTTAGAACATTTCATTCCCTCGGAAAGAAACCTTGATCCCCTTAGCTATCACTCCTCAATCCCCACAGCTCAGCACCAGCCCCCAGCCCTAAGCCACCACTAATCTACTTTCTGTCTCTATAGATTTCCCTGTTCTGAACATCCATATAAACGGAATCCTACAATATATGGTCTTTTGTGTCTGGCTTCATTCACACAGCATGTTTTCTAGCTTCATCCATGTTGAAGCCTGGATCAGTACTTTGTTCATTTAAATTGATTGCCAAGGAATATTCCATGGTACGCGTGTACAATTTCTTTATCCCGTAAGACTTTTTTCACATAAAGAAGAAATGAAAGGAAGGTGATGTGTTATGAAATGAGATGAATTTTAATGTGTAAATGTTACATATTACTACAGCGGAAGTAATGACACAGCCAGCCGCTCACACCTAACATAACCTGAGAGAGACAGCGACAAACAGTGACCCAGGGTGTCCTATCAGAGATGTAAATAAGACACGTGGCATTACTACTGTTGTCATGATTTTTTTTCTTTTAAGGATGAACCAGTCTTGGTAATGTTCGGAATGAAACAAAGTACAATCTCCCCTTCCTTGACGGGTTAGTTGCATTCCTGGAAATTTCAGTAGCTCTTAACCCGTGTGGGAAAAAGAAATACTAGGTACTTATGTGGGGTTCAGGTCTGGGCTCTGAGGTCTATAAACAGACATAGGGGACCCAGACAGCTGTGAAGAACTGACATCCAAGGCCCTGCCCTACAGCGTGCCTGCGTCTGCCCCCTTAGTCGTCGTGACAACCGGAAGTGCTCCCACAAGTTTCCCAAACACCCCTGGGGTCGGGCTCAGGGAGGCAAAAGGGAGGAGGGGGCCTAAAGGGTGGAACCCACAGTTGCGAGAGAATTGAGCAAGAGCAACCTATGTGTAGAAATGCTCTTGGATATGCCAAAGGAGACTTTTGGTTTTGAAATCTCCCCTCCCCTACCCCCAGAATTAAGACGGATCGGATTTGCAGCGGCAAAGGAGGCGCCTTTCTGCACCCGAGAAAGGGACCGCTGTATTTAAGTGCCTGATTGTCTCAGATGTGAGGTTTTTTAATCTTCATGTTACAGCTAGGACAACTGCATTAGATTGCTAGGGCAGCCGTAACAACGGACCGCAGAACGGGCGGCTTAACCAACAGAAATTCATTTTCTCGACATTTCTGGAGGCTAGAAGTCTAAGATCTGGGGCAGGGCTGGTTTCTTCCGAGGCCTCTCTCCTGGGCTTGGAGATGGCCGTCCTCTTCTCTGCATTCTCACACCGTCTTTCCTCTGTGTGTGCCCGTGTCCTAATCTCTCCTTCTTATAAGGACATCAGTTCTATTGGATTAGGGCCCAACCCAATAACCTCACTTACCCTTCATTGCCTCTTTAGAGACCCTCTGTCCAAATGCAGTCATATCCTGAGGTACAGGGGAGGGGTGGGTAGGACTGCAGCATGTGGGTGGCGGAGGCAACAATTTGACCCATAACAAAAAGAGGGTTAAGCGCGGTGACCTTGCCGCAGGGCGGGAAACACCACGGAGCAGGAATCCAAGAGGCTGGATTGCTGCTTCTCCACAATCAGGGTAACCCTGGGGCGAGCCCCTTCCTCTCCTAGGCCTCAAGTGGCTCCTCTGTAAAGTGAGACTTAATGACCCTTTTCTGGAGCTGGGAGTCAGAGTGTTTAATGTTCTAGAAGGCGTGAGCACCAATGCAAGCTGGAAGCACCCGCCTTCCTAGAGGGCACCCACTGGGTCAGCCATTAAACCTTAAGGTGCCGGAGGGAAGGGAGGTCACAGGGGTCCCAGGGACACGGGACAGGGTGGCTGAGAGCCCACGGAGAAGACTTGGAGTACTAGCTCTTTTTTTTTTTTTTTTTAACCAACCAATATGGAAGCATTTCGCTATTTTTTACAAGCAGTAGAACCATACCGGTGTATATCAAGGGGCGCGGCGGGCCCGATTTGGGCCACGGGAGAGCGGGGGCGAGGGAAGACCCGCAAGCCCTCGCCTAAGGTTACTGTTCAGTCTCCACCCACCATCCTAAAGCCCCTCCCTCTCGCCCCGCACGCAGGCCAAGCTGATCGTCCCCAACAGCACCGCGGGCCTGATCATCGGCAAGGGGGGCGCCACCGTGAAAGCCGTGATGGAACAGTCGGGTGCCTGGGTGCAGCTGTCCCAGAAGCCGGAGGGCATCAACCTTCAGGAGCGTGTGGTGACCGTCAGCGGCGAGCCGGAGCAGGTGCACAAGGCCGTGAGCGCCATCGTGCAGAAGGTACAGGAAGACCCCCAGAGCAGCAGCTGCCTCAACATCAGCTACGCCAACGTGGCTGGCCCCGTGGCCAACTCCAACCCCACCGGCTCACCGTACGCCAGCCCCGCCGACGTGCTGCCCGCCGCCGCCGCCGCCTCGGCCGCTGCCGCCTCCGGCCTGCTGGGCCCCGCGGGGCTGGCGGGCGTGGGCGCCTTTCCCGCCGCCCTGCCTGCCTTCTCAGGCACCGACCTGCTGGCCATCAGCACGGCGCTTAACACGCTGGCCAGTTACGGCTACAACACCAACTCCCTCGGCCTGGGCCTCAACTCGGCCGCGGCCTCCGGGGTCCTGGCCGCCGTGGCCGCCGGTGCCAACCCCGCGGCCGCCGCCGCCGCCAACCTCCTGGCGTCCTACGCGGGGGAGGCCGGGGCGGGGCCCGCCGGAGGGGCCGCCCCGCCCCCGCCCCCGCCCCCCGGAGCCCTGGGGTCCTTCGCCTTGGCCGCCGCCGCCAACGGCTACCTCGGGGCCGGGGCGGGCGGCGGGGCGGGCGGCGGGGGTGGCCCGCTGGTGGCCGCCGCAGCTGCCGCCGGGGCCGCCGGGGGCTTTCTGACGGCGGAGAAGTTGGCGGCCGAGAGCGCCAAGGAGCTGGTGGAGATTGCGGTGCCTGAGAACCTGGTGGGGGCCATCCTGGGCAAAGGGGGCAAGACGTTGGTGGAGTACCAGGAGCTGACAGGCGCGCGCATCCAGATCTCCAAGAAGGGGGAGTTCCTGCCCGGCACGCGGAACCGGCGGGTCACCATCACGGGCAGCCCTGCGGCCACACAAGCCGCTCAATACCTCATCAGCCAGCGGGTCACCTACGAGCAGGGAGTGAGGGCCTCAAACCCCCAGAAAGTGGGATGAGGCCTGTGGTGTGTGCTCCCACCCTCCTCCCGGCCCCTCCTCCTCCTCTTCCTTCTCCTCCCCTCTCCCACCCCACCCCCAACTCCTGACCTCAGCTCGGGTGTAGTCCTGCTCCTCGTGGGACAGGGGCTGGGGTAGGCCCGACTGCACCCCCTTTCTGGTAGTCATAGGCAGGATCGAGTGATGGCTGGGGATGGGGCCCAGAAGCTCCCTCCCCCAGCTCTGAACTGGCCCCCTTCTTCCTTCCTCCCTACGCTTGGCTGGGCCTGACCCTCCTCTCCCAGGGCCCGGGTCTGTGTGATATCTGTATATATTGCATTTTGTTGATTTTAATAGAAAACAAAGTGTTATTTTCTCTTTCTTTCCCTCCTTTTTTTTTTCTTTTTTCTTTTTTTCTCCCTTTTCTCCCTCCCTCCCCACCCCGCCTTTTTTTTTCCTTTTTTTTCTTTCTTTCCTTTTTTTTTTTTTTTTTTGGTGAGGATTTTTTCCCCACTTTGTAGGGTTTTGTTTTCCTATGGGAGGAGGGGAGGGAGCCTCTGGGCCGCCTAGACTGAGGGGCCTCCCCAAACAACACCTCACCTCTCCTGCTTTCAGATCCGGACGGGAGTAGAGGGAGCCGAGGAGTCTGAGCTGAAATGGGGTATTTGGAGCAGGGATCCCAGAGTTCCCAGATTTCCTCAGCGACTCTACCCCTATTGGAGTTGCCCCTCCTAAGTGGGACTCTTCACTGTTTTATTGTCAGGTCGTCTGGGGGAAGGGGGTGCAGTGCTGCTGGGAATGAGGCCAGCTCTGGGATTGGTCCAGTCCTGTGGGCAAGACTCTTGTGAGAGGCTGGAACGACTTCCTGGGGAATCTTCTGTGGTTTTACCTAGAGTAATGGGAATGAAGATCCCTGTTGGGATGTCCCTGAGTCTAGTACTTTCTGGGGTGCTGCTGGTACTCCTTATGATGTCATGGGTAGTAGTTCCCCAGAGGTCACTTCCTGTGATGACAGGACAGACAGGTACTTCCTATGATGTCTCAGTGGGCCTCCCTTGAAGGTTACTTCGGCCACATCATGGGGGCATGTACTTCCTGTAGCAGCTCCAGGTTATTTCCTGTGACGTCATTGGGATGGAGCATGCGCTTCCTGGATTGGGCCATGGCCAGTCGCTGACACTCCTTCTCCACCTGCACCCCCCCTTTGGTGGGTCTTGGCCTGGGGGGTCTACCTAGGAGGAGAATAAGGGGGTGGGACTTGGATCCTATCAGGAGGACTCTGAGGAAAAAGACCCGATATTGTCAGGGTCATCTCTATCCAAATACACCAAGTCTGTGAACTCACCTGGCAGGGAGGGGTGGGAGATGGAGCTAGTGAAAACTGTTAAAGACCCCCCATTCCCACCCCCGCCTTTTGTGTGCATGCTTGTGTCTGCGTGGCTTTGTTCCGTTGAGTCTGGTGAGCCGAAAGTGTGGTGGCTCGGTCAGGCCACCATGACCCAGTGTGGGGTTCAGTGAGCCACGGTAGGGTCCCTTGAGCATGAATGCTTCGTGTGGTCTAATAGATTAGGTTGGCTTGTGGTTTCCAGCAAGCCGGAGTACTTTGGTAGTATCGGAGGGATAAGAATGTTTTGGTGCTCTTGCCGTGGGCCTTGAGGAGCCAGAATGTTCTGATGGAGTCTGCCAAACCAAGCAGCCCTGAGAGTTGGTTTGGGAGTGGCTCCCTGAGCGCTGGGACTGTGGCCAGCTCTAAGGCCTTGTTGGCAGGCTGAGATTTCAGGGCCTGACAACCCTATGGACTTAGGATAGCTGAGACCCACCTCTACCCTCATCCATCTCCCCCTCCCCCTTGGAGACCACCTCCACTTCCTCCAACCCAAAGCAGGGCCCCCAGTGCCCTGGTTCCATCATCAGCATCTCTGGGGGAGGGGCACCCCATGCCCATCCTCTCCCCCATTTGTCCCCCTCCTAGGTCTTCCAGACCCTTCTCTACTCCATGGCTTTGGGGGAATCAGGCCTCCTCGTCTCTCTCCCACAAAGGGAGAGAAGAAAAGCCAGAGACAATTCCCACCCCTAAAGCCTGGGAGACCCCTGCCCCTCGCTAGAGAGCCACCCCCAAATCAAAATGTGAAAATCCCTAGAAAGCAATAGCCTTCAAGGTACCTTGCACTGAATTTCCCACCCTGGCCCTTCCACCTGATGGGAGGCTGTAGCTTGGGCACTAGGGTGACTTTTTCCATGCCCTTTTCATCTCCAGGGTGGGGGGCAGGCCCCATTTCCCCATTCCCCCATCCCCCATCGCTGCTGCCCCCACCCCTAATCTCCAGACTGAACCCAGATGGAGATTCGAGTGCCAAAACAATTCTTGATGTAACTTTGTACATATCTTCTGGGGGGGGGAGCTCTTGGGGTTGGAGGTGGAGGTGGCCCTGGGGGCCACTGCTCCCCTCTGCCTCTCAGAAGACCCTATGATATTTCACAGTATCTCCACCCACCATGGGTATCGCTGTTCCCCCCCCCCTACAGCCCCCCAGGCCCCCATGAGGAGGGGAAGGAGCCAGGGAGAGGTAAAACACTGGGAGTGGGGAGGTGGGATTTGAAAGCATTCATTTGCATATCATTTGCATCCTCAGCTGCCCTGGTCTGTCCCATGCTTTCTATAGCAGATGCTTTCTATAGCCCCGTTCATGGGAGTCTGGGTCCCCATCGGAGGGACGCAGTACTCCTGTCACACAGACACATCTCTGGAGGCTGGGCCTCCCGAAAAGTGTTCCCTTAGGGTATCTGTGTGACAACCCTCTCCCTATTCACATTTCTTGGGGACCCCCTACCCCACCAGCCAGGGCTATCTGAGAGGTAGTTTGCTAGCTCAGTGAGCTAGTTTGCTCACCAGCTTGGTGAGTGGAGAGCCACACACCTCTCCCTGTTTTTACCCTAGGAAACTCACTCTACCATCTCCCCCATCCCTTGAAAGTCTCTTCTGCATCCTGACCTCAATCTTTTGTGCTGCAGTATGTTCAGAGGGGACACAGATGTGGGGTCAGGGATGGGGATCATTGAAAAACCCACCGCCTCTTTCCCCCTCCTCTTTCCCGTTAGCCAGTCAGATCTCAGAGACTGAGTGGCCTCCTTGCCCCCTGCTCTTCAGCACCCAGTAGGTGCTTAATAAGTGTTTGCTGCATTGAATCGTCTCCCCGTTCTTTCCCATTTGCCCTCCAGCTCCTAACATTCTCCTCCTGAGTCTTCCTCTCTCTCTTCCTCTCTTTCTTTCTTGGGCTCCCTATGGCTTTCTACTTTCTCTCCTTGTGGCTCCCATTGTCACCTGTCCTGTCTCTTTGTCTGTCTTTTCCCCTCTTAACTCTCTTTCCTCCTCCCACCTTCCCATTGATTAAAAAAAAAGTGCCAAACTTCCTTGGAACTGAGCCGCTAGGGGGGTTGGGAGGGAACCTCAGATAGAGAGGAGAAAATGGGACCATCTCTCTCTGAGGAGGCCCCTAAGAGGCATTGAAAAAGTCTGCGGACACTTAGCTAAATTGGGTCCCCCTTCCTCATCCCTCCCTCTCTGAGTTTTTCTTAGAATCTTTGTAAGAAAAAAAAAAAAAAGACAGAAAAAAACTCCCCTTCCGCTAATCCCTAACCTTTTGGACCCCCCCCAAATTCCACCAGCCAGGGAGAACCCCACTTGCCTCCTTCGGGCAAATCTGTAGAAATTGGGGAGGGCGGAGACAAGCCCAGCCTCTCTTCTGCTGGCCCCAGGGATGGTGTCAGCTGGATTCCAGAGAAGGACCTCAAAGCACTTATGAGAAGAAGGGGTTCAATGTGCCAAACTCACCTCTTTCATCCCCCATTTCAGGGGGGCTCTGAGCCAACCCGCCGCCCCAGCCACCTTCTGCCCTGTCCCGACCATCTCTCCACGGGCAAGGAGGCTTCACTGCAATAATTATTAGGGGATTAGAAGGTGAAGGTTGTGCCAGGGTACCCCAAGTGGAGTTTAGTAAGAGTCGACTTATAGACGGTTGGGGACCTACACTTGGAAGAATATGGTACCACTTTCCTCTGAGTGGCATTTCTTCGCCCCCTTCTGAGCCCCCGAGTCCCTCGATACCCCCTCTTTCCGTTTCTCTTGCCTATTCCTCCGCCCCACGCCCTCCTTATTTTGTTTCCGACCGATGGCCTACGGTTTGGAAAGTGAGGGGATCCCCCTGCATTGACTATTGCTGTTGCGAGACCAGGATTTCAGGTCGTAATGCGCGGAGCGGTGGGGAAAGTACTGACTTAAGAGTGGCGACGAGGGTGGCAATTGGGGCGTCCAGGCTGCTGACTGGGTGCACACCTCTCGCGACAGCCAGGCAGGGCCTTCGCGCGGGTCGCCGCGCACCCGCCCCGCCGACTTTGAACTCCGAGGCCGGCTGTCGCGAAAGCCTGAACCGGATGTCACGACGGGGAGAACGGGGTCGCGATGCCCAAGTTGGGGCCCTGAGGGCCGGGGACGCAAGTGTACGGCTCTCGTGGAGTCGCGACCCCCAGCCCTGCTATCCGATCCCTCGCCACTGCAGTCAGCTGTCTGGACGCCCGCGGTGGAGAGGCTTGTCTCCGCGGCGCCGCTGCTGGTGTGTGTCAGGTCCCGCCAGTCGCGTCGAGGATTGCTGGGTGGCCGGGAGGGAGGTGGGGAACGTCTCTGGGGAGGCTCGGGGGCGGGTGGGGGCTGCTGGTTATCTAACCCCTTCTCAGCCAGTCCAGGACACTCTTGTCTCCCAGAGATAATTGGGGGGGACCGCCTAATCCCCCTCCCCCCACACCTTTCCTCCTCCCTACCCGCCCCCCCCCCCAAAACCACCAACCTCTCATCTTCTAAGTGACTCCATCACCACCGGCCACCGGGACCTGCGGCCTCATTGCTCCAGCCCGCCCCACTCGACCGTCAGACTCGCTCATCGAACTCTTTTTGATTAACCCTTTCTGTGTTCATCCCACGGAAAACTGTGTGTCCGGCGAGGGGGAGGGGGTAGGCGAGGGGCAGTAGCTACCTTTCCTCCATCTCCTCCCACCGCCCATGCCTCCCCACCCGCACCCCATCCCATGACCTACCCCCATCCCTCACCCCTAGGGTCCTCCCCCCCTCTGGGGACAGTGACCTTTATAAATATCTCAGCTGTTTGGCTTAGTCCCTTTCGAAGGCGGGGCCAGAGGCGTGGCCTCCCGCCAGCGGAGCGCTCCCTCTGGCCCCACTCCTTTCTGTGCCCCCCCACTCCCCACCCCTTCATTGTAAATAGTCACTTTTGTACTGGGTTTGAGCCAGGGGACGTGGGGAGTCATTTTTTTTTCTTTGTGTTGGCATCTCAGGCCCCTGGAGGCATGGTCCACATCCCGGTTACATTTGGGAGAATCCCCAGCTGTGTCCTCTCACCTGCCCCAGTGCTAAGGATTTCAAGATATCAGTGTTACTCCTAGGGGGATGCGGTGACAGATCCCCTGGCAGGGAGGTGGGAGAGGCGTGGAAGGGTGTAGTCTGACGGGAAAGTCTCAGTTGTCCCCATCTACAAAATGGGTTCACGCTCCGGGTTCCCTGAGGAGCCCCAGTGAGATAATGGTTGAGTTAGACCCTCTCTGCCCACTTTCTCTGTTTGGGACAGCCAGGGTAGGAGAGTTGGGGGGAGAGTATGACTGTCTTTGGACAACTGACCGCTAAATCCTTACTGGGACCTTAAGCTCGCCTCTCCCAGGCTTGTTCTCTCTCTTGGAAAATAGGGGGCTTGGAGGATCTCTAAGGTCCCTTGAGTATCCCCAATTCTTGGATTAACGGCCAAAGCCCAGAGCTGGCCCGCTGCCTGCTGTCCCACCCCGACATTCCATTTCTTGGGCCCAGACCATCCGCCATGTGGCCATGCCTCCAGTGCCTCCATTCAACCCCCTCTAACTGATTCCTTCCATCTTCTGCGACCAGAGACGCCCCCCACCCTCACCCCACCCCCCACCCCCCCACCTCCGGAAGCTCCTGGCTGGGGCCCCGCTGCCCTCTCCTCCCCCCCTCTGCACATTGCCATGCCTGGGCCACGCCCACCCCCCCCACCCCCAGTGTCCGTCGTGTGACCTAGTGCACCATGTATTAGCTTCCATGGCCCCTACCCCGGCCCCCACCACACCCCTCCCCCCCTCCCTCGGCGACTTCACCTTTTTTTGCCGCGATAAACGCCATCTCAGCATCTGTGTCTAATGTTGTCTTTTTTGCTTGACATCACACACTCCTTCTTA
>CM053620.1:39891885-39909935 GCA_028646535.1 Procyon lotor | reverse complement strand
CTCCACCCTCACCCTAAATTCTTTCCCCCTTTCCCTTGGGGCTTCTGGGTCTCTAGGGGAGGGGGTGGGGGGACCCCAGAGGATGGGCCCAGGAGGGGGAAGGAGGGGAGGGATGGTTTATTCTCTCTGGACTGGGCCAGCACCCAGAGGAAGTATTTCTAAGGGAAGCAAGGGTCCAGGTTTAGCTGGGGGGGGGGTGTGGACTCAGTGTCCAATCATCGCCACACATATATTTGGCACCACAGTCCCACAAACGTGCCCCTGGACCCACGTACACACACACACACACACACACACACACACACAGAGCATTGCAAATGCACAACCCCAGCTAGAGTCAGGATAGCCTCGGCTTCCATTTCGGGGTCAGGTAAGATCCAGATTCAGATCCCAATGCTGCTCCAGAACCCCAGGAATTTGCCCCTCAGAGCCCCCACCTCCCAACGTATAAAAAGGAGATGTTTTTAATGGTATTTTTACGATTGACGCTAGGATCCAATACACCACCCACTTAAAAAAAAAATAGTGAGCATGTACAGGGTGTCAGGCACCTTTCTGGGTGCCGGAGGTAAAGCCATTAACAAAACAGACCCCCAAATCTCTGCCTTCGCAGAGCATATATTCTACTGAAATCTGGAAATTCTTCTTTGGCACATGGCACTAAACACAATTCAGAGGTTGCAAACCATCGGCCAGCAGGCCTATCTGGGGCACACGTGATCTCTTTTGACCTGAACAGCGTTTTGTGTGAATTTGATGCCAGCAGTTAAGCCTCAGGAGACTTCTGGAAATGTGGGTTGCGAGACCCTCTTGAGAAATCCGATGTGGCATCTCTGGGTGGCCGGAGCTGGCTGGAGTGGGCCAGGCTGTCCCCGTCAGCCAAGGCAGACCGCCTCAACCCCTCCTGACCCTCCACTACTCTTTTGTGTTACATGCCCAGCCCCTGAACACTGACCCCTGCGGTCAGTGTTCAGTACTAATGTCCTTACATTTTGGAGAAGTCAGGGATGGCTGGGCAGGTGACGACGTGCCAAGGAGGAGGGGGGATGGTGTGAGATGGAGAGACAGGTTTAGGTTCTGCTGTGACCCGGGCACCTCGTTTCCTCTCTCTGGGTCTCAGTCTTCACATATGGAAAAGACCCTCCAAAGCTGTACTTAACCTGCTGGAATATTCCAGAAGGATTCCGTAGGCGCCTCACCCCCTCAGTGCCTGACACAGAAGAGATGCTCAGCACGCGGTGATCACTGTTGAGACCCCTCTGACCGAAAACTAACAATAAAATGACTCTAGGGAAGGACAGAAACCAAGAGAGAGGGGAGGGGAGGAAGGAAACAGAGCAGGGACAAAGTGGGAAAGAGACAGTGGTGGGAATGGAGAGTAGCAGACGTAGAGAAGGGTCTTCAATTGCTTGGGGTGTGTTTTTTCATTCATTCACTCATTCATTCATTCATTCATTTGTTCAACAGACATTTATTGAGCACCCCCTGTGTTCTCAGGCCTAGGGGCATGGCAACACCCACAACGAGTCACTGCTCTCATGCTGCCAGCCCGAAAGCCGCATCTCCAACTCTTAGCACATAGTAGATGCTCAAAAGTCTACCATCCCCTGCACCACAGGCAACTCTGGTCCTGGGCTGCTAGCCCTCAAGTTTTGCCTGGGGTTCAGAACTATTGCCAACCTCGGCCATTTTCCGGCAAAGCAGAGGAAACTTCCACCACGAAGCGGGGAACTTAGAAGGGCTTTGGGGGTGAGGGGGGAGTTTGATCTCTATTCTGCTGTGTGACATGGGAAACTTCTCTGACCTCTCTGACCCAGGAGGTGGAAAGGAAAGGAGATGAGGTCGGGATGCAGGTGAGTAATGAGGGATTCCTAACTCCCTCAAAGCCTCCAAACCTTGTCCTCTGGTGGGGGTGGGGGTGGGCTTCAGGGGTGGGGGCCCTCGATGAGAAGAGAGATGAAGAAGGAAGGAGGACAAGTTGCCTAGAGGGAGGGATATAGGGCTGGGATGGGAGAACAGAAGGAAGAGGGGGCCTAGATGCGGGGGGTGGGGGTCTTCAGGATTGGCTCTGAGAGGCCATCGCGCATCAGGGCAAGGTCACCTGGAGAGAACAGAGAAGGTAGAGGTGGACGGGGACAGAGGGAAAGACAAGCACAAAGTGGAGACAAAAAAGAGGCAGAAACAAGACAGAGGTGGGGGTAGGATGGCCTGGTGTAGCAAATAAAAATACAGTATGTTCAGTGAGATGTGAATTTCAGATTAAAAAAAAACAATTTTCTTAAGTGTAAATACGTCCCATGCAACATTGAAGCCATACTTACACTAAATATTAGCTGTCATTTCTCTAAAAATCCAAATGCAACGGGGCATTCTGTATTTTATCTGGCAACCCTAGAAGGAGAGAAGAAAGAGATCTGAGGGGCGACAATGAAGCTGGATTATCCGAGCCCACTCCCTGGAATCCTAGAGCTGGCCTTCCTGGCTCATTGCCCCCATCCCTCCCCTGGGTCCCCCTCTCTCTGCCTCAGTCTCCCCAGCTCTCTGCCCCTCGGGCCCCCCTCTCTTTTCCACTCAGTCTCCCTCTCTTGCAGACCCTCTCTCTGTTCCCTCCACTCCTCTTAGTCGCTCAGTCTTCCTCTACCCTCAGGAATCGGCCTCAGTCCTCAAAGGGGGTTGAACCACCACTGTTACTCCTGCCCAAGTGAAGTGGGCTGGTCTTCAGGGGCAAGGCCTGAGAGGCGGGTGGCAAACAGATGAGGAGTCCATTCAGAGACACTACGCATTCCTCAGTCAGGGCGGGCTGTTGACGTTTGGGGCTGCGAATAAGCATGGGGACAAAAAGGAGACATTCTTTTGGAAAAACGCTCCATCAGCAGGCCAGGCCTTGGTGAGTCTGGCAAGTCAGGGGCCTCCCCAGGTTCCCCTCCAATCTCTGGCCTCCAACTCTGCCTTCTGGAGAAGTTTAGTCTCTACGGGATCCTCTTGACCCACACTCCCACACCAGCATTCTGGGGAGGGCCCTGGGACACTGTTTCTGCCCCCTCGTCCCCGCCCTTGCCTCTGCTCCTCTCTGCCTCAGTTTACCTTCAGTATTTCTCTGGGTGTCTGTGTTACCCCATCTCCCTCCTTCCGTCACTCTTTTTCTCCCCCTCCCCTTAAAAAAAATTCGTCTCATTGCATCCCTGCAGGGCTCTGTCTCTCTCCTTGTCCCTGCTGGGGGTGGGATCTCTTGGACTTTCTGTTTCTGTCCGCCTCTGCATCTTTCTCCGTGTCTGTGTACCCAGTATTGTCCAGTGGCAGCGAACAGAATCCACTCTGGCCAGTATAAATAGAAAAGGACTTATAAAGGGACACAGAGCCTGTCTGAAGAAATATTCTAGGTTGAGCCTTCAAGGCACCCCCAAATCCAGACTCCAGAGAGATCCGCCCAGGGAACTGCCATTCCTCCTGGGCGATCAGGAACCTGGCTGTTGGCTCCGCAATCCCACCAGCTCGGAGAAATCCCGACGCAGGGCGGCGGCCTCGCGGCTACCTCCCTCCTTGCTGACTTGAGTTAGAAATTCAAGCTTCCCGCGAAGGCATCTGATTGGTGAAACCAAAACCTCCTTCCGGAACCTCACCGCAAGGCATTCCGGGAAGTGTAGTTTTTGGCTTGCCAGTCCCTGCAGTCCCAGGAAAGCGCTGCGGGGGATTGGAACAGATGCTAGGTTGAATAGATGCCGAGGGGACCCGTTTTCTCCCCATTATTGCACACACCCTTTCTCTGTCCATCTCCGTTTCGGTGTGTCTGTGCTTCTCACCTTGGGTCTTTCTGTCTGTCTTTATATTTCTCTCTTTTGCCTCTTTTTTGCTGGCCAGCTAGCTGTATTTCAGTCCTTCCATCCCCCGTCGCCACTGTGCCGAGTCCCACGGTGTTCCTGCCTCAGCCTCACCCCCACCCCAGCTCCAGCTCCAGCGTTGAGGGGAGTCTCCCTCTTGGCCCTCATCCATTCTCAGCTGAACTGGAGGCTCAGAGCCGTAAGGGAGGGGGAATATATGGGTACCCCTGGTTCCACGGACAAACTAGGAAGAGAACCCAGGCTTTCGCGCTTCTCAGCGGCTTTCGCTGCAGGTGGACACGAGCCAAGAGCTTAGTGAGTTCCTGGTCAGCGGAAAACTGGCCACAGGGGCTTGGGGACAGAGCCACGCCCTCTGCTGACCAGGTGTAATTGAACACTCAACTTTCTCTCCTGGAGGCTTCCGCCGCTGCCACCCCAGCCCCCCTTCACTATTCTTCCTCTTGCCCAACCATCTTAGAACTACAGGGAAATGGAGCTGCATCCTTCTCAGGAAGCCCATGGTCATTCAAAAAATATTCACTAAGCGTCTACTATGTGCCAGGCACTGTTCTAGACATTGAGTACCAAAAGGGACAACAATCTTCCCTATCCTGGGGAGCTGGTAGTCTGTGGGAGGAAATGGACAGTAAACAAGATAAATAAATAAACCACACACTACACTAGATGATAATACATGTCATGAAGAAAAATGAGGCTGAGAAGGAAAACAGAGAATTCTGGAAGAGAGAGGCACTGCAATTTTCAATAAGCTGAATGGAAAGTTTTACTGGAAATGTGACATGTGAGTAAAGACCTGAAGGAGAGTTGGGAGTGGGCAGGTGGATATCTGGGGGAAGGAGCATTCCGGGCAGAGAAAACAGCAAGTGCAAAGGGCCTGGGGTGGGATGTGCCTGGAGTATGTGTGGACTAGCAAGGAAGCCAGGGTGGCTGGAACAGAGTGGACAAGGAATGGGTGGGAGGAAATGAGATCAGAAGGGAAACAAAGGGGGCTGTGTTACTTAGGATCTTGGAGGCCAATATAGGACTTTGACTTTTACTCCTAGTGAGATGGAAGCCATGGCAGTGTTCTGAGCAGGGAGATGTGAGCTGACTCAGGTTTTAAGAAGATCCCTTTGGGTTAGAGCCTAGGAGAGTAGAATGAACAGAGAGCCCAGGGGAGGGTGACTGCAGAAGTCCAGGAAGAAGATGATGGTAGCCAGACCTGGTGACTGTGGAGGTGGAGAGGGATGGTCAGACACTGATAGAATGTGAAAGTAGCACTCCCAGAATTAACTGGCAGACTGGACGTGGGGAGTGAAAGAGAAGGAAGAGTCGGGGATGACTCCAAATCATGTGAAACTCTTAGAACTGGAGTTTGGTTCCAATTAGGATTAGAAATTAAGAATCAAGCTAAGGCTAAGATTAAAGATCAGTAGCAATCAGTACTGGTGCAGTTTGGTTTGGGGTTTGAAGACAAGGTTAAGATTCAGGTAAAGGTGACAATTAGCGTTGGTGTTTGGGTTATGGCCACGGTTGGGTTTAGGGCTAGGTACCCAAGACCTGGATAAAAATTTCATATACAGTTAAGACAGCTAGACTCAAAATCAAGGCCAGGATTATACCTAAAATCAGGGCGGGGTTTGGATCTAGGACTGGATTGGGGCTGATGCTGGGATCAAGATCAGGGTGAATCTCTTCTCGGGACCAGGGTTAAGGTTTAGACTTGTGATAAAAGTGGGTCATAATCATCAGACTTACAATTAAGGGTTGCATCAGGGCCAAGGTCATTAGAAAGAGAATTAGGCCAAGACAGGGGCGGCATTAAGGACAAAGCCAAAGTTAGGTTTATAACAGAAACAGAGAGAGCTAGGGATTTACCTGAGGTCAGAGTCTGGTTAGGTCAAAGGTAGAGCTAAGACTAAGATTGGGGTAAGATTACCTTTAAATGTTGACTCAGCTTTTGGTAGGATGTGGGTTGGGTCCTAATATGAGAGGACATTGTCCCACCATTAGAGACGGATGTAAGTTGAAAAGTCAGGAATTTTAGCGTTGGGGTCTTGTCAGCTTTCTGTATGGGAGGGTAGTGTGGGCATGGTATTAGGTAAGGTAATTTTAGCTGCTGTAACAAATAAACCCTGACATCTCAGTGGCTTAGGACAACAGTGGATTAGGTCCTGCTCTCACAAAAGTACAATGCGGGCCTACAGCAGGTGTCCATCCATGGGCTCCACCATCACCAATGCGTGCTGCCCTGGGAAGGGGAAAGTGGAGAAGCCCTCCTTACTTCTTTCTGTCACTTCTGCCAATCTTCCATTAACGAACACTAGTCACTTGGCCCTAACCAGCGATATGAAAAGAGATTCTGGGAGGAGAAGAGTGGATTAACAGCTCTGGAATCTATGGGGAGAAATATCCACGGACAGTCTTCAGCCCTGGTGTTGGAGGGCTGAGAAGGAGTATGGCCAAAAGTCCAGATAGATGGCAGAGATTGAGAAGACAGAGAGAAATGGACTGAGACCGCAGAGAGGAGGGGAGAAGTCAGAGAGAGGGACAAGAGACTTAGATTGTGGACAGAGACACAAAAGGGGGGGGGGCTACAGAGATGGGAGATAGAGACCCAGAGTGAGGGAGACAGAGATCAAGAGGGGGTGAGTAGAGACCCAGAGACGGAGAAAAAGAGAACTGAAAGTAGAGAAATCCAGGCAGGGTGGCTGGGGGCAGAACCCAGAACCCCTCTCCTTACCTTCCCTGGAGCCACCCTTGCTCCCCTCTCTTCACTCAGTGAGGCATGACCCGAACTCTGGGTCCTTCCCAAGTGACAGCTATATGTAGCTCATTTGTTGATTTTAGTAAATGAAGTGTCATTTTTTTCCCTTTTCTTTTTTTAAGTTTTATAACTTAGAGGCAAGAGGGATCCTACCCAATTCTGACCACCCCTCTTCAAAATCAAAACAAAACAATCCTAACCCTTTCCTCTCTTGGTATAGATTCCAGAGATTGGGTGGAACTTTGAGGATGAAGGTAGAAAACAAGTGGCCTTTGGTGAGGGGTATCCCCACATCACCCCAGGTGCCTTTGGCTCTCTTCTCCCCACTGGAAGACTGATCCCTGGAGATGTTTTCGAAATACAGATCACTTACGGACAAAGAGGGGGTGGCAGAGGTCTCTGGGTTCCGCTTCTGCCTACCCTCCAAGGCCCAGAGATTCATGTATCCCTAGGGCAAGATGTACTTCGCCAACCTCCCATGGCAAGACCTTTTTGCGGGCAAATAAAGTCTCCAGGACCTACACCCCTCCACAATCTAGTGACTGCTCTAGGCGTAAGGCATTGAGGGAGGGTGGGCAGGTGCTAGACTGGGGTGGGCGGGGGTCGGTACCGGACCAGGTAAGGGGAGAAGGCGTGGCTAGAGCGGGAAAGGAGGGAGGCGTGGCTAAGTATGGGAGGGTTTGGGCAAACCCAGACCTGGAATTGGCAAATAGGCGTGGCTCCACGGCCTCCTGCCTGGGATTGGAGGGCTGAGGCGTGGCCACAGGGGGGTTGGGCGTGGCTAAGGAAGGCCGGCCTCCGGGACAGGGGAGGTAGCTCTCGCTATCTAGCCCTGGAATCGCAGGGTTGGGGAGAGGGAGTGGTTCCGGAACCGGGTTCGCGCCGGGGTCTGAGAGTGGATGCCAGAGGTAACCTTGTAACTAGCCACGGGAACAGAAGATCCGGAAAGTATCGATATCCTCCAAGGGCTATCCTCCAAGGGCTCAGGAATACACGGAATGGTAAACACAACACCCAGAGGACGCACGGCGAAGCTGATGGAATGTCACCCAGCACATACTGCCGAATGACACACAAGATCGAATAGGCTGCCCTTGAAGAGCCCCTCCCCCCCGCCTCCCCGCCAGAGACTGAGAGGCACCTGGCATGCACCATCTCCTTGAATCCTCCCTCACAAGGCCTTATGAAGTAAAAAGTGTGATTTTCTCCATTTTACAGACAAGAAAAAGGAGGCACAGAGACGCTAAGTAACTTGCCCGAAAACATCCAGCTAGTGAGCCATGAGCGGAAGTTATAGCCACGCAACCTCCTTCCCAAGCCTATGCTCTTATTTACTAAGACTCAAATACTCCCACGGACCCCGGGAGCAGACACAAGGTAACAAGCAGCAAATGTACACAAGCACACCCTGAGTGATGATCCTCTCCCGCCCCTGCCCACCTTGCCAGCAGTGGGACTCCACAGCCCAGCTTCCCCGCCTTCCAAGCCTGGGGTCCTCCCCTGACCCAACAATGACAGCCCTTGCCTTGTCTAGCTTTCCTGGCATACCTACGGTCAAATAACCAAAGTTTCTAGCCACTGAGCCTGAGACCCTTGGAAAGACCCAGCACGGACTTCAGAGTGTCCTTGACCCCCTGAGATTGGGTTAACTTGGAGAGAGTCACCTAATAGCTAAGAAGAGAGACTTCAGGTTCGTCACACTTCCTTTGTCATTGACTACCTATGGGATCATGGGAAAGGCTGTCTCTAGTTCTCTTTTTCCCATCTGTATAATGGGGATCATCAAGGACGTTCCTTTTGGGGTTGCTGCAAAGACTGAGTTATCTGTTTAGAAAGCACTTAGAACACAGCCTGATTCAGACTAAGGGCTCTGTAGGTGCTAGTTATTAGTAGATGTGAGTCTCAGTTTATCTCTCTTTATCTCTCTTGGCATGGACCAAACCAGACAGTCTGAACCCCCTGAAACTGCACACAAAATGGCATGTGTTTCCAAACAGCTTTTATTAGATTCCCCAGTGGGTCCCCCCAAATGATAGAGAGAATCCACAGAAAGGCACAAAAAGGTGTCTTTCTGCACAGCAAGGGACCCCTAATCATATCAGTCTCGGCTTGTAACCCGTACCCTGACCCCAGGCTTCTGCAAAGTCCCACTCCACGGGCCAACCCATCAGGCCGATCTTGAGGGGATCTGGATTCAGCCTGGCTGGCTCCCCTTCCCTCCACCCCTATTCCTGGTCCTCTCTCTGCTCATCTACAGACCAAATTCTGTCTTGCCTCGGGGACCTTTTACATTTGCTTTTCATCTTCTTTCCAACTCAACATCCTACCTAAAACAGCCACGCAGCTCACCTCGCCCCACCCCAGGGTCTGTAACCAGGATCCTATTTGAGTCTTTATAGCACCGAACACCATTCATTCATTGATTTCAACATGTCTTTATAAAAGCGTACATGTCAGGTGTTGACCTAGGCAACAGAGACAGCAGTAAACAAGACGAAGTTGCCGCCTTCAGGGGGCCCACGCTCTGAACCTCTTAAGTATTTGCTCATTTGCTGCTCCGTTGTCTTCCTCCCCCACCCCACCCCCAAATAAAATGTTTACTCCCAGAGAGCAAGGAGCATTCCCATCTCCTGCTCTCTCTCTTTTTAAAATGTTAAAATGTAGCCTAAGCCGGATCTCCACATTGTCTCAAAGGGTCATTCCAGACATTACTTGGTAATTCTGAAGAGGAGAACGTACCTATATGTGGGGAGATCTGAACACTACCTTAACCAAGCGATGGAACTCAGCATCACCGATAATGCCACAAACAGCTGTCACCTGCCCCCACGGGCCACCCCTCCCTACACCGAAGGACAGGATAGGCCCTTTGCCCTGTGATTGCCTGAAATGCACACATCTAATCATGAGGAAATATCAGAGAAACCCAAATTGGGGTACACTCTACCAAACACTCAGGGCATTTTTTTTTTTTAATCTCAATCTCCCGGGAAAGAAAAAAGTAAGGGACTGTTCTAGATTAAAGGAGACGGAACAGATGTTATCACTAAATGTAGCGTGGATCCTGGATTGAGAAACATGAACCCAACGGGTGTAAAAGACATTATTGAAACGATTAGGAAAATTTGAATATCCGTATTTGATAATCGTACTCTGCAGTTCCCGGAATTGTATTATGGTTGTTTCGGAGAAAGTACTTCTTGTTAGGATATACGTGCATGCTGAAATATGTACCAGACTAAGTCATGAATGATGTGTGGAACTAATTCTCAAAAAAAATTTTTTATATATATTTATATATATATATAATATAAAATATATTATACATTATACTAAATTATATTTCATATAATTATAAATTATATATTATATTAAATATATGCTATATATTTAATTATATTTTATACATAAATTATATGTCATATTATATTAACTATATTAAATATTATATATAAATATAATATAAATATTATATATTATATATATATTTGGACATTTGAATTTTAAACACATGAATTTTTTATAGGATTGGGGTGCTTGGCTCAGTTGGTGGAGCACGTGTGACTCTTGATCTCGGGATTGTGAGTCTGAACCCCATGCTGGGTGCAGAGATTCCTTAAAAATAAAATCTCTCGGGGCGCCTGGGTGGCTCAGTCATTAAGCGTCTGCCTTCGGCTCAGGTCATGATCCCGGAGTCCTGGGATCGAGCCCCGCATCGGGCTCTCTGCTCGGCAGGAAGCCTGCTGCTCCCGCTACCTTCCCCTCTGCTTGTGTTCCCTCTCTCGCTGTGTTTCTGTCTGTCAAATAAATAAAATCTTTTAAAAAATTAAAAAAAAAATAAAATCTCTCTTTAAAAGAGAGTATTTGATAGTATTAAGAAATTATGATTACTATTGAAGTATCATACCATATTGCTATACTTTAAATCTTAGAGTTACATACTCTAGTATATGTGGTTGAAATGATATTACGGCTGGGGTCTGTTTAAAATAATCAAGCAGGGGTGCTTGGGTGTCTCAGATGGTTAAGCGTTTGACTCTTGATTTTTGGCTCAGGTCATGATCTCGGGGTCGTGAATGGGGCTCCAGTCAGTGGGGAATCTGCTTGAGATTCTCTCCCTCTCCCTCTGCCCCTCCCCTGATTGCGCGCCCGCACTCACTCTCTCCCACTCGAAAATAAATAAACTTCAAATAATCTAACAGATGGGAACAGGGATGAAACGTGAATGGCGATGTGTCAATAACAGTGGAGGGAGGGTGATGGGTATGGGGCTTCACTAAACCACGTTCTCCAATTTTGTGTGTGTATTAATCTGCTCGGGCTGCTATAGCAAAACAGCCTAGACTAGGTGGCTTAAATAATGGAAATACGTTTTCTCATAGGTCTGGAAGTCTGAGACCAGGGTTCCATCCAGTTGGGTTCCTGGTAAGAGCTCTCTTCCTGCCTTGCCGACAGCTGCCTTCTCTCCTAATGGCGTCCTTGTGTGGCCTTTCCTATGTGCTGGTGGGGACACAGAGAGAGAAAGAGTGTGTGTGCCCTCGTGTCTCTTTCTCTCTAAG
Organism: Procyon lotor; assembly: GCA_028646535.1. Classification (NCBI taxonomy): domain Eukaryota; kingdom Metazoa; phylum Chordata; class Mammalia; order Carnivora; family Procyonidae; genus Procyon; species Procyon lotor. The sequence continues at coordinate 39,898,791 of CM053620.1, read as the reverse complement.
GACACCAATTTCATCAGACTAGGACCGCACTCTTATCTTCTCATTTAACCCTAACGACCTCCCCTAAAGACCCCTTCACTAAATGCCCTATGAACGGGACAGGAAGGGAACCACAGTTCAGCCTATAATAGTGTACATATGAAATTTTCCAAAATAAAAAGTTCTTGGGGGAGAATTCTCAAATGCCAGTGTGCATCAGAATCGCCCAGAGCACTGGTTTAAAATGCAGCTACCAGGGCACCTGGGTTGCTCAGTAGGTTACGTGTCTGACTTTGGCTGAGGTCATGATCTCAGGGTCCTGGGATCAAGTCCCGCACCACACTGGGCTCCCCACACAGCAAGGCGTCTGCTTCTCCTCTCCCTCTGCCCCTCCCCCTGCTTGTGCTCTGTCTCTCAAATAAATAAATAAATAAATAAACAAATCTTTAAAAAGAAAAATAAGGGCTTTTTAAAACATTGCTAAAATACACTAATCAGGAGCACCTGGGTGGCTCAGTGGGTTAAAGCCTCTGCCTTCAGCTTGGGTCATGATCTCAGGGTGCTGGGATGGAGCCCCAAGTCCCACATCGGGCTCTCTGCTCAGCGGGGAGCCTGCTTCCCCCTCTTTCTCTGCCTGCCTCTCTGCCTCCTTGTGATCTCTCTCTCTCTCTCTGTCAAATAAATAAATAAAATCTTTTTTAAAAAAAATGATATAGGCATGAATATTGATCTAACAACAAACTAGGAAGCAGTTCCACAGTGAGGAAGGAGGGGGGAAGTGTCTTAAGGGGAGGGGACTGTGTGTAAGAAACCCGATCACCTTCCACAGTGGAAGTCAACGGATAATGTGAAATCGAAAAACAAGAAGTAGCAATTTAAACACATTATGTAGAATCCTGAGAGTAAGACAGCAAAAGAGGAGGTTACAAGAGTTCAAAGTGGTTGGGTAAGAATAAAAATTAAAGGGGCACCTGGGTGGCTCAGTGAGTTAAAGCCTCTGCCTTCGGCTCAGGTCGTGATCTCAGGGTCCTGGGATATTGGCTCAGGTCATGATCTCAGCGTCCTGGGATCTCAGGGTCCTAAGGCGGCAGGGGGTGGGCTGGGAGGACATTGACTGAATCCAATGGGAAGACAGATCTCACTGATGCAAATGAGACCGAGCTAGGAAGAGAAGGCCGGGTGCTGATGGAAGGCACCCACAGCGGGGAGCGGAGGGACAGACCTGGATGTCAGATTCCTTTCTTAATCAGAAGGGAGGATAGTGATAGCCGGGCTCTTGGTTCGGGACAAATCTCTCCCCTGCATCACAGGCAGACCTCGTCATCTCTTCCCCGCCCCAAGAGTTTCTCTCTCCTCGCCAACCCTGCTCCACTTTCTGAAAATGCTTCTCTGGTGGGGAGAGTAGTTCCTGGAAAGAGCAAAGCTCTTTCACTGGACCACAGAATAAAAATAGGTAATCAACATAAGAAAAGATGCTCAGCGGTTTAGCATCTGCCTTAAGCTCAGGTCATGATTCCAGGGTCCTAGGATAGAGACCCACATCAGGCTCCCTGTTCAGTGGGGAATCTATTTCTTTCTCTCGCTCTGCTTGCTTGTGCACTCTCTATGTCAAATAAATAAAATCTTTTTTTTTAAAGATTTTATTTATTTATTTGACACAGAGGAGAGAGATCACAAGTAGGCAGAGAGGCAGGCAGAGAGAGAGGGGGAAACAGGCTCCCCACCGAGCAGAGAGCCCGATGCGGGGCTCGATTCCAGGACCCTGAGATCATGACCTGAGCTGAAGGCAGAGGCTTTAACCCACTGAGCCACCCAGGTGCCCCTAAGTTTTTTTTTTTTTTAATAGGATTTTTTTTTTTTAAGATTTTATTTATTTGACAGAGAGAAACACAGTGAGAGAGGGAACACAAGCAGAGGGAGTGGTAACGGGAGAAGCAGGCTTCCCGAAGAGCAGGGAGCCCGATGCGGGGCTTGATCCCAGGACTCTGGGACCATGACCTGAGCCAAAGGCAGACGCTTAACGACTGAGCCACCCAGGCGCCCCCCTAAGTATTTTTTTTTTAAGATTTTATTTATTTATTTGACATAGAGAGCACAAGCAGGCAGAGAGGCAGGCAGAGGAAGAGGGAGAAGCAGGCTCCTTGCTGAGCAAGGAACCTGATGTGGGACTTGATCCCAGGACCCTAGGACTGTGACCTGAGCTGAAGGCGGTCGCTTAACCAACTGAGCCACCCAGGTGCCCTGACCGTTGGTTCTAACGTGAATCAGGCACTTTGCCACGGAACCCAGCAATCTCACCATGGGCACTTTCCCAGAGCAATGAAAATACATGTTCACACATACAACGGGCCCATGGATGGTTACGGCAGCTTTATTCAAATAGCCAAATATCAAAAACAATCTGGATATCTTCCAACAAGGGAACAGTTAAGGGTGCTGTGATACTCCCAAGCCAGGGATAACGACTCAGCAATAAAATCAAACGAACTATCGGCACATACAACAGCTTGGATGAATTTCCAGAGAATTGGGCTGTGTTTAAAAAAAAAAAAAAAAAAGCCAATCCCAAGAGGTAGCATACTGTATTATTCTATTTCCGTAGCATTCTTGAATTGACAAAAATCATAGAAATGGAGACTAGAATACGTTGCCAGGGATTAAGATGAGGGTAAGAGCCAGGAGAGAGGTGAGCGTGTTTATAAAAAGGCAGTCAGTGATCCTTGGGGTGATGAAAATGTTCTAGATACTGGGAATGGTGGTAGATATGCAAACCTACACGTTATCAAGCCACATAGAACTAAATGTACACACACACAGATGGGTTCAAGGAAATGCAAAATCTGAGCATGATCAGCGGATTGTATCGACGTCTACATCCTGGTATTAGGTTATTGTTCTGTAAAATATGATCATGCAGGCCAACCGAGTTAAGAATACACGGGATCTCTATTATTTCTTATGACTGGATGTGGACTCTACAATTTATCTTGAAATAAAAGGTCTAGTTTTCAGGGGCATCTGGGGGGCTCAGTCGGTGCAGTGTCTGCCTTCGACTGAGGTCATGACAGCGATCACAGGAAGTAGCAGAGCTGGGATTCGAGCCTATGACTCCAGAGCACGTGCTCTCTCCTCGTCGACTCAACAAAGGCGCAGGCTGTGGAGAATCATGAAGACCCATTACATTCATTCCCCCATCCCTACTGTCCGTGATGGACCAAGCCTGGGGATACTAGACAGCCTACTAACCAGATGCTGCCCTGTGAGGCTTATGCTCTAGTAAAACCAGCTAAGGTTAAAGTAGATGAACAACAGGGTAATCACAGAGTAAAGAAATAAATGAGGGTGAGACAGAACCTGGGGGTGAGAGGGTGAGCTCTAGCGAAAGCATGGCCAGGGAAGGCTGATTTGGGCTTGGGCCAAGATTTGGATGGAGCTAAGAAACTGGCCTTACCAAAATAAATAAATAAAAAGGAAAGAAGAAAGGCTCAGGGAATGGGAAAGAGCAAGTGCAAAGGCCCTGTGGCACATCTGAAGGTCAGAAAGGAGGCTTGGATGACAGGAGAGAGATAGGAGATGAGGTCAGAGAGATTACAGTGGAGGCTGTGGGTGCCAGAGTGGGGTGTGGACATAGCATTTAGGGACCTGTAGGCCATGGCTAAGTTTTAGGACTGTATTCTGAGGTTCACAGAGAATAAGAGGTTTGAAGCAGGAGCGACACAATTTGATTTGCGTCTTAGAAGCCTTTTTCTGCTGCTAGGTGATATTCAACATCTAACCGCTTCCTTCCCCTTCTTCTCTGCCCACACCTGCCCAAGCCACCACCACTCCTCCCGTAGATTAAAAGGGATCCTCAACTCTCATAGTCTTTTCCCCCATCCAGCGGCCAGACAGACCCGTTAGATCTTGAATCTAAGCATGTCCCTTCTCTGCTCAGAAAACCCCACCCTCCCTGGCTCCCACCTGACTCAGAACACAACCCAGATTTCTTACAGTAGCCCACGGGGTCCTGCATCATCTCTCACCTCTCCTTCCTCCTCCTCTCAATCTACCCAACCACAATGTTCCTTAAATACCTAAGGCGTGCTCTGACCTCAGGGCCTTTGCACTGGCTCTTCCTTCTGCCTGAGACACTTTCCACATGTCTGTAAGGCTCCCTCTCTTACCTTCTCCAAGAGACCTTCCCTGGCCACTCTCTATTTCCCTACCCCTTTTATTTGTTTCCCTTTATAGTACATAGCCTTATCCAGTAAATTTCAATCACTTGTTTGTCTTATTTGTTATCTATATAAAATTCCAGCTCCGTGAAGTCATTTCTGTATGCATTTCTGTATGTTTTGTTCATCACTGTATCTTCAGCACCTAGAACAGTGCCAGGCACACCCTGGGTTATCAGTAAATGTGGAATGAATGAGCAAATATTCTCCCCGTCTCTCTATGCCTCTGCATAGCATTCCTCGGTAAATCTTTAGTGAGGAAATAAAATTAAACATAATGGCTAAAGCTCACTATGGACATCCCTCTGCTAATGACTTTACCTGTGTTGTCAGCTGTCACCCTCAGAACAGCTCTGTAATAGGAAGTCTGCAGTGATCCCCCTTTTGGTTAAATGGAGGAAACAGAAGTCCAGAGAGGTGACATTACTTGCTCAGAACCACACAGCTGGGAGTGGCCGTGCCAAGATTTCCCCCAGGCGCAACAGAGATGGTGAGGACAATAACCGTGACTTCCTTGGTCCTGGGGGAGTCTCTCACCTCCCTGCCCTTTTTTTTTTTTTTTAAGATTTTATTTATTTGTTTATTAGAGAGAGAGAGCATGAGCAGGAGGAGGGCCGGGGAAGAGGATCAGGGGAAAAGGGCAAGCAGACTCCTCTGCGGAGCGGGGAGCCGGCTGGGTTGCGGGGCTCCACGCGAGACTCAATGTCAGGACTCCGAGATCATGACTTGATCTGAGGTCAGAGGCTTAACCGACTGAGCCACCCAGGCGCCCCCTCCCGTCTCCATCTTGGTCTCTGCACAGGCATGCCCTACAGTCCCTGTGGGAATCCGGACTGCCTCTCTATGTGGGTCTCCCCCACTTTCTCTGGGTCCCCCAGCTCCTGACTCACCCTTGCCCCGCCCGCCCCTCTCTGGACTTCCAGGCACCAGGCTGAGAGGGAAACTCACCAGTAAACAGGGCAGCCTTGGAGTCTGGAGACTGGGGGCGGCATGGGGGTGGAGGTTGTGATGGAGTAAACACCTCAGCTGATGAATTTCTCATCAGTATCATCTCTGCCTTTCCTTCAGTGCACAGCCCCAGCCACTCCAGGGAAGAAGGCTTGTCTGAGGAGCTATGTCCTTCATTTATTGATCCAGTAAAACACTGGGAGGGGGAGGGGGGGTAGCCATGCCCTTAAGAACAGAGTCCTAGAAAAAAACGACTGGGGGGGTGGGGGTGGGGGGGGGGCACGGGATAAGCAATAAAGGGAAAAAAAGAAACAAAAACAAAAAGACTTGCGAGCAACAGAATCTGAGAGTCTCCAAACAGTAGGTGCCATTATTGAGGGGACTCATGGAACCTCGAAACCTCCACCTGTCCATAATCACCCTCATGCACGCAGGGGATCCCACGGCTCCGGCGACCGGCGCTGGGTCCCCGCGCCCCGTCCATAGGCAAGGACTCACACCTGCTGAGCAAAAGGTTCCGGCTGTGACTTTGTGGAAAGCGCCTAACCCAGAAACACCCCCCCCCCATACTCATCCTGGCCCCTCCCTCCAGGAGCCTTGTTCTTCCACATGGTAGATTCCCGTGCCTTCTGCCTTCAAGAAGGTCCATCCCTGGTGGGCAGGTCTCATATGTTCTCTCTGTGAAAATCTATGTGGCTGAGCTACCCCCATCCTTCCCAGCTTCCCACCTCATCTTACAGTCCCTACACCTGGCAAGTCCCACCCTGCTCCCCTGGTTTTTTGGGAGGTGGAGGAGTAGAAAGAGAGAGAGAATCTTAAGCAGGCTCCACGCCCAGCACAGAGACCTATACAGGGTTTGATCCCACGACCCTGAGATCATGACCTGAGCCAAAATCAACAGTCAGGTACTTAACTGACAGAGCCACCCAGGCACCCGACCCTTGCCCTCTGTTAACCATTTTTGCAGACTTTTATTCACAGGAAACGGGAGGATGTCCTGATTTCAGCTCCAGCCTCCCATGGCTGTTCGTATAAGCTTGGACAAGCCCCCTCCCCCCAGAACCTCCCACGGCTCATCTGATAAATGGGCCCTTTTCTTTTTTTTTTAAAGATTTTATTTATTTATTTGACAGAGAGAGAGATCACAAGCAGGCAGAGAGGCAGGCAGAGAGAGGTGGGGGAAGCAGGCTCCCTACTGAGCAGAGAGCCCCATGCGGGGCTCGATCCCAGGACCCTGAGATCATGACCTGAGCCGAAGGCAGAGGCTTTAACCCACAGAGCCACCCAGGCGCCCCTAAATGGGGATCTTAATACACTGTAGAGGGTCTGGGTAGAGCATGATCCTGACCCAAAGGAGATGCTCAGGAAATAAGGGCCCTTGAAATTATTGCCTTAACCGTGTCTTAATTATCCTAGCTAATATTTAATAAACACATCCAATGAACGAGGGTCTACGTTCTGGGGCAGGTGCTGGCACCATTTCCTCTTGACAGACAGGAAATCAAGGCTGGGAGAGGTTAAGTACTAAGCCCGCCCGGCAAGGCTAGAACCCGGGGCTGATTACTGAGCGTTTACTCGTGATGCCATTCGCCAACTAACCTGGGTGTTTTGTGCCCGAGTCACCCCACTGCCTGACCCAAGGACCCCCACACTCTAGGACAGAGAGTTCTAGACTCACTTCTCCGGGAAGGTGACCCAGCAGAAAACTTTACAGCCACTATACAACCGGGGGTGTCCTTTTATTTATAGATTTCCAGAAAGTGCT
>CM053620.1:39872304-39891385 GCA_028646535.1 Procyon lotor | reverse complement strand
CAATGAAAAAGAAAGAGCTCCGGTCAGATTGTAAGCTGCTTGTTTTGGGGCTCAGGGCTGGGCCCCGGTGTTTAGTTCTGGTGAATAAAGGGCGTGTCTTTGAAATCACTCTGGTCTGTCTTCTCGCCTGGAGGCTGGGGGAGGGAGCCACGTTTGCCCCAATGGGAAGGCAGAATTGGAAGGGGTCCTGGGTTCCTCTTACGACATGGCCCCCCTTCACATCCCCTGATGCAGGTCACCTAGAGACTGGTCCCCACCTCCCAGCCTCCACCTTAACCCTAGATTCCTCTTCCATGTCGTTCTTGGGGCTCCGTCCAGGGGTCCCCCTCCCTCCCCACTAGACCACAGGTCTTCCAAGACCAACTTGATGGTAGTTCTTAAACTTTGGGCTCCCAGATCCCCTTTGGAGAGGTGATGGGGAAAAAATGATCCTTGGCCCCTTGGAAATGCACATTTGCACGAATCATATGAGGGTTTCTTTATTCCAGCAGGCCACAAATATTTATTTGCCTCTTTCGAGAAACTGGTGGGTACAGCAGGGAACAAAGAGGGCATGTGAGCAAAATCCAAATGAAAGGAGGCAAGCAGAGACTATCTGGAGGAACGGCATTCCGGGCAGAGGGGACGACAGATTCAAAGGCCCTGCGGTGGCCGGAGGCCAGCTGAGTTATAAGAGTGAAGATCAGAGAATCACATGGGGAGGGCAGTCGAGAACCTTGCAGACCCCGGTGAGAACTTGAACTTTATGGCCCACCCCCAGACTGCGATGTGCACCATGGGCCCCTTCGTACATACACTAGTCACACACAGAACCGAGGAACACAGTTCAGGACCTCGCCAAAAAACAGCTCTGCGCGCAACAGAGACCCCCCCAAGTTAAATCAAATGATAGATAAAAAGAGGGCTCCCCAGCTCCAGAGCTGTGGCGTGTCCCCGGGAGCAGGGTGAGCCCCAGAGGAAGGGGGAGCCGCATCGGGCAGAAAGGTGATGGCCTTTCACATGGGGCGATGGAGGAGAGCTTCGTAGTTTAATAAAGGGAGTGTGTCTGACAAAGTGTGAGCAGCAGGTGTGGAAAGAAAGAAGGGGTGTTATGCGCCGAACTTGGGGACCTTACAACGGGGGGGGGACACTTTGACCCGGAAAAGCGAGAGGGATAGATGCTGAGGTGGGTCTGGAGTGTGGAGCGAGGGAGGCTCGTGGGGACAGCCACAAGTGCTTCACAAGGGCACAAATCCTGGAAACTTCTAGACACCTGCGATGGGGCTCAGAAGAGAGGGCTGGAGACAAGCAGTTAGCGGTTGTCAAGTTTGCGGGGCTTGTTTTTTGAGTGAGTTAAGTGATTTATTCAACAGACAATTAAGCGGCAGGGTAGCTGACAGGAGGTGAGGACACTAAAGAAGCCAAGGGACCAACGGACCCCGAGCCCCGTCTCCTCCAGCACCTCACACCTGCAGAGCTCCGCGCACCTGTGCCCAAGCTTCCCTTACCAGCGGCTTCTCAGGACCTCCACACACGACCGAGACCCAACTCCCCACTCAGCCTAGACCCTCCACGAGTCACAGCATCCCGGCTGCGTCCCCGGGACACGCCCAGGGGAAGGGACACGTCTGGGTGACGTGCGGGTGTCTGCTGCACAGTCCAGTTGGGGTACAGGGTCACTTAGGACCTGGTGAGCATAAGGTCCTCAGTGGGTGTTATGAGCGGAATTCTGTCCCCCCCCAAAAGATATGTTGAAGTCCTAACCCCCAGTACTTCAGAATGTGACCCTCTTTGGACAAGGTTTATCAGATATGTAATTGGTGAAGATGAGGTCATGCGGGAGTAGGGGGCGCTCTTAATCCAACGTGACTGGTGATTATAAGCAGAGGAAAGCCGTCACCTGGGTGGCTCAGTGGGTTAAGCGTCTGCCTTCAGCTCAGGTCGTGATCCCGGGGTCTTGGGGTTGAGCCTGGAATTGTGGCTCTCCCTGCTCATCCAGGAGCCTGCTTCTCCCTCTCGCCTCTGCCCCTCCCCCTGCTCACGTGCTCTCCCCCTTGATCTCTTGATCTCTCAAATAAATAAATAAGATCTTGGGGCGCCTGGGTGGCTCAGTGGGTTAAACCTCAGGTCATGATCTCAGGGCCCCGGGATCGAGCCCCGCATCGGGCTCTCTGCTCAGCGGGGAACCTGGTTCCGTCCCCCCTCTGCCTGCCTCTCTGCCTACTTGTGATCTCTCTCTCTCTCTCTGTCAAATAAATAAATAAAATCTTTTAATAAATAAATAGATAAAGAAGATCTTAAAAGAAAGAAAGAGGAAGGAAGGAAGGAAGGAAGGAAGGAAGGAAGGAAGGAAGGAAGGAAGGAAGGAAGGAAAGAAAGAAAGAAAGAGAAAGAAGGGAAGAAAGAAAGGACCCAAGGTAGCCAGAGGCTGCAAGGAGGAAGGAAGGATCCTCTCCTGGAGCCTTCAGAGGGAATACAACACTGCCAACAGCTTGGTTTCAGGATTTCTAGCCTCCAGAACTGGGCAAGTACATTTGTGTTGTTTTAAGCCACCCACTTTGTGATATTGTCATGGCTGCCCTTGGAAACTGAGGCAGGCATCCCTGAGAAACTAATACACAGGGCAACCCGGGGAGGCATCCAGAATGCTCTTCTCACCGGGACGGGGGTTAGGGGGCGGGGAGCGGGTCTGGGTTGAGAGGGGAGCTCGGTCTAAATCAGCTCATGAGAAGGCTGGAGACAGGGAGCTGTGGGCGCAAATGAGGCTTAGGGAGCTCAGCAGGGGTGGGTAAGTTGAGGCAGGATGCAAGCGGGCTGGCATCTTCCCGCACCTCCCACGCCCCCCTCTAACACAGAGAGGAGGCAGCCAGGCAGACGGACAGCTCACGAGGCAGCCTCCTGGGCTCAGAGCAGGCAGACAAGGGGCTGGGGGGGCTGAGAGGTCCACCAGGAACGTCTGCGCAGGGGTGTTGTGGGGCCGCTCTGCGCCTTCTCCAACAAAACAGAGGAGGAGACAGAGGCCGCCTTCCACGCAGAGAAGTGAGTGCTTAGAAGTGACCTCCTCCTTCCCGATCCACTCTGGGCTTAGGAGGGGCCATTCTGCACCCACTTAGTGCTGGGGAAGGAAAATCAGATCCACTCAAGCCCAATCTAGGATCCCACAGAGTTCCCACTGTGCCCTGAAGTGTGTGAGCCTAAGGTTGAATCCCTGAACCTCAGGTTCCCACTGTGCGCAGGGGTGCCTCCCGTTGTGTGGGTCTCGGGGTATGAGTTTGTGCACCCGCGGAGGTCCGAGTGTCCCGGTGAGGTGTGCCTAGAAGTTAAAGCTGATTTCCACTGTTGACCAGAATCAGGGCCATTCTGGGGGATTTTTTTTTCTATTTTTAAAAATATTCATTCATTCATTCATTCACTCATTCATTCATTCATTTATTCATTTATTCATTTATTTGACAAAGAGAGAGAGAGCAAGTGGGAGCCCGATGCAAGGCTCAATCCCAGGACCCTGGGATCATGACCTGAGCCGAAGGCAGATGCTTAACCGACTGAGCCACCCAGGCGCCCCCATTCTGAAGGATTTCCTGCAAAGGAGAGGAAAAGGTAGTTCCATGAAGTGACGTCTTTTTAACTGTAATCCGTATTGAGCACAACGAGAGATCACTGTTTAGGTTTCTCTTCCTGTTGCTTTCTGTGTCTTTCAGTCTGTCCTTTTGGTCTCCTCCCTCCCTTCCTCTCTATCTTTCCTTTCTTCCTTCTCCCCTCCCCCCTCCCATTGTTCCTTCCTTCCTTCTCCTCCATCATTCATTCATTCTGACAAATGCAAACCTTTCTTCCAGATTCCACCCTCATCTTGTACCGCTGCCAATGAAGTATCTGCTCAGATGTCTCATGTCCAAAACAGAAATCCTGTTCACTCGACCCCCCAGAATCCGACCATCTGCCCCCTCAGCCCACTACTACCTACCTGTATAGGGGACCACACCTTCTTACCAGGACTGAGGCAGTCGCCTCCTCACTGGAGTCCCTGCTTGCGCTCTTGACCTCCTAGAGTATATTTCAAAACCCAACAAAAGTGATCTCATTAAGTGATCTACACTTAAGGACTGAGCCACCTCAAATGCTCAAGGAACATTCCTGCCTCAGGGCCTTTGCACCTACCCTTCCCCCTCCTTGGATTGCCCTTGTCCCAGATAGCCATGTGGCTTCCTTCCTTGCCTCCTACAGTTCTTTGCTTACATGTCACCTTCTCTATGAGGCCTTCCCATCCTCACACTCTTAATCTTTCTTACCTTGTTCTTCTCGCTCCTCCTTAAGGCCTCCCACCATGTAGCATGCTTTACTGCGTATTTATTGATTATGTCTGTGGTTACGGTGATCAGTTTGATACATCAGCTCGGTGAGGCTACAGTCCCCAGCTATTGAAATCCTGGTATTGCCACGAAAGTATTCTGTAGATGCGATTAAAGTCTATATTTAGTTCATTTTAAGTAAGGAAGATTATCCTGAATGATCGGGGTGGGCCTGATCCAATTAATTGACAGATTTAAAGAACAGAGCTGAGACTTCCTCTCCCAAATTCCGTTGCTTTCACTTTTTACCGCAAACCACAATGAGAAGTTCACTTTGCATCTTGATTTCACACACACACACACACACACACACACACACACACACACACGGGACAAAAGTTTCACAAAATAATGATCTTAGTAATATTAACGGAACAATTATTACCTACCAGGAGCTACTCAGTGACTTGATACCTATTGACCCATCACAGTCCAATGAGGTAGATCCACTTTCTGGAGAGGAAAAGTAAAGCCCAGAGAAGTTAAGTAACCTGTGCAACATTACCTGACAAGTAAGAGGGAGAATTTGAACCCCGATAGCCTAGTTCTGGAGTTGAGCGATCTCCACTATCCTGAGAAGTGTCTCAAGAACCTCTGAAAATATATAAGAAACAAAATTCCTCAAAGCAATACTTAATCTTACTTCATACAGCACAGTCTAATTTTTTCCAATTTTGCTTTATTTCGTGTCTTTAATGCTTGTTACAACCCATTAAGTATTTTTCAGGACCCAAAGTTAAGCCTTAGAAAAGCTTCCCTGGGGGCGCCTGGGTGGCTCAGTGGGTTAAAGCCTCTGCCTTCAGCTCAGGTCATGATCTCAGGGTCCTGGGATCAAGTCCCTCATGGGGCTCTCTCCTCAGCAGGGAGCCTGCTTCCTCTTTTCTCTCTGCCTGCCTCTCTGCCTACTTGTGATCTCTCTCTCTGTCAAATAAATAAAATCTGAAGGAAGGAAGGAAGGAAGGAAGGAAGGAAGGAAGGAAGGAAGGAAGGAAGGAAGGGAGGGAGGGAGGGAGGGAGGGAGGGAGGGAGGAAGGAAGAAAGGCTTCCCTGATCTGCCCCCATCCCAGGGCCCTTGCTTTCTGACCTCCTATACCCACACCTTCCGAGCTCCACACGCCTCACCTCTGCCCATGGCTCTCTGCCTCCAGACTTCTCATAAACTCCAGACCTGACTTAGCTCCGACTTACCCCCGCCCAGTCTTCTGTGGGGCTGCCAGCATCCTGGATGCCTCCTTTGGCATCCTATGAGTTTTCCCCAGGTTGTCATAACCAAGGGCCACAAACCAGTGACTTAAAACACAAAGGCACTCTCCCGGTTCTGGAGGCTACAAATCCAAAATCAAAGTATTGGCAGTATGGTGCTCCCTCTGAGGGCTTTAGGGGAGGATCCTCCCTTGCCTCTTGCAGCCTCTGGCTGCCTTGGACCTTCCTTGGCCAATCTCGGTCTCCGTCTTCCCTCTGTGTACCTCTTTCTTCTTCTTATAAGGACACCAGTCATGTTGGATTAAGAGCCCCCCTACTCTAGTATGACCTCATCTTAACTGATTACATCTCCGATGACCCTATGTCCAAAGAAAGGCACGTTCTGAAGTATTGGGGGTTAGGACTTCAACATATCTTTTGCGGGGGGAATTCAACCTATAATACCTATTGAGGACCTTATGTTCACCATGTCCTAACTGACCTCATACAACTGAAACTTGGACCAGAACACTTGCTCTCGCCTAGAGGGCTCCCCTCCCCTCCCCAGACTAACAGTCACACACCCTGTACATACTACCTCTCAGATGTCTTCCAATTCATTTCTACCCTTCCACTGTCCCTGCCTAGTCTCCTCCATCCACCTTCCTCTCCTGCCCATGATTTCTCCTTTGAGTCTAGCCAATAACCTTCCCCCTTCCCATCTACTGTCTATACGACAGCGGGGCAGGGAGGGTGGGTTTCTTTCTAAAGCACAAATCAGACCCTGTCCTTCCTTGCTTGGAACCCACTGCCTGTAGGATTGGATTTAAGCTCCTTCATGTAGCCCATAAGGTCCAGCATGGGCTGCCCCTGACCCCTCATGGGGCACATGGTGGGACCTCATAGAAACCCAGGCCCGGTGAAAGTCACCTTGTTCCCACTGAACCTGCACACACTCAGAGTGATGTGATTAGAGAAAAACCCAGCTCACTTCAATATCAAAGCCAATGACCTTGAATGATTGGGTCTATTTGTCTACATTTCCCTGCCGCTCGTTCAGTATCTTAGGGCTTTCTCCTGTGTCTTCCCTAACCTCAGGATCTCCCTCTCACCTCAGACCCTGCTACGTAGTCTCCAGAGACAACCTAAGGAACAGAAGAGAACATTCACACATTCCTGACATCAGGTCTTGCCTCTTGCCTGCCTCCGAGTCCTCCCCATCCCGCTGTTTTCTGTGATTGAACAGCTCTTGCTCCTTAGACCACCCTCTACTCCTGCCCTGGGTCCCACCCACCATGCCTATTCGAGGACATTGTTCCACTCTCTCCTCTCTCATCTCAATCTCCTCACCGTCCATCTCCCCTCTTCTGAATCATAGTGAATTGGCACATGACATACTATTATAACTCCTATCTTAAATTAACCACTCAAGACACCAGACCTCTTCCAGATATACCCTTTTGTTGGGCTAGAAAGGATCATCTACACTGGTTCTCTCCAAACCCTCTCAATCAACCAATTAACTCTCTCTCTCTCTCTCTCTTAAAGGTTTTATTTATCTATTTGAGAGAGAGAGAGAGAGCATGAATGGAGAGTGGGGAGGAGGGAGAGGGAGAAGCAGACTCCCCAATGAGCAGGGAGCTGGATGGATGGATGTGGGGCTCTATCCCAGGACCCTGGGATCATGACCTGAGCAGAAGACAGATGCTTAATCAACTGAGCCACCCAGGCACCCCAATAAACCATCTCTTGAACCCATCCAATCAGACTACTGCCACCACAACATCGCCGAAATTGCTCTCTTCAAGATTATTAATGACTTCCATACTGCTGGTTCCAGTGGTCAGTTACCAGGTTCACTGGACTTGGCCTCTAGGCAGCATTTGGCCTCCTTAATTCTTCCTCTGTCCTTGATTTTCGCCCTTCACTTGGCCTCCAGGACAGCAGACAGCCCTGGTTCTCCTCTCATTTCACTGAATGCACCTGCTCAACCTCCTTTGCTGATGTCAGCTGTCTACCCTGGAGTGCCCCGGCCTTGGGCCATGGACTTTCATCTACAGTTGCTCCCTCTCTAACCTCACCTATTCTTAGGGATTTGCATGTCATTTAATCACTGACAACTCCTAAAGTTATAGCTCAAGCCTGAACCTCTCCCCTTAAGTCCAATCTCAATATGTAACTGCCTATCTGACATTGGTACTTGGTGGAGTAAAGGGCACCTCAAGCTTGGGCAAACTTGAACTCTTTTTTTTTTTTTTTAAGATTTTATTTATTTATTTGACAGAGAGAGACACAGCGAGAGAGGGAACAAAGAAGAAGGAGTGGGAAAAGAAGAAGCAGGCTTCCCGCCCAGCAGGGAGCCGGATGCAGGGCTCTATTCTAGGACCCTGGGATCATGACCTGAGCCAAAGGCAGATGCTTATCCGACTGAGCCACCCAGGCGCCCCCAACCTTATTTTAAAATTACAGACATACACACGAGCACTATACTCCCCAACCCTGTTTCCTATCTCCATTTTTTCTCCATAATACACATCCCCTCCCCACTTATGTATCTTATTTTGCATATCGTCTGTTACTCCCAACTAAAATGTGAGCTCCCTGAAGGTGTAGATTTTTGTCTTTTGTGTTCACTGTGCTTGGAACCAAGGAGGTGCTTAATAACTGTTGACTAGATGAATGAAATACCGTTTGTTGAATGACCTTGAGAACTCCTGCAGGGTGCAAAACCAATTTCTCGGCCCGACTTAACTCCATCCTTTCTTCCAGCTCACCCAACCCGCGTTCTAGATTCATTCCCGCCTCCGCGCATTTGCTTAAAGTCATACCTGCGCCAGGATCACCCTCCCCACTCGCCAGACTCTCCCTCTAAATCCTCCCTCCCTCCGCCATGACGTCAGTGTGTGGACAGGGGGCCCCCTAGGCGCGGTTGGAAGGTTGACGGGTTGCCATGGTTACTGCGCCCGCTAGAGGTGGAATATCCCCAGGGTGCCCCGCCCCAACGAGTAATAGTTGGCGGATCCAGAGCAGCCCCGCGCTGGGGCAGGTATGTGCGGGCGGCAATCGGGTTTTCATACGCCCCCACCCTACCCACATAGTTGTCATGGAAACTGATTGCTTCCCTCCAGCGCCGTCTCCCTCCCCTCTCTCTTAGAAAAAGAGACCCAAGCAGAGTAAGAGCGCTGGGTTAGGCAAGAAGACTGTCGGAAAGGCGAGGACGGCGCTTGTTCTCAGCGATCTCTCCATCACTTCTCCCACCACCTCCGAGGATTGCTACGCCTGCGCGGGGACCGAGCCCCGGGTACCAAAGCTAGCCGGGGAGCCAGGGGCGCGCATGCGTGGACAGAGTTTTCCGCGTACGCTGCTGAGGCATCAAGCAGCTCCGCGACCTAACGCCGCGCTAATGTTGCGCCTGCGCAGCTAAGCCCCGCTGGAGGAGGCCGGTGGAAGGCAATTCTGCGCTTGCGCCGTGGGAGGGGCGTGAAACTCTAGCGGTAAGGGCGTTGGGGGCTGACTGGCGCTAGGTGCGCCTGCGCCGTGGCTCTCGGGGCGGCCGGGGGCGGGGCCCAGAGGGGGTAGCGAGAGGAGGGGGGAGGAAAGAGGCCGCAGAAGCCCGAGCCTTGACCGACGGGCAGGCGGGGGCTGCGGCGGCGCCGGTGAGTGACCCCGCGGCCCGACTCGGTCCCCACCCTCCATGACCCTCACTCTTCCTGGAGTCCCCCATCGCCTCCGTTGTCCCCTCTTACTCCCGGACCCCATTCCCCCCAGAGCTCCTCTTAATTCTTGGCAATCCCCAGAGCCCCCACAATCCCTGCAGACCCCAATCCCTCGTATTTTATAGTCCCAGCTCCTCCACTATCCTAGAAGCCCCCAACTCACCGTTATTCCCGGGCATCCCTTCTGAGGACCCCTTCTCAGACGTTCTTACAGACGTCCTATTGCCCCGGAACCCCCAGAGCGCTCCTCTGCTCCAGATCCCCCTTCTTGCAGCATCTCTCCTTCAGCATCTCCTTACTCCCATCACCCCCATGCTTCTTCGACCCCCAAGACACCCCCATTCTCCCTCCATTTCGCATTCTCCTATGCCCCCGTTCTCCTCTAACTCCTGCAGACACCCCCTCTTCTTTCGCTTTTCCTCATTTCCCTCCACCCCTCCAGACCCTCCCCCAATTTCCATCAACTCCTCGGCGTGACACTTTGCGCCGCGCGAGGCACCGGAGGAGCGCTCAGCGGGTGTCAGCTATTATTAGGCACCCTGAATGTCCCGCGTGGCCCGTCGCCCCCAGCCACGCGCTCCAACCCCTGGCCCCGGGGACAGAGGAGGCGGTGTCGGGGCGGCCGGGGTGGGGCGGGCGGCGCGCGGACGCCGAGCCCCCGCCAGCGCCGTGCGCCCTGTGCCCGCAGCGCCGGCGCCCCCCCATGCGCCAAGCGGCCGGACGGCGGCGTCGGGGGGCGCCATGGCCTCGGCGGCGGCGGGCGAAGCGGAAGAGACCACCCGGCTGCGCAAGCCGCGCTTCTCGTTCGAGGAGAACCAGATCTTGATCCGCGAGGTGCGCGCCCACTACCCCCAGCTCTACGGCGCGCAGAGCCGTCGGGTGAGCGTGGCGGAGCGGCGGCGTGTGTGGGACGGCATCGCCGCCAAGATCAACGGCATCACCAGCTGGAAGCGCACCGGCCAGGAGGTCCAGAAGCGCTGGAATGACTTCAAGCGCCGCACCAAGGAGAAGCTGGCCCGCGTGCCGCACTCCACGCAGGGCGCCGGGCCTGCCGCCGAGGACGCCTTCTCCGCGGAGGAGGAGACCATTTTTGCCATCCTGGGGCCCGGCGTGGCGGGGCCCGGAGCTGGTGCAGGGGCCGAGCAGCCCTCCGGGGCCGCTTCCTCACAGCCGCCGGCCCCGAGTGCCGGCGCCCAACGCTACGTGTTGTCAGAGGACCGCAGGGAGGACCGACGGGCAGGTGAGTTCCTTCAGCATCCCCTTAGCCAGAGCGGACGGTCACCAGATCAGCTGTGTGCTCGGCACCGTTCCAAGCCCTCTCCGTGGCTCATCACATCCTCCCTTACAACCTTGTGAGGTGGGTGCTGTGATTATGCCCATTTTAAATCTGGGGAAACTGAAGCTCAGAAAAGTGAAATGACTGGCCCAAAGCCCCACAGCTCATGACCTGGGGGGCCTGGCTCCAGAGTCCACACCTGGGATTAGCAGCACACACAGGATTTCATTAAAGGCGACGTAAGAT
Organism: Procyon lotor; assembly: GCA_028646535.1. Lineage (NCBI taxonomy): Eukaryota > Metazoa > Chordata > Mammalia > Carnivora > Procyonidae > Procyon > Procyon lotor. The sequence continues at coordinate 39,880,637 of CM053620.1, read as the reverse complement.
GGTGACGATAGGGGTAGGCTGTCTGGGCTCCCGTCACAACTTTGCCACTCAGCTGTGGCATTCTGGGTAAGTTACTGCGGGTCAGTTTCCGCCTCTGTAAAATGGTAATGAAAAAAATAGTCCCCCACCTCAAAAGCTTGCTGCGAAGATTAAATGAATTAATATGTGTACATTGCTTAGTACAACTCCTCCTGAACACTCACTTTCAGCTCTTGATAGGATTACCAATGCTGGGAGGTATGAAGTATTTTACCATTTTATAAATCAAAGACTCGGACAGGTTTGGTAACTTTCCCAAGGTCATGCCATGAGTAGGGCAAGTGCGAGAACAGAGTGCAATGACTCCCACTTAGCCTCGACTCTGGCTTATTCTTCCACAGCTATTTCCCAAGCACCTGCCCTCCTGGGGCTGAGCTGTGGGAGTCTGGAGGGGGAACGTGACCCAGGCTGGGAGGTCAAGGAAGGCTTCCTGGAGGAGGCTACGTGAGAGGTGCAGAGCGAGAATGAGGAGCTGAGGAAGTGTTCCTGGTGGAAGGACCAGCATGTACAGTGGCTTTGAGACAAGAAGGCTTGGCCAGTTTAGGAACTGAGAAGTCTCCAAGTTAGGGGAAGGGGAAAGTAAAAAGACTGAAGAAAGACGTTTTGAGATGAGGTCGGAGAGGTCAGCAAAGGTGAGACCAGTTAGGATGAGGTGAGGAATTTTATCCTAAGTGCTAGAAGGAGTTGCTAGAGGGTTTTGAGGAAGGGAAAGACATGGAAGTGATCAAACAAGTTCAGGGTGATGTGACTCAGAGAGGTTTATTCACCTACCCAAGGTCACATAGCAAGTAAGTAGTAGATTGGGACTCAAATACAGGTTGTGTCCAACTCACAGCGCGTGCACTTAACCACTGGGCTAGATGGCCTGGCAGTCACAGCAACAATTAATATTGACTGAGAGTTAATGGGTATGCCAGAATTAGATCACACTCAGTGTGTAAGTGAGGGTCATCACTTTGGACTTTTATCTTCAGGGCACTGGGAAAGCCTGAAAGCGTCCTCTGCAGGAGAGAGAGACACAATCACTTGGGATCCTTGTTCTCAATATGAATCTCAAACCTCATTGTTTCTGTCTGTGAAATGGCTGCACTGAACCAGAGCAGAGACGGCAAGCTTATTTTTTCAAGAGTTGTACAACTATTTCATGCATTCATCCATTCAACAAATATTTATTGAGCGCCTCTTCCGAGCCAGGCACAGTAGTAGATGTTGGGAATCCCGTGGAGAGAAAGACAGTGGAGCTGGCTTTCCAGTTCTTGGAGACAGACCACAAACAAGTAACCTCCAAACAGATCATATACCCGGAGGCGATAAGAACTAAGGAGAAAAAGAAAACACATTCAGAGCATAGTAGGTGATGAAAGGGGGCCACTGTCGGTAGGGTAGTCAGGGAGGGCACCTTTGAGAAGGTGGAATCTGAGCAGAGACCTGAATAGGAAAAGTGAGCCAGTTGGGTATCTGGGGGAACAGCACTTCAGCTAGAAGAAGCCACACATGCAAAGGCCCTGGGGCAGCAATGTGCTAAAGCATCCTTGATTGGAACCTTGCATGGAGATTACCCACTGTGGAAATTCATAAAAGAGGAACTGCTGTGATTGCAGGGCTGGAACAGAGTGTGGGGCAGCCCGAAGCATCTCTTCGACACTAAAGGGAGACCTAAGGATAATCCCTCTCTGACCTAGGATTTGGGAAAAAAACCAAAGCCCACAAAACAAACAAACAAAAACAATAGCATTGAAGATTTGCTGCGTGCCCCGCACTGGCCTCAACCCCATCCCAGGGTTCAGTTAATCCCTGTGATGGCCCTCAGGGAGATGTTCTCTTATTGGGTCACTTGGTCCTTTGCTCACACACGCACCTATTTACAGGTGGGGAGCGGCAATTTCGGAGAGGCAACAGTCCCCACACCCCTCATGAGGGGGACTCAACGCCCTTGGGCCCTGGAGCCCTGTCCAAGGAGTGGTTACAAGCATGGGGTCTGGAGCCCGCCTGGGTTCAAATCCCCCTTTTCCCCGCTCACCAGCACTGTGACATCTGTCTGGGCCTTAGGTCTCCTCATCTGTAAAATGGGCAAATAATGACAGAACCTACCCCCCAAGAATGGCTGAAAGGATGCACTGAAAGAACACAGGAGGAAAGCTTAGCTGCTTCGCTCCTGCGGCTGGGCCAGGAAAGAGTTCAACAAGTGTTAGCGCTGGTTATCACCTCTCTCCCTGCCTCCCCCGCCTCCCCCTGCCCAGCTGGCCCAGGGAGGCCGGCACCCCGGCATTTAAGGCTGGAGGTGGCAGGCTCTTGCTGGTACAGGAGAGCAGGGAGATCAGATTTGGCCTCAGGGCAGGAGGCAGGCTTCCCGAGGAAGGAGTCTCTGAGCTGGCCGAGGGGCCATGCGAGGGGGGGTCCTCCTGGTGGAAGGAACTGCGTGTCCCTTGGCTGGCCCTGAGCCGAGGATGAGGGACAGAAAGGGGTAAGACCTGAGGCCTTGCAGCCTTCGGGAGGGGCTGGCCTGTGTCCCCTGTGGGTGCTGGGGGAGCCGTGGGAGGGTTGCATCAAGGACCTGGGGCCCGGGGCCCCAATCAGGGCTGACTCCCTGGAATCCACAGTTTTTTTTTCATTAAATAAAAAATTTTGTGCTGGACATTGTTCTAGGCGCTGGGTAAACAGTGGTGAACAAAACAAAGCCCTGCCTGATGGAGCTGACATCAGGAGGAGGAGACAGACAACAAACACAGAGCGACTCCATGCCAGGTGGAGATAAGTGGTATAAAAGAAATCAGGTAGGGTTAGGAGAGAGAAAAGGACAGAGACGGAAGCTGCAGTAGACAGCCGGTCACGGAAGATCTTCCCAAGGAGGCCACATTTGAGCAGAGGAGCTGAGGGAGGGAGCCAGGCAGGTATCTGGGGTGAGAGCTTTTCAGGCCAAGGAACAGCATGTGCAAAGGCCCTGAGGCAGGGACAGACCTGCTGCGTTTATGGACCACCACCAAGAAGGCCAATGCAGCTGGAGCCTCCTGAATGGGATACAAAGGGGAGGGGTACAGATGAGGTCAGAGAGGCAGTGGGGCAAATCATGCAGAGCTTGGGGGGGGGGGTGCAAGGCTTTGCTTATATTCTGAGAGATGAGAGCCCCAGGCAGCTTTTGAGCAGAGAAAGACTACATCTCACTTGTGTTGTTTACACACCTCGACGGAGACACAATTCCCACCCATTTAAAGCGGACAGTGCAGGGGCTTTGAGCTGTTCATGGACTTGTACAAGCATCACTACCATCAATTTTAGAACATTTTCATCACTCCAAAAAGAAACCCCCGCACCTCTTAGCCATCACCCCCAGCTCTGCGCAGCCCCAGGCGGCCACTCATCTACTCTGTCTCTTGTAGATTTGCCTATTTTGGACATTGCAAGTAAACGGTCAGAGGCTAGGTGGTCCTCTATGGGTAGCATAACTAACGTGATATTTTGGTGGGGCCTCGACAGTCCGTGTGGGACATGCCGGTGGTTGGACTAGGAGGGCCTGTGGAAGTGGACAGAACAAACAGGTTGGATGTTGAAAATAGTTTGAAGGCAGAGCCGGAGGAGAGAAGTGAAAGTTTTTGGCTTGGGAGCGGGGGCAGGAAGGACAGAGCCTCATCAGCCCATGGGGATGGCTGAGGGGTGGGATGGGGGAGGACCGGGAGCTCAGCTCCGGGCTAGACAGTGGGAGCCATTGCTAAGTGATGGAGGGGGTAGGCAAGGACCAACTGGAGGAGAGGTTTCCGACGCCACCAGGAAACCTGGGAGCCTCTGCTTGCAGACTCTGTTCGAGTTCATGAGCATGAATGAAATCTCAGGTGAGAGGAGCTAGGAATGGCAGGCAGCAGGCTTGGGGTTGGACTGGTACAGACCACAGCTGAAATAGAACTCCTCCCACCTGATTGGACAGAGCCCAGCAATGCGGCCCGGGAGGTGTGTGCTGGGAGGAGTGTCCAGAGAGTTCAGAGCCTTCTAGAATGTTGGTTCTGCCCGGCTCCCCAGGGGACCTCCAGGACCCTGGTTCCACTAAGGCCAGCGTGGAGCGAAGTGGTTGCGAAATACATTTGACTCTCTCCCCTATGTTCTCCTCCAAGGCGCGATCGGACTCGGGTTTTGGAAGATGGCTCTGGGGCCAGGGTGCGTGGGAAGTGGAAAGGGGAAATTAAGACAGCATGGGGGGTCGCCGTCACCTTACCTACCTCTCTCTCTCCACAGATACGCCAGCCCACAGCAAGGGGGGCTCCAGCAGCCCCGAGCAGTGGGCCCGGCCCTCCTGCAGTCCCCAGGAAGGGGGCTGCCCGCCACCCAAGGAGCGTGAGTCCCCGCCCCCTCCAGCCCTGCAGACCGTCCAGCTGCCCCGCCTGGCCTTGTCTCCACCGCCCCCAGCCCCTCCTCCACTGCCACCACCCACGCCCTCGGCCCCTGACCCCTCCCTGGACTTCCTGCGGGCTCAGCAGGAGACTGCCAACGCCATCCGGGAGCTGGCTGGCACCCTTCAGCAGGGACTGGCCAAACTGAGTGAGGCCCTCAGCGCCCTACTGCCCCTTCTGCCGGGAACGGCTGTGGACAGGCTGCCCCCGCCCCCCCCTCCGCCCCCGCCCCCCAGGCCCCTCCTGCCCCAGCCTACCCCCAAAGCCGAGATCGCCCCGGAGCCGGTGTCCGTGGTAGCTGCCGTGGTGGACGGAGCGGTGGTCGCAGCCAGGGGGGTGATCATCGCCCCTAGGAGCGAGGAGGGGACCCCGCGGCCACCCCCAGCCCCGCTTCCTCCGCACGACTCACCCCCACACAAGAGGAGGAAAGGTTTCCCTACACGGAAGAGGCGGGGGCGATGGAAATCTCCGTAAAATCTGCTGTTGGGTTTGAGCTGTCTCCTCCTGCCTGCACCTCCTCCCCCCAGCTTAGCCCAGTGGAGGAGGGCGACGCACCTTCCCCCTCTCAGCTGCCCCCTCCCCCGCTCCCCTGCTGCAGGGGCACGAGCACCCCACTCCCTCTACTAGTTAGTGCCTGATATTCAGGGGACCTCGTTGATTGGTGCCCCGGCCCTTTCTCCAGTACAGCGCTGTCTGCCTGGCTGCTTCCCCGAACCCTGACTTCTAAGCCATCGATTTTACCTTATTTATTATGGCCCTTCGTGGGTCGCGGAGGGAGCCCCTCGGGTCTGCACATACCCCCTTCCCTAACAACTCCTGGTCTTGACTTGAAGAGAATTGACCTGTAGGGGCGTCCTCGCTTCCCCGATCCAGACTTTGGAGGGGCTGGGAGCTCGAGACAAATCAGAATATGGATGACAAAGGAAACAACAGTCTGTACGCTGGGGAGAGGGGGGGTGGAGTTCTCACTGGGGAGGTACAGGTTGGGCCCTCTGCCTCCCATTGCTGTTTCTGACCTCCAGAGCTCAACCCCCTCTTTTCTCCCGAGTGGTGACAAGATACGAATAAACTTATTTTTAATACAATTACTTTGGGCTCTGAGACGGGCCTAGGGGTTTCAGCACTTACACCTGCCCCTGCCTCTCCATGGACAGGTGGTGTCCCCTTGAACTTGGAGGCTGGCGGTTTTCCAGCCCCCCCCTTTTTCTTTTCTTTCCTTAAAGCCATCAAATCTGTGTTCAAATCTTATTCCTACTTATCCATCCTTCGGATATCAGCCTAAGTGTCATCTCCTCCAGAAGAACTTTCTGGATTTCCTCCTCCAGGCTAGGATGAGCCTGCCTAGATTTTTTCCCAGTGTCCCGTGGTCCCTAAATGAGCACGTGCCTTTATCTGTTTAAAGCTGGTGTCCCCTCCCACCCCCCACCCCCCACCCCCGCTTCCCCAGTTTCCTGAAGGCAAGAGCTTTTTTTCCCCCCCTCCTAAACCTGCTGCATAGCATAGTAGCAAAGTAGCCAATAACCACCACCCTGGATTCAGTCAGACAGGGCCCAGCCCCTGGCACTGCCCTGGCCAGATGCCTGGGCCTTCCTTTTCCTCATCTGTAAAATGGGCATAAGAAATGTAGGAGTCCACAACAGCTCCGGTCTGTTTTCGTCCTTCAGGTCTCAGCTCACATGCCACCACCTCAGAAAGGTCTTTCCTGGCACTCCCTCTCCCCCAGCAGGTAGGGGGAAGATATAGTCCAATAATACTTTGAGTAAATTTAAATTGAACATCTGCCTCCATCACCAGGATGATCCCGGTCAGGGGAAAGCCCGAGTCTCGCTAGATCAGTGCTGTGTCCTCTGCATCACCCAACACAGTTGGAGAGTTGTACCTTCGAGTCAGTGAGCAGCTTAAAAACAGTTTTCCATGTATGGTGCTCCTTTTCTGGGCCAGGCACGGTGCTAAACATTTATATGCATGTTTTCATTTTAACTTGAGGCTGCCCCATGAAAAGCAGACTGGGAGAGGGGGGGTTGTCTGTGTTTATTCCTGAGTTCGGAGACTTACCCTAAACTTGTCAAGCGCCAATCCCAAATCAGCCCACCTGAAGTTGGACTCCAGCCAGAACTCTTGACACCCACCCCCACTACTGTTTACTGAAAAATGGCTTAAAGGCAATTTTAGGAGATACGTGGATGGCTGCTTTTTTTTTTTTTTTAAGATTTTATGTATTTATTAGAAAGAGAGTGAGCACAAGCAGGGTGAGGGGCAGAGGGAGAAGCAGGCTCCATGCTGAGCAAGGAGCCCGATGCGGGGCTCCATCCCGAGACCCCCAAGATCATGACCTGAGCTGAAGGCAGATACTTAACCTACTGAGCCACCCATGTCCACATGGATGGCCTTTTTAATGGTTCTTATATAGTGTCAAACTTGATTAAAATGTAGCTAGTACCAAAAAAAAAAAAATGTAGCTAGTACATAAAAAACCTACACTTCTGCCCATAATACAGACATACCTCGTTTTATTGTGCTTTGGTTTATTGTGCTTCACAGATACTGGATTTTATTTTATTACAAGTTGAAGGTTTGTGGCAACCCTGCGTCAAGCAAGTCTGTTGGTGCCTTTTTCCCAGCAGTTGCTCACTCTGTATATCTGTGTCACATTTTGGTAATGTGTGCAGTATTTCCAGCTTTTGCAATTATTATTACATTTGCTATGGTTCTCTGTGATTACGGACCTCTGAGCTCAGATGATGGTTAGCATTTTTTGGCAATAAAATATTTTTAAATTCCGGTACATACATTGTTTCTTTGGACATGATGCTAGTGCACACTTAATAAACTGTAGCATAGTGTAAATTTTTAGATACATTGGAAAAACCAAACGTAATTTGACTTGCTGTATCACGAGATTTGCTTTATCGCTAGGTTTGCTGTATTGTGGTAGTCTGGAAGGAGCCTGCAATATTTCCGAGGTATGTCTGTATTGCTTAGGATGAGGCAAAAGTAGATGTTTGGTTTTTTTTTTCCTTTTCTTTTCTTTCTTTCTTTCTTTTCTTTTGTTCTTAGGAGAGTCAATTTCCAGAAAATAATACAGGTGTTAAGCGAAGTTGTGAAGCTGACACGGAAGTTTGGATAACAAAATCAGCTGCTAGGATTGCAGCGGGATGTGGGAGAGGAAGTAGACAGTCCGATTAGTTTGAAAGGCACTAATGAATGCAAGTCTGACAAGTCATTGAAATATTTTTGAGCGCTTATCACGGACCCAGGCTTAAGAGAGAGAAAGAGGGTGATGGGGGTTAGAACCTGGATACTTGTCTCTCCCTCCCTCCCTCCTTCCTCTTCCAGCCAGAGTCGCACTGTTCCCGATGCTGGGAAGAAATCCGTCCCCGGGGGCGGGATGGGGTGGGGGTGTCCCCAAAGCTGGTTAGTCCGCTCAGGTAGTAAGCACTCAAGGTTGGAGAAAAACTACCCCTTACAACTTTTGCTGGCCATCTCTGGCCTCCTTCCCTTCCCCCAAATTAGCGAGCAGTAGAGGGTGAGGATTCCCTCAACGCAGTGCTCCCCAAAACGTAAAGCCCCCAGAAATTGAGCCGAGGGTGGCAGACAGCGGGAATCGGGAAGGCCTCCCCCAACCTCCCAGGCAGCGGAAGTGCGTCAGTTTGCCCTCCCCGCAGAGCATTTTGGGAATTGTAGTGAAATGGTGGTGGGGAGCGGGATAGAAACAGTGTAACCCTTTGTAGACCAGAGCGCGCCGGCAGAGATGGAACAGAGTTCGAGGGCGTTGGACCACTCTCTTTAAATAGATGAGGGAACCGTGGCAGAGACCTGGCCCAGAGGCGTTCGTTCTTCCCCTTTCTCCGGCTGCTTCCGGCCCCATTGGGAGGATGATACACAATATTGGGGACACCTGGGGTGCCAAGCAGA
>CM053620.1:39831272-39864108 GCA_028646535.1 Procyon lotor | reverse complement strand
TCCATCCCAGGACCCTGGGATCATGACCTGAGCCGAAGGCAGACGCTTAACGACTGAGCCACCCAGGCGCCCCTATAACATGCCTTCTGATGTCTCTGTCCACAGCTAGGACCCTGCCCTGGCCTCTGTTTCCCCACCCGTGGGCCCCTCCCTTGCACTGTGTCCCCTCAGACTCCGTCCAGTTTCACCTGTCTCAGCCCCGCTCCTCTCTGTCCCCATAACTATCCCTCCATCCCTGATCCCTGACATCCTCATGTCTGTCCGCGCATCCCACGTCGGACCGTGGTACTTTTCCACGCTGGACATCAGCCGGCTGTCCCTGGGGTGGGGGGTCACACCTGCCCACGCCAGCTGAGCCGGTGGCCACCAGACACCCTGACGGATGGCCCCACCCTCCCCCCAGGACCCTACAACAACACCCGCCCCTCCGGCCACCTGAGGTCCCTACTGGGGCGGCCTGAGGCCCAAGCCTGGGGACAGGAAGCCCCAGGCCTGGCCGCCCTGAAAGCCTCTTTCAGCCTGGGCCTCCTCCCGCCACCGCCGGCTCCTCCTGCGGAATAATATTTGGGCTGTTGGCCGGGGGGCGGGGGCCAGATCCGGAGGCCGCCTGGGAGCAGCCAGAAACCGCAGGGCTTCCTGCCTCGGGCCGGCCGACTCCGGGAGAGACCCCCAGGCCCGAGGGAGGGGGGCAGGCGCCCGGGGAGACTGAGGGCCTTTCTCTCGGCCCCAGTTGTTTTTTCCAGGAACTAGGAGGAATTCCCCGGCCTGCCCAGGACAGCGAGGCCGGTGGGACGTGGGACGGCTGACGGGGAGCCAGCACGGCAGGGGGCGGGGGGTGACACGCAGCCCGCAGGGCGGGCACCGCGACAGAAATAGAGGGCCTGGCCTGCAAGGTGGCAGGTAGAGGCAGAAACTCAGGGAGCTGGAGACCAGAGAAGGACAAGCTGAGGCCAGAGATCCAAAGTAGTTGGGGAGGGGGAGGGAGACCCCGGAAAGGAGTCACAGTCCCCAAGAGGAGGATGGACACATCCGGAGCCCGGAGACAGGGAGGGAAGGGTAGAGTCAAAGCAAGGGAGTGAATGAGAGAGAAAGCCCAAGGCGGACTGTGTAAGAGATAGATTACAGACGATGAGCAGAGGTTTTCAAAATAGCTGGGAGACAAAGGCCCGGAGAGAGGGCTAAGGACAGAGTGCCACAGAGAGATGACACTAAGGAGACAGGAAGATGGCCACACAGAAACTGGGGGAGACCTCTCTCTCACACACATGTAATCAGGCAGCCCTTGGTCTGATGAACAAATGAATGAGCCACTAGAGAACCAAGAACCAAGAAAAGCAAACTCCAGGGGCGCCTGGGTGGCTCGGTCGTTAGGCGTCTGCCTTCGGCTCAGGTCATGATCCCAGGGTCCTGGGATCGAGCCCCACATCGGGCTCTCTGCGCAGCGGGGAGCCTGCTTCTCCCGCCACCATTCCCTCTGCTTGTGTTCCCTCTCTCTCTGTGTTTCTCTCTGTCAAATAAATAAAATCTTAAAAAAAAAAAAAGAAAAGCAAACTCCAAATAAGGAAAAGACAAAAGGAGACCAAGCCCACCCACCTGCCCTAACCTGGCTGAATGACCCTGGCCCAGTCCCTTTCCCTCCTGAGCCTCGGCTTCTGCTCACTGTCTCCCCGCCCCACCCCCCACCCCGAAAGCCACGTGCTCTGAACATCTGAGCGACTGACCCCAGACTCAGAGCCTAGGGAGAGCCCTGAGGGACAGAGACACCCAGACGCTAACCCCAAGGCCCCCAGCCGCCCAAGAAGGCTGGAGCTTTTTCCCTACACACCTGCCTGCAGAAGTGACCGGCGACCCTCCACGCAGCGGTGATAGGCATGACACCCAAGCACGGGCAGACTCTTTGAAACGTGCGAAACATATAGGCGGATACTGACTGAGAGACGCACACAGAACACACGGCCACAGGCAGGCCTGTGACACGGACTGAGCCCCACACGGAGTCCTTGAGGCAGGGGGGATGCAGACAGATGGACATGAGGACCTGCACCTAACAGTGGGAGACCCCCCCCAGGACCCGGGGGCAGGTAGACAAAGAGAACTACACACACGGAACCGTAAGACATCTCCGGACACCGAGAGGTACAAGCACCCAGAATGTGGGCCTGCAAACCCACAGAACGGAGGGCTACAAACCAGAGGGAACGATGGGCAGGACACAGAGACCCCAGGGGGCACAGTGATATCCTCTGACCCATGGAGGCCCACTCCCCCAACACACACACACACACACACACACACACACACATACATACATCTCCTTCAATTAACACCTTGTTTTCGCCTTCCCCTCCTCCCCAGCTTAGCCAAAAAATCAAGCAGCTCCCGGGGTTCCTTGGGCCTCAGAGCTAGAGGTGTGTGTCTGGGGAGTGGGGGTGGGGAGATGGCCTTGGTCACCGCAGAGCCACCTCCCCCGGCTGCCCTGGCCCCAGAGCTGCGGGGGCTGCTATCCATGAGCAAACTGTCCTTGGGGTCAGGGACAGCAAAGAGCCAAAGGTCAGGTCGATGCCTCCCCCAGCCCCTCCCCCGGAGGCAGCCAGCTCTTGGGGGCAGGCGGGAGCAGGGGCAGGGACGTGGCAATTCAGGTATTGAAGCCCCACAGGGCCCGCCCTCCAAAGAAGAGACATTCAGTGAGAGGCAGAAACAGTGCCTTTAATGGTCCAACACAACCAGTATCCCACTTCCCAGGCAAGAACCAGACTTCAGTAGAAATTCCCCACACCCTAGCCAGTCCTTCCCGGTTTCTCCTGGACCAGAGGGGGGACTGGCTCTAGAAAAAAACCAGGGAGTAGCCTCACCTCCATCCCTCACTCAAGTCACACCAAAGAGACGGTGATGACAATGGCCGACGCAGGGGCTGTGGCAGCTCTCTCTCGAGGGACAACGGTATACTGGTTGTGTCAGCCAACCAAGATGGCGGCCACCACAGCCCCCAACGCGCCCCAAAGAAGAGGTTATGCAGGATGGTGGCCAACTCGGCCTCCACTATGCCAAGAAGTCCACCAAAAAAGAAGTGATCACAGCACCCCACGGGCCAAAGAAGATGTCACCGGAATGGTATCACCATCCCATCCAAAGGGTCAGTCAAGAGGCTGTCCATCGCCATGTCCAAAGGGCCAAGATGTCAACGGCAATTATCACAGCACCCAAAGGATGGACCTGAGGTGCCCAGAGACCGCAGCCACCACGGTAATAGACCAACCAAGATGGTAACTGACTGGGACGAGCCAAGTCTCACGGGGAAGATCAGGCCCCAAGCGCCCAACGGACGGTGTGAGCTACAGCCATACCCCACCCGCCGCGCTCCCACACCCCCGCTAGGATGCATTTAGCAGAGAGCGGGAATAGACACCCTGATAGTAGACCCCAGGCTCCCCGCCCTCCGCCCCGTACCCCCCAAAGGCCATGTCCAGCTTAGGAGGTGCGGGGGTCTGTTCCGACATCAGGTTGTTGATGGAGAAGGGGTGATTGAAGTTGTAGGGGGCATCAAGCTTCAGCTCCCCGGGGAGCTCCAGGCCAGTGAAGTAGGGTGAGGAGGAAGGGGGTGAGCCACAGTCCAGAGTCCCCACATCTTCCCCGCCCTGGGCCTCCGGCTCTGGGGGTGGAGGCGGGGGCTGCGGGGGAGAGGTGACCGCGGCGGCCGGGGCGGCGGCCGAGGCAGCGGGCCCTGCACTGTTCCTGGCGGTGGAGGTCCCGCCAGCCCCCTTCTTCAACTTCTCCTCCAGCTTGAAGCGCTTCTGGCGACGCAGGTAGCAGCCGTTCTCAAACATGTTCCCTGAGCTGGGGTGCAGGGCCCAGTAGGAGCCCTTGCCCGGCTTGTCCGGGGAGCGCGCCACCTTGACGAAGCAGTCGTTGAAAGACAGGGAGTGGCGGATGGAGTTCTGCCAGCGCTGCTGGTTCTCCCGGTAGTAGGGGAAGAGGTCCATGATCCACTGGTAGATCTCGCTCAGGGTCAGCATCTTGCCCGGCGCCTGCTGGATGGCCATGGTGATGAGCGAGATGTAGGAATAGGGCGGCTTGGCGTGGGCCAGCGGCCGCCGGTAGCCCTTCGGCATCTCCTTCCCATGCACCAGCCCCGGGCCCGGGCCCCCATACCCTGAGCCGCTGCCTCCGCCGCCGCTGGCAGCCCCCAGGCCCGGAAAAGCGGGCCCCAGGGGTGCCGCGGGCGCTGGGGGCGCCAGGGGTCCCGAGGGCAGCGGAGAGGCAGGGAGCCCCCCGGGGGGGTAGGGAGCGCTCAGAGGGTTCAGGCTCATGTAGGAGTTGAGGGGGGCCATGGTGGGCACTGGGGTCACCGGCGAGTAGACCTGCAAGGAGAGAAAGAAAGATGGGGGGAGGTCAGTGAGTCGCCACTCTGCTGGTCAGCAAAGGGCCGCCGGCCCCCACGGTATGTCCATCTGTCTGTCTGTCTTACCCCTCCTCCAAGTTCCTCCCTCTGTTCTTACCTGTGTCTGCAGATGGCTGCCTCTGGAAGTCTCTCTCTCGCTTCCCCATCCTCGTGCACCCCCACCCCAACCTCACCCTCCATCCCCTGTCCCTATACTGGAGCTCATGCTTTAAGTGGTTCTCAAAGAGTGGTCCAGGGCACCCTGGGGGAGTCTCCGAGACCCTTTCGGGGTGTCCAGGAGGTCGGAACTATGTGCCTGTAATGCTAAGAAATTACTAGCCGTTTTCACTGTGTCTCAGGAGCTACAGTGGAGTTTTCCAGAGGCCACTGGACATGTGACGTTGCAACGGACCAAATGTAGAAGCCGCCACAAGAATCCAGCTGTCTCCTATTGAACCAGACACTGAAGAGATTTGCCAAAAATAAAACAGTACCACTCCTCTCACTAAATGTTTTGAAATATAGTTATTTTATTTTATTTTATTTTTTAAAGTAGGTTCCACATCCAACTCGGGGGTCGAACTCACGACCCTGAGATGGAGAGTTGCCTGCTCTACCGACTTAGCCAGCCAGGGGCCCCCGGAAATATAGTTATTAATAAAAACACAGTATTTATGCTAAAAAACTTAGTTAAGTTTAAAATTAACTAGTTTAGAACTAACTAAACTAACTTAGTTAGTTTAAAATTAATTAACCCCGGGGTGCCTGGGGGGGGCTCAGTCGCTTAAGGGTCTGCCTTCAGCTTAGGTCACGATCTCCGGGTCCTGAGATGGGGTCCCGCATCGGGCTCCCCGCTCAGCGAGGCTTCTGCTTCTTCCTCTCCCCCTCTCCACCTCCCACCCCGTTTATGCTCTCGCTCGCTCTCTGTCTCTCTCTCAAATAAATAAAATCTTAAAATTAATTAAGCCATATTTTTAAAATTTCTCAGTTTTAATTTCTAATGCAGTAACTTTTCTTCTTTTTTTTTTTTAATGCAGTGACTATTGATAGGCATGATTTACATGAATGAAAGCTGTTTGGAGTCCTCAATAATTTTTAAGCATGTGAAGCGGTCCCGAAACCAAAAAAAAAAATCGAAAACTCCTGACTTATCTAACCATCCCATCTATACGGGTACCCTCTATCACTCTTTTAGGTTATAGAATTACAGCTGTTAGAGGCCAAAAATGTTTCAGGATTGGGGGGAGGGGCACCTGGCTGGCTCAGTCAGAACCCACGACGCTTGATCTCAGGGTCGTGAGTTCGAGCCCCGCGTTGGGTGTAAAGGTTACTTAAATAAATAAAACTTAAAAAAAATTTTTTTTTAATGTTTCAGTATCAGAAATCATGCTTCTGATGTTTCAACCTAATCTATATCATCTCTTTCCCATATATCATGACATCTAAGACATCGCTATTTGTAAGTAGTAATGTTATTTTAAGTACCAATAAAAATAATACCAATGGGGGGGGGGACTCAGCCAGTCGCTAGACACCATTGATCGTAAAACCCATCCCATTTTCAGAAACGTTCAAATGAAAAACACGCATCTTAGCTCAATGAAATACAGTAGACATTGCCAGTCCTCTCTAAGTAACCTTCTCTTCTTCCATCCGTTCAACAAATATCCGTAGGGCCCCTACTTACTGACCAAGCACTTCCCAGGAAAGGTCTCCCTTTCCACCCTTGTAACTGCGCTGTGACCACACCCATTGTATAACTGAGCAAGCTGAGGCCCAGAGAGGTTGCCCAGGGTCACACAGTAAGGAAGGGGCAGGACCGGGGATTCTGGATTTAGGCAGTCTGCCTCCAGATCAGGGCTCCGGATCACGCGACAAAAGCAAGACAGAAACGCGAGCCCTCACAGACCTGACCGCCTAGCAGGAAATGAACGCGATAAACCGGGAGAACAGAAAGCACGGTGGGCGGTGATTTCTCCCTCGCTGTGTGTATTTACCGGTTCAATCCACTGTCCACCATCCTCTCTTCCTCAGCCCGTCAACGGCTCCCCCCTTCCTCTCCCCACCCAAGTCTGCCCTGCTCCCTCCCCACGCGGGGGTGCGGCTATCTTTGGGGCAGAAGCCACCTTTGCTGTGAGTCAGTGGGTCTTGTCACTGTAAGGGTCTGCAGGTCCCAAGGTCCTGAGAGAGAAGGAACGGCCGGGGTCACTCAGAGACCCAGGGACAGGTGGCAACCAACTCTCCTCTGAGTGCAAGCAGAGAAACTCTCTTCTCTCTCACACACTTCCAGGCACTTCTTTGGACTCGGGTCTTTGAGTCTCCCAGCTGGTTCCTCGTGTGAACTGTCCATCTCTTTCTTCCCATCTCAGTACCTCCCTGCTCCTCCTCTCTACACCCCTGTCTCTATCCAAGCTTCCTCTCCGCCAGCCCTGTCTCTCCCCATCTCTTTCTCGCCCTTCTGTCTTCCCTTCCTTCTCCCGTCTCTCTCTCCTCTCTCCCCAATCCCCCTGCCTTTCCCTCTTCCTGACTCCCCCCAACCCCATCTCTCTCCATCCGACTCCCCGGCCACGTCTCTTTCCCCCCAGCACATCTCTGCCCCTCTGTCTCCTCACCTGAGCATCATCATCTCCCCAGAAGCCTCCCATTGAAACTGGAGTCACACCTACCCCCCTTCCATGCACTGGTGTCTCCCCCACCACCTTGGCTGATTCTGCCCCCTCCCCAGGATAAGGGAAGCTGAAGGAAGGCAATGGACGCAGAGAGCTTCTAAATCCCTCTGCGACCCCCACTCCAATTCTCCAACTCCATGAGGCTCCTCGGTATCACAGAGGAAGATTGACTGGGACCCCAGGGCCCTCCTTTTCTGGGTCCCCACCCACCCGGAAGTCCTCCTTGAGGTCTGACCTCAAGCACTCCAGCTGCCCTAATCCACCCTTGGCTTTCCCACGCCCCAGGGCTGGGATGAACCCCCAGTGTCCGGGTGTGAGCCGGATCTCCCCTGCCAGGGCGGGGCTGAGATTGGGGGGAAGCCCTCAGGGGACCTGCACCCCCATCCCAGGAGGCTGGTATTTCTCTCCTTTCATTTCCTTATTGTCTCTGGGGGAGGGTGTGACAGGGAGCACAGGAAGGCCTCGTGAAGCCAGAAGCCTAGTTTCTAGTCCCAGTCTGGATCCTCCAGCAGTGCACCCCCCCACCCCTCGGAGAGGGTTCGGAGTTCCCATCTCTAAAAGGGGGGAGAACTTGGACCAGCTGATCTGTGAAAACTGGAGGCCAGTGGGGACACCCCAGGGTGCTAACTTTCCAATTTCCTTCCTGACAGGGGGCCTGACCGGGGGTGTCAATCACCCCAGCAGGAGGGTGCTGTGAGCAAGAAGCAGTTTGGGGACCCTCTTGGTTCTTCGTTGCTAAGTGAGTGCAGATGTTTCTTTCCCTATTGTTCTGACCCAGGGGGGAGGAGGCGGCTCAGGGCAAGGGAAGGCTGGGGACACCGTATTTCCATTTCAGGCCCCCCATATGTTAACTCTTCCAAAATATGCCCCCAAATGCTAATCATCTCTAGCTTGTCCCTCAATTTCTGACACAGTTTTCACGCAAAATCTTAAACTTCAGACTGTGCCCCCAAAGCAACTCCTCCATCCTGGACGCATACAATTTACTTCTTAAAGATGTGCCCCCCCAAACATAGATCTGTAGTTGGGTCTTCTTCAATCATGTCCCCAGGCTCTGAACTCTCTTAGGGGTTCAGCTGGGACGCCCCCCGCCCCCCGCCACTACCTGGGAACCTTCACCTCCAAAGTGCTCTCTGATACCTCCCGATGTCAGCACTCCCAGTCCCTTCCCTGGTCAGCCTGTCCCACCCCACGTGCACCTCACACCTCCACAGCCCCAACACTGGCCCCTCCCGGGCACTCTGCCAAGCCCCGCAGTCCTGGGGAACCAGGAATCCCACCCTGAGCTTCACACCCCAGGCTCAGAACTCAGGCACGGTGGGGGCCCTTGTAAACCCCCAGATCTCAGAATCCTTGGAGATCTTAGACATTCCAGTCCCTCTGTGACCTGAAACCCAAAGTCTCTGTCCAGGTTAGGAACCCCAATGTCCAGGCCCCCATAACTCTCCTACTAGGACCCTTCCCCCTGCCATTTCACGGTCTTGACTATAGAAAGAACAAGCTAAGGAGGAGCCCTTGCAGCAATGGGAATGGGAGTTAGACTTGGGGAAGGACTTTCCGTCTGCCCAAGTGAGGGAATTAAGATACACCCCGCCCCCTCCTTCAAGGGCAGCCTTGTCAGAGATGGGACAAGTGAGGACATTAGCAATTACTGGAGATTACTGGAAAGGGGGGTGGTGTGAAATCTGAAACCCTCCAGCCTCCAACAAGGAGTATCCCCGCTGAGGGTCTCTAAAAACAATTAAACCACTGAAGTTCAGTCGGGAGGGGTAAGGGTCACGAAGAGAGATGGAGGGTGGAGATTGACCCCTCTCCTGACAATGCCGTTGCTCACATCTGCTCTCAGGCTCTCAACTCTGACTCATCTGGGCCCCCATCTCTCTGAGCCCCAACTCTTACCCACCTGTTATTCCAGGCTCCCAAACCGTGTTTCATCTCTTAACTTTGAGCACCAATCCCTGTTTCTCTTATATCACCACCCTGGAAACGCTTATCCCCCAACCCAATACTGATTTCTACCCCAGAAGCCCCATCTTTAACTATATGCTCCCCCTGAGATCCCACCTCAGACATCCCTTAATGGAGACCCTTCCCCCCCGCCCCCATCTCAGCTCCGGCCTTTCCCCGCTTTGGAACCCCACCTCCTAATCCCCCAGCTCTGTCCCCTATCCTGGAATTCGATTCCTATCTTTGTTTTTGTTTAGCTTTTCATTTTAATCCCTTGGATTTTGGGTCCCCAACACCCAGTCTTCACGTTTAAATTATAACCTGACCCTTGCCTAAATTTTTCCATTTGAGCCTTCGCTCCAACCAGCCTAAACCGCACTCCCATGCCTCGTCCCCAATCCCTGACTCCTACACCTGGTCTGCGTGTCTAGTTCCTCCGCTCCTCAGCTGTAGTTGGGGTCCCCAATGGATCCCGCACCCCATCCTTGCCCCGGTTCACGCTCGCACCCTGATTCCTGCCCCCCACTTCCCGCTCCGCCATCCCCGAGGACACACCTCGCCCGCCTCCGGGTAGTAGCTCCACTCGGCCAGGTCATGGGCCTCCATCTTCACCGAGCCCAGCATCCCCCGGGCCTGCGCCCCCTCCAGCCCCCGCTCCGGCCCGGGGGGAACCGAGCGCTTCAGATCTCTCAGCCGGCACGGCCCGAGTTCCGACCGGTGCCCGCCCGTCCGACCGCCCGGGGTCCCAGCCGTCCTGGGCGCCGCGGGAGGCGGCCACGCTTTATAGCTGGGACACCCCCAACCCCCGCCCTCACCCGCCCCGGGCTCCCCTCCCGCCTCCCCGAGGGCGGCGCGCTCGGACTGGGGCGCCCCCTGCGGGATTAAGCGGAGACAGACCTCGGGCGCCGGGAGCCGCAGCCCGGGGCCACGAGAGCTGGAGGTGGCTGAAGAGAGGGAGTTACGGGTGCGAGACACTGCGGATCCTAAAGGCCCCAAGGGCAAAATTCTGGGGCTCTTCTACCCCAGCGGGCTCTATCTTCTCGACAGGAGAGGGCGAATAGCCAGAGCCCAGCATGACCGCGGCGGAGGAGAGGGGCCTCAGAGCGCAGTGGGCTCCAGAGGTCCGTATATGCTACCGTAAGGACTGTAAGAGACCCTCGAACCCACGTTCCCATTGGACGGACTGGAAGACTGAAGCTTCCGACAGCTGGAAATGCTCCAGACTGCGTAAACGGTCAGGACCTAAGGTGGACCGGATCAGGCACTCTGCTTAGGCTCCACTGGGGCAAGAGACCACCTCCAGGACCTAGGAGCTTCGCCGCCTGGACTCTCCCCGAGCTGTAACACCAGCCGTCCAGGGACTCAGAACCACCCTGAACTCCATTTCCCAGAAGCCTCTACCTCCCTTTCCGTCCAGTGCCTCCTCTAAGGGACTACATTTCCCTTAAGGCATGGCGTTTAAGGGCCGGAAATGAAGGGCGCCCCGGCGTCGTCGGGGGAGGGCAGAAGACCTCTCGCGCTGCAGGAGGTAGGGGCGGGGTCGGGCTGCAGTGTGGACTCCATTTCCCGGCGGCCCTGTGTGCGCGGCGCGTGCGCAGTGTCCCCGCGGCGAACGGAAGATGGCGACGGCGGCGTCTGTGAAGAGGCGCTGCTGAGGGGGCGCGAGGGGGACGGAGGCCGGCGCCGCGGTGAGCGGGGGGCGGCGTGGGGGCCCGGGAACGAAGGGAGGAGGGACCCTGAAGCGGCAGGGGCGCTGGCCGGCGGGTTGGGGCGCTGCGAGGAAAGGGGAGCAGCAACGTTCGGGAACCCAGTTTCTTCCCCAGCTCAGGACCCTCCCGTGGCTCCCCAGTGCCCTCAGGGCAAAGTTCCAACGTGGCCCCCAAGGCGCGTCCGCCCCTCCGGCCCCGGCTCGGCCTCTCTGCTCGTTCCTCACTTCGCATAGCTGCACTGGCCTTCCGGTTCCTCAAACTCGCCATGCGCCTTCCCGCCTCAGGATTTTTGCACATGCTGTCCTCTCTGCCCGCAACATCCTTTCACCCATTCTGCCTGGCTAACTCCCATTCATCTTTCGGGTCTCGGCATCGACGTCACTTCCTCTGCGAAAGCTTACTTTCCCGCCTTCCGTCCCGAAATCCGCCTGTTAAACGCTCTCATAGGTCCCTGTTCCTTTCCTTCATGTCACATGTGCTCTGATTTATCATTGGACCTTTATTTGTGGGGTTTTTCGATTAGGTCCTTGACCGTGAGCTCCACGGGGACAGGGACTTAGAGTATGCGCGGTCATCCGCTGTGTTCCCAGCACGGCGCTGGTCGCACTGAAGACACCCGGTTAATGTTCGTTGAATGAATGAAAGATACTCCTGGGTTTACTCCGCACATGAGGGGAGCCGTCATACTCCCAGATGGGAGTGGGGCAGTGGTACTCCATAAGGAATACGCCAGGAGGGAAGGGGAAACAGCGTTGTTGGTAATAGCAAAAAGACTGCAAGCACCCCCAAATGATCTTCAATAGGGAGACTGGCAGAAAAAAAGCTGATAACATCCACATAATAAAATACTATGCAACTATTAAAGGGGGGTTGGGGGAAGGGAATAAAGAAAATGTCTCTACATTGATATAAAGAGTGGGCTCCAGAAAATATTAAGTGAAAACAAACAAAAGAGAAGGCAGTGCTAATTATATGCTCCCTTTTTACTAATTATTGCTTCCTCTTTTACAAAAGAAAAGGAAATGTGCATAGACTTTTTTTTTTTTAAGGGTAAACAAAAAAGAAGAGGGAGAACACAGGGTTAAAAGAATAAAAAAGGTAGATGTCAATCTGTTACTGTCATGGTGAGAGTGGAAAGGTTGGAAAGGTTCGTCATGAAAAGGTTCATTAAGTTCTGATAAGGGACGGCAGTGTGCTGGTTGTCAGGTGACCATGCCCCTTGGCTTGCTTGAAGGGACCTGGAGTGGAGAAGGAATGAATGCCTTTCAGAGAGGCAGGACTGCCTAGTGGTGAGGAGGATAGATTCTGCAGTCATACTGCTGGGTCTGCATCTTAGAAGCTGTGAGCCTTCAGTCAAGTGACTTTAACTCCCTTGCCTTCAAGTTTCCTCATTTGTAAAATGGAAATTAAAAATAGTGACTGCCTCAAAGAGTTGGTGTCGGGAGCTTTAAATAAGTTAACGTGTATTAGAATTGTGCCTAGCACATATGCTTAAATACTAGCGATTATTTTTCAAGCGTCCTAGAGCCAAAGGGCGGGGATACTAAGTCCAGTGATTGGGGAAGCCCTTTGGTGTTCACTCAGATATTTACTGAGCACTTACTTGGTGCCAAGCATTGTTCAATGCTGGAAATCTAGAAGGCAAACAGACGCACACAAATCCTGGCCTTCGTGGAGCTTATAAATTTGTAGAATGCTGATGGTAATAATGCTGTGTAGAAAAATAGAGTAACACAGATGGAGAAGGAGAAGGAATTGGCATTTGAAATAGGGTAGTGAGGGAAAAGCAGGAGCACAGAGACCCGAGAGGAAAGTGAGGGCAGAGGTAGAAGGGCCACTCATACAAGGTCTCCTAGGCCTTGGTGAAGATGATGGGTTTGATGCTAAACGAGATGATTGTGACAGGAGGCAGGGAAACTAGGAAGAAGGCTGTTGGGGACTCATTCATTCAGCAGACATCTGGTGAATAACTACTGTATTGCAATATATTCCATTCCTTTTAAAAGGCGCATCTTTTTCATCCTCCTCAAATTGTTGTTAACGGTTTATGCAACATCCTTCAGGTCTTTTCAGGGGCACATAAAAATAGTAGCTATAATTATCTTGTGTTTATTGTGTATACTAACTCATCTGCTCCTCAAAAAAGTCCTGAGAGGTAAACACTGTTGCCATCCCTATTTTTTGGTTTTGTTTTGTTTTGAGATTTTATTTATTTATTTGAGACAGAGAGCATGAGAGGAGGGAGGGTCAGAGGGAGAAGCAGGCTCCCCACTGAGCAGGGAGCCCGATGCAGGACTCGATCCTGGGACTCTGGGATCACGACCTGATCTGAGCCACCCAGGTGCCCCCATCCCTCTTTTATAGAAAAGGAAACAGAGCCAGCTCATTGTGTGTCTACATACACAGACTTGACAAAAATGGATTGAATTGCTATATTCTGTGATGCCATAGGCTGTCACAGACAGCTTTTTTTTTTTTTTTAAAGATTTTATTTATTTATTTGAGAGAGAAAGTGAGAGCATGAGAGGAGCAAAGGTCAGAGAGAGAAGCAGACTCCCCGTGGAGCTGGGAGCCCAATGTGGGACTCGATCCCGGGACTCCGGGATCATGACCTGGGCCGTAGGCAGTTGCCTAACCAACTGAGCCACCCAGGTGCCCACAGACAGCTTTTTATGATAACACATTGAGGCCCTCCAGGTTTATTTTACTGTTTTCCCTCCTGGTTTTTTTTTTATCTTTCCGTTTTTTAAAATATTTGTAGATACATATATATGTGTGTGTGTATTCTCTTTTGTAAAAAGGGAACGTGCAGCAGACATTGTCTTCCTCTTTGTATGTTTTCAGTTAATATATGTTGGAATCCACTATTAATGTATAGAGATTTTCCTTTTTTTTATCCCTCATTTTTTTTTTTTTTTTTAAGATTTTATTATTTGAGAGAGAGAGAGAGAGAGAGAAACAGATAGCGAGAGAGAGCATGAGCGGGGAGGAGATGGAGAAGCAGGCTCCCTCGGAGCAGGGAACCGGACATGGAACTCTCCTGGGATCATGACCTGAGCCAAAGACAGATGCTTATCTGACTGAGCTACCCAGGCGCCCCCATCCCTCATTTTTTTTTTTACAGTTGCATAGTGTTTTATTATGTGGATTTATCATGGTTTTTCAGCCAGTCTCCCTGTTTGAGAACACTTGGGTTGCTAATAGTCTTTTGCTGTTAGGAATAATGCTGTCATTGATCCTTATTAAATAGTTCTGCCAAGTGTGACTCTGGGACAGATGCCCAAAAGTCTCCCCTTCCCCCCCCCTTAAAAAAAAAAAAAAAAGACCATAGTGTTCCAGAAAATGGCTGAAACCTAATTTATTTTAACTAGGCCTTTTCTGATGTGTTGAGTACTTACCGTGTAGGACTCTGTTGGTGGCTGGTGTTCCTCAGAGCTCTGTTGTAGAAAGCTTGCTGTCGTGTCTGGTGCCGACTACAGCCCAGACGGCAAGACGAGGCCCTGAAACCGGCAAGGAGGCTACTGTGTGTTCGTTTGTTCAGTCATTCAGCAGGTGTTTGTGGTCAGCCTGCTATGTGCGAAGTCCTGAAGGTGAGGCCTGGCACCCCGCAAGGGGCTGCCTCCGTCCTGGGAGACATCCGTTTCTCCCAAATCATAAACCCTATGTACTCACACAGTCTGAGACAGAGCCTCGATAGGAGAGGGGGTTCAGGGACAGGACAGAATGGAAAGGAGGGTCACGCCCTTTGGGGACAGTCAGAGGAAGGGCCAGCCTATCCACAGGGCCCCAGAGCTTGATCGATCCCCTTTTTCTCCAGGAAGTACCGGACAGCAGCCATGGCAGGCAACAGTGGCGATAGTGTCACTAGGCGGAGCGTGGCATCACAGTTCTTCACACAAGAGGAGGGACCGGGCATCGATGGCATGACCACCTCAGAGAGAGTGAGCCTGGAGAGAAGGGCTTAGAATGGGGAGGCACAGCCCCTGTCTTTAGGGCAGTCCACCCCCCCAGGTGCGGAGACCAGGGGTTGCCCAAGGGGCTGGGCTGGCGAAGCTAGCCCCATCCCCTGCCTCTCCCCCTCCTTTCAGGTGGTGGATCTCCTGAACCAGGCAGCACTGATCACCAATGATTCAAAGATCACAGTACTCAAGCAGGTGAGGGGCTGGGGTGATGCGGGGCTCAGCAGCACAAGGGGAGGGGCTGGGAACATGTGAAAAAGAAGATGCTAGTGTATAGTATAACACTAGTGTCCACATCTAGGCCTTTAGGATTTGCTTGCTCTGCTGCCCGGTACTGTACAGGCATTTTCTCTCTTAATTCTCACAAAAGCTCTGTGAAGCAGGGTAATTTGGTCCCCAGTTTCTACAGAAGGAAGCAGAGTCTCTGAACTTAAAGTAATGAGCCTCAGGTCAGTCTGCTAGGAGCTGGCTGAACTAGGACTTGAATGCTGGATTCCAACTCCAAATCCTCTGCTCTTCATCCTTGTATTTCCACCAGGTTTCTGTCTAGTGGGGAAGACACACAGGTCACCAGACAGTGGGACCAGAGTGGGCTGGGCTGGGAGGGAGGAAGCCAGCTTGCTGAGGGAGCCTCCAGGGGCCTGCTGATCCAGCCTGGGGGTGGGGAAGTCAGGGAGGGCTTTCCGGAAGAGGGCACAGGGGAGCCGAGACCTGGAGGATGAGAGAAGCGGGCTAAGTGAGAGAGAGAGAGTGTCTCGAGCGGAGCAGAGGGCACCAAGGCAAAAGAGGACAGGAAGAATTGGAGGGGAGGGGCCAGGTGTGGTTCAGACCAGGAGGCAGGTGAAGTTCAGGGTGGGGGTGTCGGGTTGCCTGGGTGAGAACCTTAGTTCTGCTACTTGCTCAGTGTGTACGGCGTGTAGCCTCGGGTGGCTGACTCAGCCTCTTAGCAGTGGGAGCCGGGCCTGTGCTGGCCCCGGGCTTCTGTGAGAATGTCTGTGGGAAGGGCTTGTTCCAAAGAACCTGGCAAGTCCGAGGACATCAGGAGATGGGTTCCCACTGTCCTGAAATGTCTGATGAATTGTGGCGGTGTGGTTGGGAAGTAGAAACAGAAAGAGAGTGGAGAGAGTTGATGGATGAGCCTCAGGAAGGAATTCCTGCAGCACTCCCTCTTCTTTAGCCCACCTCACGTGTCATGTGCTCCCTACCGACCAGGACCTCATGCCTTATAGGATCTTATTAAAGCTTCACAAGAGCCCTATGAGTTGGTGTTTAAGATCCCCATTTTGTCGAAGAGCAAACAAACTTGGGAGAAGCCACTTGCCCAGGCCGTGGTTGGGAGTGGCAGAGCCAGGATGTGAACTGAGCTTATCTGCCGCCTGCTCCATGCTGTTTTCTCTCACACGCTCCTGTCTGTACTGATTGGAGCCTGCTTTTATATGTGTGGCCCTCCTCCTCATCCCCAGTGTCCTTCTAGGTCCAGGAACTGATCATCAACAAAGACCCTACACTACTAGACAACTTCTTGGACGTGAGTGACCAGTGGGAGAGAAGGGGTGTGGGTGCAGGGGTAAGGGGATGAATCCTGGTGCAGCCCTGACCCGCCTTCCTGATGTTGGCAGGAGATCATCGCTTTCCAAGCGGACAAGTCGATCGAAGTGCGCAAATTTGTCATTGGCTTCATCGAGGAGGCATGGTACGGGGTGCGGGGGGTGCAGGGAGCCCCTGGGAGCACCCCAGTGGAGATAGCCTCTTCAGCTCCCCGCCTGGCCCTGCTCTCTGCTTCTCAGACCTGTTTTTCCCTCCCGTGCACACTGATTCCTCGGCAAATACTTAATAAGATCAAAGTCCTGGACTCATTCATGATTGCTCTACTTCTCCCACACTTCACGTCTACATCATCAGTACAGACTGTTGGCTCCACCTTCAGAATTTAAACAGCGTCTGGCCATTTTTCAACCACTTCCTTGGCTTTTAGGCTGCTCCAGGCCCCCATTACCTCGTGCCTAGGTGGCTCCAGTGGCCTTCTGTCTGGTTCCCCTGCTTCCCCCCTCTCTCTCCTGTTTAACTGAAGTAAATTCACATACCATAAAATTAACTATTTTTAAATGAACAATTCACTGACGTTTAGCACATTCACCCATCTAGTTCCAACGCATTTTTAACCTCCCAGAGGAAATAGCCAACCTGTGCCCTGCTTCTCCTCTCACAGTAGCCAGGGTGATCCTGCTAAAATGTAAACCAGCTCTCGGCGCTCCCCTGCTCTCAGAACTCCACTGGCCCACTGGCTCACTTCGATCGAAACCCAGACCCCTCCCCCTCACCCCATCTTCTCCCGGCGCCCTCCCTGATCTCTACTCACACCTTCCGGCCTCCCTACTCCTCAAAATACACTGTTCTCTCAGCTTGCTGTACCCGCAAGGGATGCTCACCCCCAAGGAGCCCCCCGGCTCACTCCTTCACTTCTCTCTGGTCTTCAGCCAGCCTTTCCTGGCCCTGCCAGTACAGCACCCCCACCTCTGGCTCCCCCTCTGCTTTGTCTTCTCTTCCCCACAAAAATGCCAGCTCCACGAGGACAGGCCTTTCTCTGTACGGTGGGCCACTGTACCCATGCCCAGGACAGTGTCGGCATGTAGGAGGCGCCTAATACGTACTCGTTGAACCAGAATGGAACTGGGGGAGTCACCACCTGGAAAGCTTACTCTGCCTTGTGCTGTGTTCAGTCCCCTCTTCTGTTTTCACCTGGAACCTTCACAGTGGCCTTGGGAATGGAGGCTTTGTTATCCTCCTTTTAAGGAAAGGGAAACTGAGGCTCAGAATGGTAAAGTGATTTGTTCAGACGGAGTCATTTGTTCATTCAGCATTCATCGGATGCTTTGTGACTCAGGAAATAGAATAGCCCCTTATTAGTGACTGCGTTCTCTTTGTCGGGCACTGTACTAAATGCTCTACCAAGTGTATGTACTTCGATCTTCAAAAATAACGCCGTGGATTAGTTATGTGGCCCGTTTATAGCAAGACAAAGCTGTGACTCAGAGAGGTGAAGTGAGTTTCTTAAGGCCACACAGCCAGTATGTGGGAATTTTATGGGAATTTTAACCCATACCTGTAATACCATTGCCCGGATTTGTAATCTTCACTTTTTACTGGGAGAATTTGTGGCAAATTTCAATATATGCTCAACAGGTATGTGCCAGGCATTTGTGTCTCAGGTTGTAGGAATACAACAGCGAGTAAATACAGATACTGTTTCTGACTTCACGTAGTTGGCAGTTGAGTTTCTTTTCTTTTTTTTAAGATGTATTTATTAGAGCATGTGTGCACGTGAGTGGGGTAGGCAGGCAGGGGAGAGAGAGAATCTCAAGCAGACTCCCTCCTGAGCGCAGAGCCTGACTCGGGGCTCAGTCCCCTGACCCCTGAGGGTCTGGGCAGAAATTAATCTTGGCAGAAATCGGCATCTGAGCCTAAATCAAGAGTTGGCCGCTTAATGAACCGAGCCATCCAGGTGCCCTGGGTTCCATATTTTTTGACTGATTAGCTTAATATTTAACTTTAGATTGTAGATTGTTGTAAAAATTATATTCATGATCTGAGTTCTAGGTGTGGTCTTCTTGAATTTTTTTTACTCACCAAACAAATACGTATTTCATTCTTCAACCAAAAAAACGAGACTCTGCTCGTATGACTAGAAAGGGTCCCCCGCTTTCAGAGCCCTCAGACTGAAGTAAACAAATGAGTGAACAAAACTAGGGATTACATAAAACAGAGTGCTTGAAAGTAATGAGAGCTAATATTTCCGAATGCTTTCAATGCTGTTCTAAGTACTTTACAAGTATTATTGCCGTGGTCACAATAAGCTATGAGGGAAGTACTATCCTAAATGAGGCAGTTGGCTTGTCCAGATTCCCACCGTTGTCTGGCTGTGCCGCTCCTGAAGGGAAGAGCTGGGCCCTGCTAGAGTGGGCATCACAGGACTAACCCAGAGAGAGGGTTCATGGGTGGCTATGTCCGAAGGTGCCAAGCATCGTTCTCAGTTTCTGGACATGCTGACAGACGCAGTCCCTGACTTTGCCCCCCCCACACACACACCTCCAGTCTCCTGACGACACCTGACCTCGGTTTCCCTTTCCTCGTGGACCCCAGGCTTCCATTACATACCCCAAGACTACCTTGACCTAGATCTTTTTTCTCTATCCCCCAGCAAGCGAGACATTGAATTACTGCTGAAACTGATTGCAAACCTCAACATGCTCTTGAGGGATGAGAACGTGAATGTGGTGAAGAAGGCCATCCTCACCATGACCCAGCTGTACAAGGTGGCCCTGCAGGTAGGCGTTCCCTCCCACCTGAGGGCATCCCAAGCTGACAGGTTTCATTTATAGCTTCACTGGGACACAGGGGCGGGTCAGTTAAACAGGGAAAGATCAGACTCTTTACGGGCAAGATGTGCTATTAATCTTCGGGAACAGGTAACAAAGGGATCTAATTTCCTAATGGTCAGGGAATCGCCATTAATCCATCCTTCCATCCGTCTGTCCACCCATCCATCCATCCATACACTCATGTACTGCACAGACAGTCCCTCAGTACTTCCTGTGTGACTCAGATGGGTTGGGTGCTGCCTTTATGGTGCTCACGGCCCGGTGAGGGAGATAGATGCTTATCAAAGAATCATAGAAATTTTCATTTGGTGCGGAGGTCAGTGCCGTAAGGAAAAGCACGAACTGTGGTGAGGTGTTCATTAGCATTAATGAAATTAAATGAATCCACTTACTCTTGGCCACCACTTTGTGAGGGCAGAATTGTTACTCCTGTGTCTTAAGATCTGAGCATCTTCTCTCTGGGTTGTCGCTGCCTGTGAACTTCCTGAGGGCAGACCCTGACCTGGGTCTTATCTCCAGTGTCATCGAGCACGGGGCCCGGGGCAGAGTTGCAGCTCAGTCCGTTTCCCAGATGAATGTATTCATCATCATCATGGGTGTCTGGGGAGTGCTGGAGTTGGGAGTTGATGTCTTGTCTCCGTTCCTCCTGGGCCCCTCGCAGTGGATGGTAAAGTCACGAGTCATCAGCGAGCTCCAGGAGGCCTGCTGGGACATGGTGTCTGCCATGGCTGCCGACATCATTCTGCTGCTGGATTCGGACAATGACGGCATCCGCACCCATGCCATCAAGTTTGTGGAGGGCCTCATTGTCACCTTGTCACCCCGCATGGTTGACTCGGAGGTGCCCCGACGCCAGGAGCACGACATCAGCCTAGACCGCATCCCTCGTGACCACCCATACATCCAATACAGTGAGTGCCACCTATCAGCTCGTCCCGTCTGTCAGTCACTAACCACATTGACTCCCTTCCTCCCCCTTTTCTCTCTCAGTTTTTCATTTCTGGAGACAGTGTAAGACATTGATTAAGAGGGGCACCTAAGAGGCTCAGTCGAGTGAGCATCTTTCTCTTGGTTTTGGCTCAGGTCATGATCTCAGGGTCAGGGATCAAGCCCGTCGGGTTCTGTGCTCAGCGCAGAGGCTGCTTGAGATCAGTCGTTCCCCTCCCTCCTCCCCCTCTACTCCTGCCCTAGGTGTGCGCACGCGCACTCTTTCTTTTTTTCAAATAAATAAAATCTTAAAAAAAAAACAAAAACTCATCGGTTAAGAGTTCTGACGCCAGGTTCCAATCCCAGCTTCACCACTTAGAATGTGAACTTGGGCAAGTTACTTCTCTCTGAGCTTCATTTCCTTTTTTTTTTTTTTTTAAGATTTTATTTATTTATTTATTTGACAGACAGAGAGAGAGAGAGAGACAGTGAGAGAGGGAACACAAGCAGGGGGAGTGGGAGAGAGAAGCAGGCTTCCTGCCAAGCAGGGAGCCCGATGCGGGGCTCGATCCCAGGACACTGGGATCATGACCCGAGCTGAAAACAGACGCTTAACCACTGAGCCACCCAGGCGCCCCTTCATTTCCTTTTTTGTAAAACAGAAGTGATAGTAGTACCCCTCTCATGGGTTTGTCATGAGCTTCCATGGGGATGTGAGCACCATGTAAATGGTGGCTAGTTTTAACTGGTATTTTTTTTTTAAGATTTTATTTATTTATTTGACAGAGAGAGATCACAAGTAGGCAGAGAGCCGGGGGAGGGGGAAGCAGGCTCCCCACTGAGCAGAGAGCCCGATACGGGGCTCGATCCCAGGACCCTGAGATCATGACCTGAGCCAAAGGCAGAGGCTTTAACCCACTGAGCCACCCAGGTGCCCCAACTGTTTTGTTTTTTTTTTTTTAAGATTTATTTCTATATTTGAGAGAGAGAGAGAGAGAGAGAGCATGAGATGAGTGAGGGGAGGGCCAGAGGGAGAGAATCTTCAAGCCAACTCCTCCCTGAGCAGAGGCCACAGCAGGGCTCAGTCTCATGACCCATGAGATCAAGACCCCAGCAAAAACCCAAGAGTTGGATGGACACTTAACAGCTGAGCCAGCCAGTTGCCCTAACTTTTTTTTTTTTTTTTATTTAGAGAGAGCATGTGCACGCAAGTATTGGGCAGAGTGGAGAGGGAAGAAGAGAATCTCAAGTAGGTTCCACACCCAGTGTAGAGTCCATGGCAGGGCTCAATCTCATGACCCCAGGATCATGACCCAAGCCAAAATCAGTAGTCACCCAGGCGCCCCTTAACTCTTTTCTCAATTGCAAATTATAAGCATGGTACAGTACATTAGTGAGGTATCAAGCAAAACCTAACAGAGGGGTGTAAAGGAAAATATCACTCGCCAGCCCTGCTTCCCAGACATAAATACTACTAAGAGTATGTTTCTTTCCAGACCTTTGCTCTTCAGGAATGGACATTTTATATACATAAACACACACACACACACACACACACACACACACACACACACACACACAGATAGATCTTGTGATTGTTGGCTTTTTTTTTTTTTTTAAAGATTTTCTTTATTTCTTTGTCAGAGAGAAAGAGAGAGGAAGAGAGAGCACAAGCAGGGGGAGCAGCAGGCAGAGGGAGAAGCAGGCTCCCTGCTGAGCTAGGAGCCTGATGTGGGACTCAATCCCAGGACCCTGGGATCACAACCTGAGCTGAAGGCAGACGCTTAACTGACTGAGCCACCCAGACATCCCCTCCAGTATGTTTTTTCATAGAACGTGTCAAGGAAGATATCCACCAAAGTTGTTAAAGGTTAACTTTGGGGGACCAGACCACACAGAGAAGGGTGGTACAAAGGACTGAGTGCTTTGTCTGTGGGCACATACGCATATTTACATAGTTAAAGTTTTACCTCAGCATCGCTCATATCATCAGATTCCTATAGTTGAATATTTAAAATCATTTCTAGTTTTTCACTGTTGGAATCTCATGCTTTGAGCATCATCCCTAAATTTTTCTGTTCCTTTTTTTTCCCCCCTTAAGTAAGCTCCACACCCATTGTGGGACTTGAACTCATGACTCTGAGATTAAGAGTTGCATGTTCTACTGACTGAGCCAGCCAGGTGGCCCTAAATTTTTATACTCATCGATAGTCTATCTCATAGGACTCCCGAGCCACTAAATTTTCGATTTTTTTCAGCTCCTCCGAGCCATCATTTGTAAGAGTCTTTTTCCTTTTGGTGCCAAAGGCTGCTCTCTCCAGAGGCCGGGGAAAAAGGCCCCTGCTAACTGATACTGTTCTGTCCCTCATTAGATGTGCTGTGGGAAGAAGGCAAGGCGGCCTTGGAGCAGCTACTCAAGTTCATGGTGCACCCTGCCATTTCCTCCATCAACCTGACCACAGCGCTGGGCTCCCTTGCCAACATCGCCCGCCAGAGGCCCATGTTCATGTCAGAGGTGATCCAGGCCTACGAAACCCTGCATGGTAGGTTGGTCCCCTCCCCTCCTGCTCTCCACTGGCCAGTCTGCTCTGTCCTGAGGAAATGTGAGCTAGATAGCGGATCCGTGAGTGATTCATCCATCTAGTAGGTCTAGACACAGGAAGCATTTTCTAGATTAGACAAGAATCTTTCGGTTGCATGTGACAGCTATTTCAAAGCTGGCTTTCATATTAGGGTACATGTGGATGAAATGACATGGTGTCTGCGAAATACTTTAAGATAGTCCAGCCTCCCCTGACACCCCAACAACAAAAAAAGAAAGGAAGGAAAGTGTTGATGGGTACCTGATGATTTGTTACAGTCTTTTTCTCTACTTTTGAACATGTGTGAAAACTGAAATGTCCAGGCTTGAGGTGTGAATATGAACAGATCGTGGATCCTTCTCCATTTCTTGGCTCTTATTTTCTCCTCATTGGCTTCTGTTCTGTGTCTCTTTCCTTGGGGTAGCAAAGATGGCCCCCGATAGCTCCAGGCTTCCATTCTATCCACTTGGCAACCCTAGGAAACAGAGTGTTTCCTTCCCCATCATTCCAGCAAAAGTCCAAAGACTGATGCCCATTGTTCCTGATTGGCCGAGAAGACGTTGCTAGCCTATCTCTGAACCAATCACAGTGGCCAAGGGATAGTATTGTTCTGACCGGCCCCAAGTCTGTTGCCCACTTGACTGAGAATGGAGCCGGGGTGGTTCCCTCAAAGGAAGATGGGAGCACTGTTGGCTGAGGAAGGAGGGAAGGATGCTGGGCAGGCACAATTACAGGCATCCTCTTTCTCTGTGGAACAGGGAAGGCTTGTTCATCAAGGTGACTGTTAGACATGGGACAGTTGTTCTGGTGGCAGGATCAACGAGGCAGCACACTGTTGCGGCCGTTCAGTTGGGGCATTGTGGAGGTGACGGTGGTGACGATAGCCTTCCCCAGGGGAGGCACACCGGAATTTCCAGACCAGAGATGGGGGGGTGATGAGCCTTTACGTTTGATAAAAAGAAGGATGAGCTTCCTCTTTGTTTTAAACTTGACTTATCCTGATGGAGACCTCTTGAGGGTTTTAGGCATCACCTTGTATAGGGGGATGGCTACGAAGTAGATCCGAGAGCAAGGGAACTTGTCTAGGAGGTGCCTGCGACCACCGCCCTAGCTGGGGCTTGGGCAGTGAGACGAGCAGGGCCCCGTGGGCTGTGTCCACGGAACAGAGCTTCTGCTTCTTCCCTCACAGCCAACCTGCCCCCAACACTGGCCAAGTCTCAGGTGAGCAGCGTGCGCAAGAACCTTAAGCTGCACCTGCTGAGTGTCCTGAAGCACCCAGCCTCCTTGGAGTTTCAGGCCCAGATCACCACCCTGCTGGTGGACCTGGGCACGCCGCAGGCGGAGATCGCCCGCAATATGCCCAGTGGCAAGGATGCCCGCAAGCGGCCCCGAGACGACGCGGATTCCACGCTCAAGAAGATGAAGCTAGGTGAGCTGAGGGGCTGAGCCAGGCCTGGCCAGAGGCGGTGGCGGGGACTGACCCTGTTTACTTAAACTATGAGCTTGATTTGTATTAGTTAATATCATATTGTAAATTACAGTGTATAGATAGGACATAGCAGCTGATGTCAAAATAGAATTATTGAAATGTGTAACATACATAAAAGTAATTATGAATTACTTAAATTGTGCAGAAAGGAATGGAATGAAAAGTCTCCCTCTTATTCCTCTCCCCAAAAGTAACCACTCCCTAAGTATTAACCCTTAAGTTTTTTTTTTTAATTAATTAATTAGTTTATTTGACAGAGAGAGATCACAAGTAGGCAGAGAGGTGGGGGGAAGCAGGCTCCCCGCCGTGCAGAGAGCCTGATGCGGGGCTCGATCCCAGGACCCTGAGATCATGACCTGAGCCGAAGGCAGAGGCTTTAACCCACTGAGCCACCCAGGTGCCCCTACCCCTTAAGTTTCTCCTTTGCTTTGTTTCCTTTATAATTGAATTTTCTTTCTGAAGTAATTTCTTATTTATTTATTTATTTTAGAGACATAGTGCTGGTGCAGGGCAGGAGGATAGAGAGAGAATCCTCAGGCAGACTCCCCGCTAAGTGCAGAGCCAGATGCAAGGCCTGATCTCACAACCCTGAGATGATGACCTGAGTCAAAAACAAGAGCCGGGCACTTAGTGACTGAGCCACCCAGGTGCCCCTAAAGCAATTTCTTGATGGTTGTACTATTCTGTCAATAGTGTCAACCACAGCAGCAGCCTTCCTTAACCAACAGCTTTTTTCCTAAATCATTGATGTTTGTTTCTAGAACATTTATGAGAGAATTAGATCTTTTGACTATTATTATTATTATTACTACTTAAGACTTTATTTACTTGCTAGAGAGAGAGAGAGAGAGAGTGTGAGAGCACAAGCAGGGGGAGTGGCAGAAGTAGAAGGAGGCTCCCCACTGAGGAGGGAGCCCGATGCGGGACTTGATCCTAGGACCCTGGGATCATGACCTGAGCCAATGGCAGACGCCTAACCTACTGAACCACCCAGGCGTCCCTAAATATTATTTTTAAAAATAAGTAATTTATTTTGATATAAGGAGTAAGGTAGAAATCTACTACCTTCCTCCATAAAACCGAGCATGCAAAGCAGAGTTTCCATCCATTAATATGTTTAGGAATCATCTTAGAGCTCTTTCCATATGTGCACATAGATATCTACTGCATCCTTTTAACAGTGATGTAATAGTCTCTAGTGCACATGGATCGCCTTAACCAGTCCTCCTGTTGATGGACACTTGTATCCTTTACTATAGTATGAGAGTCTTGAGTGTGTGTCCAGTTACAGGACAGATTCCTCTAGTGGGATTGGTGCATTTAAAGCTGTTTTTTGGGGGCGCCTGGGTGGCTCAGTAAGTTAAACTCTGCCTTCAGCTCAGGTCATGATCTCAGGGTCCTGGGATCGAGCCCCGCATCGGGCTCTCGGCGCAGCGGGGAGCCTGCTTCCCCCTCTCTCTGTCTGCCTGCCTCTCTGCCTACTTGTGATCTCTCTCCTCTCTGTCAAATAAATAAATAAAATCTTTAAAAAAAAAAAATAAATAAAGCTGGGTTTTTTGCCCGCCAATTTTTTTGTTCTATTTCCGCAAACTTTTTATTCTGAAGTAACTTTGGACGTGCAGACAAGTCACAAGAATAGTCCTGAAAGCTCCCACATGCCCTCACTTGTTGCATTCAGTTGTTGCACCTCCTTAGCCTTCCTGATCCATCCCGCAACCTTCCTCTGCTTCGTAACCTTGCCATTGTGAAGAGCCCAGGACCGCAGTTAGGTAAAACGTTGCTCTGTTGGGACTCGTCTGCTGCAGCCTCCCGGCTGCATCCAGGGCCTGCACTTGGGGCAGGGACGCTATAGAGTTGATGCCCTGATCGCCTCCACGGAGTGTCAAGAGGCACATGATACCGATTTGTCCCCTTATTGGTGATGGGAGCGTCGATCACTAGATTGAAATAGTGTCTCCCAGGGTTCAGGGTTCTCTAGTATCAAGTGCACTTTCTCCCGTTGTAAATCCTTTTTTTTTTTTTTTTAATATTTTATTTATTTATTTGACAGAGGTGAGAGATCACAAGTAGGCAGAGAGGCAGGCAGAAAGAGGGGGAAGCAGGCTCCCTGCCGAGCAGAGAGCCCGATGTGGGGCTTGATCCCAGGACCCTGAGATCATGACCTGAGCTGAAGGCAGAGGCTTTAATCCCCTGAGCCACCCCGGGCGCCCCTCTCCCATTCTAAATCCTAAATTGAGGGAGACACTGTACCGTGGAAACTACCTGTTCCCCTTCAAACTTTGACCCAGTGGTTTTAACATCTGTTGGGGCTCTAATGATTATGAGAAGCTTTCTTTCTGTGCTTATCAGTTGGCATTCTGTAAGGAAGAGCTTTCTTCTCCCTGCTTCATTATCAATTGCACTCGTGGATTTTTACTTACTCTCTGGGCTATAATCCATTACTCTCGATGCCCATTTTTGTGTCTCACGTTGCCTCATATTGAGCCGGGGGAGCCTTTGAGCTGGCTCTGATGGCCCCCTTGTTATGTCCCATAAGCTTTTTTTTTTTTTTAAAGATTTTATTTATTTTGACAGAGAGGAGAGAGATCACAAGTAGGCAGAGAGGCAGGCAGAGAGAGAGAGAGAGAGGCAGAGAGGGGGAAGCAGGCTCCCCCCTGAGCAGAGAGCCCGATGTGGGGCTCGATCCCAGGACCCTGAGATCATGACCTGAGCCGAAGGCAGAGGCTTTAACCCACTGAGTCACCCAGGCGCCCCTCCCATAAGCTTTTTTGAGCAGTTCTTACTTTCTGGCACAATAAGATGTTCTGGACTCCTCTTGTACTTTCTTTACCCAGCCTTGGAATCAACCTTTTCTCTAAGGAGCCCTGGTTTCTTCTAAGCAGGGAGTAGTCTTAGAAACCCAAGATCTGAGCGCTGAATGTGCCCATTGCTACTGAGTGCATGGACATTCTTGATAGCTGTTCCCAAACTGTTTTCCAAAAAAAAAACTCCTCACCAAAAAAAAAAAAAACAACCCTCACCACCGTGCACACCCCCAGCGGTTACCCCCCTCTTCCCAGCCCTGGATGTTCCATAAACCCTCTGGGTATAAACAGTATTCGCTTGGTTTAGATTCGCTTTCTTGCACATGTTGGGTCAGGCTCTGTGTGCGTCATTTTACGTTCATTAGCCATTTGCATGTCTCTGAAAGGCCCATTCCATTCAGCCTTTTGTAAGTGAATTGTGTGTGCTCCTTCTCTTGGTTAATGCAGAGCACTGTTACATGTGTTGCAAACTTTTTTAAGAGACTGAATAACAAGGGTGCCTGGCTGGTTCAGTCAGTAGAGCGTGAGATTCTTGATCTTGGGAGTCCTGAGTTCAAATCCCACACTGGGCCTGGAGCCTACTTTAAAAAAACAAAACAAAACAAAAAACCTATAACATTGCATCGTATTTTTGCCATCATCTACTTAAATCATCACCCTATTAAACATTCCAGCTTCAGGGAACATCTTTGTACGTAAAGGTTTTTCTTTGCATTTTACCTTCGGTATACATTTATATGAGTTAGGTGTTTAGGGTCGGTATCTAGAAGTAGATTTGGTGGGTCAAAAGGTGCACACATTTAAAAGGTGTGTGCACCTCATTAAAAGGTGAAAAGATTCCAAGGCCAGGGTAAAGAAAGTACAAGAGGAGTCCAGGACATCTTATTGTGCCAGAAAGTAAGAACTGCTCTACGTTCATATTGCCCTTCTAGAAGGCTGTACCAGTTCACATTTGCACAGTCTGTACCCCTACTAACAACTGTCGCTACAGGCCTTTTTATTTCCTTTGTCAATCGTGTAGGCGAAAAGGCTGTCTTATTAGGTTGTCTTTACGTTTTCGTGATTCCTGGTGAGGTCGAGCCCTACTTCCAAGATAGAGGTTTTTGAACAGTAAAGCTCAGGGAAGTTACTAGTTAACCTTTTCACCTTCTTGGAGTTTGGTGTAATCAGCCAGGCAGCGTGGCTTATTCCCATGTCGTAGATGAGAACGGGGCACAAACAGAGCAGGTCTTCTCCCTCAGGTCACACAGTGCTTCGATGGCAGAGCACAGCTGCGGCCCTGGGCTTTTCACCCGCTGCACTCTCCTGCTTGCTGGGGCCGCCTGGAGGCAGGGACACCCCCGCACTCCCCGCACCAGGCTCCCTGGGAGGGGAGAGGGCCTGTTGCTCGCTCTGACACCAGCATCTCGTCTCCTTCCCTCTCCCAGAGCCCAACCTGGGGGAAGACGATGAGGACAAAGACTTGGAGCCAGGCCCGTCGGGAACCTCCAAGGCCTCAGCCCAGATCTCTGGCCAGTCAGACACAGACATCACAGCCGAGTTCCTGCAGCCCTTGCTGACACCTGACAATGTGGCCAATTTGGTGAGGATGAATGCAGGCCATTTCCCACAGGGCAGGGAGGAAAGGTTTCTAGTCCTTTTCCTACCCTTCACTCCACACTGCCCACCTCTTCCAGATGGCATCAGTCCCAGGACACCTCTCTGGTCTCGGTGTTGGGAGGGTGTGGTCCAGGGGGCCCTCTCATTCTTGGATGGACCTTCTCTCTGATCTTTACTCCTTCAGGAGATCCCTTGTCACCACCACCCAGTTGTCCACCTTTGGATAGTCTGAGTCCTCACCCGAACCCCACCCGTCTCTCCTTTGAAGGGAGGGTAGAGTACAACTTATTTGCTGAGTGATGTGGGATTGGCATTAGTGGGGTGGGATGGCCAGCGTTTTCCTTAGATTCTCAGAGATAATCCTGCTCTACGGTGGAAGAACCGCTGGTTTGAGTTGATGGTGTAGGTGGCGGGAGGTGTCTCCCGTCAGTCCTGAGGCCGTACCAGCACCCAGACATCCCCACTGTGTGCTCATGGACAGTGCCTCTTCCCGTGCTCACCATCAGTCTCCCTCAGCCTCCCCTTTTCTCCGCCTAGAGGCTCCACAGGGCTCAGTTCTTGGGTGAATGAAGTGTAATTTTTGTCACTAGGGTAGCAAGAGGGAGTTTTCTGTCCCACTCAGATCTCTTTGGTCAGTTCCAGGCCTGGAAACGTGTCTGCCTCTCGCATTGTTCTCCCCGTGGAAGTTCCACAGGCACCGCAGGCTCATTATGTCAGAATAAACCTGTGGAATTTCTCCCCGTGCCCCTCTGCAGGCTCTCAGTGCCCTGTGTTCTTGGCACACCAGCCTCCCGGTTCCGGACCCACAGACCTGGGAGTTAAGCTCTTTGCCTCCCCGTTAGGCCTTCCCCTCTTCTCTGTCTCCCTTGGCCCCTGCCTGGCCCCGGCTCCACCTGTCTGCGCCCTGGCTCTGGCTGCCACTCCCCCCGCGGCCGGAAGTACAGCTCGGGAGGCTGTCCTGCTGCAGCTCTTTGTTTCCTTCCAGATCCAATTTGAATGCAGCTCGCCTTGGGCCCTGTCCTGTGACGCTTCCGTTAACTCACGGTACCTGGTCTGTCCTCTTCACGCTCTTCGAGTTATTGGCCTAAAGTTCTTCACAGGATTCTATTTTATCTCTATAATACCTGCTGTCTGCATAGTACTGCGCAGCCTTTTTGTCCCTAGTATTGGGTCCTTAACTCCTTTTTTTGTTGTTCCGTCTCACCGTCAATTTGTTTGTTTTGGTCATTTCAAAGAACTGGCTCTGAAGTTTCATTGATACTCTTTTGTAACCTTTTCTATTTTGCTTGTTTTTTTTTTTTTAAGATTTTATTTATTTATTTGACAGAGTGAACACAAGCAGGGGGAGAGGGAGAGGGAGAAGGAGGCTGAGCAGGGAGCCTAATGTGGGACTCGATCCCAGGACCCTAGGATCATGACCCGAGCTGAAGGCTCAACGAACTGAACCCCCCCCAGGCGCCCCACCTTTTCTGTTTTATTTCTGTTGTCTTTATTCCTCTCTGC
Organism: Procyon lotor; assembly: GCA_028646535.1. NCBI lineage: Eukaryota > Metazoa > Chordata > Mammalia > Carnivora > Procyonidae > Procyon > Procyon lotor. Next base: position 39,834,163 of record CM053620.1, on the reverse strand, counting down.
TGCTTTCTTTGAATATTTTACCCCAGCATTTTAAGTTAAATGCTTGGCTTAATAGTTTTCAGCCGTCCTTTCCAATGTAAGAATTTAAGGACCTGATTTTCCACATAAGAACCTTTTTAGTGGCATCCCACACATTTTGATTTGTAGTGATTTCATTCTTTCTCTGTTCTAATTATTTTCTTATTCCATGTATATATTTAAACTTCTAAGCGTGTAGGGAGTTGGAAATGACCTTTTGTTACCAATTCCTGACAAAACTGGGTGAGCTCTTGTTAGGATACCGATTTTTATTTTTAAGCCCGTGTCTGGTTCATAGGACACTCTTCACTGAACTTGTGCTCTCTGGGCAGGGTTCTGCTGCTACTGCTCAGCCTTCCCCTGTGCTGCTCCTCTGCCTGGAGCTCCCCCTGTGCCAGCCTGATACTGGCCTTCCTCATCCTGGCTGCCGCTTCCCCAGGGAGCCAGAGCCACCCCCGGCCCTCCTGATGCGTCTCCTGGCCCCCTTCCCGCTCTCGTGCACCACGCTGCACCACTTGCTCGTTCTCTCTCTGACTTCCCCGGGAGTCTGAGCCTCACGGCAGTGGGCCCAAGACTGTCCAAGTCACTGCCGTGTCACCAGCCTTGGCCTGGGCATGGAACAGAGGCTTGCTGAGTCTGTGAGTAAAGAAGGGCTCCTCTCTCTCTGGCCATCCTGCAGGTCCTCATCAGCATGGTGTATCTGCCCGAGGCCATGCCTGCTTCTTTCCAAGCCATCTATACCCCAGTGGAGTCAGCAGGCACCGAAGCCCAGATCAAGCACCTGGCTCGGCTCATGGCCACACAGATGACGGCTGCAGGCCTGGGGCCAGGTGAGTGTCCTGCAGCGCTGACCCGGGCCAAGGGTTGGCACCGTGGCTGCTGGGTTCCCCTTCCTGGAAGAGCGCCTCCTACCGTGGCACAAATGGAACTCACATGAGACGTCAAGTGTAAACAGTTACAGGTCCCATGCACCGAGCGCTTAATATTTTCAGGCCCTGGGTTTGGAATCCTGTGGACCTGAAGGGTTTTGAGGTCTCAGTTGAATCAGACTGCCTCAGCCACTCAATAGCAGGGTGACCTTGGTCAGGTCACTGAAGCTGTCTGACTCGGGTGTTTTTCTACATTAATACTAGTGAGATATAAACTATGTACGGAGAAACACAACTCTGAACTGTACATCCTAGTGAATTTTCACAAAGTGAACACACCCATGTAGCCACCACCCAGATGGAGATATAGACCATTCCCCCCACTCCAGAACATTCCTTCTTGCCCCTATCCAGTCAGCACTAATGGCATCCCACCTCCTAAGAGAATCACTTTTCTGATTTGTCTCCATAGATTAATTTTTCCTAGTCCTGAACTTCATATAAATGGAATCCCAGAGAGTCTGGCTCCTTTTGCTAAGTTTTGTTTGTTTGGGGTTTCTTTAGATTTTATTTATTTATTTTACAGGGGGTGGGGTGGGGAGCACACGAGCGCATAAGCAGGGGAAGGGGCAGAGGGAGAAGTAGGCTCCCCGCTGAGCAGGGAGCCCGATGCAGGGCTCTATCCCAAGACCCGGGGATGTCGACCTGAGTGGAAGGCAAATGCTTAACCAACTGAGCCCCCCGGGCTCCCCTCAGCATAACTTTTTGAGAAGCCTCCCTGTTGTCCTGTGAGCCACTATTGCTCGGTAGTATTTCCTTATGCGAACAGGCCATTGTTTATCCACGCCCCTGTTGATTGACCTGTGGCTTGTGTCCAGTCTTTGACCGGTGTGAATGGAGCTGTGCAAGTGTTTTTTGGGGTTTGTTTGGGTTTGGGGGGGTTATTGTTTTTTGGTTTTGCCTGTTTGGTTTGTGCACCAGTGTCCTGGTGTGCACGTGGCTGCATTTATCTTGAGCACGTACCAACGAGTGGAGTTGTTGGGTCATGGGTTAGGGTGTGTTCAGTGCTCTTTGAAGCTGCCCATCAGTGCTCCACCATGGCTGTGCCATTTGCCACCCCCACCCACAGTAAATGGCATGTCCTGTTTGAGCCTTGGTCACATGCAAAGTGGGGATAAAAAGTGTGCCTGTTTCAGAATGGCATTTTGTAGATTGAGATGGACTTTGTGTGTACGAGCCTTAGGATAGAGCCCAGCACACAGGATGGGGGCCGGAGAGTGATGTTCCTGGAGCCCATTTGCTCCCTCCCCCGCAGGTGTGGAGCAAACCAAACAGTGCAAGGAGGAGCCCAAGGAGGAAAAGGTGGCGAAGCCAGAGAGTGTCCTGATCAAGCGGCGTCTGTCAGCCCAGGGCCAGGCCATCTCGGTGGTGGGCGCCCTGAGCTCCATGTCTGCTCTGGAGGAGGAGGCGCCCCAGGCCAAGAGGAGGCCAGAGCCCATCATCCCTGTCACGCAGCCCCGGTGAGTCCCCTGGTAGGCGCAGGTGCAGGACTGAAGGCCCAGTTTGTGGCGCGTGTGTGAAAGACACACCGACAAAGACAGATAAACAGGGCTGGACGGCAATCTGTCTGATTCCAGAGTCAGTGCCATGACCACCAAGCCTTAATTGTTGTTTTCTTTTACATAAAAATGCCCCCTTCCTTCCTTACATCTAAAGTTGGGATGATAGCATCTCTCTCTAAGGATCAAGGGAGAGTTAAATGAGTTCACAGTGATAGATCATTAAATTAGATTACTCTTGGGGTTGGAAGTGAATTTGACATAAAGCGTTTAGCGTGATTCCTAACATGTCGTAAGTGCTACTGGTTGTTATCCTCCTCTTCATTATTAGCCCCCTTACAGACAAAACACAGTCCAGCCGGTCCCTCACCCCCCACCCCCCCGGACCCCCTGCCCCCAGCCCAAGACCTGCTGTCCGAACCATGCCTGATTTGCCCTCCAAGCT
>CM053620.1:39800827-39831172 GCA_028646535.1 Procyon lotor | reverse complement strand
GGCCCTTTGCTTCTCCTTGAGCAGCCAGGCAGGTCCCCACTGGAAGGCCTTTGCACCTGCTGTTCTCTCTACCGGGAAAGCTTATCCCCCGCACACCCGTGCATCTCGTCCTCCTGCTTCATTCAGATCTGCACTCCCACATAGCCTCCTCAGAGAAGCATTCCCGCTTTACAAAAACGAGACGACACCCTCTACTGTCTCATTACCCTGCACCCCACCATGCCTGAGTCACAGGAGAGTTAGAAAGGCAGTATGGTGCGGGGTAGGGATGGGGGTCTCTGTATGGCCTGGGGTGGGCCTGGGCTCCAGAAAGGGTGTTTTGAGTCACCATGTCCCTGTCCCCGGTCTTCCGTGTAGGCTGGCTGGAGCTGGTGGACGCAAGAAAATCTTCCGCCTGAGCGATGTGCTGAAGCCCCTGACGGACGCCCAGGTGGAGGCTATGAAGCTGGGCGCTGTGAAGCGGATCCTGCGGGCGGAGAAGGCTGTGGCCTGCAGCGGGGCGGCCCAGGTGTGCCCCTGTCTTCCCAGCTCAGCCCATGCGTCCAGGCCCTCTCCCCGCGAGCCTGCCTCACGGCCCAGGGAAGAGACAGCCCCGGCCTCCCTGGCTCTGGGTCCCAGCCGGGCTTCCCACCAGCCCTCCCTGCCTCTTTTTTGTCCTCCTGCCAAAGGAGGAAGCGGCAGCAGCTCGGCACAGTGAGCAAGGCTCTTGCTCAGCACAGAGCTGGCTGCCCGGGAGAGCCCTGCAAGTGAAGGCGGCTGCTGCGCTCTTTCTTCCGGGCAGTTGATAGTGCTCTGCTGTTATTGCTGACATTTAGATGGACCAGGTCTAAATCCTGGTCTGCCGCACACTGGCATCGTAACCTCAGCCGAGTGACTTTTCCCCACTTTTTTGAAGGGTAATTTTACTTAACCAAGAAGTACAGAAAAGTACTCTCTCTGTTAAAAAGATATTTCCAGGCCATCGAGGTACCATAAGCCTTCCTTGGCCCCCACCCACATCCCATCCCCCTGCTCCGAGGTGACCAATGGACAAAGTAGGGGTAGTCTTCGGGATCTTTCTCTTGTGTACCTAAGTATGTAGATACTACTTTTACAAATTCAGTTTTGTTCTGTGATGATTGATCCTCCCCTTTTTTTTTCCTCCCACATAAATGAGACCTACCGGTTATAAGGTTCCTCAGCTTGCCTTCCTCGCTTAATACCGGGTCTGCAGTGGGGGTCCCTGAGCCTGGGCGGGAAGACTTGCAAGGCACGATCCCGACGTGCCCGGGATTGCCTCCCGCACCCACACGTACGTCCACTCTCCTGTCAGGTGCGCATAAAGATCCTGGCCAGTCTGGTGACACAGTTCGATTCGGGCCTGAAGGCCGAGGTCCTATCCTTCATCCTGGAGGATGTGCGGGCCCGCCTGGACTTGGCCTTCGCCTGGCTCTACCAGGAGTACAACGCCTACCTGGCAGCCGGTGCCTCGGGCACCCTGGACAAGTATGAGGACTGCCTCATCCGCCTGCTCTCCGGCCTGCAGGAGAAGCCAGACCAAAAGGATGGGTGAGGGGGACCGCCTCGCTCCCTCCCGTGTCCTGCCTTTCTTTTGCAGTTTCCGATCACCTCTCTCCTCAGCACCCAAGGCCTCCCCCTTGGCTCCCTTCTCTCCCTGCTCTCTGGAGGCACCTACAAGGCAGATTTCGGGTGGGCTCTGGGGCCTGCTCCGCTGCGTGCCCTCTGAGCCTCCGTTCTTGTACATAACTGCCTGCCCCAGAGGCTTGTTACAGAGGGTCATTTCTCTCCAGCCCCCATCTCTCACCTGAATTGCTCCTGTAACTTCCTCCTCGTTCTCGACCTCCTGCTGATCCATTCTCCACGCAGCAGCCCGGGTGACATTTTAGAATGTAAATCCAGTCTTGTCATTACCCACTAAAAACCTTCCATGATTCTCCATCACTCTTGGGATAAAATGCAGCCTATTTCTGTGCCCTACGAGACCTGCGTAACCCAATTCCTACCAACCTCTTTACCTTCTTATTCTGTCCCCCGACTCTTCACTGCCCCCAGACTTTAGCCACGCTGGCCTTCTGCCTTCTGACCCTTGAACATGCCGAGTTCAGGGCTTGGCAGTTCCTGCTTCTGTCCCTGGAATGCTCTGCCCCCAAGTTCTTTTTTGCGTGGCTGGTTCTTTCTCATCCCCCAGGGTCCATTGGGCGTTACCTCAAAGCAGCCATCTTTGGCCACCACATCTGAAGAGCAGTACCCTTCCCCACTCCCCGTCATGCCTTTCCGTTACTGTAGTAAGTGAGTAAGGTTAGGAGTCCCCGTTTGACAGAGGGGAGAGCTGAGCTTCAGAGGGGTGAGGTCTCTGCCTAGGGCAGCTGGCCCGGCAGCCTTTGGACTGTCTACCTCCAATGCTCTGTCAGCAGGGTTCGAGCAAGCTGTCCGTGGGGGCAGCCCTGTTGGCCCCGAGCTCCAGCAGGACTGGAGGCTTCTCCCCGAACATTCTCTCACTCTTCTTCCCTGGCAGGATCTTCACTAAGGTCGTGCTGGAGGCGCCACTGATCACCGAGAGTGCCCTGGAGGTGGTTCGCAAGTACTGCGAGGACGAGGTGAGGACAGTCAGCCCGTCTCCGTCAGTCCCCAGCGTCGGAGGCTCAGGGGCCTGTGCCGGGGGTCTGAGGGGCGCCCCGCCTCGACCTCGTGGCAGGGGGCTCTGTGAGGGACCCAGTCCTTTTGTCCAGGACCCGGTCTGAGGCGAGGGAGACATCCCAGGGCACACTGCAGGCAGGCTGAGCTCTGGTGTCCCCCACTTCTGCCACAGAGTCGCACCTACTTGGGCATGTCTACTCTTCGAGACCTGATCTTCAAGCGGCCATCCCGCCAGTTCCAGTACCTGCACGTGCTGCTAGACCTCAGCTCCCACGAGAAGGACAAGGTGATCCCTGCTGCCCTTCCTCTGTCCGGAGCGCCCAGCCTGGCCTCTTCCACATGCCCCCGAACGTCCTCTGGGGCCGGTGCCTTTCCCGCAGTAGTGTTGAGGTGGTGGGTATTTCGTCATTTATGGTGGCACGAAGCTGCCTAGAATACACACGCGAGTACACACGCTCATCCTCCCGGGAAGGGCAGTCCCATTCTCCCTCCTATTCCGCCCATGTTGGAGGGCCCCGTGTGGCCTGCTACTGTGCCGGGACCTGGAGGGGGAGCGGACAGGAGAGGAGCCATGTGGCCCATCAGCGAGCAGTGAGGACACGGCCAGCCCATGGAGTAGAGCAGCACCAGCTCTGGGCGCCTCGGGGAGGGGCCTGACCTATCTGATGGGGGATGGGCTGGGACGGGGTTTAAGGAAGCTTCTGGGAGGGGAGGCAGGCGAGCCAAGACCTGGAATAGGATTAGGTGGGTGTGACTGAACAGAAGGAACTAGGTTTGCTTGCGATTGAGAGGGCCCTAGACCCAGGCCTGCCTGAGCATTTTGCCGCCACCTCTCCTGGAGTCGTGTGTCCATTCATTCAGCAGAACCGCACCCCAGACTCTGGCTTGGGCCTTTGGTGCTGCTGGGGACATGCAGTGTCCCTGTTCTCGGGGCTCCCAGCCGGTGATGTCTGAGTAAAATGGGGTAGAGCCGGTGACAGGTATTCTGGGCAGTGTGGACCTTTCGTGCCAAGTCTCAAAGCCAAGGAGAACATGTCACTTTGGAGGAACCAAGGAAAGCTCATTCTGGTTGGAACGTAGCAGGCAAAGCAGGAGATGGTCAGGGATAGGGCTGAGCAGGTAGGTGGGGAGGGGATTCGGGCTCTGACCGGGGCCAGGAAACCTCTCCCCCAAGTGCACAGGTGACTCAGGTAAACCAGGCCTGTCTTAGTCTTGGGCTTGTTTTCCCGTTGGTCCTGCCAAGCTCAGAGCGGCAGTCTCCCCCCTCCACCATCTTGCCCGCCCTCTCTCTTCAGGTGCGTTCCCAGGCCCTGCTGTTCATCAAGCGCATGTATGAGAAGGAACAGCTGCGAGAGTATGTGGAGAAGTTTGCCCTCAACTACCTGCAACTCCTGGTCCACCCCAACCCGCCGTCCGTGCTCTTTGGAGCCGACAAGGATACAGGTCTGGTGCGGCTTCATCAGATGCATTATCGAGCTCCTTCTGGATCCCAGGCTCTGGGCCAGGCCCTGGGAATGGAGCTGGTTTGAAGCTGAGCCCTGCGCGGCCTACTAGGGAAGACAGCCAGGCAGCGATGACCAGAATGAGCAGGCCTGGGGGCTGCAAGAGTCCAGAGAGGCGTCTCGCCCCAGCCTCAGGGGGCAGGGAGAGTGTCCTGGGGCAGGGGGTGGTGGGCCGCGAGCCAGAGGACAAGGAGAGTCAGTGACGGGGCTCCAGAAGGGCCAGGCATAGGCCCAGGGCCCTCAGAATCACAGGTGGGGAAACCCAGGCCCCAGGGGAGCGGACCATTAAACTGGAAGGTTCAGGGACCCCTGGCTGGCTCAGTCAGTGGAACCTGCGGCTCCTGACCTGGGGGTCGTGAGTTTAAGCGCCATGTTGGGCATGGAGCTTACTTAAAAAAAAATAATAATAAAAATTAGAAAAACCTGGAAGGTTCAGGCTGTGAAAGGAAGCACAGGGCCTTCAGGAGCCCTGGGACAGCCCAGGTGCCCAGAAGACCTCCCAGGAGAGATACTGGTTGTGTGAGACCCAGAGGATGAGGAGACACAGAGAGGGGAGTTGGCAAAGGAGTGATGTGTGCGCAGGGACCTGTGCGGGGGCGGGTGTCGGGGGCGGGGGGTGTCAGAAGGAGGATGTGGCCGGAGCAGAGCCCCAGGGAGCAGGGGACATAGAGCATCTGGCAAGTAGAGCAAGGTAGGCGCTGGGGATCTGTCCCAGGCACAGGGTAGTCGTGGGAGCGCAGAGCAGGAGAAGGGCGGGGTCAGCACTTCCCTTCCGAAAGATCCCTCTGGCTGCCCTGTGGGTCGGTCAGAGAGGAGATGGGACTTCAGTGCAGACAGAGGCTTCTAAAAGGGGAGCAGTCCTGGTCCCGCGCCATTTCCCTGGTGCCTGGCCTCCTGCCCTAGAACAGTTGGCTTCCTGGGGCTGCCTCCCTTCTGTGCCTGCCCCCCAAAGAAGGGACAGACAATGAGGGTGGGAGATGGCGGGGAGGAGAGTGGTCCCTGATCCCCACCCCCTGCCCTATCAGAGGTGGCGGCGCCCTGGACAGAGGAGACCGTAAAGCAGTGTCTGTACCTCTACCTGGCTCTCCTGCCTCAGAACCACAAGCTCATCCACGAGCTGGCAGCTGTGTACACGGAGGCCATCGCCGACATCAAGCGGACGGTGCTGAGGGTCATCGAGCAACCGGTGAGGCCCCTGAGCCCACCAGGCTCTGCCCACCTGTGGGCGGGGCTGAGGCCCCAAGTCCAGCCCTTCCCCTGGTGTCTCCGCCTCGGTGAGGACTTGGCACTGAGAGTGGCCGCCCCGGGTCCCGCCGCCCTGGAGCTTGTGGGTGGTCCACGTGCCCCGTCGGCCAGTGAAAGGACAGCAGAGTCACCCTGCAATTACGAGGCTAGAGTAGGGCAGACCCAGGTCCACTTCCTGCCTCTCAGTTTCTCATTGTGCAAAGTGGCCCCTCTTCAGTAAAAACGGGGGGGATGATTCTATCCCCAGCTTGCTGCAGGGACTCCAGGCGCTCATGCACAGAAACATCTGTGTCACTGTCACTGGCTAGGGGCTGGCCTTCCCTTGCCTCGCTGATGGGACTCTTGAGTTGTTATTACACAAGTCCCACCTGCTCCTCTCTCTGGAGCCACAAGGTCACCCACATGAGAAGCAGCGGGCCCCCCAAATTCACACTATCTGCCCTTCCAATCTGCAGCTAGATCGGAAGCCACTTTTTATTTTTCTGTCCTTGCTTTTTTTATTACGGAAAATTTCCAACATAAAAGGACAGTCAGGTAGGGTCACCCCCAAATACCCGTCCCCCAGATTCAGCGGTATCCTCCCCTCGTTTTCAGGGTGAGCCCACCAGACGGTGAGCTCCCAGAGGGCAAAGACTACCAGTTCCACAGACCATTATAAACGTTGATGGCGGAGGAAGGCCTGAGCCTTCAGATCCTGGCCTGGTGCTCCCTGCACTGGTTGCCCACAGAGAGGGACAGGCTGCAGGCGCGGGCCGAGCCCTGATCCGAGCAAGCTGCCCCCACGAGGGCCACTGGCCACCGCTGATACAGGGCATCAAAGGTCGGGTTAGGTCCGAGGTGACAGGAAGGGCCCAGCTGCTCAGTAGGCGGCCGGCACTGACGAAGGCTTGGGAGCTATGACAAGTCTGTACCCTGTGTGGGGGAGAGTAGGGGAAGGCCACATACCGCCGCCCTGCCCCCTCTCACCTTCCCCACATTTCCCCAGTTCCCTGAACCCCCTCGCTAGTTCCGTTGTCCCCTAGGTTCGCTGAGGTGTAACTGACACAACCCTGTGTTACCGCGAGGTGTGAAATGTGATGTGTTTGCATACGTATATGCAGAATGGCGACCACGGACGGTTACCGTCCATCACCTTACTTCGTTTGTTTTTTCTCTAGTGATGAGAACTTTTAAGATCTACTCTTTGTCCAGTTCTTGCCCCAGAGTCCCATCACCCCCCCGGCTGCCCTGCCTCTGGCTCCTGGGCCTCCCTGAGTTCTCCACTTGGGCCCCCTTGTCCTCCCCACATCACCCAGCCCCTTCCCCGGCCTGCCATCCCTTTTCTCCTTCTAGATCCGAGGAATGGGCATGAACTCACCAGAGCTGCTCCTGCTGGTAGAAAACTGTCCCAAGGGGGCAGAGACGCTGGTCACGCGATGTCTGCACAGCCTCACGGACAAAGGTGCCCCCGGGACCCCCACTTCTCAGCCTTTTCCTCCACGTCCCAGACCTTCCTCACGGGTCCTTCCCCAAGACCCGGCCCTCAGAGCTGCTGGGTAAATTGCTAAATGCATTTGAGAAACCAGGGGCCAGTGATTCCTGCTTTGAAACAGAGTTGGCCCTCCCCTTGCACATAGCCACTGCCATTTCTCCTTCCTCTCGGTGCCCCCCCTCACCTCACCTGTGCCCCCTGCTTACTCTTCTGCCTGCAGTCCCGCCCTCTCCGGAGCTGGTGAAGCGGGTCCGGGATCTCTACCACAAGCGATTGCCAGATGTCCGCTTCCTCATCCCCGTGCTCAATGGACTGGAGAAGGTACGGAGCCGGATGTCGGGATCCCCCCCACCCCCGACGATGACAGGCAGGGGTGGGGTGGGGAGGTAAGCACCCAGGTACCCATGTCACACACTTGTGAGCCCTTCCCAGGGCTCATCTGACAACGGGGCATCTCTGCTCTGCTTCATCCTGTAACCTCAGGCGGGCCACCCCCTTCTCTGCGCCTTGGTCTTCTCGGTCAAATGAGGGTCACTGTGACACACACACACACACACACACACACACGCCTGTCCAAAGGCCTAAATGTGTTTCCCCTGCCCAGGTCTTATTGCTAACCGGCTGTGGGGTCCTGGTGAGCCTCAGTCTGCTGTGGAAAGAGGGGATGACGATGACACCCTCTCCCTGCAGGGGTCATCGGGGGCATGTGGCACAAGGAAGGCTCAGATGGGGAGTGATAAGCCTGGGGCCGAGTCGGGCCCAGTGACTCGAGGAGAAAACTCAAGCCCGAGGGACCAGAGGGAGCGAGAGGAGGGAAGTGTCCGAGGGCATAGCAAGTCCGGAGCTTCTCCTCGCCTCATCCCAGGGTGAGCGTCTGGGATGGGGGTGCCCTCTGACCTGCCTCCCCTGCCCTCCCCCCGCAGAAAGAAGTGATCCAGGCCCTGCCAAAGCTCATCAAGCTCAACCCCATTGTGGTGAAAGAGGTCTTCAACCGCCTGCTGGGCACCCAGCATGGTAGGTGGCGTCTTTGATGGGGTCGAAGGAAGCGAAGTAGAACTTTCAACCTAGAAAAACGACCCAGTGACCTAGGATGGACTCCTCCCCCTCCCCCCAGGGTCCGGTGCTAGGGAGGGGGCGGGGGTGACTGCTGCACCCGCAACGTGCGATTTAAAACCGCCACACGAGAGTGTCTGGGGCCCTCCAGCCGGAGCAGCGGGGCGTCATCGCTCCTGGCCACCTCTGTGCCGTGTTGCCTCTAAGTGCGGTCATCGAGCGCGTGGCCCGGCCCAGCCTGTCCTGTCCGTGCTGTGCAGGGGTCCTGCCCTCCTGGGGGCACAGCCCAGGGAGGAGGGAGAGGAGCAGCTGGACCGCATCAGATGCTGCCGTAGAAGAGTAGGAACCCCATGTGGGGGAGGACGAGAGCAAGGGGAAGGCTTCCCCGAGGGGGTGCTATTCGGTCCCTTCTTTTTTGTCCCCTGCTCCAGCCTTCTGTCCTCCCAGGCCCATCGAAGCAGAGGGCACCTCGTACTCATTCACACTCCAGTCGGGGGGACCCAGGCATGCCTCTTCACTTAGGCGCCACACTGTCTCCTTCCCCCTTCCCCTCCCTCCCCGCAGGCGAAGGGAACTCGGCGTTGTCCCCGCTGAACCCCGGAGAGCTGCTGATCGCACTGCACAACATCGACTCGGTGAAGTGTGACATGAAGTCCATTATCAAAGGTGAGGCGCCCCCCCACTCCCCCCAAGTGGCCTGGCTGCCGCGGACCCGGGGAAGAACTCGGGCACCCACGTGTCCCCGCCGGAATCTGCCAAGTTGGAGGTTGTGCCACCTGCAACCCCGTCTCCGCTCCGGACACCTACCCTCATTCCTTGGCCTTCCCTCCCTCCCTCCCTCTCTCCCTCTGTCCAAGGAACTGGTGCATCTGCTCTGCGCCGGCACAGAGTAGTCCTCAGGCAAGGTGGGGAGCCCCCCACCCCACGGCCCTGGCTTGAGGAATGAAGGACCAGAGCCCTCGGCCGAGCAGGGGGCAGAGGGACAGCTGGTAGAGCAGATGGAGCCCGCCAGGGCCGCTGTCGGACCAGGAGTAGATACCGAGTCCGGTCCGGGCTCCAGCTGAGGCAGGACAAGTTGCCTCCAGGGCAGGGGGTTGGGGACAGACTGGCCGGCTCCCCTCAACCTAATAGCTGCCGTCACCACTTCCCGAGCACTTACCCTGAGCCAGGCTCTCCTGAGCGCCTCACAGGCCTGCCTGCCGACACACACCAGCCGGTACCTGGTGAGTATGCGGACTTCCGTCTTCTAGACGAGGAAACGGAGGTTCCAGAGAGGTTGAGGAGCTTGCTCAGGGCCGCACACAGCTAAGCAGTGTAGTGGCACCACACAGCATCTGAAGCCCGCTAGACCCAAGTGGGAATCCAGCTCAGCCAGTTCCTCCTGCCTGTGGCACCCTGGCTCCCACGGCCGTCGCGTCCCACAGGAGGACCTCTCCCCGTCCACTCTCCTCAGCACTGCCCCCCGAGCCTCCCCGAGGGGGCTTTCTGGCCCAGGAGTCGTGCTTTCCCACCAAGGTGGAAGCCCTTACTGTCGCCCCCTCCACTCAGGCCCCTGTCCTTTCCTCGTTTCTCCTCTAAGAGCGGGGAGGGGGTCCCCCCAACCACCACCACTTAGCTTCTCGTCTAGCCTAAACTGGCTCCTCCCGTGACTGTTTATTTCCTGGCCTTCCTCAGCGAGCTCTCTCAGAATCTTTGAGGTGGAGAGAGGAGCTGGTGAAAGTCTAAAACTCACACTACCACTGAGGAACTAAGGCCTCTAATGAAAGAACAGTAAAGTGAAAAGGGACTCGAAGCTGAGCATCCAGAAGTGGCCTTTTTATTTACTTTTTTACGTTTGTTTGTTTATTTAAGTAATCTCTACACCCAAGGTGGGGCTCGAACTCATGACCCCGAGATCAAGAGTCACACGCTCCTCCGACTGAGCCAGCCCAGGCACCCCCAGAAGTGGCCCTTTTACAGGCTGGAGCCCCTTTGATGATGTCAGGGAAGTGTGGGCCCCTTCCCGAGGAGGACAGAGTCACGCAGTCTGGTGTACAATTTGAAGGGCTTCACAGACCGCACCACCCCACTAAGTCCATTCACAGACCCAGATTAAGTCCAAGGAAGAAAGCGAGCCTTGCCACAGGTCACTCAGGTGGCCAGCGGCCAGGTCCCCGGAGATGTCATCAAGCCCTGGCCTTTAGAAGCCCATCTGTTTCTTTCTGCGAGCCCAGGCCTACACAGAGCTCCAGGCTGCCGAGCTCCTAGCAACCTTCGGCCGCTCCCCCTACCTGCCGTTTGCCCCCGGCGCCCGAGCTAGCCAGGTCCCAGAGGACGTTTCTCCGCTCAGGCACTAGTGGTTGTCCCCATCCAACTCTTAAGCTCCGGATCCAAAGTCCAGTCGCGTTCTGTGCACCGTTGGGTCCCCCATGCCTGACAGTATAAGCATTCATTCGTGGCATTCTCTCCTCTTTTAAAAGCCACCCTCTCTCTCTGGTGAGTTTTTCTATAACGGGACCCACCCCCAGGGGTCTGGTGCAGCAATTAAAGAAAACTCACGGAGCGCCAGTGCTCAGCCCGGTGCGGGGCAGTGCTGGGGAGCCAGCAGGGTTGGAGACAGCCCTGCCCCTGCCCTCCGGGGCCCACGGTCCGTCCCCAGCTGATGAGAGCCCACAGCGAGCAGGGCTGGGACAGGGGAGCCCGAGGAGGACATGAGCTGAAACCACAGAGGGATGAGTAGGGCTGAGGTAGCAGGGGAGACACTGATTCCAGAGAAAGGAAGAGTATCTGCAGAGGCCAAGGGATGTGCTGGCATGGTTTGGTTCTGGAACTGCAGAGGTGGGGCTGACAAGATCTTGTGGTTTGGGGGAAGGGGCCTGGTCAGGAGAGGTGAGACCGTGAGCGTCAAGAACACCATGCCTGGGCCCCACCACCACGGGCTCTCCTGGGCCCCAGTAGGAGATTAGACTTGATGCCTTGAGGGCCCCTGGGAGGTATGGGGTCAGGCTGAGCTTCTGAAAGGACTTTTCCTCAGCCTGCTATGGAGGGTAGAGTAGAGGGCGGGCTAGAAGGCCCAGGGGGGACTGGGGCAGAGTGGAAGGAGAGGAGAAGGATTTGGCTGCGGACCCTTTTAGGCAGAGCGGGCAGGAGCCAGCCACGAACTGGAAGGGAGGAGGAGGAGCTTTCTTGGTTTCTGGTAGGTTCACTCTGGCTTCTGCACTGTCCTTACCTTCTACCACTTTGCTCCTTTGGCCTAGATACCTGCCCTACCCTGCTCTAGTCTCCTTCCTGCCTGTGTTCCTACAATGCCTCCATCCTCCCCCTGTTCCTTATAGGAGCCCCCCTCATTCCCTATAGGCACCCACCCCTGTTCTCCATTAGCCTCTCAAGGATTGGGGGCCTCTCTTCTGGCTCAATAAAGACTTCCTGGTTGACAGACTCACATGGCAAGTGGTGTTTGGGGAAGAAGGGGTTCAGAGGCAGTTCCTGGGGTCTCCCCATTAACACAATGGATTGGACCACCGCCGATCCCACTGATTTTGGGGTACCACTGCCCATTCCTGAGGGAACAGACCCCAAGGCCTGCCCTGGCCTGCCCGCTTTCGTGGGTGCCCCTGTCGTGCCAGCCCTCCCTGGGCACTTCCTGGCACTGGGTGTTGAGCTGGGGAGCACCTCGTCTGCCCACGCTTCCCCCTCCTGCTCCTTGCTCCCTTATTATTCTGTGCACCGTGCTTCCCACATGCCCCCGCCTGGTATCCCTCCAGCACCAGCACAGATCCTTATGCTCCGATCAGGATTGAGAGTGGCCAGTCCCTTGACCAGCCAGCTGGTAGAGGGCCTCTCTGGTCTACGGGGGGCCCTCTGGAAGTCACAGCTGCCTTCCCTCTCTGGTACGGGTGGGAAGGGCAGGCCGGCATCAGCCCCCCAGGCATTGGCAATCTGTCTCTCCTGCCTCGGTTTTTCCATGGGTTGTCCCCAAAGAAGGGCCCAGGTCCGCCCACTCTGCCCAGCCTGGGGCTTCCAGCAGCTGGACCTGTCTCCCCTTGGACCGACCCCCCAGGCCACAGTGTCCCCTCAGGGACCTGCCGGGTGAGGAAGTCTCTCATCCAGAGCTTCAGGAATGAGGGCAAGGTCTCCACTCACACGGGCAGATTAATGGGGCTGAGGCGCTTGGGGGGGGGGGGTCCCGCCTTTTCAGGGGAGCTGGGCAAAGAGGACAGGCCCACTCTCCGCCTCCTCACAGCCACCAACCTGTGCTTTGCGGAGCGGAACGTGTACACATCGGAGGTGCTGGCCGTGGTGATGCAGCAGCTGATGGAGCAGAGCCCCCTGCCCATGCTGCTCATGAGGACCGTCATCCAGTCTCTGACCATGTACCCCCGCCTGGGGGGCTTCGTCATGAACATCCTGTCCCGCCTCATCATGAAGCAGGTAACCCGCCCCCGGCTGCCCCCAGTCCCGCAGGCAGTGGGCTGCAGCAGGACACGCCGAAGGTAGACAGCCTGCTTGCCACCCACCCGGCCGAGGTGCAGCCCGTCAGGAGTCGCTGACTCTGCCCCAGGACAGCAGTGTGATGTGTGAGAGCAGCCGGGGGCCAGAAACAGGTGGTGGTAGGCTTCTCGGGGTGGGTGTCCCAGGAGAGGCGGAGCGCCCCTTGCCGCCACCCCTTCACAGCCAGGATGCACACTAGAGCTGAAAGACGGGCCCATTTCTCAAGAGAAGCTAGAAATACCATGATGAAATAAAAAAGACCCTACAAAAAACCCACTCACGAGCTCTCAGACCAGATTCAGCTCACAGGTTGTCAATTTGCGACATCCGACTGAGAAGTGAGATGCAGGTTCAGACAGCCCTGGGTTCAAACCTTGGTTCTGCCCCATGGTTCCCACCTGACTGTGGACGAGCCCCCGCACCTCCCTGGGCCTCGTCTGTTTAGCAGGGCTGACGTCACCCCCTCGAGGCTGCTGTGAGGGTGAGCTGAGACTGTGCTCACGTGAAAGGGGGGATCCGGAACTGGGAGGCTGGAGGTTCAGGGCTGTGGGTAGCCCGGAGGACCCTGTTGGATGGCAGGGATTTGGGCCCCATCTTGGTAAGGTCTTTCTTTCCGTTTCTGGGGTGGCTGCCTGCACACACCCCCCCCTCAGGACCGCTCCCTCCCTGCCCCATCCAGGTGTGGAAGTATCCCAAGGTGTGGGAGGGCTTCATCAAGTGCTGTCAACGCACCAAGCCCCAGAGTTTCCAGGTCATCCTGCAGCTGCCACCCCAGCAGCTGGGTGCCGTCTTTGACAAGTGCCCAGAGCTCCGGGAGCCCCTGCTGGCCCACGTCCGATCCTTCACCCCCCACCAGGTACCCCAGGGTGTGGGATGGGTGGCCCCATGGCTTCAGCCCTGGAGGACTGGACGGGGGCGGGCAGAAGGGAGCCCTGCACTGCTACAGAAGCTCAGGGGCTCTGAGGGGGGTCCACTAGGGGTCTTGGGGCCGAGCACTCCATAGAGCCCCCACCCTGCTCTTCCCCTAGCAAGCACACATCCCCAACTCCATCATGACCATCCTGGAGGCCAGTGGCAAGCAGGAGCCAGAGGCCAAGGAAGTGCCTGCGGGGCCCCTGGAAGAGGTGAGGGCCCACAGCTCCCCAACCCCCAAGCCAGCGAGGCCCGCCCTGTCCTCCCCACCCCAGCCACCTCTGTCTGGTGGAGGCTCCTGCTGAAAGGGATGGGAGGTGGGGGAACAGTTGCCCCTCGCCTACTCCCTGGGCCCACCCTGCTGTCTCCCTCAGGGTGCTTTCTGGCTCCTGGCCATCATCCTCTGACACCAGCCTATGACCGCATCCCCCCTCCCCCTGCCCTGAGTTTCTCTGTGCCTCTCCCCACCCCCAGGACGACCTGGAGCCCTTGGCCCTGGCCCCAGCCCCAGCCCCCCGGCCCCCTCAGGATCTCATCGGCCTGCGGCTGGCCCAGGAGAAAGCCTTAAAGCGTCAGCTGGAGGAGGAACAGAAGCTGAAGCCAGGAGGAGTGGGCGCCCCCTCGTCGTCGTCGTCGTCCTCGTCGTCGTCCTCTTCCTCCACCCGGCCAGGCCCTCCCCAGCCCGAAGAAGCCATAGATTTCCGGGAGGAGGGGCCTGAGTGTGAGACCCCCGCCATCTTCATCAGCATGGACGACGACTCGGGGTTGACCGAGGCCGCACTCCTGGACTCTAGTCTCGAGGGGCCCCTACCCAAGGTAGGGATGACAACCTCAAAGCAGCAAAGGAAGAAAGCAATTAGGGCCCCCGGGTGAAGGGTGTATGCCAAGTGCCCAGGGTCAGGGTGAGGAGGGGAGGGTACAGCCCAAAGGAAGCGTGGAGGTAGGACCACGCTGCTTCGCTGTCCTTGACCCGCGCCCCCTTCTCCTGTCACCAGGAGGCAGCGAGCGGGTTGACCTCAAAGGAGGAGCGCAGTCCCCAGACCCTCACCCCCGCCGGAGAAGACACCGTGAAGACCCCCAGCCCCGCCGCCGAGGAAGCCGGGGAACCCGAGACCAAGGGGAACAGCTGACCGGGCTTGGTGGGGAAGGGGCAGGGGGCAGGGAGGTCGGGAAGGGCGGGGCGGGGCCCAGCCGGCGGGGCTTTGCCTTTAAAATTAAAAAGATCGCGGGTCTGGGGCGTGGATGCACTCTCTCGTCTCTACCTGCGTGTCAGCTGTGGGACTGCACGGTGTGGAGTGAACGCCCCCAGGTGCTGGCTGGAAGACTGGCGGGCCCTGGGGCGGGGGGCCGCGCCTGCGCAGAAGCCAGCTCCCGGGCCCGGCGTCCCCGCGCGCCCTCCCCTGGTAACGGCCCGCCCCCTCCGTCCTTAGAAACCGGCGAGGTGGGCGCAGAGGCTACCGGGCGTGTGCCGGCCGGCGGGCGACTAATCCGGCCTCCCTGTCTGCAGGCCTTCCTCCTGGAGGTCTGCGGCCCCTTCTGAACTATGGGGGACCCACCGCCCGACCCCGAGCCCCCTCCCCAGCAACCCTCAAGGCGGAGGAGTTCCCAGGTCTCCCAGCGGCGCAGTGGGGAGCTCAGTGAGCCCCAGCCCAGCGTCTCCGAGGAGGTTCCGCTGATGCCATTTGATGGCTCGGACCTGCAGAGCAGTCAAGGGATCCTGGCGAGCCAGGCCAACCTCCAGGACTGGTCATCAGGGGCCCCCCTGGCCCCACAGGAGAACTTGATGTACCAGGCTGAGGAAGCCCAGCTGGGTGGTGTCGAGTACCCGTCCCTGAATATGGGCTTTCCTTCCGGGTTACAGCCCCAACCTTATCTGGAAGAAGGTGGGATGCCGGCCGCCCGAAACGCCAGCCTCATGCTGCAGCAGCTACAGCAGGGCCAAGGCAGCCTCTTCCAGCAGCTGGACTCTGCCTACCTGGACCCGCAGCCCGACTTCCTGGGCCAGTTCAGCCCGTACCCGGGAGAAGACCTGCAGTTCAACCAGGGTGCCCCGCGTGGGCCCTACATGAGGGATGACCCCACCCTCCAGTACTCGCCCTCCGAGCTGGGCTTCATGCCGTTCAGCGTGGAGGTGCCCGAGCCTGAGCCTCGCGAGCTGGCCATACAGAACGCCAAGGCCTACCTGCTGCAGACCAGCGCCAGATGCAGTCTCAGTCTGTGAGAAGGGGCTTGAGAGTGGGGAGGGGGCAGGGAGAGGCCCCACCCGGCTAAGGCTCTGCCTCAGACTCAGGGGTCTCTTCCGTCAGACGGGATCGCGGCGCCGGGGTAACCAGTGCTGCTCTCTGGCCATCTGACTCAGGCTAGGAGTCGGGATGAAGCTAGTAATGGTTAACAGGCGCTGTGTCACCATCCACAAGTTGAACCTCTAGTTCTCACAGCTGAGATTAGCACACCTACAGCCCCTGTTTCACAGAGGATGAAACCGAGAGAAATTAGCTACCGTAGCCAAGATGGGAACAGCTAGGATGTGGCAGATGCGCGTAATTTGGCTCCTGAGGCCCTGTTCTCCACTCAACTTTTCTGCCTGGGGAAGGTGCTTGCCAAGGCTGCTTCGCTGTAGTCAATACACTTCTCAGCCCCCACTGCATCTTGGTGAAATTTACATTCTAGTTGGGACAATGGATAGTAAGTAAAAGGAGTGATGGGTGATGATAAGAGCTAAGGTGGAGGGGCGCCTGGGTGGCCCAGTGGGTTGACAGTCTGCCTGCGGCTCAGGTCATGATCCAGGGGTCCTGGGATAGGGGCATCCTGCTCAGTGAGGAGTCTGCTTCTCCCTCTCCCTCTGCTACTCTGTTTCTCTCTCTCTCTGTGTGTCAAATAAATAAAATCTTAAAAAAAAAAAAAAAAAGCTAAGGTGGAAAGTAAGGCAGGGTAAGGTGGGGTTAAAGAGTGCGTGTTAAACCACACGAGGTCACGAAAGCCCTCTGAGGAGGTGATATTTGACTGGGAGGGAAGGAGGAGGGAGCGGGGAGAGCACCTTGGACGGAACTGGAGGAACAGTGGCTCAGGTATAGGACAGAGCACATTTGAAGGCTTGCAGTATGTGAGGAAGGCTGGTGTGACTGGAACCAAGGGAGGAGGGGGGAGCAGGAGGAGGCAAGACCAGAGAGGTAACAGATGGTGCTCAGGCACAAAACTGACCCTATCCCTCCCACGTGCACAGCTTGCCGTGGCTCCCCAGTGCCCTCAGGAGTAGGCTCATGCTTCTCACAACAGCCGTTCAGCCCCCACCGGCTCTCCAAAGTTCATCTCCAGTCAGCTCCCGGTCTAGCATCCGGGTCCAGTCAAAACTAACCGCTAGCTCTTTGCAACGGTCCGCACCCTCGGGAACCTCAAGGTCCCCTTTTGAAAAGCCAAGGCCAAAGTCTGACTTCTTGCCATTCCCAAGTCAGCGGTGGCTCCGCAGCACACCCCAGACTGCCTCCATCCAGCAGAGGGTTACACATACATGCTTTGAAGTTAGACCAACCTGGTTCCAAATCCGGGCTATGCAACTGCTCTGTGACCTCATGACCTCAATTCTAAGCTTTCATTTCCTCATCTGGAGGGGAGGGATCATGATTGTTCCTCAGATGTGTGATTGTGGTGAGAATCCAGCACGGCTCTCAAGTGCCCAGCAGAGCCCTGGGCTCAGGTACAAAGAAGCCATTACAATACTGCCATCGCCCCACTTCCTCTCTCCCTCCCCCCCCCAGCCACTCTGACATCTTCAGTGTTTGCCAACATCCCAGGCACACCTGCAGCTTAGGGCCCATGTACATCATTCCCAATCATCACCTGCACACCACGGCAGTTTCTTTCCCTTCTTCCTTACTAGTCCTTTTTACATTTCCCTTCTTTTTCATGTCAGTTTGCATGGGCTGGACCTCCACTGCAGTGTTAAACACAAGCCGTGGGGCGCCTGGGTGGCTCAGTGGGTTAAAGCCTCTGCCTTCGGCTCAGGTCATGATCTCAGGGTCCTGGGATCGAGCCCCGCATGGGGCTTTCTGCTTGGCGGGGAGCCCGCTTCCCCCCCTCTCTCTGCCTGCCTCTCTCCCTACTTGTGATCTCTCTCTGTCAAATAAATAAAATCTTTCAAAAAAATAAAATAAAACACAAGCCGTGAAAGCAGACATCCTCATTCCCAGTCTCATAGGGAAAAAGTTTCAGTCTTTCACCATCACGTTTGGAGTGTGCTATAGGTTACTTGTGGATCCCCTTTGTATCATTATAAAAAATTACCTTCTATTCCTAGTTTGCTGGTTTTTTTAAGTCATAAATGACTGTTGAATGTTATCAAACAATTTCTCTGCACTAGTTGAAGTTATCATATATATATGATATATAAATTACGTGTATATATATATATATATGACTTATTTACTTTAAAGAGCATCCACAAGTGGGGGGAGGGGCTGAAGGAGAGAGTCCCAAGCAGACTCCTCGCTGAGTGGGGAGCCTGATGCAGAGCTCAATCTCATGACCCTTGAGATCATGACCTGAGCTGAAATCATGAGTCAGATGCTTAACTGACTGAGCCACCTTGATGTCCCAGCTTACCTATATTTTTTTTTTAACATATTAACATGGTGGGTTATATTTTTTCTATTTTTCTAATATCAGCCCAGGCCTGTTATTAGCCCAGTTTAATCATAGTGCGTCATCTTTTTGAGAGCAACTTTTTGCTGTGTGTCACTTGCTGATATTTAACTTAGAATTTCAGCATCTATAATTCATTTTTTAAAAGATTTTTATTTATTTATTTATTTGAGGGAGAGCCAGAGAGAGAGCACAAGCAGGGGGAGCAGCAGAGGGAGAGGGAGAAGCAGGTTCCCTGCTCAGCAGGGAACCCGACGTGAGGCTTGAACCCAAGACCCTGGGATCATGACCTGAGTCAAAGGCAGACACTTAACTGGCTGAGCCACCCAGGTGCCCCTGTGGCATCTATATTTTTAAATGAGATTGGCATGGAATGTTCCTGTCTCCTAGTTTCCTTGAGTTTTGTCAGCATTCTGTTAGACTCATGAAATGTCTCAGGGCCTATCCAGCAATTGTTCCCTCTGACTAAAACACCCCCAATATCTGCTTCACGTCATCATTCAGCTCTCAGCTTAAATATCCCCTTGGTGTGACCTTCCCTGGCCTCCCTAATTAAAATCGGAAGCCATCTCCCGTCCCTGGCATCCCCAGTGCCCATTCCCTGCTTTGTCTTCATAGAAAGACACACTATGTATTTCTGCCTATTCGGTTAATGTCTGTCTCCATTATCAGAATGTCAGTTCCACCGGGGCAGGGACATTTTCTCTTCTCTATGGGGTCCCCGGTGCCAGGCACAGGGCAGGGCGCACAACAGTGAGCTCACCGAGCTGAGCGAGTAATGTCTCCCACCTCCCACTCCCTCCCTTGGGAGGCAGGTATGAGCACCTGGTGAACCTGCTGACCAAGATCCTGAACCAGCGGCCCAAGGACCCCTTGTCCATCCTGGAGTCGCTAAACCGCACCACACAATGGGAGTGGTTCCACCCCAAGATGGACACCACGCGGGATGACCCTGAGATGGAGCCCACCTATGAGATGGCTGATAGGCAGAAGGCGCTATTCCTTCGGAGCGGCAGCGGAGGCGAGGGCGAGCAGGAGATGGAAGAGGAGGTGGTGAGTGAGCCGGTAGGAGGACACACGGTGGGACCCACAGTGGCCTAGCTTGTGCTTAGGTCTGGAGGGGAGGGATCGCACGGTGTGACCTGGCAGCACAAACGATTTCAGTTTCGTGCGCGCACCCGGCCAAGGGGGCCAGGACCAGGTCACAGAGGGCTTTGAATGCTGGGCTTTCTCCTGAGACGCCTGGAGTGCCCTGAAGTGTTTGAAGCAGAAGGGCTCATTGGCTCTGCGGACTCCCGCGGCTACACGGAGGTGGAGACTGGTCTCTCTTACCATCCTTTACGCCTTCCTCCCGAAAATAATTCTGCTTTGCAGACATTTTTCTGTGAAACCCATTGCCTCCTGGAGTCTCTCAACGCTGAGGTCCCCCTTAGTCCCCAGACTCAGTTTCCCCTTTTGTTAAGTTGAGACCCTCTAAGGACTCTTCCACTCTTGGCCCCTTAACATTTCACCATCCTCAGGATATTTAATTCCATTATTGTTTCCAGAATTGGACGATGGTGGAAAATTCAGGTAAACCGTTCTTTCATTCGTTGGAGAAACATTTGTTGAGGACTGTTTATGAACATTCTGACACCTCCCGGGCCCCTGCTAAGAGCTTGAAGAGCTCTCGTTTCATCCCTGAAACAGCTTGTAAGCAAGTGCCACTTATTCCTATTTATAGAGTAAAGAGGCCGGCTCAGAGGGCAGGAAGGTGGGAAGTACCAACGACGGCACTAGGAAGGCAGGACCGTGATCTCCAAAGCCCGTGCTATATACAACCTCTGACCTATCTGCGGACGCTGTTGCTCTGTACTCACTTCTGTCTATGCTTCTGAGACTCCAGGATTCTGACGATAGTGGGGTGGCATGGGGAGAGAATGGCGGAACGACAATCGGACCAAGCAAGGCCCCCTTGAGTGAGCAAAGCGCAGGTGGACATCCCTAATCTTGGGCACGAAGTTCTACCCGGGAAGACGGTTTTGAATTTCAGATCCAGTTTCTCCCCAGGAGGCCCCACCCACTTAGAACTGCACCCTTCCCTCCCTAACCCCAGTTCTTACCCCACATCTAATTCAAGTCCCGGAAGGACCCGCCTCCTTAGGAAGCTTTGCTCCTAGAGGCCCCGCCCCCTTAGAACACCGCTGCGCTAGAGGCTCCGCCCCCTTGAAATTCTATTGGCGGTGAGGCCCCGCCCCTTTGAACGCCTGGTCACTCAAGGCCGCACCCCCTTAAGAACTTGGAGCTGAAATTCTTTTTCTTTCTTCCTTTCCTCTCCTCTCCTCTCCTCCCCTCCCCTCCCCTCCCCTCCCCTCTCCTCCCCTCTCCTCTCCTTTTTCCTTTCCTTTCCTTTCCTTCCCTCCTTTTTAAAATATTTTATTTATTTAATTGACAGAGACAGTGAGAGAGGGAACACAAGCAGGCCGAGTGGGGTAGGGAGAAGCATCGGGCTCCTGCTGAGCAGGGAGCCCTATGCGGGACTCCATCCCAGGACCCTAGAATCACGACCTGAGCCGAAAGCAGCTGCTTAACCAACTGAGCCACCCAGGTGCCCCATGGAGCTAGAATTCTTAATGGGAGGTCTGCAAACCGGCAAAGTTGTGGGCGTTTGTGGCCTGTGCATGCCTCTAGGAAAAGACTTAAATCCGTGATTCAGCTTTTTTATTTATTTTTCTGACCGGGGATGGAGCTCTCATTTCCCTTTTTCTATTTCTTCTAAGTCGCTGTAGCCATGATCCCCAACTGCCTTTATGGGAAAATGGATCCTTTCCTTACACCCTTCTTTGAAATGCCACGTCTATGATTAATTTACACCTATATGGACTCGACCTGTTTGTGGATTCTCCGTTCTTCACCTTCGCTCGTACTCGTTTGGCGGCACAGATCACATTAAAGCAGGAAACAGATGATGTTGCAGAGTTGGGAAACAAGTGCTTAAAACAAGAGAGAAGGTTTTCTCACACCTGATATCCAGGGGCAAGCAGTCCACAGCTGACAAGGTGGCTTCCCCTGGGAAGGGGCGCCAAGGGCTGTCTTCTCCCCCGTTCCCAGCTGCCTTCCCTGTTTC
The DNA here is from genome assembly GCA_028646535.1 of Procyon lotor. NCBI lineage: Eukaryota > Metazoa > Chordata > Mammalia > Carnivora > Procyonidae > Procyon > Procyon lotor. Next base: position 39,810,138 of record CM053620.1, on the reverse strand, counting down.
TGTGCCAAGAGAACAGTTTTCAGCATCGTAGAAGCCTGGGTATAAAAACCATCTCTGGCCAATGCAGTCAGTCAGGCTTGCTCTTGGCTGCAAATGCTTAATTGAAGTGGACCAAGGGTTTCAGCAAGACGTTTGATTATGCCACTTGGCCAAGAGTGGGCAGAGCTGGGGGATCTTCTCTGTGAGGTCACGAAGAATCCTGGCTCTTTTCCTCTGCTCAGTCCATGTTTGGAACTTGAGCTCATCGCCTGATGTCCAGAAAATGGTTGCTGCAGCCTCAGACCTCATATCCCCACACCAGGGCCCCCAAAAGGGAGGAAGGGAGCTTCTCTTTGTGTGGCCCCCTTTTAAAAAAAGAAATTGTGGAGGGTGCCTGGCAAGCTAGTCAGAGGAGCCTGTGACTTGATCTCAGGGCTGTGAGTTTGAGCTCCACGTTGGGGTAGAGATTACTAAAAAAATAAACTAGGGGCCCCTGGGTGATACAGTCGGTCAAGTGTTAACTCTTGCTTTTGGCTCAAGGTCATGATCTCACGGTCGCGTGATCGAGCTCCCAGTTGAACTGGGTGCTCAACACAGACTGCTTGAGAGTCTCCCTCTCCCTCTGCCCTTCCTGCTCATGCTCGCTCTCTCTCTAAAATAAATAAATAAATCTTCAGGGATGCCTGGGTGGCTCGGTCAGTTAAGCCTCTGCCTTTGGCTCAGGTCATGATCTCAGGGTCCTGGGATCGAGCCCCACATCGGGCTCTCTGCTCAGCAGGGAGCCTGCTTCCCCCTCTCTCTGCCTGCCTCTCTGCCTACTTGTGATCTCTCTCTCTCTCTGTCAAATAAATAAAATCTTTAAAAAGTAAAATAAAATAAAAATAAAAAATAAAATAAAATTGGGAGTAGAAGTTTCCCAGAAACCCCTCAGAAGACCCCTGCTTGCATTTTATTGGCCAGATTGAGTCACCCAACCACCCCTGGCCGCAAGGGAGGCTGGGAAAGTGACCTGGGAGCAATAGAAAAGGGGCTTGAGGATGGTGCTGGCTCAGCGGGCTGACAGGCCAAGGGCAGAGATGTGGCTGGGCCCCCAGCAGAGCTAGTATTCAGGGATCCCAGTGCCCATCCTTCACCTCTGCCCCTCTCTCCTCCTGGCCCCCGCCACCTCACAGCATCCAGCTGCCCCAGGACTCCTGAATGCACTTTTTATTTTTATTTTTTAATGATTTTATTTATTTGACAGAGAGAGACACAGCAAGAGAGGGAACACAAGTAGGGGGAGTGGGAGAGGGAGAAGTAGGCTTCCTGCCAAGCAGGGAGCCCGATGCAGACTCGAACCCAGGACCCTGGATCATGACCTGAGCCGAGGGCAGCCGCTTAACGACTGAGCCACCCAGGCGCCCCTGAATGCACTTTTTAAAACTTTCATCCAGTGGTCCCTACAAAATCATTTCTCCCAGACCGTAGAAGGGATCTTCCTGGAGCCTGGGAGGAAGAAGAGAAGAAAGATTCCGGACAGAGAATCTGGATTCAAACCCAGTGTGATACCAAAGGAGTAATTTCTAGGCAGGGAGAATGCTGGCTGTACTTTTTCTCCAACTCAGTCACACATGATGGTGGTGGTGGGGTGGGCGGTAGGGAGAGAAGCGGAGGCTGATCTGTCCTGATCTGTGCCAGGATGGAGGCATAATCATTTAAACGTGGTCAGTGAGGGCACTTCATTGCCACGTGGATGGGGGGGAGCGGACCCCCAGAAAGAGGGTGATGGCCCCTGGCTCATGGGCCAGGCACAGACTCCCAAGAGAGTTTCCTACGCTCATTCCTGCATCTTCCTTCCCGCCAGCAACATGTCCCCGCATCAAGTTTGACTCAGCCCTCCCTGACTTGCTGGTGTCCACATCGATTAGGAAAACAGGCTTTTGCATCATGTTTACGGCCGAGGGCAAGGGCCAGAAGACTGAGGTGGGCCGCATGGAGCTGAGATTACGAGCCACACCACCATCTCTGCGGCGTCAAAGGACACGCCCGTCCAGGGCTGGCCAGAGGGTTTTGCACATCGGCTGCTTGAGAATGCACGGTGGTGAGGGTTGCATTCCGCCACGGGCTTCCACCGTTGCAGGGGAGGAGAAAGAGAGCGTAGCAAACCCCACATTGGTTCTTACAGCTTCTGCCTGGCTGTGACATGTGTCCCTGTCACCGCTGCTTCAAGTAGTCGGAGCAAGTGACGCGGCCCCTCCTGAGTGCAGTGGGGGGTGAGGGGGCTGGGAATGTATCATTCCTCTTTGGGGAGGGACTTCAAACACTTGCCGACAATAGCATGCCTGTTTCCATCGGGATGCTTGTCACCAAATCTTCTGCAGCAACTGGCGGTGACTGAAGTTATCACCACCCTCCTATTTACACCAGCCATCTGCTCTGGGTTGACGGTGTCCTCCAAAAATTCTAATGCAGGGAGAAGTAGCGCTCACCCCAGGGACTGCAGAACGGGGCCTTCTTTGGAAGGAGGGTCACTGCAGATGTAATCAGTTAACATGGGGTCCTTCTGGAATAGGGTGAGCCCCTAGTCCCGTAGGACTAGTGTCCTCGTGAAAGGTTACATGTGGACACAAAGTCTCAGTCACCCGCCGTGTGGCTCCCACACTTAACCCATTTCACCTTCGGCCACTTAGACCCGTATTTGTCTCTTGTTGCTGCTCTCACAAATTCCGTGGCTTAGGACAACAGGACGTTTGGCCTTACAGTTCTGGAGGTCAGAAGTCCACTTGGGTGTCGCCAAGTCTAAAGTCAAGGTCGGCCGGGTTGCCCTCCTAATGGAGGCTCTTGAAGAGAAACCATCTCCTAGCCTTTTCCAGCCTCTAGAAGCAGCACACGTTCCTTGCTCCTGGGTCCTCCTCCAGCTTCAAAGCCAACAGAGCAGCCCCTTCAATCGCTGACTCTGATTTCTGCTTCTATCATATCACATCCCCTCTGACCCTTCCTCCTTCCTCTCTCACTTTTCAAGACCCTTGTGATTACATTGGGCGAACCCAGATCATCCAGGAAGATGTCCCTATCTCGGGATCCTTAATTTAATCACACCTGCAAGTCCTGTTTGCCCTGTAAGATCACATAGTCGCAGGTCCAGGGATGAGGACCTGGACAACTTTGGGGGAATCATCATTCTACCTACTGTACTACACCCCTTCTCTCTCCATTCTGATTTCAAATTCTGGCAAGAGAGCATGTGGTCTCCCCAGTTTGGGCACTGTGTTTCCCTGCACCTGTCAGGTTGGCCAAGGGCAGGGCAAGCGCTGATCTCATGAGGAAGGACCTCATGTGTTTTGTTCTCTGATATATCTCAGTGCCTGCCATGGTCTGGGACTGGCACCCACTGGGTCTTTTTTTTTTTTTTATATAAAGATTTTATTTGTTTGAGAGAGAGAGTGTGCGTGGGGGGAGGAGCAGAGGGACAGGGATAAATAGACTCAGAGCTGAGCATGGAGCCCCACATGGGGCTGGATCCCAGGACCCCAAGACCAAAACCAAGAGTCAGATGCTCAACTGACTAAGCCACCCAGGTGCCCCTCCCACTGGGTCTTTAATAAAGATTTCCCAACTGACTAAATGAAAAAGTATTGGGTTCAGCCTTGCAGCCATGTGGTTGTGGGGTGGCTGGACCCAAACCTCACTGTATTCTAGTCCTAGCCCTCAACTTACTTGTTCTCACTCCCTTTCTGCCCCCACCCCCTGTCTCTCTGTCTCTCCCCCTCTGTCTCCCTGAACAAAGCAGAAGGAGGAGGCATCGAGGGCAAGATTTATCACCATCATCCTCCAACATCACTGATTCCTGGGCTTGAGACCTGCCTCTTCCCTTAATTTGCTCTATGATTTGGGATCATATGATTAGGGGTGCACTTGGCAGCAAGTAACAGAAAACATGACTAAAAGTGGCCTCTTTGTCCCATAGAACAAGAAGGCCGCTCAGTGATGCCACTGAGGACAAGAGGTTTCCCACCTTTCAGATCTACCATCATTAGGGTATGGGATTTTGTCTCCTATGTGTTGCCTTATGGTCTCAAAATAGCTGCTGTGCCTCCAGATCTCACACCCCATTCCAGGCAGAAAGAAGAGGGAAGGATGAAGGAGCAACGGATTTTCTTCTAGTGGTTTGTTGTTGTTGTTGTTGTTTTGCCTTTTCTTTTCCTATAAGGGACATCCTCCCCAAGGACTTGCCACTACATCTCACTGACCAGCAGTGGTCACCTGAGCTGCTGGGTTACAGAGCAATCCACTTCTCTGGATTTTAGAAGAGTCAGACGAGAGAGCAAGGCTTCAGCCTTCCTCCCTCTGCCCTCCACCCCACCCCCTTCAGGCTGAGACAGCGGTGCCCAACATCATGGAGACGGCCTTCTACTTCGAACAGGCTGGCGTGGGCCTGAGCTCGGATGAGAGTTTCCGCATCTTCATGGCCCTGAAGCAGCTGGTGGAGCAACAGCCCATCCACACCTGCCGCTTCTGGGGCAAGATCCTGGGACTCCACCGAAGCTACCTGGTGGCAGAAGTGGAGTTCCGGGAAGGCGAGGAGGGAGGGGAAGAGGAGGAGGTGGAGGAGATGATGGAGGGCGGCGAGGGCCTGGACGCGCACGGCGAGGAGGAGGGCGAGGAGGACGAGGAGAAGGTCATCGACGTGATCCCCAAGCCCATGTGGAAGCCACCGCCCGCCATCCCCAAGGAGGAGACCCGCTCGGGCACCAACAAGTACCTGTATTTCGTGTGCAACGAGCCGGGGCGGCCGTGGACGCGGCTGCCGCACGTCACGCCCCTCCAGATCGTGCAGGCCCGCAAGATCAAGAAGTTCTTCACCGGCTACCTGGACGCGCCCATCATCAGCTTCCCTCCCTTCCCCGGCAACGAGGCCAACTACCTGCGGGCCCAGATCGCCCGCATCTCAGCCGCCACGCACATCAGCCCGCTCGGCTTCTACCAGTTCGGCGAGGAGGAGGGCGATGAGGAGGAAGAGGGCGGCGCCGGGCGCGACTCCTACGAGGAGAACCCCGACTTTGAGGGCATCCCGGTGCTCGAGCTGGTGGACTCCATGGCGAACTGGGTGCATCATACGCAGCACATCCTGCCGCAGGTGAGGCCCGGAGACCCCACCCCCCCAATCCAGCCTCCCCCCTCCCCACACCCCCGTGGCAGAAGCAGGGGCCCCTGGAGCCCTGGCCCGCGTCCCCTGACCGTGCCTCAGTCAGAAACCTTCTGGGGCGATGCGCATTTTGGTGGCCTGCGTTTTCCAAATTTTAACTTTTAAAATTAATTTAAAATTAGTGACGCGTTGCCCATACCACCGTCCTCCCAAGACTTTATTTCTGCTGCAAAACTTAACAGCCTCTCATGAGTTAGGTCGGGCTTGCTTCGAAAGGACGCAAGAAAGCAACTTTTGGTTTTCACAGCTTTTCAGGTTTGGGAATTGTGGATAGGAGGCTGAGAACCTGCCTTTCTGGAATGCCTGCTGAGTCGGACTTGTGTGCTAGAAACTTTTGATTTTATTTATTATTATTATTATTATTATTAGGAACCTTTTTTTTTTAAGATTTTATTTATTTATTTGACAGAGAGGAGAGAGATCACAAGTAGGCAGAGAGGCAGGCAGAGAGAGAGGGGGAAGCAGGCTTCCCTCTGAGCAGAGAGCCCGATGCGGGGCTCGATCCCAGGACCCTGAGATGATGACCTGAGCCGAAGGCAGAGGCTTTAACCCACTGAGCCACCCAGGTGCCCCTTTAGGAACTTTCTATTCATTCATTCATTCGTTTGTTCGTTCAACGAACCTATATGGACCCCTGCAATGTTTTGTTGAATCCAAGTAACTTCTTTTGAGATCACTACAACTGTCGTTCCCATTTCATAGTGGAAGCAACTGAAGTTGGCTCTATGCTGTGCGCTTCGGTTCATTCATTCAAACAACAGAGATCAGCCCACCAGTGCCTCCTGGATCCCAACAGCAGTCCAATGAGAGAGGCCTCCATGACATGCCCATTTCACAGATGAGCCAACGGAAGATCATATGGGCTGCTGAGATCTGGGGGGTCTCTTCTCTCAAGGTTCCCCAGCGCCTACCTGTATACACTAGGTGCTCATTAAACATACAATAAATGAATCATTTATTCAATGAATAAATGAATCATTTATTCATTGAATAAATGAATGAATAATGAATGAATCAGTGCCCAGACGGGAACCACACAGCCAGCGGGTAGCAGAAGTCTCCACCTCACCCCTACAGCTCTCTCTGCCTGTCCTCCCTCTGACATGTGACATGTGTATGTGACTAACCCTGTCCTCCTGCCCATCCCTAGGTCCCCGAGGACAGGGCCGGTGCCCAGTGTTCTTCCTGGCCCCTCACCTCCTCCCAGAGCGCAGGCCAGGCTCTGTCTACCAGGGGTGCGGACTGACCTTCCCCATTCCCCGCCCCCACCCCCAGGGCCGCTGCACCTGGGTGAACCCTTTGCAGAAGACGGAAGAGGAAGAGGAGCTGGGCGAGGAGGAAGAGAAGGCAGATGAGGGGATCGAGGAGGTGGAGCAGGAGGTCGGGCCCCCGCTGCTGACCCCGCTCTCAGAAGATGCAGGTCATGATCCCCTTCATCCTCTTCACCTTACACACACCGGCCCACCAGGCCGGGTGGGGCCTGGGGAGAAAGTGGGGGGGACAGCAAGACTGCAGGGCGCATCTCTCTGAGCCTCAGTTGTTCTCTCCCTGTAACACGGGCCTGATGACGGCACCTCAGTTACGGGGACGTGTCCATCTTGTGATAGCACATGGCAATGTCCTGGATGGGAGGGATATGAACTTTCGACTCCCGTGTGGGTTTGGGGGGAGAGAGAGAGAGAGAGAGAGAGAGAGAGAGAGAGAGAGAGAGAGAGTGTTAGAGAGGCTTTCCACAAAGGAGGCAGGACCTGAGATGGATTTAGGAAGCCAGGAATGGAATTTCCTGAGGTCAGAGCCTCAGGCACCTGTAGGGAGGGAGAGGGAGCGGCTGGGGGCCGGTGAGTGGACAGAACCCAGATTTGAACCCAGATGTCCGCACCTGGTTCAGACCAATGCCCAACCCGGAAGGGAGATCACAGCAGCTCCTGGAAGACAGGTGAGATGAGGAGACCCACTTACTGGGTGCGGTCACTGAGGCTCGGACGGGTGCAGTGGCTTTCTGGGGCCACACAGCGAGAAGGTGATCTAGAGCCAGCCACAGTTCCCTCCATGACCCTCCCTGTCCTCCTCCTCTGCTCTTTCCCCCTCTTTCTGTCTCCCCTCCAGGGGGCTTGTGCAAGGCTTCGGGGAGCTTTGACCTCCCTGGTGCTCTCCACTCCCCTGCAGAAATCATGCACATGTCTCCCTGGACTGCCCGTCTGTCCTGCAGCCTCTGCCCGCAGTACTCCGTGGCCATCGTGCGCTCCAACCTTTGGCCGGGGGCCTATGCCTACGCCAGCGGCAAGTAGGTCTTTTTCTAGTTCCTTCCAGCAGAGAAAGCCGAGGGCAGAGGGTGGGGCAGAGATCCGAAGGACCCCCTTCAGGAAGCCCCCTAGGGCCGACCTCCACACTCAGCTCCGGGAATTCCACTGGGGCTAAATTGAGAAATCCTGGACAAGGAGTGTGAGCCCCTCGGATAAGAGAATGAGGAGCAGAGAGGCAGGATCAGAGTCACACAGCATATGCAGGATTCAAACCTGGATCTCTGGCCTCCCGGCCCAGGCTTCTCAGCTATATGGGTCACAGAGCCAGATAGGACTCGGGAGTCCACCTGGAGGTGGCCCTGACAGGGGCAGAGTCTTGTATCTGGGGGACCTAACTCCTTCCCCACGTTTCCCAGATCATTCTTGCTACAGGGCAGAAGTCTTCCCCACCAGTTGGTCCAAACGATCTGCAGGCTGAATTCACTCCTGCATCTTCCCACCCGCAGCTACACACGCACTGAGATGCCCACTGCACACTCACTACACACTGAGAGTCCCTCAGTCTCTACCACCCGGCGCATCCCAGCCTTTCCGCTGAGGAGCTCAGGGAGTGCCCTCCGCAGCCGCGGGGCGCATGCACTTACAGGCTCTGGCCACCAGATGGCATGATAAGTTTTCATAGATTTTCCTTTTCCATCTCTGGTAAACCTAGACTGGGTTGGATCCCATGATGAGGTTTCACATAATCTTGATACTTGAACTACGTTCTTGGCAATTTTTTTCCCCTCCAGAAACAGGGAAGAGTCTCGCTTGCTTGCTTTTGCCAACCCCTTTCTTCTGGCAACACCCTAATTTACCAACATCTTTCTTTTCTTTAAGATTTTTAAAAAAAGATTGTATTTATGTATTTGACAGAGGGAGACACAGCGAGAGAGGGAAGACAAGCAGGGGGAGTGGGAGAGGGAGAAGCAGGCTTCCTGCTGAGCAGGGAGCCCCACACAGGACTCAATCCAGGCCCCTGGGATCACTACCTGAGCGGAAGGCAGATGCGTTAATGACTGAGCCACTGAGGGTTCCCTAAGATTTTTTTTTAAAGATTTCATTTATTTATTAGAGAAAGCTTGAGCACGACAGAGAAAGGGATAGAGCGAGAGCAGGGCAAGGGGAAAGGGAGAAGCAGACTCCCCATGGAGCAGGGAGCCCGATGGGGGGCTCGATCTCAGGACCCTGGGATGATGACCTGAGCGGGAAGCAGATACTTAACTGACTGAGCCACCCAGGGGCCCCTAAGATTTTATTCTTAAGTGATCTCAACACTCAACACAGGGCTCGAACTCACAACCCCTAGATCAAAAGTCACACGCTCCATCAACTGCGCCAGTCAGGCACCCTGCCAACATCTTTCTGAAAGCAAAAGATCCAAATTTGGAACTCCGCCCATCCAGCCACCCTTCACTCATCCGCCCACCACTCAATCAGCCATGCCTCCAATCATCCGTGTTGTTTCCTCTTTTTTTTTTTCTTTTCTTTATAAAAGACTCCTGGATGTCCCTGTCTGCCATCTGTATGCGAGGTCCCAGGCCCTTTATTGAAAAGTCGATGTGGATCTTGCACCTGAGAGCAGACAGCGGAAGCACAGACGTTAATCATAGAGCACCCCTCCTCCCAGCCCAAAAAAAAAAAAAAAAATACCCTGTTACACTAGGGACAGACAGTGTAGGGACCAATTACAGCTCCAAAGGCTCATCTTAAGGGGATCAAAGTAGGATTCCTGGGAAGAGCAATCTTTACATGAAATCTTTGGGGGAAAGAGAGAAGTAACAGGGAGAAAAACAGGCAGAGGACATTCCAGACCAGAGCTTCCCAGACCGTGGGTGCCCAGCAATCTGGTTAAAGGGCAGGTC
>CM053620.1:39781835-39800727 GCA_028646535.1 Procyon lotor | reverse complement strand
TTATGTTCTTGTTTCTTTCGTTTTTTTTTTTTTAAGTTTTATTTATTTGACAGAGAGAAACACAGCGAGAGAGGGAACACAAGCAGAGGGAATGGTAGCGGGAGAAACAGGCCTCCTGCCGAGCAGGGAACCTGATGCGGGGCTTGATCCCAGGACTCTGGGATCATGACCTGGGCCGAAGGCAGACGCTTAACGACTGAGCCACCCAGGTGCCCCGAGTTATGTTCTTGTTTCTTATCAGTCTCCTCCTTCTAGAATGTAGGCACCGCAGCAGAGATTCTTGCTTAATGTGCTCTCTGCTGGGTCCCCACATCTGGACCAGCGCTGCCCAACACAAGTGAAATACAAGCCACCTGTATCGTTGTAAACTTTCTTCTTTCTTTAACTTTTTTAAGACCTTTTTTTTTTAACTGTTTAAAGTTTTTTATTTTTTAAACATTTTCTAGTACCAAGAGTCACATCCAAGAGTCAAAACAGGCAAAAATTTGTCTAAACAATATATTTTATTTCACCCTAAATATCCTAAGTGTTATTATCACAACGTGAAGGCAATAATGTAAAAATCAACAAGCTATGTTATCTTCCGTCTTTTATTTCCATACCGTGTCTTCAGTATCTAGCGTGAAGTTGACACTTACAGCACACACACTGTTTGGAAGCTACCTCGTCATCAGAAGTACTAGACCTGTACTCAGGTTTCACAACACTGACAGTTGGGAAAGTAGATTCATGGACCCGAGTGGTCCCAGAACTGCTTAGACATTTTCCAGTAACCGAACTGAGTTATCAGTTTTATTGCTTAAATTTAAATTCATTGCAATGCAGTAAAACCCACTCTGGCAACAGCAAGAACACACATTCATGGAACGGGCTCCAGGACTAGACTGTATGCGAGGCCACGAAACAAGTCTCAATAAACGTACCCAGATATTGACGGTACAGAATATGTTCTTTGGCCATACGGGAATGAAATTAGAAATCAGGGACGCCTGGGTGGCTGAGTCGGTTGAGCGTCTGCCTTTGGCTCAGGTCATGATCTCGGGGTCCTGGGATGGAGGCCCATGTCGGGGTCCCTGCTCAGTGGGGATCCTGCCTCTCCCTCTCCCTCTGCCTGCCGCTCCCCCTGCTTGTGCTTTCTCTCTCTCTCTCCCTCTGATAAATAAATAAACAAAATCTTTTTAAAAATTAGAAATCAAAAACAGAAGGAATTTGGAAGAATTTCACAGATATGCAGAAATGACCGCACTCCTAAATAACCAGGGGGGCCAAAGAAGAAATTGTGGGTGAAACTGGAAAATCAAATACAATTAGAAACTCAGTTGTGGTCCTACTGGCCGCATGTCAAGTGCCCAGGGGTTCCACGTGCTGTTGCAGAGGGCATCTCTAGGCTCGCCTGGCACTTTCAGGAGACAGATGTTCAATAACGACCGAAGAACACACAGAAAAACCCCGCGGGCACACATCCCTATCCCACCAGCCACTGCTCTGCAGTCGTGCTGTGCCCAAGCTGGGTCCCACCTCCGGGGAGAGCCCGGGCTGGGGCCTTCCCCGGAGGATTTCTCAGTATCTCTCCGCCTTTCCAGGAAGTTTGAGAACATCTACATTGGCTGGGGCCACAAGTACAGTCCCGAGAACTTCAACCCACACCTGCCAGCCCCCGTTCAGCAGGAGTACCCCAGCAGCGTGGAGGTCATGGAGATGAGCGACCCCACGGTGGAGGAGGAGCAGGCCCTCAAGGCAGCCCAAGAGCAGGCCCTGGCGGCCGCAGAGGAAGAGGAGGAAGATGAGGAGGAAGATGAGGATGAGGAGCTGGATGACTAAAGGGGGCCCCCTAGCCCCCTCCCCCAAGCAGGTAGATAGCAGGTTTTCCCTTATAGGTAGGGAGTGATCTATTGTTTTGTTCACGGTTGGTTCGCTTTCTGCCCCCGGAGGGCAGGGGTAGAAGAGGAAGGAAACTACTCTAAATAAAATTTCCCCATGGCTTATGGCCGAGCTCCTCGTTCTTTTGTTGATGTGCCCTCCAAGTCAGGGCTGTTGGGCTCTGCTGGGAACAGACATTGCCGGGCATAGTCTCGGCTATCTGAGTCATGTATTCCTTCATCTGGACAGCAAACGACTCCTGAAGTGCCCTCTGTCGGCCCAGCCCTGCACCGGGTGCGACATGTGCGACAGACACTTTCCTCGGCAGGGACAACCCGGATGGGGGAGCCCCGAGGACAGACAGAGCTCCTGAGCTGACTCTTAAAGGGTCAAGAACAGAGTGGGGAAGAGCATTCCAAGCAGAGGGAATGGCATGTGCAAAGACCCAAGGGCAAGAGAGTGATGCGTTGAGGTAGTTTCCTGAATCTCCATGTTTGGGACATGGTGGGAGGAGTGAGATGGTGAGAGATGAGGTTGGAAAGAGACTGGCAGGAGGAGATCACTCGGGGCTTCACTTTGCCGTGAGAGCAGTAGGGAGCCACAGACAGCCTTGGAGCAAGGGAGGGCCCCAGTCACATTTATGCTTTAGAAAGACCTTTCTAGCCAAGTGGAATGTACATAGAGGGGTGGGATAGGAGTCTGGGGGAGCAGAGACAAGGCTGATGCTGAGAGGGCCCCAGGAGAAGAGGAGGACTTTGAACCAGCGCTATGCAGAGAAAGGGACTGGAAAAGAGGACTTCACTTGAAAGAATGCAAAAAACTTGGGGACGGGAAGCAGGGGGTGAAAGGTAGATGCAGATCTCCTAGGAGATGCAGATCTCCTACATCTTCCTAGATGCAGATCTAGGAAGACCCTGAGGTCTGCACCCTGGGTGACTGGGGAGATGGCAGTGTGAGCTAAGATGGGGACAAAGGAGAGGATCAGGATTTGGAGGAAGATGTCAATTTCATAGTAGGACTTGTCAAGTGTGAGATGCTTCTGGGACATTCTGGTGAGAAATCTGAGAGACCACTGAGAATGGATCTAAGAAGTTCTGTGATGGGGGCAGGGTGGCTTCAGCCGAAGTGAGGGGCAGTGGCCATCAGCGAGGGCTCATGGGATCAGCAACAGCTTTTGGATTACCAGTGGATCATTGGGACACTGCGGGCATTGTGGGGATCAATGAAATTTTGGAATCGGGAGAGGGTGTTGGAGGGTGTTGATCCAGTCCCTGGATCTCACCAAATAAGATTGTCGAAGATAGTGAAGTCATGGAGACACATATCGGGGGGTTGGTGGGAAATGTGGAAATGTTTAGGGTTAACGTTAACCCGTAGTGGGTCAGATGAAGTCCTTGGAATTCTGTGGAGACGCTGGAGATCACCGGGATCTAGGGGATCCTCAAGGGTGGGGGAGGAGGGTCTCCTGTCCCTGTCGCCAGTCAGGGATTTTAGGACGTCAGTGGGAAGCACTAGAGGTCAGAAAGGTGTATGTTGGGACTCTAAGGAGGCGCTGGAATCACTGGGCTCATCTGTGACGTGATGGTTATGAACCAGGCCTTCTCTTGAGGGTCCCTCCGTTGCTAGGCAAACGGTTCCCAGGGCGCCGTTGCTAGGGATTTGGGCTTTTCCATGACCCCGCCCATCTCCCTCCGGGCCGCGCCCCGCAGCCAACCACAAGTCGGTCGCTGGCACAAAGGCCACGCCCACCCGTCGGCCCGCCCCCAGCCCCAGAACCGTTACCCGAGCGACGGCCGGAGCTCAGCCCGCCTTCCGATCCTGTTGCCAATCGAAGAGGTGTCGCCCGGGTGACTACCCCACCCCTTCCGGCGCGGGCCCGAGGCTTCCGGCAGGGGGCCCGGCGGCGGGCGGCGGTCGGGCAGCGGCGGGGCCGGGGCTTGGGTGGGGGGGGGGCGCCCAAGATGGCGGCGGGCGGCGCGGAGGGCGGCTCGGGCCCCGGCGCCACCATGGGGGACTGTGCGGAAATCAAGTCGCAGTTCCGCACCCGCGAGGGCTTCTACAAGCTGCTCCCCGGCGATGGCGCCGCTCGCAGGTCGGGTCCGGCTTCCGCCCAGACCCCGGCGCCGCCCCAGCCCCCGCAGCCCCCGCCCGGCCCTGCCTCCTCCTCCGGCCCCGGCGCCGCGGGCTCCGCGCCGTCCCCACCGCCCGCAGGCCCGGGACCAGGGCCCGCGCTGCCTGCCGTGCGCCTCAGCCTCGTGCGCCTCGGGGAGCCCGACGGCGCGGGGACCGGGGAGCCGCCCGCCACGCCCGCTGGCCTGGGTGCCGGAGGAGACCGCGTCTGCTTCAACTTGGGCCGCGAGCTCTATTTCTACCCGGGCTGCTGCCGCCGCGGGAGCCAACGGGTGAGCGGCCTGCGTCGTGGTGGCCTCGGTGCTGGCAGAGAGGATAAGGCCCCCCTGAGGTGATCCAGAAGTGATAGGAGGGTCCCCGAATGGATATGGGGTTCTGAGATAGGCATCCTCGATGTGACGGACATCCCAGGGGGAAGGGTACCCAGGGGGGAATGCAGAATTCTAAAAGGTGGTGGGAGCCTGGGAGGCCCTCCGGGTGCTGGCCATGCTAGAGGTGATGGAGAATCTTGAGGTCATGCGGGATCCCCAAGTTAGGCGCGTGGGGGTTCTGGAGTGATATTTTGGAGAGATTCTGAGATGCTATGGGACCCTCCGTGATTCTGGGTGGTAGGGAGTCTACCCATGGTGGAGAATCTGGAGGTGATGCCGGCTTGAAAGTGGAGGACCCCCCTCCCCCGCCGGGTGTTGCAAGTCCGGAGGTGTTGTGGGAGGTGGGGGAATCTTGAGACTTTGGGAGCCCAGAGGTGAGGATGATTGTGGAGTTGTTGGGCATTTCGAGGTGATAGAGATCCCACAGGTATATGAAGTCTTAAGGACCACTGGGGTTCTGGAGATCTTGAGGGTCCTGGAGGAAATGAGAATCTCTGAGCTGATGGGGAGCTAGAAGTGACAAGAGCCCAAAGGGGACATCCTCAGGTGTGATGGGTATTTTTAGAGCGATGTAGGCCCCAGAGGGGATGAGACCTTGGAAGGTTATGGTGGTCCCCAAAAGCGATGGAGATCCTGAGAGCCCAGAGGGGGTGAAGGACCAAAAATATGGGGGACCGTGAGGTTTAATGCATCCATGAACTGTGATGGGGGTCCTGAGATTTAGAGACTCCAAAGTAAAGAGAATCCTGGGATGTTGGGTGTTAGAGTCCTGGGGATTTGAGTGACCCTGGGTTTGGGGGAGCTTGGAATATTGAGTTGCTAAGATCCAGGGGGAGCTGCTGAGTCTGGACGCCAGGACTGGAAAGAAATTGGAGCTCAGGGACTGTGGGGACCCCAAGCCTTGATGCTGCGGACAAGGGTGCCCCTAAAGTTAGGGGGCCCAACTTTGGGGGGAGGCACTGTGGTCTCCTGTGGGGTGGAGGGGGGGGCCACCTTCCTGTCTGTTTTTTCCTTTACCGGGTCTGTGATTTGGGTCCCCCCTTCCTGTCTGTGGTTGCCCACTCACCCATCCACCTACCCACTTCCCTTAGGGATTTAAACCTCCTTCCGTTTAGTGGTTTCCCCCAACCTCAACACCCTCTTCCTTCCTCTCAGTGGTAGAAGCTATTAACTCCTTTTCTCCCACTGCTCAAGTCCATTGACCTCAACAAGCCAATTGACAAACGGATCTATAAGGGCACCCAGCCCACCTGCCATGACTTCAACCAGTTCACTGCTGCCACGGAGACCATCTCCCTGCTGGTGGGGTTCTCAGCCGGCCAGGTGCAGTACCTGGATCTCATCAAGAAGGACACCAGCAAACTATTCAATGAAGAGGTGATTATGGGCCCCCGGGGCCTAGAAAGGCTCCCCCGTCCCATTCACCACCCACACACCATTGCCACGAGACTGCAGCTGCCTGGGGAGCAGTGGAGGCCTGAGAGGGGCAGGAGACGGGAGAGAGAGGGGACGGACTGACGGACACATGGCTGAGCTGATACCCCAGCTCGTGGGGTGTCAGCTCGTAATCACAGCTACGCCTGCTGTGCTCGGGGCCTCTGCTGTTGGCCCCGTGCCGAACACTTTACTCCTTGAGTTTTCCTCCGTGGGTTAGGGATTGCGGGGCCCGCATTGGAAGGGAGACGACTCAGGCTAGTCTCTAGTCGGGACTCGTTTGAAGCCCGAGCCCTTGATCTTCACATTCTGGGCCTGCGAGCATCAGATTCAAATCGTTGCGCCATTGACTCACTGTATGGTGTTGGGGAGGTCACCGTCCCTCCTGAGCCTCACTTTTAACTTCTCTGCAGAACGGGATTCTCATCCAGGCCTCATGGGACCATTAGCACGAAATCGCACGTGGAGGTGGCTCGGTCGTGGCTAGACATGCCGAGGAGCGACCTTAACCATGGGTGGGGGCCGCTCTCGTCCTCTGGCTTTTTCTCTCTGTTCAGAGGAAGTGTTCCGGATACACAGAATGCATGAATGGCAGAAGGGAGCGAGGGTAACAACAGTGAATGGATTAAAAATGCCCTGGCTCATCCATTCACAAAATGTTCATTGAGCATTTGGTCTGTGCCAGGCGTTGTTCTTAGCGCCGGGGATCTCACATCTTAAGTGAGCAGGACGGACCGAGGGCCCTCCCTCTGTGGAGCCTTCGTCATCCAGCTTGGGAAGCAGTTATCAATAAGTATGCGTCAGAGGTGATGAGTGCCACAGCGAGGAATCCAGCAGGGACGGGGGACGCGGAGTGCTTGGTGAGGTTTAAGTTAAGTAGGCTGGTAGGGAAAGGCCTCACTGAGGGGGGTGACATTGAAATAAAGACCTGAAGGAGGCCAGGAAGTTTTCAGGGGCAGGACAGGAGGAGTAAAGAGAACAGCTAGGGCAGAGGCCTGGCAGCAGGACCGCAGAAGGGCTGTGTGGCCAGAGCGGTTATTGAGGGGAGGGTGGGAGACGGGTCCTGAGAAATAAGCGGGAGGCACTGGTCCCTGGAGCGGCTGAAAGGTCATGGTAAAGACTTTGGCTTTCAGAGCCTTCCTCCGCCAGGGTTCATCTCAGCCGGAGAACACAGAGGGGATGTGATTCTTTTCCAACTTCTCCCCAAGAACAAGAAGCAACTGAGACGCCTGGGGAAGAAGTTAATTCAGTGTGTACAGTGGGTGCTAAGGGGCTCCAGGGCTCGGTTCTCTCCGGAACCCTGCTTGAGAACGGCCACCGTGCTGTGGGCTTTGTCGGGGAGGAGAGGGTAGGTTCTGGGTGTCAGCGAAGGATTGGTTCTGAGTTGTGAGGGGGGAAGGAGCAGAGGCGTGCGCGCAGCTGGGAGGACCGGACTGTCCCTCCGTGTGTCCAGGAAATGGTCCCCAGGCACCTGCTGTGCGCACGGGGCTGTGCTCTGTGACTAGACCAGTGAACCGCACAGACGAGGATCCCGTCCCCGGGGCAGTGGGTGTTCTGCGACTCCGCCTCTTGTGAAGCCCGACAGTAAAGACAGAGAAGGGGGTTGGACACGTGAGGAGAGTCCTCTGAGAGGCGGGACTGTCCCCTCGCCAGAGACGGGACACCAAGGCTCCGTGGAGCGCCCCGGGGCTGCCTCACAGGCCGCCCTTCCTTTGCGTCCAGCCCTCGCCCTCAGTGTGGGGGGGGCACTCCCCGAGGAGGTCCGGGCCGCTTTGGGGCGCCGGGCTGGGGAGGAGGTCGGCCACGAGCGGACCGCCCTCCCCAGCCCCCGCCGTCTGTTCCGGCAGCGGCTGATCGACAAGACCAAGGTGACCTATCTGAAGTGGCTGCCCGAGTCGGAGAGCCTGTTCCTGGCCTCGCACGCCAGCGGCCACCTGTACCTGTACAACGTCAGCCACCCGTGCGCCTCGGCCCCGCCCCAGTACAGCCTGCTGAAGCAGGGCGAGGGCTTCGCCGTCTACGCCGCCAAGAGCAAGGCGCCCCGCAACCCGCTGGCCAAGTGGGCGGTGGGCGAGGGGCCCCTCAACGAGTTTGCCTTCTCGCCCGACGGCCGGCACCTGGCCTGCGTCAGCCAGGACGGCTGCCTGCGCGTCTTCCACTTCGACTCCATGCTCCTGCGGGGGCTCATGAAGAGCTACTTTGGGGGCCTGCTGTGCGTGTGCTGGAGCCCCGACGGCCGCTACGTCGTGACGGGCGGCGAAGATGACCTGGTCACCGTGTGGTCCTTCGCCGAGGGCCGGGTGGTGGCCCGAGGCCACGGCCACAAGTCCTGGGTCAACGCTGTGGCCTTCGACCCCTACACCACGAGGGCCGAGGAGGCGGCGACGGCCGGCGGCGATGGGGAGCGGAGCGGCGAGGAGGAGGAGGAAGAGGAGCCTGACGCCGGGGGCACAGGGTCGGGCGGGGGAGCCCCCCTCTCCCCACTGCCCAAGGCCGGCCCCATCACCTACCGCTTCGGCTCGGCCGGCCAGGACACGCAGTTCTGCCTGTGGGACCTCACTGAAGACGTGCTTTACCCCCACCCGCCGCTGGCCCGCACCCGCACCCTCCCTGGCACGCCTGGCACCACGCCCCCCGCCGCCAGCAGCTCCCGGGGCGCCGAGCCCGGCCCCGGCCCCCTGCCCCGCTCCCTGTCCCGCTCCAACAGCCTCCCGCACCCAGCAGGCAGTGGCAAGGCCGGCGGCCCGGGCGCCGCGACCGAGCCGGGCACGCCGTTCAGCATCGGCCGCTTTGCCACGCTCACGCTGCAGGAGCGGCGGGACCGGGGGTCAGAGAAAGAGCACAAGCGCTACCACAGCCTCGGCAACATCAGCCGCGGGGGCGGGGGCGGCGGGGGCAGCAGCGGCGGCGGGGACAAGCCCAGCGGCCCTGCCCCCCGCAGCCGGCTGGACCCAGCCAAGGTGCTGGGCACCGCGCTGTGCCCGCGCATCCATGAGGTGCCCCTGCTTGAGCCCCTGGTGTGCAAGAAGATCGCCCAGGAGCGGCTCACCGTCCTCCTCTTTCTGGAGGACTGCATCATCACCGCCTGCCAGGAGGGCCTCATCTGTACCTGGGCCCGGCCGGGCAAGGCGGTGAGTAGCCCCACGCCGGCCTCCCCCGGGCCGAGGGAGAGGCGGGCGGCGGCAGGGGGGCTTGTCGCAGTCAGAGCCTTTAGCCCTGGGGGTTGAGGGGAAGCCAGGGAAGTCTTAGTGTCCCATAGCAAGACTTTTCGGATCTTAGAGTATCGGGCTTCTAGAACTCTCCATGGCAGCAGAGAGAGAGAGAGGGCTGGGTGGAAGAGACAGCTGGGAGTGCTGAGGACCGGGGCCAGCTAGCTGACGGCCCGTGGGTCTGGCACAGCCAGGCCTTTTCCCTTGTCACTCGAAGCCGAATCTGTGTTTGTAAGGGACATAACGATTTGTGAGTTGTGAAACCCTTTGAATAATGCGAGTCAGATTCTGTGGGCAGCCCCGAGCCTGGGGGCCTGCCTTCCAGCCTAGATCTCGGACTCTGGATCTGAGCCCACCTCTAGAGTCCCAGCTCGGGTTCCAGGGCTGCTCGCTGTGTGACCTTGGGCAAGTCGCCGCTCCTTGCTGACCTCCGTCACCTCTTAGGGAGCCTTGAAGGTGGGGGGGGGGTGGACAGGTCCACCTCCTGGGGTAGCAGTGGGGTTCAGGAAGGTCGCGGTGGGGAAGATCCCAGTTGGGGAGCATGGGCCTAGCGCCTTCCGTCTTCGGGGCTCTTGTCCCAGAGGGCTCAGCCCCACGGGCTTTGGGCTTGTGTGCCCGAGATGCTAGGTCTGAGCCTGGGGAGCAGGTTTAGAAGGATAGGGTCTTGAATCCTTAGAACATCCTAACAGCCTCAGAGGCAGGGTCTTTGGGATTTGGGGAGTCTGGCAAGTCCTGAAAGAGACCCCTCTATCTCCCTAGTTCACAGACGAGGAGGCCGAGGCCCAGACAGGGGAAGGAAGTTGGCCCAGGTCACCCAGCAAGTCAGTGGTAGAGGTAGGATTGTCCCTGAGTTCTCTCCCCCTCACCCCACTCCCCCCCAGTCAGAAAGGACCCTGAGTTCTCCCCATCCTCTCCCCCCCGCCCCCCTCTGTGCTCAGGACCACCCGAGGACTTTAATTATTGTCCAGGAGCGCTGCCTGCAGGGCTGGGGACGCTAGCGGGGTGGGGAGTTCCCGGCGCAGAGCAGTGGCCTCTGTCCAGGGGGGCGCTGGGGGTGGACTGAAGGGCAAGGCCAGGGCGGCAGGCGCCTTGGGGGAATCCAGGCTGGCTCCCTCCCTGCAGGACTGGTGGGAGCCCCGGGCGGTCTCTAACCCTCCTGTCTCCCCTCTCATCTTCCCCAGGGTATCTCCTCCCAACCAGGCAACTCCCCGAGCGGCACAGTGGTGTGAAGCCGTGGATGTCGGGGTTCCCCCCACCACGCCCCCCGCCTCCTAGCCATAACCCTCCCGCTGACCTCATGGATCAACGTATTAATGAGACTAACCATGACGGATGGACTGCTCCAGTCCCTTGCCCTGCACAGATTTGGGGGTCAGAGGGTCCCCTAGACCGGCCCACACACTTGGGGTGATGTAGTGGCCCGTGTGGCCTCAGCCTTGTCCCCGCCCACTGCCAAGTACAATGACCCCTTCCTCTGAAACATCAGTGTTCGCCTCATCCCTGTCCCCCGCATGTGACTGGTCGCTCCTGGGGCAGAGACTCCCCGCCCACAAGCTCTGCGGTGTGCCCCTCATCCCTGGGGGCAGGGCCGGGGTAGCCCACCCCTCCCCTGGCCTCCACCCTGCCCTTGCTGTTGTTCGTGCTTTTGAAGAGTTAAATTATGGAAGCCCCTCGGGGCCCTCCCTGTCCCCCAGGACCTCTTATTTATACTAAAGTGCCCTGTTTTCACAGCGTCTCTGTTCCCTTCCGGGAGGCGTGGAGGGAGTGTGTATGCATTTTTGCTGCAGTCCTAGAATCCCGGCTACTTCCACGAAAGGAGGAGTTAGGCCCTGCCTCTCCCTGACCCGGTCCCCTCCCTGCTTGGTTCTCATAGCAGGAGGAGCCCAAGAAAGGCCGGAGGAGGGAGGGACTCAGGGCACACAGCTGGTGGGCCCCTCGCCTGCCAGGCCCCCAAACTCTGGAGGAAAGAGGGCCGCCAGGGCCCCCTCCCCAGCTTGGAAGTGCCCCAACTGTCCAGGTCAGATACTGGGGGCACAGGGGCCTGCCTGGATGGGTCCCCCACGTAGCTCCTGAGGTGGCCTCCTGCCACCTGGCCTCAGGTGTCCGGAGCCATCGGAGCCATCGGGAGACCATGGTTTCCTCCGGGAGCGTGCGCTCCACCCCTGCCGAGAACACCGAAAATCCCTCCTGGCTGGCTCTCCCGAGCTGCAGGGAGGGGTGTCTTCCCGCTCTGCCCTCCACCCCCCGAAATGTTTCTGTTTCTAATCCTAGCCCGGGCAGGAATGTGGCTGTGCGGCCAGGGTCCAAGGAGCTATTTTGGGGGCTCCTTTGCCTCCCCCAGGCTTTGGCCAGTGGGTCACCCCTGGTCCTGGCTCTTGAGGGCCTCCTTTCCCAATTCTTCGCTCACCACCCCTTCCCCACCTCCTGCCAAAAAAAAAAAAAAAAAAAAAAAAGCCAGTGTAAAGCAGAGGGCCTGCGGGCTAAATTTAAACCGTCCCAAAGTCTGAATCCACGTCTGAGTCACCCGTGAAGCTGCCCTGGCCTCCTGCCCCCGCCTCTCCCCAGGCCTCCCCCTTGCTCCCCCACCCCAATTCCAGGGCTTGAGAGGGGTGTCACCCGATCATCCTGAACCTCAATTGGCCCCCGCAGGATGGGAGGGATCATCTTTGGCCTCTGCCACACCTGTAGCTGCCTCTGGGCTCCGCCTTTTTGGGGGGCAGGCTTTGTCCGAGAGTTGAGATTCTCCACCCCCCATCTCACACTGACGCGTCCTGAGGGGCCCTGGCAGGAGGGAGTTGGGGGGCCTGGCTCTGGAGGGGTTAAGGCCGGGAGGCGGGAGGGGGCTGGACCGAGGGGTGGGGAGAAGGGGAGGAGGCCGAAGCAGCAGCGGAGAGAAGTGGCCAGAGAGGCCCAGGGGACAGCCAGGGACAGGCAGACATGCAGCCCGAGCCCCGAGGCCTGGACAGGGGCTGCTGGGCCCCGTGACGGGAGGACCCCGAGCCCCTGGCCCGGGGAGGGGGCCATGGTGCTGCCTGCCCGACATGTCAGCCGAGGTGCGGCTGAGCCGGCTCCAGCAGCTGGTGCTAGACCCTGGCTTCCTGGGGCTGGAGCCCCTGCTCGACCTTCTCCTGGGCGTCCACCAGGAGCTGGGGGCCTCCGACCTGGCCCAGGACAAGTATGTGGCCGACTTCTTGCAGTGGGGTGAGTGCCCGCCTCATGGGTGCCCCGGGCTGGGGGGTGGGGGGGGGCAGGGCAGAGGCAGAAGATGGGGAATCGGGCCCAGGGGCTGAGAGTTGGGGGCCAGGTGGACGTGGGAGGGCCTCCCACTCAGGAGCCCGCAACTTGGTCCTGGGTCCTAGGGTGCCGCACCCCTACCCCTGGGCCAGCCTGGCAGGTCAGGCCGGGGTCGGCAGAGGCTAGGGCAGCCATGACTCAGAGCCGTGACCCGGGAGCCGTGGTAGGCTGGACTGGGCACAGCTTCCTGCGGTCCTGCTGTACCCCCTCCCCAAGGTCTAGGTCTAGGGACATGCTGGGAGCCCCGTGTCGTGGGACCCAGCCCGCCCCCCATGAAAATGGGCCCCATGGCTTTATCCTGGTCTCCCAGAGCACAGGGGCAGGCAGAAGGGACAACACGGGGCAGCTGCCAGGGGCGCGGCCGAGAGGCAGGTGTTCGGCGCCAGCCTCTCCAGCTGCCCCAACAGGTGCCCAGGCGCTGGGAGGGTGCGGTGACTCAGGCCTTGGGGGAGAAGCAGCTCTGCAGACAGGCGCCACCCAGCACCCCCCACCCCCTGGATGGCAGAGGAACACTTTAGGGTTCTGCATGTGCCCACTTTCTAGGGTCTGGCCGCCCCTTCCCCAGCCCTGGCCCCACTTGTCTGCACGGGGCAGCCTTGACTCCCCTCCAGCCCCCAGGCCCCTCTTCGCATGACTTCTGACCTTCCGGCTCTCGCACAAAGTCCCTTCTGGCCAGGTCTTCCCCTGAGACCGTTCTGGAAGGAAGATGCTTCCCTCAGCCTCCGGCCTTGTCTGCCTCCGCCCCTCCTCCACCCCAGCACTCCCGCTCTCTGGGTCTCTTGGTTTTCTGTCACTCTGACACTCTGCCCCTGCCACCGGCTTGTGCCTCAGTGGCTTGCACTCGGTCCTTGTATGTCTCTGTCTCTTTGCCTCCCCGTCTCCTTCGTTTCTGGTGTTCATCTCTTTCTGACCCAGGCCTCGCTCCCGTCCCTCCCATTTCGCAGATGGGAAGGTGGAGACCAGAGGCCAGGCCACTCAGGCCCTGGAAGAACTTTCTCCCCGCCTCCCCCGGTCCTTAGTAACTCTCTCAGCCCTGATTTTGCAGAGCGGGAGGTTGAGCGAGCTGGGTAAACTGAGCCCTGAGCTGGGGGGCAGGGGTCTGGTTCTCCTGGAAGGAGCACTCCTTTTGTGGCCTGAGCGGTATCCTGCGGCCCCTCCCCTGCCAGGCCGCCTGGGCGGGGGAGGGGGCCTGGGTTCCTGCTGCCTTAAAAGGGCTCAACATCTTGGCTCTCTCCTCCCTCCCCCGTCCTGGGCCCTGGCTGGTTCTTCCCTGCGGCCCGCTCTCCCCGTCGTGGGGGCCCATCTCTGGCTGCCGTAGCCCACTCTGTCTCCCCTTACTCTCATTTGAACCCGTCCCTCTCTCTTTCCTGCCTCTCAAGTCCCCAGCGCCCTCCACTTCCCGGGCCTCCCTCTCCCTGTGCCCCTGCATTCCCTCTGCCTGGGCCTTCCCCTCCCTCTACCTACCCTCTTTAACATCCCTAGCTGTAGGACCTCAGCCAACCTCTGCACCATCTGAGCCACGATCTCCCCACCTGTGAATGAGGGGTGACTGAAGGAAGGCCTCCTCCTGGGGTTGAGGACAGAGCGCATATACTAGAGCCTGGAATTTGGGTCCATACTGGCTTTGTTTTCCTCTTCTGTTCCCCCTGGGGGCCCCGTCCCCAAATCCAGCGTTCACCAAAGTATGGTCCAAAGCCATCAGCATCTAAACCTGGAGGTTCTGGACTAAACAACCTTCCAGGGCGGGATCTGAGACGGACTGAGAAGCCTGGGGTGGGCCTGGCAGGCGCTCCCACTCCCAGTGGGAGTAGGGGTGGGGCCTGAAGCTCAGGGGGCCCTAAGGACTGGGCCTTATCCCATCTTCTTCAGAGCCTCCCTTCCCCAGAGCCCGCCCTCTCCACCTGCACCCACTAGAGCTCCTCTGGCCCAGTGCCCTCCCCGAAAAGGGGTTCCTCAGGCGTCCCACCTTTTTCTCTGCAGGAGGGGAATTCAGGGGTCCCCAAAACTTCACAGTGTTTTTGTGGGGAAGACTTTGGGAGGCTGACAGTCCTAGGAAAGAGACAGAGAGAGGAGAGAACAAGGGACAGAGGAGACGGAGGGACAGAGGGGGGGGAGACTGAGGGACAGAGGGTGGGACTTCCTCCTGTCCCTAGTGTCAATCCCAGTTACCCTCGGTCTCACCCTCCCCCCCGCCCCCCAGTGGAGCCCATCGCGGCGAGGCTTAAGGAGGCCCGACTACAGAGGGATGACTTCGAGATTCTGAAGGTGATCGGACGCGGGGCGTTCAGCGAGGTGAGCCTCGAGCGGCGTCTGCAGCTCGGCGGAGCAGGGGAGGCGACTTTCCGCGCAGTGGGCGGGCCCCAGGGGGTTGGGGCGGGACCTTAGAAATTGATGAATGACTGAGTTGAGAAAACCTACACCAGCCGGACAGGGGCGGGGCTTGAGGCCAGTGGGCGTGGTGTTAACTGTGGGGCGGGGCCACGAGTGTTTTAGGGATGGAGTCCAATCTGGGCGAGCCCGCGTGTTTGCCCTGCCACCCTGCTTCCGTGTCACCCTGTTTCGGCCTTCAGGTAGCGGTGGTGAAGATGAAGCAGACGGGCCAGGTGTATGCCATGAAGATCATGAATAAATGGGACATGCTGAAGAGGGGCGAGGTAAGGGCCGGGGCCGGAAGTGCAGGGCACTAGGGTTACCACCCCCTCCCGGGCCGCCAGCCGCTTCAGTGCCTCTGGGGGCCCCCGCAGGTGTCGTGCTTCCGCGAAGAGAGGGATGTGTTGGTGAATGGGGACCGGCGCTGGATCACTGAGCTGCACTTCGCTTTCCAGGATGAGAACTACTTGGTGAGCCCCAGGCTGGTGGGGACTAGGGAGACGGACCCCGACCCCGAGGCTGTCAGTGAACGAGGTGGGGTCAGGGAGATGTTCTAGGCTTGGGGAGCTGCCTCGAAATGGCAGCGGCATCTCTGGGGGTGGTAGGAGTTGGCCTTTCTTTCCCGGGATGGGAGATGTCCCTCACCGCTCCTTTCCTGGGCTGATTCCAGAGGACTCTAAAGATTCCACCGTCGCAGGTGGAGCAGGATTTCTCACCTGGACTGGGATAGCTCTCTACAATCTATCGGGGGCCCCTGGACAGGGTATTTAGGCTGTGTACTTTGGGCACTGGAAGGTTTCTGGGCTCTCTTTCCCCCGCTTTCTGTCCAGTGACACCCTGGGAGAATTAGGTTTGGGGGAGGAGTGTCTCTGGTTTGGCCTGGGAGATCTCTTGGGCTCTCTTGGGGCTGGGGCTACAGGGTCTCTGCCCAGGGATGGGGCATCTGCGGGAGTCTTTGTCCGGGGCTCTCAGCGGTCAGTGCCCAGGGGTGCGACTGACTCCCCCCACCCCATGACGCGCCCCCTGCCAGTACCTGGTCATGGAGTACTACGTGGGCGGGGACCTGCTAACGCTGCTGAGCAAGTTTGGGGAGCGGATCCCGGCTGAAATGGCGCGCTTCTATCTGGCCGAGATTGTCATGGCCATAGACTCAGTTCACCGGCTGGGCTACGTACACAGGTGGGCGCAGCGGGGGCTGAGGGGCGGAGGGGCGGAGGGGCGGAGGGGCGGAGGGGCGGGGGCTGAGGGCAGGCCCCAGTGAAGGAAAGCAAAAGTTGCAGCCGGGCAGGGGGCAGGGTACCACCAAGGTTGGAGCTCAGAGAGGGCGGGGCCTAGAGAGGGACCTCATTGGTGGGGACCACTGGGGACAGGGCCAGAGGGTTCAGATTTCAGAATCCCCTAAGGGGGGGCGCAGTAGGAGAGCATGGTCCCTAAGAGGGTGGGGAGCCTGGTGAATGAATGGAGGGAGGCTCCCTTATCCCACCCCCGCCTTCCATTTGCACAGGGACATCAAACCCGACAACATCCTACTGGACCGCTGCGGCCACATCCGTTTAGCGGACTTCGGCTCCTGCCTCAAGTTGCGGGCCGACGGAACGGTGAGCGGTGCGGTGCGCCGTGCCGCTTCGCGCATCTCGGGCAGCCAAAGAGGAGTGAGGTCAGGTGGGGGAGCGGAAGTGCAGTGGTGCGGCGGGGCTGAGGCCCACCTGTAGGGTTAGGGTGGGGGCGCGACCAGATTTGGAGGGGAAAAGAGATGGAGGGCCCCTACACTAAATTTGTGAGTGGCTCGGGGTTAGCACAGGCAAGGGGAGGACCAAGCACTCCCTGCGCGGTTGAGAGGGGCGGGGCCAGAGCCTGGAGGGGTGGGGCCGAGCCCTGCTCTACACCTTTTGGCTCAGGTGCGGTCGCTGGTGGCTGTGGGCACCCCGGACTACTTGTCCCCCGAGATCCTGCAGGCGGTGGGCGGCGGGCCCGGGACGGGCAGCTATGGGCCCGAGTGCGACTGGTGGGCGCTGGGAGTGTTCGCCTATGAAATGTTCTACGGGCAGACGCCCTTCTACGCCGACTCCACGGCTGAGACCTACGGCAAGATCGTGCACTACAAGGTGAGCCCGGCCAGAGGCAGCCCTGATCTCCCTCCCACATCTTGCCAAGCTAACGTCCTACGCCCTCCCTCTCCCTCGGGCAGGAGCACCTGTCTCTACCGCTGGCCGATGCGGGGGTCCCTGAGGAGGCTCGAGACCTCATCCAGCAGCTGCTGTGTCCGCCTGAGACGCGGCTGGGCCGGGCCGGAGCAGGTGATTTCCAGAATCATCCTTTTTTCTTTGGCCTTGACTGGGACGCTCTCCGAGACAGCGTGCCCCCTTTTACGCCGGATTTTGAGGGTGCCACTGACACGTGCAACTTCGATGTGGTGGAAGACGGGCTCACTGCCATGGTGAGCGGGGGCGGGGTAGGTACCTGCGACCCCTGCTGGGCAGAGGGTATTCCTCCCCACCCAATCCCTCATCCATAAAGTTGGGCTTAGAATAGAATCCATCTCCTGGGGTCTTGAAATCATTCCTCCCCCAGAGCACCTGCTCTGTGCCTGGCCAGTGCTGGGAACCCAGCGGTGACCTGGATTCACAGTCCGGTGGGGAACACAGACTGGTCCCCAGATGACTCCCCAGAAAGTTCCGGAATGAGACGGGGAGGACGGGGGGCGGGGCTCCTGACCCAGCATGGAAAGTCTTGGAGGGCTTCCTGGAGGAGATGCTATTTGAGCTGAGACCTGGAGGGATGAGAAGCCGAGAGGCAGGAAAGCACCGTGGTGCAGAGGAATCTCTCTTAGGCCATCTCTGTCTCAACTGTGACACAAGCTCTCCCGAGCGCGAGTTCAGCCCGGGTGCCCTCATGCCAGGTGCTGCTGGGGACACACAGGGACCAAGCCAGCCCCTGCCCTCATGCACTTACAGCCCTGAGAAGCATATAATTACAGCGTGGGGAGTGCCCCGAGGGGAGCCTCAGGATACAGTGAGAGAAGACGAGGGAGGGGCCATTTGAGATAGTGGGAGCAGGTATTTAAGCCCAGACTGGGAAGGGCCAGGGACCAGGCCTGACAAGCCCAGGTCACTCCACATCTGTGTTTCTCTTGTATAGGAGACGCTGTCGGACATGCGGGAAGGCATGCCGCTGGGGGTCCACCTGCCGTTCGTGGGCTACTCCTATTCCTGCATGGCCCTCAGGTAGGCACTGCCCCAGGGCAGCCTGTGAGGAGTATGCCGCTCCTGCCAGCCTCCAGAGGCCCCGGGAGGCTGCCCAGGGGCGCCCAGTCGAATTGCAGGATCGATCTTGGAACTTTCCTGCCTTGAGACCATGGACTATTAGGAGTCCAGAGACATAGGACCTTAAAATCTCAGACTCTCAGACTTAAAATCTCACATAAGTACTGTGAGATTTTAGATGAAGTTATAAAACCTCAGAGCAACAGACTCGGCCTTCCGGAATCTTCCAACCTTCCACTTTCAGATTTCTAGTACAGTCATGGGACCTCAGAACCTTAGAAATTAAGTTTAGAATTTCTAAATTGATCTTAAAAGGATACAAACTCATTGAATCACTCTTATAACCATAAAGCCTTTAAAAAACATTAATTATACAAATAATACCTTGCTTGTCACAAGTGAATTAGAAAATGCAGACCGGGAAAAGGAAGCCCATCATCAGGGACAGTCCCTGCCTCATATACCCACACACACATCCTTGATAACTATGAGAACGCGATGTGGTCTAACCTATTTTGTTAACAGACAATGTATTGCAAATGCCAATTTAAAAAAAAATTTTTTTAGTGCTCGCTTCGGCAGCACATATACTAAAAATTTTTTTTTTTTAATTTTAAAAAGACTTTATTTTAGAGAGAGAGAGAGAGAGAGCACGTGTGAGCACAAGCAGGGGGAGGGCCAGAGGGAGAGGGACAAGGAGACTCCCCACTGAGCAGGGAGCCCCACGTGTGGGGCTTGATCCCAGGACTCTGAGATCATGACCTGAGCCGAATTGCAGACGCCTAACCGACTGAGCCACCCAGGCGCCCCGCAAATGCCATTTCTTACCATGAATGAGCAACAGCCTGAACCATTGTGCAGTATGCTCCTCACTGGGTGGTCAGGACTCAGTTGGTCCATCTCTGTTATAACCTAGGCCGGAGGAACGGCAGCAGCTTGGTCTCCCCGCTCGCCCAGGCTC
>CM053620.1:39722957-39781335 GCA_028646535.1 Procyon lotor | reverse complement strand
GAGCTCCAGGAGGCCCTGGAGGAGGAGGTGCTTACACGGCAGAGCCTGAGCCGGGAGCTGGAGGCCATCCGCACAGCTAACCAGAACTTTGCCAGGTCGGGGTCGGGGCGCCCGGGCCGGTCTCTGCCGCCGGCAGCCTGTCTCTCTCGGGTCCCGGAGGGCTCACGGTCTTCTGCTCCCCGCAGTCAGCTCCGTGAGGCCGAGGCCCGGAACCGAGACCTGGAGGCGCACGTTCGGCAGCTGCAGGAGCGGATGGAGCTGCTGCAGGCCGGGGGAGACGCAGGCGAGTCCCTCATGCGTCCCTTTCCTGAGGGCAACGGGGGGAGGGGACCGCGGTGTGTGTGGACACCTGGGGGCGGGCGAGGGGCCCAGGCTGGGGCACGCCGCGCCACCGCCCTCCTCCGTCCCTCCACGCGCCCTATGCCTCTCTCTTCTCCTTCCAGCTGTCACGGGGGTCCCCAGTCCCCGGGCCACGGATCCACCTTCCCATGTAAGACCCCTCTTTTTCCCCTTGTATCAAGCCTGCTGGCCCCTCTGCAGACCCCGCCCCTGTCTCCCCGCCCAGATTTAGGGATCACCCTAACTCTTGGGGGTTCTAGGCAGCAAGCACCCTCCATTCAGCCCCACGTCTACCAGATACCCCTCGGTCCAGGCCTCTAACCACATCCCGTCTAGGATCTCCCTTCGATCCCTTCCCCGACTCCCTCCGCTGTCTCTCGCCCCCTGCCGAGAGCGGCCGGGCCGGGCTGGGCTCCGATCGGGTCACCTGTCCCTTCTCTCTCCAGCTAGATGGCCCCCCGGCCGTGGCTCTGGGCCAATGCCCGCTGGTGGGGCCAGGCCCCATGCACCGCCGCCACCTGCTGCTCCCTGCCAGGGTACGTCCGGCTGCTCACGCCCGCCCGCCGCCGCGCCCCCTCCTCGCTCCACGTACCCCCAGGCCGCCTCTGCTTAGCTGCGCCTCTGTCGCGCGGGGCCCGCCGCGGGGAGGGAGGGTGCCCGGGCAGCCAATCAGCACAGGCCGCTAGGAAGCAGCCAGTGGCGAGTTCGGACAAGACTTGCGGCTTGCCAGCGGACCAACCGCAGCTGCCCGCGGGGGCGGGGCTGAGTGATGGCGGAGTAGGCGTGGCGAGTCCCAGGAGCCAATCGATGGGCCGTGCCGCGGGGACCTGATCCCGCCCTCTTTTCCGCAGGTCCCTAAGCCTGACCTATCGGAGGCGCGTTCCCTGCTCCTGTTCGCCGTTGCTCTGGCTGCTGCCGCCGCCGTGGGCTGCACTGGGTTGGTGGCCTGCGCCGACCATCTCGCCCCGGTCTGGCGCCACCCAGGAGCCGCCTTCGCCCCCTGAACCCTAGAAGCCCAAGCCGGAGGGTTGGGTGACCTGGGCATCGCCCAGAAGCCTCTCCCACCGCCTCCGCGTTCACACGGCTCCAAGCGTGGGTCTCCCCCCCAGCTCCAGCCCTGTGATCCGGGCCCGCCCCCTGGCGGCCGGGGAGGGAGGAGCCGGGCGCGCGGTCTGAGCACGGCGCTCCGGGTAGGCTAGTGACCGGGAATGCTGCAGCTGCTGCCGGGGGGAATCGCAGACCACTTCCTGCGGCCCCGACATGGATGGGCAAACTGCGATCTAGAGAAGGCAGCCGGGCCAGGGCTCGGCCATCGGTTTTTCACCCTCCCCGCCTCCCCACTGCCCCCACCGGCTCGCAGACCACAAATCTTTGTGCATGAGGCCCCGCTATGCCGGGAACGTCCTCTTCCCGCGGCGAACGTCTAGTGCGAGCTCCGCCCGCTCTCTCGGGAACCTTGTGCTTTTGCCAGTCCCGCTTTTTCGGGGACTCCCGCGCCCTCCTCACGTGAGCTGCTCTCGGAGCCACAGCAGACTCCGCCCGCCTCGGCAGTTTGGGTATTTATTGACCTATCCTCCGACCCGCTTACAGGCTCCAGGACCCCAGCGCCCTAATCCACGTTTTGGATGCACTGAGACCCCGACATTCCTCAGTATTTATTGTCTCTCCCCACCTAGGACCCCACCCCCGATCCTCGCGAATAAAAAGCCCTCCCGTCTGCCCAAAGCTCAGAACTCCTGGGTGTCCGCTCTCTTTGCGTTGCGGGAAGGAGGCCGCCCATGGAGCCAATCGGAAGGCGAGTGGAGGCGGCCAATGGCCTGGCGGGAAGCTAGCGGGCCGCAGAGCTGACGAATCAGGGCTGGGGTGGGGGTGGGGACGCTGGGAGGCGTGACCTCGGCATCCGGCCAATGGGAGATGGCTAGCGAGCCACCAGGAGGCACCGCCCCCTGTCCAGCTGTGGACCAGCTGTGCCACCCGCTCGCCGGGAGGAAGGGGGCTGGGCCGGCTGCGCGCGCCATCCTCCTATCACTGCGCCTGCGCGGGCTACGCGCCTAGGTTCCAGAGACTTGCTCAAGAAAAGTTGCTGCAAACTTTCTAGCCCGTTTCCCCCGCCCCTTCTCCCGGCCAGACCCGCCCCCCTGCGGAGCCGGGAATTCCGAGGGGCGGAGCGCAGGCGGAGATGGGGCGTGGGGGGGCCTTCAGAGGACTCTGGAGACGGAGGCGTGCAGAAGCTTAGTCTCGGGGCGGAGGTGGCTTCGCGCCCTTAGCGCTCCCGGACGGCCCGTTACCTTCTCCGTTGTCCCGATGGGGAAACTGAGGCCCTGGGCCTGAGGCACACGCGGGGGGAGGCAAAAAAGCGCGGCCTGAGGCGAAGGGAAAACAAAAGGAGAATCACGGACAGGCGGGGAGGGGGGCGGGCACTCACACAGACACTGGGACCGAGACCCAAGTGGAGAGCTGGGCCTGGCATTGCTGGGGGAGACGCGGGGTCGGCGCGGGGGAGAAGATCGGGAAGCGCGAAGGGGAGGGCGGAGAGGGGGGACGGGCGGGGGAGGGGGCTGGGGAAAGCCCGAGGGAGGAGGAGAAGGAGGGAGGAACTTCCCAAAGTTGCAAAACATGGCTACCTTGCCTGCGGAGCCGAGCGCGGGGCCGGCGGCTGGGGGGGAGGCGGTGGCGGCGGCGGCGGCGACCGAAGAAGAGGAGGAGGAAGCGCGCCAGCTCCTGCAGACTTTGCAGGCGGCCGAGGGTGAGGCGGCGGCCGCGGCCGGGGCCGGGGCGGGCGAAGCGGCGTCGGGAGCGGAGGGCCCGGGATCCCCGGGCGTCCCCGGGTCGCCCCCCGAGGCCGCTGCCGAGCCGCCCACGGGCCTCCGCTTCTCCCCGGAGCAGGTGGCGTGCGTTTGCGAGGCGCTGCTACAGGCGGGCCACGCCGGCCGCTTGAGCCGCTTCCTGGGCGCACTGCCCCCGGCCGAGCGCCTACGTGGCAGCGATCCGGTGCTGCGCGCTCGGGCCCTGGTGGCCTTCCAGCGGGGCGAGTACGCCGAGCTCTACCGGCTGCTCGAGAGCCGCCCCTTCCCCGCCGCCCACCACGCCTTTCTGCAGGACCTCTACCTGCGCGCGCGCTACCACGAGGCCGAGCGGGCCCGCGGCCGCGCGCTGGGCGCAGTGGACAAGTACCGTCTGCGCAAGAAGTTCCCGCTGCCCAAGACCATATGGGACGGCGAGGAGACCGTCTACTGCTTCAAGGAGCGCTCCCGCGCCGCGCTCAAGGCCTGCTATCGCGGCAACCGCTACCCTACGCCGGACGAGAAGCGCCGCCTGGCCACGCTCACCGGCCTCTCGCTCACGCAGGTCAGCAACTGGTTCAAGAACCGGCGACAGCGCGATCGGACCGGGGGCGGCGGCGGCGCGCCTTGCAAGAGGTGAGGGGAACCCGGGCGGCGCAAGTCCCGCTTTCCCGGGGACGTGCTACCCACCAGCTCCCCTCTCCCCCGTGCCCACGGCCCGAGTCAGCGCGCCGAGCTCCTGGGACACCTCCGGCTCACTCTTTCGGGTGCCCCCCAGGGCGCGGGGAATACGTGTGGGCGGAACAGGCCCACGCCCCGGGCCCTCCCCCCGACCCCGCAGCTCCAGTCGCGGAGGCTGGGAGACCTCCCTCTGCTCCGCTCAGAGCTCCGTCCCCAGTCCCATCCGTGTTCGTGGCTGCGGGGGAGGCAGTGAGAAAATGGGGGGCTGCGGAAAGGGGGACGGGCCCTGGTCCACCCACTCGGCGTGGGGGCGTCTTTCACGCTCCGGGGCTGCCGGGCCTTTCCCCGACTGTGTCTCTTCCTCACCCCCCCACCCCACCCTCGGGGCCCAAACAGCGTGGTCCGTCGTCTGTCTTTGTTGTGAAACGTGAACCTTCCCCAGCTCCGATTTCCCTGTAACCCAAGCCCTTCCCCTCCCACCCTGCGCGCCGGCCTCTCACTCCCTTTTCTGACGCCGGCGGGGTTGGAGGCGGGGGGAGAGGCCCCGGGAACTGAGCGGGCGGCTGCCTCTCCACTCCGGGAAGACGCCGGGCTGCTTTCAGCCCGACCCAGGGGACCCAGCGGCCGCTGTGCTGCCCAGTGCTCAGCCTCTGAGGCCAGGAGGCCGAGGAGGTGGGGCAGGAGGGCCTCCTACTTCCGATGAGGCCAGGTTTAGCTTTTAGAGAGAGGTATCAATGCTGGATTTGCAGAGGATCTGTTCTTGGGAGTCCTTGGGTAGTCTCAGGAGGTCTCATAACCCACCCCCAATCTTCCTGCTCCGAAAGTTTGGGCTGGGGCAAGATGGGGAGGGAGCGGTCGGCCGGTGCTCCTGTGGGCGGCTTGCCGGCCAGTGGAAACTGGGCGTTCAGGGCCACAGCTCACAATCCTTTCTCTGGCCAGCGAGTCTGACGGGAACCCCACCACCGAGGATGAGTCCAGCCGCAGTCCCGAGGACCTGGAGAGGGGGGTGGCTCCGGTGGCCGCGGAGGCCCCTGCCCAGGGCTCTATATTTCTGGCCGGGACGGCCCCTCCTGCGCCCTGCCCTGCCTCCTCCTCCATCCTGGTGAATGGGAGCTTCCTGGCGGCGGGCAGCTCTCCCGCCGTGCTCCTCAATGGCAGCCCTGTCATCATCAACAGCCTGGCCCTCGGGGAGGCCTCCAGCCTGGGCCCCCTGCTGCTCACGGGTGGCAGTGGCGCCCCTCCGCCACAGCAGCCCGGGCCCCAGGGCGCCAGTGAGGGCAAGGCCTCCCTGGTCCTGGACCCTCAGACCGGGGAGGTGCGGCTAGAGGAGGCTCAGCCCGACACCGCCGCTGAGACCAAGGAGGCCCAGGTGGCTGCCCCGGGACCGGCCGGAGAGGAGGCTTCGGGGCCTCTGCCCCAGGTGGTGCCCGGCCCCCCACCTGCTGCCCCCTTTCCTCTGCCTCCAGGACCGGTGCCCTCTGTGGCTGCTCCGCAGGTGGTGCCCCTTTCCCCACCCCCTGGGTACCCTGCAGGCCTGGGCCCCGCGTCCCCACTGCTGAACCTGCCCCAGGTGGTGCCCACCTCGCAGGTGGTGACCCTGCCCCAGGCGGTGGGGCCGCTGCAGCTGTTAGCCGCCGGGCCAGGCAGCCCCGTGAAGGTGGCAGCCGCCACGGGCCCGGCCAACGTGCACCTGATAAACTCCGGGGTGGGCGTGACGGCCCTGCAGCTGCCCTCGGCCACCGCCCCAGGTACCTCCCCACCGCCCCAGGTACCTCCCGCCTGCCTCACTGGGGCCTGAGTTGGGGGGTGGGGGGTGGTGCCGCCCATGGGCTCCTGGGAGGTTGGGCAGCCCATCCCTGGCATGATCCTGAACTTTCCAGAGCCAGGCGGCTGGCCCGAGGCTCTAGCCACGCAGACGCAGCCCCCACCCCGAAGGGGCTCCCCGATCTCCCTGCCGGCCCCGCAGAGCGCCATCTTCACCCCCGCGCCTGGCCCATCTCTCGCCCCCACAGGAAACTTTCTGCTGGCCAACCCTGTGTCCGGCAGCCCCATCGTGACGGGCGTGGCCGTGCAGCAGGGCAAGATCATCCTCACGGCCACCTTCCCCACCAGCATGCTGGTCTCCCAGGTCCTACCGCCGGCCCCCGGCCTGGCCCTGCCCCTGAAGCCGGACCCGGCCATCTCAGTGCCCGAGGGAGCCCTCCCGGTGGCCCCCAGCCCCGCGCTCCCGGATGTCCACGCCCTGGGCCCGCTCTCCGCACCGCCGCCGCCCGTCCCTGCTGCCACCGCCACCAGCCTGCCCTTCTCCCCGGATTCCTCTGGTCTCCTGCCCAGCTTCCCAGCGCCCCCGCCCGAAGGGCTCATGCTGTCGCCTGCAGCCATGCCCATCTGGCCCGCGGGCCTGGAACTGAGCGCGGGCCCGGAAGGGCTGCTGGAAGCCGAGAAGGGGCTGGGGACGCAGGCCCCCCACGCCGTGCTGAGGCTGTCAGACCCCGACCCCGAGGGGCTGCTCCTGGGGTCCACGGCAGGCGGCGAGGCTGACGAGGGGCTGGAAGCTGAGCCCAAGGTTCTGACCCAGCTGCAGTCGGTGCCTGTGGAAGAGCCTCTGGAGCTGTGACACCCCCCCTGCCCCGCCCGGGCCTTATCGCCTCTGTTGCCAATGGTGCTCGCGATCCGGGGCCCCCTGGGCTGAGGGGCCCGAGATTCCATCCACGGCGTCCACCACCCCCCACCCGGGCGCATAACCTCTCTGAGCCCTGGAGGTGCCAGGGGGGGCAAGGGGGGGCGCTTGCCCCTGTCCGCTCAGGGACACTGTCCCCCAGATCGGGGCACCCTCTGTTACAGCCCTCCCCTTGCTCTGTGCCCCCAAATACGTGGGGAGGTTTGGGGGTCCTGACTCGGGGGCTCTGCCGCCCCCAACCTGGTACTGGCTGTGAGCTGACAGCCCGGCCACGTGGCTGATTTCCAGCGCCCCCCCCCCCCCCCCCCCCCCCCCCCCCCCCCCCCCCCCCCCCCCCCCCCCCCCCCCCGAGCCCTCCCCGTCACTCCCTCAAACACTATTAATAGCTCCACTGACGTCCAGTGTTCTCAGAACCACTTCGAGTTGGAGGGTGGAGACCAGGCGGTCCTGGGCCCCAGACCGACAGAGCCTCCTGGCTGGGCCCTTCCTGCTGAGAAGGGAGGCAGGTGCCGGGAGGCCTGGGGGACCCCCCTACCCCGGACTAGAGCCCTCATTCTCACATCGGCCCCAGACCAAAGATCCCCTCACCCCTGGGGCAGCCCTGACCCCCGTGTCTAGTTTGTATCATAAATCTTTATTTTTCTAGGACATGTTACGCCTCCATTTCAATTAAAATAAAGTTAACAGATAACTAGACCTTCCAGAGGCGTGGGCTACCTTCTGCATCACTTGCCCGAAGGCAACACTGAGCCAGAAAAAAGCCCCACCTGAGCTTTTGGCTTTCTGGCTGCTGCTCCTGACCGGCCGGGGTGGGGGGGGGGGGGCGCGGGGCTGGGGGTCCCGCTTGGGCAAGTGTGGGTTCTCTGCCACTGCAGGCCCCGGGGCCTCCAGATCCCGCAGGAAGAGCCCCGGCCCAGGGCGGAGGAAGCAGGGACCAAAGGAGCCTGCTTTGCCTTTCTTGCTGGTAATGAGTTGCACTTTATTTTGTTGCAAACAATAAATAATCCATAAATAGAACAGGGCCAGAGGAGTGGAGCGGGGTAAGAACAGGGCTGAAACCACTGGATCCTGGGGTGGGCAGCCGAAGGGCAGAGCGAGCCCCTCGTCGTCCATCCCGTAAACTGCACCTTCCTGCCTTTCCCTCAGGGCTCCCCTCCTCGCCTCCGCGGAGGCACCCAGGCGAGGGGAGGGCTGCGGGCAGGGCAGGGGGGCCGGTGGGCCGAGTTCAGACCCCAGCACCAGGAGAATGCGCACACAGCAGGGGGGTGGGGGGTGGGCATCAGGACGCCCCCCTAGCCTGTCTCAGGAGGGGAGAGGGGCGCGGCAGGGTTCCCCTCTCAGTGGTGCTGAGGGGGCAGCAGAGGGGCCAGGTCTGGGGATCGGCGGGCCTTCTCGGCCAGCAGCTGGTAGAAGGGCTTGGGGGTCCCCCAGTCCTCGTCCTCGCTGCTGGAGCTGTCCTGCTTCACGATCCGGTTGTGCTGGCGGCTAAACCTGCGGGCTTTGATGCTGGGGGAGAGGGGGCCGCCGGCGGTCATGCCTTCCCAGCGCCCAGGGGGCGTCCGTCCCCTCCCTGCCCGCTCGGGCCTCTGGGTCCTCATCTGTACCGAGGGGCTGGGCCGGGAGCCCCGTGCTCCTGTGAGCTCTGTGGGCTGCGTGTCTCAGGGGCCAATGAGAAAGGGGCAGGTGGCAGCTCTGACCAGGTGGACAGGAGGGGGGGGAGGAGGGCGAATAACAGGGAAATAAGAACCGGCTTCCTGCTCTGGGAAACTCCCTGTGGCAGGAAGGCAAAGGGGGGTCCTAAAGCCCACATTGGGCTCTTTCCCTGCTAAGCTCCGAGGCCCATCACCTCCCGACCACTGTCACCTTCCACCCCAGCGATGAACTCCACCTGTTTCTAATACCACGAATATCAGAGCAAGGGTCCGGAGCCGGGGAGGCCCTTCTGCTCCGTGCCCCACGCCCCCGGGGCGGGGGGCTCCTCACCAGTACGGTCTCCGCTCCTGCTGGGTCATCACCCGCCAGAGCTGGGCCAGCTCCTTGGTGGCGGCCGTGGACGCGGTCCCGGGACAGGCTCTGCGACAGGAGGTAGGAGGTGAGGAGAGGGCGGCCTGTTCCGGGCGAAGGCCGACGGGCTGACCTCAGCAGGCTCCCCTGCCCTCTCAGGGCCTCGGCTGGGGGCCTGAGAACTCGGATCTCTTGCACCCACTTTGGCCTGAAGGGCCTTGGGACACATGCTCTGGAGCCCGGGTGTTGAAGAAGGCTCGCAGCCTGGAGGGGACCCCCGTCTTCCCGTCAGGGCACCAGCTCTTCAGGGCTGGACGCCTGGCCTCTCAAGTGAGCCCCAAGAACTTTGGCGGGAAACATGAGAAACGAGGAGCTCTCTTCCCCGAGGGTCGCTGGACCTGAGCCCTGGGGTGACCCTTCACCAACCCCCCACCGCGTGCTTGAGGACAAAGCCAACCCAGAAGAGCAGGGCGCCGTGGTCTGAGCCCTGGGCCTGGCCACACATGAAGGCCATCTACTTCCTCCCCTCTCAGGCTATGCGGGCTGCTTTCCTTTTTTCTTAAGTCCGAGCGGGGTTTCACTGCGTACAATTCGCTGGCCTTGACCAATGGAAGGGGACCAGGTAGATGCTGGGGGACGGGGAGGCTGAGGGAGAGTCAGTGGGTCATTTCCAGGAGGGGCAAGTGAGTCAGATGGAGGTGGGGTGGGGGGTGGGGGGGAGTGAGGGGGGAATGACAGTGTGGGTTGGGCCCCACCCAGGGCCCAGAGGGACCCCCACCCACCGGATATACTGCTTCCGGTTCATCCTGCAGAACATGATAAAGCCGTTGACGCACTTTTTCTTCATCTGGGTCGGGCAGGGGGCTTTCTTGTTTTCCTTGGGCTTCGTGGGGCACCGGGCCACTCGGCCCTTCCTGGCCTTCCTCCCAGCCGCGGGCAGGCTGGCGGCCCGCCGCGTGGGGGTCCACGTGTAGTCCCCGTCCTCGTCGCTGGAGGACGGCAGGCCCTCGGGGTCGGCCTGAGCGTCCTGCGTGGGGGACAAGGGATGGGGACGCGGAGGTGAGCGCCGGCAAGAGATGGGGACCCACCTCGCCACCCCGCCAGCTGCCCCGCCCTCACTTCCTGCCGCCTCCACACCAACTCCGTGTCGGAGTCCTCGGGGCCGGAGCTGGACGGCGCCTTGCTGGTCTCGCTCAGCGACAGGTAGCAGTGGTCCAGTGACACGGAGGACTGGCACAGGCTGTGGGAGTCGGCGGGGTCTTCAGGGGCCCCCGAGGGCAGCTCCTGGCGGGTGAAGGAGAAAGATGGGAGACGTGAGGGGAGACCACGGGGCCCCTTCATGTCCCCACTCAACGGCTTTTCTAGGATGTCATGGGAGCTCAAACTGAAGACAACCTCGTCCAAGCAGGTGTTTCCAGGTTCCCACAGCGGGTCGGGGCGGGGTGGGGGGAGGTGGCTGGGGCTCAGGGCTCACCCCCCCACCCCCTGTTCTGGGACTGTAGCTCTTTTTTTTTTAACTTTATTTATTTATTTGATACAGAGAGAGAGAGAGAGAGATCACAAGGAGGCAGAGAGACAGGCAGAGAGAGAGGGGGAAACAGGCGCTGATGCCAGCCAGGGTCGCTCCCAGGACTGTGAGGTCACGACCTGAGCCGAAGGCAGAGGCTTTAACCCACTGAGCCACCCAGGAGCCCCAAGGCCAGTAGCTCTTTACGACGTCATCGGGTCGGCAGCCGATGCAACCAGGCAAGTGGTAACTTCTCTGAGCCCCAAGTTCACCTACAGAGCGGGGGTCACACCGCATGCCTTGCAGGGCTGAGAAGCACCCAGCGCCGTGCCTGGCGTCTCCTAAGAGCTCCGCTAAGAGGGGCTATTTTTGTTTCTGCTGCAGACTCAGCTTCTGGTTGGAGGAAGCGGTGGAGGTAGAGGCCGACTCGTGTGGGGACCCGAGCTGGGGCTGCCCCTCCGTTAGCCGGGCGGTGAGCCCCCCGGAGAGGACGGTGGCGACTGGTGAACCCCGGGGCCTGGGAGGGAGGCTCTTTCTGACCAAGGATTCGTGGGCTCATTCTGCCGTTTTCAGTTTCCTCGTCTGTCGACTGGGGTCACCAGAGACCCCGCCACAGGGCTCAGCTGGTGAGTTGCATGGGGTCTTCTCTGGGCCCCCGGCAGCTTTTAGCTATTATCCTTGGGATCTAGTTCATTCCGAATGCCCAGCACAGAGTGGGGCGCCCGGCGGCCGGCAGCGAGTGCTCAAAGGATGGGCAGATGAGGACAGAGACAGCAGCTGAGTGTGTAGAAGGACAAGGAGAAGCATGAGCAGACAGAGGGACAGTGAGCATGCGGGGCGTGGTGGGGGAGGCGGCTGCCCGCTCCCTGGGACAGAGGAGTCCCTGAAATAGGAGAGTGACGTGTGTGGAAAGGCCAAGCGGCCGGCTGCCTACCTTGCCCTGCAGCGCCTCAAACATGCCGTCAGAAGGCGAAGACTCGGGATCTAGGAACACGTCCTGGAAGAGAGCTGCCAGGGAGGGAGGACGGCGGCTGGAGCAGAAAGGCCTCCCTCCCGCTGGCCCCGGTGCCCGGGTCCCTGCTCTGGGGTCTCCTGTCCCAGGACCAAATCCGGCTCACGGGCCAGCTCCCCTGGGGCACCTCCAGGCTGAGCAGAGGGAGTGGGTCCCCAACAAGGGCTCCCGGAGCTTTCCCCTCACCTGCTGGCCTGGGGCCGCTCCTCCCCGCCCCCGGGGGCACCCAGAGCGGCACACTTGGTGGGTGTCGCCATATGTTTTCTGAACCGACCAAGCATCGGGTCCGGCCCCGGGAGCTCACCTTGGGTCAGGAACTCCGTGCCGTCCCCCAGGATCTGCTCTGGAGGCAGCTTTCCTGGGGAGCTGAACAGAGAGGGACTGAGCCCTAGGATCTCGCTCGGGTGGCCTGCCACACTCCAGTTGTTGATCTGGGGGGGCCCCAAGGCCAGAGGGCTCCCTGAAAAGGAAGCATCAGGCTCGAGGACGTGTCGGAGATGACCCTCTCCCCAGTGCTAGACGCGGGGGTTCGGAAAGGAAATGAAGGGACGGGATGCCTCGTGTCACGTCACGGGCGACCAAAGACAGAAAAATCAATGTCTGGTGTCCCCCATAGGATAGACGGATTGTAGCTCCCTGGAGCTCTGTGTTAAGAAGGATTCTGAGGCAGCGTCTAGGCTCCACAGAAAGAGTGATGATCGGCCAGCACCGTCTGCCACAGCGACCACTGGTGCGGGGACAGCGGGGTCACTCAGCCCTGGGCCGGGCACACTTCGAGTCCCTGTCCTGCTCCCCTCCCACCACAGTGCTGCTCAGGAGGAAGTGAGCAGGACGGGCCCCACACCAGCCTACAAGGAGGAGAGATGGAGTTTCAGTCACCAGGGGGGCTGCCCTCCGGGGTCCAGGCGGGAAGCCACGGGTCAGCATCGGGGGACTCCTTGTCCAGATCCTCGCTGGAATCGTAGAACACCAGCTTCTGTCTGTGAGAGGTGGAATTAGAGAGCTCTATGATCCCAGCCGGGCGTTTGCCCCTGGGGTGTCTCAGTGTGGCCTGCTAGCTGGTTGCTGGGGGTGGGGGGGCGGGGGGAAGCTTAGCTGACGTGCCTCAGGGGGCTTCGGGCTGGGGAGTAGAGGCAGCTGTCAGGCACAGGGGGCAGGGCTGCGATGGGCCGTGCTCCAGGAGGACCAAGAGGGAGGACCCCACTGAGCGCAGCCTGAAGGGTGGTGGTCTTCTTGGGGGACGAGGGAAACAGGCTGGCCGGGAAGAGGGATTGGGGGTGAAGAGTCCACAGGGGGCAAGGCCGTGGCCCCCGTGGAGTGCAAATACGTGGTGGTGTGTCAGGTCGGGTTCGTGGGGTTGGGGAGGGGGCTGGGGCCAGAGAAGCTCTTGGGTGCCGACTGACATATTGGGGCACTGAGGGAGGCCCGAAAGCCTTGAACTGACGTGAGCAAGGTCCGGGGTTAGAAAAGGCACTCTGGCAGCTAGGGAGGACGGGCTGGAGGGGTGAGAGGGGGGAAGGGAGGCCGGCGAGGGGGCGCAGCCCCGAAGCAAGACTCTGCTTTGAGCCTGAGCTGGTCCTGCAGTGCAGGTTCCACAGACCCCCGTGCGACATCAGTGGGCCTCATTTCTCACCACCCACCCCTCAGCCTCGCCGGACTGGACCCCCCCAGCCTCCCCCACTCAGAGCCCTTGGGGTTCTCTTACCTGGGACAGGGCTGGGTCCTGTTGAGAAAGTGGATCCGCTCAGCTCCTTGCTGGGCCTTGAAGGCTCGATAGAGCCCATCCCCCTGGGCGCTGACCCAGCAACAGCAGCCTGCGGGGAGAGGAGGGGGGCAAGTCGGATGCTTCCTCCTGCCACTGGTAGGGACCCCAGGAGTCACAGATCCCGGGGTGGAGAGGTACCCTGGGCTGCCACGGCCTCTCCACACCCTCGTAAGACCTCGGGCCGCGCAGCCTCTTCGTGAGCCTGCAGGGCGCCCCAAGTGACCCCATCGGTTTCTGGAACCCCATATCCCTCACAGAAGCTGTCAGGGAGCTCAGATCCTGAAGTGGAACGCCGTCGAGGAAGCCGACGAGAACATATAAGTTCGGGGAGCTCGCCCTGCCGGCACGGCCTGGGGCCATTTATAGACGAGTCAGTAGCCCTGGGCCCGAGGGTACCATGGTTATGCCCATTTTACAGTTAAGCAAACTGAGACCCCGAGCTACCA
This sequence comes from Procyon lotor, assembly GCA_028646535.1. Lineage (NCBI taxonomy): Eukaryota > Metazoa > Chordata > Mammalia > Carnivora > Procyonidae > Procyon > Procyon lotor. Next base: position 39,768,118 of record CM053620.1, on the reverse strand, counting down.
AGTAACTTGCCCAAGGTCACTCAACCAGCTGAAGAGCCGAAAAGCCCTCCCTTCCCAGGTGGGGCGGGCGCCTCCTCTGGGCCCCCGCGGCCTCCAGGGCGACCATGGGAAGTCTGGGTCACTCTGGGCTCCTTCCCCGCGGTGGGACGGTGGCACCAGTGCTCGCACGCAGCCTGGTGACCGGCCTGAGAAGCTCAGGGAGCAGGGACCGGATGAACGGATGGGGGCAGGACGGCTCAGGGCCTGCCTCGTCCGCCGGGAACCTCCCCTTGCCTAGCGCTCTGCCGGGTGCGTCACCACGCCTTTTCAAGGTGGCCCAGGGACGGGAGTCACAGGATCCAGCGCCTGTCTTCCCCCGGTTCTGTGACCCACGGCCCTGCACCAGAGCCACGCTGGCACCACCCCTCCCTTCCACCCACAACGGGGCCCAAAGGGAGGACGATGCCGACGGGAAGGAGGCCCGGGACTGCATCCCTCTTGCCCACGGCGGAGGCCCCAGCTACTGGGCCAGGGCTCGGGACGCTGCGGGTGCCTGCCGAGGAGTGCAGAAGGGACTAAGTTAAGGGCCAGGGAAGACAGTGACCTGAGAAGTCGCAGTGGCCGCTGTTCTCAGCCATGTCCAGCAGCGTCAGCCGGGACCTTCCTCCCTTCTTGTCACTTTGAGGCAGCGATGATGCAACTTTGGGGTGACAGCAGAAGCCGGCGCATCTTGAAAGCGTGGCAGTCCCCCCCATGTTCCTTGGGGACGGGGTCACCCACTTCTCGGGCTTGTCTAGGGCCAGACAGCGGCGCGGGTTCTGGGCCCGGCCCTGGCGTTCTGGGGGAGCAGAGAGACGAGCATCAGAGGGGGCAGGCACATGGCTCGGGAGGAGGGCGTCTTTGCTCTGGGCCCCGCGGCCTGTTCCCAGCTTTGCCGTGCCTGCTCACTCACCAGCCCTTCCCAGGTGAGCCTGGATCTTCAGTGAGACGTTACCCCAGCCGAGGCCCCTTGCCCCTGCCCACGAGCTCGAGTCACCTTGGGAGCTCTGGAAAAAGTTCTGATGCCCAGGTTCCACCCCAGGCCCCTGGAACATGACTTGCTGGGTGGGAGGCTCAGGCATAGGCATTTTTTACAGTCTCCTGGACGATTCAAGAGGCCGCCAAGAGTGGAAAGCACTGACTGGGTACAATCCCATCTTAAAGATGGGGCAACTGAGGCCTGCACATGGCGAGTGAGCAGCAGGGCAGAGGCTGGCCCGGGGATGCTTGCTCACCACACCTGTGCTCCCTGATCCCCTGGCCCGGGACCGATGACAATAAATGGTAAGAGCAGCCTGAGCTGCTAATTCACTGAGCCCTGACCGAGGGCCTCTCCTCTCGTCGCTGTTCCAGGGGTGTGCACCCAGGCTCCCCGTCCTGAACACCGCCCTGTGGTCCGCCCCGGGATACTGAGGCTCAGAGGAGAGCAACCGCGCCAGGCCTCGGGGCCAGTGAGAGAGGGGCCGGCCGGGGGCCCGGGACGTTGGACAAGGTAGGTCTCACTCTAAAGCGTGGTCAGGGGCTCTGGGGAGCTGCCCAGGCGTCCCTGGATTGAGAAAGGCTCTGGAGAAGGAGCTTTGCTCCCATGGGACCCGGCTTCCTATGGGTCGGCCTCATTCGTACCTGACAATCCGGTGGGTTTCTTCTTGCGGGGTTTCTGGCAGGCTCCCTGCAGACGGGACTTGCGAGAGTGCGGGGAGCTCGAGGGCGTGGAGTGTCTCCGCCGCGCGGGGCCTGAGGCCCAGTTCCGACACAGCCCTGCGCAGGCCGCAGACGTCAGGACAGAGTGACTTCTGACAGTGAATTCCCACACTTCCCAATCGTGGGCAGAGGGCCAAGGGGGCTGACTACAGATGTGGAAACTGAGGAGACTCAACTGGTCTGAGGTTGTGAGGCCAGGCGGCAGAGGTTCCCGGGCGAAAACTCAGGTCCCCCCGGGGTCATTTGGGGGTCTGCCAAGAAGGAAGACAGACTCAAATCTTCCCAAATGCTTTCCCGCCGTCGTCCCCATCCCAAACCAATTCCTCCTCTTACCGTCCTCAGGGCAGCGAGGGCTCCATGGCCCACCCTGGCTCGCCCGGGGCCTCTCCATGAGGCCTCTCAATTCTCCGTCCTCAACGTCACCCCGAGGTACCACTTTGGGTCCCAGCCTCACCCTCCGTGCGAGATCGGCCTGTCTCCGGTCCAGATCACTCCTAAAGGCCTCCTCACTGACCTCCCTGACTCCAGTTTCTCCCTTAAAATAACCAATTCTGCTCACTAGACGTCAGGCACCTACCTCCTCCTTAAAAAAAAAAAAAAAATCTGGGGCGCCTGGGTGGCTCAGTCGTTAAGCGTCTGCCTTCGGCCCAGGTCAGATCCCAGGGTCTTGGGATCGAGCCCCGCATCGGGCTCTCTGCTCTGCGGGAGGCCTGCTTCTCCCGCTACCATTCCCTCTGCTTGTGTTCCCTCTCTCACTGTGTTTCTCTCTGTCAAATAAATAAAATCTTTAAAAAAAAAAAAAAAATCTGATCATGGTTTCCCCCCAGCTTTTTAAAGTCCTCCGGGAAGCCTCATCTTCATCTTCCTCCTTAGCCTGAGCCCCGCGCTGTGGAAAATCCACACCTAATTCCGACCCTCCCAAAACGTAACGACTAATAGGCTGCTGTGGATGAGAATCCCTACCAATGACACAAACGGGTGATTAGCCTGTATTTTGGCTATCCTGCGTTATAGTCTGTGTTCTTACAGTCAAGTAAGCTAGAGAAAAGCAAGGGTCGAAAGCAGAAGGAAGAGAAAAGCCGTTTACAGGACCGTCCTGGGTTTATCTAAGAAAATCTGTGTGTAACTTGGGCCCACGTAGCTCAAGGCCGGGTTCTTCCAAGGTCAAGCGTAGCAGTATCGGTTTCATTTAGCAGTTGAGCAAACTGAGGCACGGGGAGGTGAAGACCCTAAGACACGCATCTGCGTCAGGATCTGGTTTGCCAGCCTGCGCGCCTCGTGCTGATGCTACGTGGTCCGTCCACGCACACCAGCTGCTGGCCTGCCCCAGACATTCCGTGCGCGTCTTCGCCTCGCTGGCGTGCTCCTGCTCCCGGCGCCTCCTGCCTGCCGGGGCTCCCTTGGGCTACTGCTGCCGACCGCGCAGGCCCCGTCTTGAGACCCCAGGCCCCCTGCTTGGAGTTCCCAGCAACGGCCCGTCTCTCTGACTCTGTCCGCTCTGCCAGGCTCTGAGATCCCCGGGGACTGGGCTTGGTGTCCCTGATGGCTCTCCGTTGGCGGGAAATGGTGACTGAACTTACTCACCCACGAGTCCGCCTTCCCCATCGGTGGTGTGGAATTTGAGCAAGGCCTTCGCCACATCGATACTTCTCTGGAGGTACTGGATGTAATGCAGGACATGCAGCAGAATCTCCTTCTGCCCCCAAAAGAAAGACAGGGTTGAGCACAGGAATGGGGGCCCAAGACCATGCGGGGCTGTGGGGGACCAGAGACGGAAAGGCTGTAGGAGCCCGTTCCCCAGCCCGATAATCCCTCTAGGGGCGGAGATATTCCTGGTCTGTTTAGACCTTGCTGCCTCTTAGGGAGAGGTCTGTCGCAGCGGAGGAAACGGAGGCTTGGAGTGCTAGCGTGGCTTGCTAAGGTTAGAGAGGATGTGGTGGAGCTGAGATCTGAACTCAGGTCCGCCTGCCTCTTGGCCTAGTTTTTTCAATGTACGCTGTCTGGCTTCCCACCCCTGGCCCTTTGCACGTGCTGTATTCTCTGTCTGGAAAGCCCTCCTCTTCTCCCCACAGACTGCCACTCTGGCTTCTCCTCCTCAGAGCCTTAGCACAGTGGTCTCCCCTTCTAGAAGCTTTCCCACCTCCCCAAGTCAGATGTCCCTCCTCAGCACCCTTGCGATGCCCTGGCCTAATGACCTATTCATGAGTTATTCTCCCTCATTGACCTTGAACTAGTTTGAGAGTAGACGCTGTGGCTAAGTGATTTCTGTATCCCTCACTCCCAGAATCAAGAGGTAGCTTAGCTCCTGATCTCTGAAGGGTCATCTCCATAGCATGGAGCACAATGCCTTCTGCCCAGCAGGCTGCCAAGTACCAAGTTGGTACACAGAGCTAAACAAGACTTCTACCCACTGAGGGCCAGGGGCGTGCTTCTGTTTACCTTCATGGAATTTGTAATCTATTTTTTTTTTAAAGATTTTACTTATTTATTTGACAGAGAGAGAGAGATGACAAGCAGGCAGAGAGGCAGGCAGAGAGAGAGGGGGAAGCAGGCTCCCCGCTGAGCAGAGAGCCTGATGCGGGGCTCGATCCCAGGACCCTGAGATCATGACTGAGCCGAAGGCAGAGGCTTTAACCCACTGACACACCCAGGTGCCTTGGAATTTGTAATCTAGTGAGGACAGTGGCTCTTAATAAACTTGTAAGTCATACAGAATTATCAACGGTGTGACAAGCATTATGATTAAAAAGTATAACAAAATTCTGAAATCGGACTTGAGTGTCTGGAAAGACCTCCATCATTTTTTTTTTTTTTTAAGATTTTATTTATTGAGAGAGAGAAAGAACACAGATAGGGGGACCAGCAGAGGGAGAGGGAAAAGCGGACTCCTTGCCGAGCAGGGAGCCCAATGCGGGACTCTATCCCAGGACCCCGGGATCATGCCCTGAGCCAAGGGTAGACACTCAACTAACTGAGTTAGGCACCCAGCATTAATTATGTCCAAATATTTATTTATTTATTTATTTATTTATTTATTTATTTATTTATTTATTTATTTATTTATTTATTTATTTTAGAGATGGGGAAGGGGCAGAGGGAGAGAGAGAGAATCCAAGCATACCCTCCCCCTGAGCGTGGAGCCCAACGTGCTGCTCAATCTCAGGAGCCTGAGATCACGACTCTAAGATCACAATCCTGAGATCAGACCTGAGCCAAAACCAAGAGTTGGACGCTTAACCGACTGCGCCACCCAGGGGCCCCAAGCCTCCAGGATTTAAGCGGAGACCCGAAGAATGACAGGAGTTAGCCCAGTGAAGAGGTGAGGGAAGAGCACCAGTTAAGTATTTCTTCGATTGAACTGGATCCTTAGAACACCAATAAAACAGTTAGCAGTAATCTTCTGAACCCTGGATCAGGAAACACGGTCCCACGAGGGGGCTGGTGAGAAACCGTTCCATAAACTAGCAACGGTCGCTGAAATGATGTGACCTGATCCACAGCAGGGAGCTATAATCTAACTGAGGAATACTTGTGACACAGGCAGGAGACTTTGGAAGAACCCGGAACCAACCTCCCACTTCCTGCCCGTGTATCGGGGGCAGGCCGTTTTACCTCTTTGAGCCTCGGTTTTCTCATCTGGGCAATGGGAATGAGGATATTCAGCGAGGCTCAGAGGCTTATCCCGAGGACTGAATAAATTAGTGTGTGTGAAATCGCCCAGCACAGGGCCGGGCCAGATACACTAGTTGCCTGATAAATACTTTGTCAATGATCGAATGAGAGCGCTTTCAAGGTTCTCAAAGGATTAAATGAGGGCCGTTTCTAACTTGGAGAAGCGGACCTTAGGGTCTCAAAGGGAGATAATTTATCTCCAACCCCAGGCTTGGCTTGCGATCGGCACTCACTACACTGTTTGTAAACTGTCAAGTAATAGGAAATGTGATGAGTAGCAGTATAAAGGTTTTATGCAGAAGGGTATTGGGCATCATCTCAGAGTCTAAGACCGAAGGTTCTGGAAGGTTAGCTTGGGGGCTCAGAGGGTCAGATCCCAGAGACCTTCTGAAGGCAAGATCGACAGGTCCTATGACTGTCTGAGCTGAGGAGGTTCATTCATTCACTCACTCACTCACTCATCCATTCATCAAACACCTGTTGAGGGCTGAGTGACTGAGCAGCTGAGGAGGAGGCCCTTTGGAATGAGACACATCTGACTCTCTCTCTCTGCCATTAACCAGCTGTGTCCTTCTGGGCAATGTGACCCCTCCTCGCAGTCAGAGAGAGAAGAAGCCACAGGACCACACGGGCCAGGAGGCGTGGATGGCAAGGAAGGACGCCGCAGGCCTAAGCCGCACCCCAAATCTCAAATACAAGGAAGGCAACACGTAACAGCTCGGTTCACTCACTGAGTGTCAGACGGAGTGTGTCACACAGCCCCATCCCAAGTCGTGGTGACACCCTCCAGGCAGATGTGTCGAGGGGGAGGCTGGGGACTGGCAGGGACGCGGATTGTCCGTGGAGCAGGAGGCCCAGGACTGAACCCAAGGAAGGATGAAGGTGGGGAGGAAGAGGGATCCTTAGGACGTCAGAGGATCTATGGTCACGAAAGCAGGCTGAGGCCTGGGGAGAATTCCACGAGATGCCGTCATGCGGTCAGGGATGAAATGTCGCCTGTCGCCGGACTCGACTGTCATTCCTTTGGGGCCGGGACTGTCCCCCAATCGTCTCTGCCCCCCCCACCTCCCAAGAGTTGATCTCTCCAAGTCTCTCCAAGGACCTCCATGTCTTGGTCCCCGGAGCCTGTGAACATGTTGCCGAATAGGACGAGGGGACTCGGCAGATGTGAACTGAGTGAGGACCCTGAGATGGGGAGATTGTTCTGGATTAACGGAGTGGGCCCACTGTGGTCCCAGGGGTCCTTACAAGCCACCTGCAGGAAGGTCGAAGGCAGGGAAGGCGAGGTAAGGATGGGAGCAGACGAAGAGGAGAGAGCCTGGGAAATGCTACGCTGCTGGCCTTGAAGGGGCCGTGAGCCGAAGAACACAGCCGGCTTCTAGAAGTTGGCAAAGGGAAAGGAAACGGATTCTTCCCGGGAGCCCCCGAGAGGAACCGCATGGCCGATTTGGACCCTTGCCCTCTACGCTCTGCGCGAATAAATTCACATTGTTTCAAGCCACTGGTTTTGTGGCCCTTTGCTAGAGGGGCCACAGGAAGCTAGGACACAGTGTCGACGGCCACGAGCTGCTTAGGAGGGAGAATCAACGTGACCTGGGAGGCCCCGAGGAGGTGGGAATTAGGATCTGGCACCAAAAGCCTGGAGTATATTGCCCCAAACACCCACTCTTCTGAGCCTTGCGGAAGACAGGCAGCACGTTCTAGCGGGGGGATCGGTTAATTCCTGTTCGCATCTGTATTGTTCTGACCACATTCTGAGTTCCCAGGGGAGGAGGAGCTCAAGTTCCTCTGCCATCCAGCCGTCTTTCCAGAACCAGAGCTGGCTGGTGAATGAGTGGATACGTGACCGAAAGAGAGGAACTACAGCAAGAAAACGTAGCACGCCTCCCAGGTCTCTGAGTCCCTGAGTAAGTGGTTGCCACTGGCCGGAGCGAGGCGGCAGCTCAGCACGCGTCCTCTGGGGACACGAAGAGCAGCTTTAGCTCTTGCTACCTCGGAGAGGACGCCCCCAGGACACAGGACAAGGGACTCAGAGAGGGAAGTGACATTTCTTCGAGGACCGTCACAACTAGCATAGTGTGTCGTTTGAGCCTCACAATACCTCTGCGTAGCAGACGTTATTTTTCCTCGGATTACGGCTGAGATTACCGTGCCCATCTCGGTGTCGTCGCTGAAAGGGTCTGTGTCGGGGCCCCGGGACAAGGACGGAGATTTTCAGGTCTGCCGCTCACATCCGCCTCCTCTCTCCGCATCCCCGTACCTTGGTGAGCTTCTTGGTGCCCGTCTTCAGGGCCACAGGTAACAGCAAGGCCAACTCATGAAGTTTGCTGGTGTGATTCTTCCTCTGCCTCCTGTTTGGGGCCGAGAGCTGGTATCGGTTAGGACGTTGGCACCTGAGCCCCCAAACTACCCATGTCTGTGTTCCCCATCTCAGAGAGGCTCCCCACCCCAGGGCCCCCAGACAGATTCCCGGGCATCGTAGGTCTCATCAAATCTCGCCCATTCCCCTTCCAGTCCCTTCTCTCCGGCCCCCGGCCCTGCCCCCGTCCACGTGTGGACGTCCCCCTTGCTTTCCCAGCTTCCCCCCTGGCCCCCTCCAGTCCGTCCTGTCTACCAGCATCAGGGTGAGCTTTCTGCAACACAGATCTGGCCACAGTTTTCTTATCTGGGCAATGGGAATGAGGAAATTCACTGAGGTTCAGAGGATTCTCAGCAGCACTGAATACACCAGTGTGTGTGTGTGTGTGTGTGTGTGTGTGTGTGTGTGTGTGTGAGCTCACCCAGCACAGAGCCTGATACTCTAGTTGTCGAATAAGTGCTTCCAACGTCTCGATGCCATCCCATTGTTAAGGACCAAGTTGAAACCCTTAACCCGGCTTATAATGGCCCTCAGGCCTTGGCCCTGCTGACCATCCTGGTCTCATCCCTTATAAGACAGGGGAGGTACGTTGGCTAAGGGCCCTCAGCCCCGTGCTCCCGCATCTCTCTGCGCTCTGCTCCAAGCTGCGGGCTGGGGGAGGGGAGGGGCGGGAACTGTGTCTCTAGCATCCAGAACAGGGGCTGGCACACAGTGGGGACTCGCTGCTTATTTGCTAAATAAATAAGTGAGGGCATGACAGAAGCTGACTTCTGGGTGACCACAGAACTTCCAGGATCACATCCTGCATTCATAATTCATAATATACCCTTGCACACACACACACACACACACACACACACACACACCCCTCCACCTCTCTCTCTTGACAGATGGCGACATAAAGATATCCGAGTCTCTCTGCCAAATTCTGCACCATTGCCACGACTCACAGGGCTCCTTTGGGAATGCCCAGACACCCCCCTTTCCACCAATCCTTGTCTCGCCTCCTCTCAGGGCTCCATAGGAAGCCTCTGGGGACCTCCCTTGCCTTCCTCCCCTCCCCTGAAGGTCCACAAGACGTTTTCACCTGCAGCCTGGCCACGCCCCCGAACACTCCCTCAGTTAGACAGGTGTTTAGTTCCTACTCAAACCCACAGGCTGACCCTGAAACCTCTGTTGTCACTGCCCTTAAGGACATGGGTGAGCAGAATGGGAGGCTCACTGATCTCCCTAACCAAACCCTGAAGTCCTCAAAGAATCATTCTCACTCACTCATTCAGCAATTACTTATTCTTTTAAAAAAGAATTTATTTATTTATTTGACAGAGAGAGAGAGAGAGAGAGAGGCACAGTGAGAGCGGGAACACAAGCAAGGGGGGTGGGAGAGAGAGAAACAGGCCTCCCTGCCGAGCAGGGAGCCCGATGCGGGGCTCCGTCCCAGGACCCTGGGATCACAACCGGATCTAAGGGCAGACACTTAAACAACTGAGCCACCCAGGCAAACCTCACTCAGCCATTACTTATTGAGCACCTACGATGGGCCGGGAATGGTGTCAGGTGATAGGGATAAAAGTATAAAAATCAAAACACAGCCTCTTCTGGAACCCACAGGACCGTCAGGGTTAAAGTCACTAATCACATTGTCACACAAACAAACATAAAATTCCAATTAGGACCGGAACCAGCTAACTTGCTGGGGAGGGGAGCCTCGCAAAAGAAAATGTGGGGCCCTCTTTTTAAAAATTAAGGATTTCAAGGGGTGAGAGCAGGGCATTAAACCAAGCATCAGGTTCTTCTAAATACAGGGCTCTGTAACTGCAGGAGTTTGCACACCCAGGGAGTTGGCCCTGATAGAGACAAAGAAGGCTGCTTGAAACAGTGGCTTTGATCTAATCTACAACGTTTTCCCTGAGGAAGTAAACCTGGCCAGAACTGGTTCTGAAGGATGAGTGGAGATGTATAGGTGAAGAGGGAACAAGCACATTTCCGATAGAGGGGACATGTGCAAAGGTGCTGTGGCATGAGGAAGGATGGAGAACTCAAAGGAAATAAAGTTGCCCTGTGTGATGCACAGAAGGCAAGGAGTCTTATGGGGTGAGACAAGGCTGGAGAAGAAGATAGGGGCCAGATGAGGCTGGATCTCAAAGACTCATAGCACAGAAGAGTTTTTTGCCTTTATCTGAAGACCAGCAGGAGGCCATAAAAGGGCTTTACGCAAGGTAGGATACCATTGGAGCAACCTCTCGAAAACACCGTGAGTATGTTTGTCAGCTGAATGAAGGAATGAAAAAAAAAATCTCGGTCTCTATTTACCTCCTGGTAGAAACTATAACTTTGAGGGGCAAGGACGTTGGGGTTCTATCTTTGGAGGAAAACTGGGGTAGGCTGACCTCTAAAGTCCTGTCTAGCCATGATATTTACTTTTTTTTTTTTTTTTAAGATTTTATTTATTTATTTGGCAGAGAGAGATCACCAGTAGGCAGAGAGGCAGGCAGAGAGAGAGGGGGAAGCAGGCTCCCTGCTGCGCAGAGAACCCGATTCGGGGCTCGATCCCAGGACCCTGAGATCATGACCTGAGCCGAAGGCAGAGGCTTTAAGCCACTGAGCCACCCAGGCGCCCCTGATATTTACTTTTTGCACACCACTTCCCTTCTGTTCTAGAACGACCCCTAGAAGCCTGTGAGAAACAACACAGAAAGCAAGGAAGAAGAAAGTGCCCAGTCCTATTTAAGTTCTGGGACTTAAAGGTGTGACCTGACTGTGGCTGAGAAAGAGAATTTCGTATCAACTGTAGTCCCTGGGTGTTTACTCTGGGTTTTGCAAAGCCCCGAGAGCCTTCTGTGTGCAAACACAGAAGTTCCCAGGGAGAAAAATTGGCTGGAGGAAAACGGTGATGATGAGGCATCACGAAATCTTGACATCTCCTGGGCAGTAGTCCTGAATAGGTAGGACTTGGGGTGTGCTCCAGGGGGGGGCCTCTGGGAGCCAGGCACTTCCTCTCAAAGCTGCCCCTTTCCTTGCTGGATGGTTCTGGTTTTCAGACAAGTTCTTTTCTGTAATTGTCACACACTAACCCCAGATCTGCCCTCCGGGTCTTCAGGGAATAGGCCAGCTCCCGCCACACGTCCTTTTTCTATTTCTCTAAACTGCCAAGTTTCTTTCTGCCTTAGGGCCTTTCCTATTCCCTCCACCTGGAATGCTCTTTTGCCCCAGTTGTTGTATGGCTGGTTTTTCCTTTGCCATTCAGCGCGGAGCTTAAATGTAACCTCCGTAGAGAGGTCTTTCCTGACCAACCAATCTACCTAAGTGTATTCTTGGTCACATCCCCCTATCATTTATCAGAATCTGAAATCTTTCTTTATTATCAACACCACAGGGCAGGGATTTTTGTCTATTTGATTAATGGTTATATCCGAGACTGACTTATCCATTAGGCACGGTAAGCACCGTGCCTAAGTCTGGTGCCTCTTTTAAGGGCTCATGAAAATGTCTTAATTTCTTTTTCTTTTTTAAGATTTTACTTTTAAGTCAGCTCTACATCCAACGTGGGGTTCGAACTCACAATCCGGAGATCAAGAGTCACGTGCTCCACCACCCGAGCCAGCCAGGTGCCCTAAAAATGTTTTAATTTCTTTTAAAATCTATGCCTATGCTGTTGTAAATGATAATTTTAAGTATGTTTTTAATGGAGGAAGGGGCCTGGGTGCCTGGGTGGCTCAGGTGGTTAAGTGTCTGCCTTCAGCTCAGGTCATGATCCCAGGGTCCTGGGATCGAGCCCCGCATCGGGCTCTCTGCTCAGCGGGGAGCCTGCTTCCCCCTCTCTCTCTGCCTGCCTCTCTGCCTACTTGTGATCTCTTTCTCTCTGTCAAATAAATAATAAAATCTTTAAAAAAGAAAGAAAGAGAGAAGAAAGAAAGAGAGAAAGGAAGGAAGGAAGGAAGGAAGGAAGGAAGGAAGGAAGGAAGAAAGAAAGAGGGCTTTTAAGAAAAAAAAAGGAGAAAGGGGCCCAAGAAGGAAAAATTGTCTAGGGCCCAAGCAAGTCTTAGGTGGCCCTGGCTCTATCCTTAGCTCCTAGAAGAACCATCAGCACTTAGTAAGTGTTCAACAAAAAAATTGTTGATTTTATGAATTCTCCTGTCTTCTGAGGGTCCCAGCCTTTGAAATGGCAAATGATTCTAATTCCTGAGTTTCCTCTTCCCTGAGCCAATCAGCCTAAACTCTCCCTAGTTCTTTTATTTTTCAGGAGCTAGAAGAGCCCGTCCAAATTTCTCGTGTGAGATACAGGAAAACCAAGGCCCAGGCCCTAATTTGCTTTGACATGCAGAGACTTAAGAGTAAGAGCTGCCCCAAAGTGGGACAAAGCAGGGGGCCATCCCAACAGGCAGCCTCATAGTTGGTTTTAAGCTCCAGCTTTTGAATAAGACAGACCTAGGTCGGAATCCCAGCTCTGCCATTTGCTGCGTGACTTTGGACACATGTTTTCAAATCTCTGAGGCTGTTTTGAACTCATTGATAGAATGGAAGTGGCCAGAAAGTTTGATCTTGTCTGGAAAGATCTTGTCTGGAAAGACGTGGCACCCTGAGAGTACTCACAAAACATTAAAGACAGAAGGTGGACTTGTCAGAATTTTTTAGGGATAAGGAATGTTGAAGAATGGGGTCGAAGTGCTGTTATTAGCTAGCTACGGTTGATAAAGCTGTTGATTTTGGTTGACGGACATGGAAGCTGGAAGCCCCCTTGTCTGGTAACACTTTCCTTTGGGACCACCCCTCCCCCACTCTCCTTCCATGTGGTTCAGAGAGGTCGGCCCCAACCTCCCCTTCCACTAGCAGCACAGAACTAAGGTCCAGCTAAGAAGAGTCACAGTGATTGGTTCAGGATTGGGGTCATAACCCAGGTTTGGCCAATCAGAATCGATGGCTCCCAGAAAGAGGCTCTCTGCTGCGCCTGGCAGGCTGGCAGGATGTGGCCCTGGAGCTGCTGGGAGCCATCTTGCCCTCACAAAGGCAGGGCCTGCTTGAAAACGAAGCCAACGCAGGGCAACAGCAGAGCCCAGAGAGGCAGGTTCCTAACAACATCATTTAATCCTCAGCTGGAACCAGCCAACTCTGATGCCCCTGAATTTTTGGTTTAAAGGACCCAGTGAATCTCCTTTTATTGCCTAAGCTGGTTTTCACTAAGTTACTAAAAGTGTTCATCAATACAATGACACCCCCACACACACAAATCTAGAAAGTGGGGGAAGACCCCCCCAACATTGTTGGTGACCTCTGGGATTCCAGGAGGAATGGGAAGTGAGACGGGCATTCTTCATATGCTTCACGGTGCCCCTTCTGAGCACAGTACCTAGCAGAGAATCGGAACCAAAGCAGATTCTTAATAAATGAATGAAGAGGGGCGCCCGGGGGGGCTCAGTCGTCGGGCGTCTGCCTTCGGCTCAGGTCGTGATCCCAGGGTCCTGGGATCGAGCCCCGCATCGGGCTCCCTGCTCCGGGGGAGGCCTGCTTCGCCCTCTCCCATTCCCCCTGTTTGTGTCCCCTCTCTCGCTGTGTCCCTGTCAAATAAATAAGATCTTACAAAAATATAAATGAGTGAAAAACTGGACGGAGGAAGTCATTTGGGGAGATTGTGAGGATAAGATGAACTCTGGCTCCCTTTTCTTTATCGAGGCTGGAGGGGGTGGCAGGAATCTGATACGACCCTCGATCTCCTGTGAACATCCCCTCTTAGGGAGATTCCTGACACTTGGCAGGTGCTCGATGGATGAATGAATACACGAATAAAAGAAAGGAAGGCAGGGCATTGACAAAACTCTGGAAGTCAAAGCCTACAGGGCCTCTGAGATGATCTTTGGGAACAACCTCGGAGTCCTCTCATCTTGAAAATGGTGGTAATATTTGCACTTACTTCCTTGTGGAGGTGTAAGGATTAAAGGATATCATACCAACAAAAGGGCTTAGCAAAGAGTCTGACAAACGGTAAATGCTCAGTGAACATTATTGTTATTATTGAACCAGTAACCAAAGCTGGAATGGAGAGAGGCAGGGGAGAGCCCTTACCTGTCACTGGAACCCAGGAAACTGGCTCTGGGCCATCCAAGGGAACACAAATGTCTGCTGGAACCCCACATCTGCAAAAGGGGGGAAAAGAAAGAATTATTATTAGTGACCTCTGAGATTCCAGGAGGAATGGGCCACATGGTGGGTAGCCTTTGTTTTCCCCCACGTCATTCCTTTGAGCATTCAGGGATCCCAGGAACCCCTCCCCCCCCAAACATGGGCCAAGAGACCAAATTCAAACCCCTAAATTCTAAACTGAAGTCCGTGAATACCAAATTGTAAATTTGGGCCAAGTTGTGATCTGCACCTAAAACTAAAAGCAGCAAATTCCCAAACTTTAACTTCCGAGTTCTGGTCTTTTTTTTTTTTTTTTAAGATTTATTTATTTGACAGAGAGGAGAGAGATCACAAGCAGGCAGAGAGAGAGGGGGAAGCAGGCTTCCCGCCGAGCAGAGAGCCCGATGCGGGGCTCGATCCCAGGACCCTGAGACCATGACCTGAGCCGAAGGCAGAGGCTTTAACCACTAAGCCACCCAGGCGCCCCCTGAGCTCTGGTCTTAATAGGGAGATGTCAGACCACCAAGCCTGAAAACTGTGGTTTGAGATCTCTAAACTGTGATGTTAGAACACCAAAACTAGGACTTTAAACTCTCACAGTGAGGATCTAAAACCCAAAATGTGCCCTCCCAGACCTAAAAACTCTAAACTATAATACTGAGATACTCTAGACCCCCAAACTGTCCATTTCTGATCTCCAAAGGCAACCCAATCCCAATCCCATTAAGATCTCAGACCACAAACCTTAATAGAGAACCCAAACCCTAAAGTAAGAAACCCAAGCCCCCCCAAAGCAAAGGACAGCCTCCCAAATTGACCTCGGATCCAAAAACAAAGACCTCTAGACCCTCAAACTGTCACTTCAGACCTTCCAATTGTGACCCCCAACCCTACAGTTGAGATCTCACATGTGAGTCCCAAAATTGAAGACCCAAACTCAACATGGGGACTCCAGGTCCTAAAATTTAATCCTCAAAGTCCCGAATTGTGACTCCAGACCCTAACTCTCACACCTCATACTTTCTCCTGAGATTCTCGACCCTGAATCTATACTGAGGCTTCAAACCTCCCAAATCAGACTCCAGACCCCCAAATGAGACTTCAGAATTCAAAACTAAGACTTCCAGATCCTAAAACTAGGATCTTCAGATTCCAACAGGAAAACATCCAGTCACAAAACCCAACATCTTCAGATTCCAATACTAATTATATTTAGATACAAAGCCAGAGATCCCAGATCATAGCCTGTGAGCCCTAAGCCCCAACACTATTCAAACAGAGCCCTCCCTGCCTCAGACTTGAGCCTGGATCCCAAAACCTAGGCCCAGCCTCAAACCCAAACTCCAGCTCTGCTGCCCCTTGCCTGCCTCACTCCGAGCACCCCGGGCACGCCTGCCTTCCTGTCCCCCTGAAACTCCCCGAGAGAGACCACGACCAGAGTGCTGCTCCTGAGCGGACCCCAGGCTCGCCTCTGGCTGGCTGTCCCCTGCCCCGTTCCCCGTCGGCCTCAGCATCCGCCTCAGGACGTGCAAAATGGCGTGAGGCCCCCCTTCTGGTTTCACGCCAGTCCCACACTCAGGAGGCTGATCAGACAGTGTCTCGCGCCTGTCCCGGGAGGCTGGCGGCGCGCGCGAGCCCCAGGCCGGCTCCGGCCACTGCGTTCCCCACCCGGCCGTGGGGTGGGCGCGAATCCCCTTGGAACGAGGCTCCTTGCGGGTGCCCTGTGGAGGGGAGCAAAAGTGAGCTCCTGAGGCCAGGCCACGCCCCCACCAGTTCCCGCCAAGGTGTGCTGGGCGCGAGACTGGAGAGGGGAAACGGCAGGGTGCAAGTGGCCCTGCGCAAGCGCGCCTGGAGAAGGGCCCTGGCTTCTAGCTCAGCACGAGCTTGGCCTCGCGCCTCCAGACAAAGCCTTTGCTGGAGCGCGCCAAAGTGCCGACCAATCAGCGCTCAGTCAGCTGCCCGCCTTTTCCGCCGGCCACGCCCGCGTGGCCACGCCCCCTCCCGACCACGCCCCCGCCCCACCGGCTCCTGCAGACCCGGGCCGGGGGATCCTAATGAGGAGGCGGGGTCTCCCCAACTGCCAACTCTCAGGAGGGAAGAGAGATCTGGTCAGTCTCCTTTCTGGCCCTCTTTCCCTCTTCCCGCTTCAGTGCATATCTAATGAGGGCCTACGGTGTTGCCAAGGATCATGCTGGAAGTTGGGAATTTCACCGCGGGCTTCCCAGTGCAGTCGGGAAGGCTCACGGACCTCGAGAATCTAGCGAAGCAAGGGGTGCATTAAAGAGCCATAACTTGAGAGAAGAGTCAAAGAGGAGGGCCACTGGAATTGGCCCTTAGCAGCAGTTCCCCTCAGGACGATCTATATTCCTTGACAGAGCAAATAATCTGTTTTCGAAAGCTCTCTCTCAGGGCCAATGAGGGTGGGCTGGGAAATACAGTTTAAGGGGAAGTGATCTAACGACCTAGTGGGGAGTAGAGGCCCTCATGTCCAACACACTTCAGTTCCGATCACTTTCTTGCTGTGTGGCCGTGGAGAAGAGGTTTCATCTCTTTTTGCCTTAACTTTTACAAATTTGGGGTTATAATTGGGGTGTCTGGCATATGGTTAGTATGCAATAAACGTTACACAACACTTATTTACACTGTTCTGGGTGCTTGAACGAAATACACAAAGGTGCCTGTCCTCGTGAAGCTTCCATGATGTTGAATAGTTCCTAGTTCATGGGACTTAATTTTCTCATTAGAGAAGGTGATGGTAAGAAAACCGGAGGTAAGAGATGGAAAAATGTTTGAGAAAGTACAAGGCACTGTTAATTATTATGTTAATGAGCATACAGAAATCGATAAACTTGCTCCTTCCCGACTCTTCACCCCTCACACACGTCTCTGCAATACGCTCCATCTCTTTCCAAGGGCCCCGGGCCAAAATGGAGGAGCCTGGACTCCATCTCCCAGTGTGCCTGGCGGGAGTGCCCTCTGCGCCTGCGCTGCAAGGCGCCCTCTCTGCCTCCTGGGAGTTAGAGTCGTTCTTGTCTTCAGCCCGCCCAGTTTGCTTCCTTTCCCCACCTCCAAGCGTGATCACGCTGCCTTCTGGGAGGTGTAGTCCGTGGCCGCTCGGACTCCAATTCCCAGCGGGCTTCGGGGCGGGAACCCGGAAGGGGAGGCTGGAGAGGAGCGAGTGGGGGAAACCCGCGTAGCCGAGAGAGCTGCGGCGCGGGGAGATGGTAAGAACCCCGAGTCGGGGCTGGGGGCTCTTGAAAGCTGGGACGGGGGTTCAGGACCGGGTGGCGAGAAGGAAGAGGCTGGGGCTAAAGAAGGGGCTGGACGACGAGAGATCGCTTTGGGGAGGGGTTCGGGAGGAATGGGAGCCGGAGGGAGTAGTAGAAGAATGGGGGCTGGGGAGGGGTCTTGGAGGTGGGGAGGGAGTCGAGCTTTGAAATTGATTGTAAGGGAGCTCAGAGCTGGGGATGGGAGTCCCGAGTTGGAGAAGGGGCTGGGCGTCCCGGCGGAGGCCCCGAAGGGAGCAATTTCGAGGCGGGTACCCTGGGGGATGCGGAAAGGCATGGGGGTCAGGGCTAGATGAATGAGGGGGTGTGTAGGCTCCGAAAGAGAGACCAACTGTGGATGCAGTGGGTTAGGGCCTCTAGATCAGATTGGGGCGGGAGGGCAAGCTGAGGTGGTGGGAGAGAGAAATCAATGGTAGAGTGGTGTGTTCGTTAAGCTGCCCTACTTGGGGTGGGGTGGGGAGAGTGGCTTTAGGCGCCTGGATGCTACGATAGTTTTTGCCTAGACCAGCCAGAGACTCCCGAGAAACTGGACAGTCACAGAACTGTAGATGGCCAGAAGGGGCCTTAGAGAGAACCTTTTGCACTCTCATTTCTTCAGTAGGATTTCGAAAAGTGTGGTGCTTTCTCTTTGCTTTGGCAGTCCAGCGTTCAGATCTCTTAATCTGTCATTCCTTTGTGACCTGGGCAAGTCTCCCTTCTCTGAAACTCGGGAGCTCTTATCTGTGTTGTGGGAACAACTTGCCACTGAGGAGAGGGGAGGCGCCTTAAGGTTGTTACCCTCCTTTGCAGTAAGTCTGCTGAAGTACAATGTTAGGAGGAGGGCAGAGACTCCAGAACAGAAGCAGTCTTCAGTTGGACGTTTAGCCCTGCCATTCACACAAGGTTGTGTGACCTTGGGCAAGTCTTTGGGCCTCTCGTTGGCTATAAAATGGGATCAGTAACTCTGGGAAGATTAGAGGGTTCAGGGAGGTAATTCTTGGAGTAAATGCTCAAAACACATGAGTTGTCATTTTTTTGAACAGATAGTGGGAATCAAACTTGTGAGAGAACGCAGAAGACAGGGACCAGTGAGAGAGACATCAGCCAGGCTACCTCCTTTTCCTTCTCCCACAGGCTGCCCCCATATCTGACTCTTCTTGTTTCCCGAACCCTCTACCCCTGGGCTTCCAAGTCCAAGGGTGACTCCCCGGCGGGGTGCTCAGAAACTCAATCTGTCCCCGTCCCCATTCCATCCCGATCCCCAGCCAGATATAAATAATTCACTTGCCAATGCCCAGCCTGGCCCAACTCCAGGTATTTCAGTGAATAGGAAATATTTCTGACAACTGTGTTTTCTCCCTCCAACCTTTTGGTTACTCCAGCCTCACTGGGCAGGTTGGCAACTTTGTAATTCATCTTGAAACAGTTTGGTTCATTTGTTGTGAGGCTTCCTGAGTTTATCACAAAAATTCTCTGGCACTGATAGGAAAGCGGATGGTTAAAAGCACTGCCTCAGATAGGCTCAAGTTCTGATCCCTACCTCTCTGCTGCTGTGTGTCCTTGGCCATGCTTTGTTCCCTCTCTGGCCCTCGAGTTCTCGAGTTCTCAAGTGCAAAATGGAGCTGATTTCCAACCACTGGGGAGTGGGGGGTGCTCGTAAAGAGTTGATGAGATAACATGTATAAAACATGTAGTGCCTACAAAGCTCTCAGTATGTCTGAGGTCTTTTTATGACTTTGATTCTCTTAAGAAAAAACCCTGGATCATGTGCTTTGGGACCAGAACTCCCAGATTTGAATCCTGGTTCCATCACATGCTAACTGTGTGACTCTAGGCGAGTCATTTAACCCCTCTGGACCTCAGTTTCCTCTTCTGGAAAATGGGGGTGCATTCCTTGAGGGGTCCTCGGTGTTGTGAGAGTGCCTGCTGTGTGCAGACCGACACCCTGCCCTTGGGGAGCTCGTTGTTGTCACAAGGCTGGTGGCATTTGGGCTCATTTTTCCATTTTTCGGGTTTGGGTTTTTTCTTCCTGATTCATTCGCAGCCCCTTATGCTAGCTTTGCCTGCTTCTCATTGCGTCATTAACTTCAGGGGACTTTAACACGTTGTCTTCAGCTGTTAAAGTGAATCATCTGAAAACCTCTTGGTTTGGGGGAAAGTTGGCCAGCCTCTCACTCATCCCTGTGCCTGTATGTCACAGCTAGGTCCCCCAAGGTCATATGATGCTTTTTCCTCCCTTTCCTTTATTTGTCTGCCTTAGAAAATGTGTCCGCTTTCCAAGTCATTTTGCCTTTTCTTAAAATCTTTAATGTGTTGGGGCGCCTGGGTGGCTCAGTGGGTTAAGCCTCTGCCTTTGGCTCAGGTTATGATCTCAGGGTCCTGGGATTGAGCCCCGCATCGGGCACTCTGCTCAGCGGGGAGCCTGCTTCCCACCCCCCTACCTGCCTCTCTGCCTACTTGTGATCTCTGTCAAATAAATAAAATCTTAATAAAAAAAATCTTTAATGTGTTTTCAGCCTGTGCTTGTCCGAAGCTTACTCATACAACATGATATTTTTACCATTTCTAATGGGGGCATTTCTAGCAGCTCTGGTACTGACCTGTGATTCCTAAAACCACAAGTCTTCTGAAGGGCTTGGCTTGTCACCTGTTCCGTGATGCCATCCCGACCCCTCGATTAAGATCAGAACCCACACTTTCACTCCCAGTCCTCTTAACTTGCTATATTCGTTTCCCCATAGCACTTACCACCTTGGAACTCACTCTATTTTTACTGTCCCTGTCTCCAATTAGGATGTCAGCCCCGTGAAGGTGAGGATTTCTGTCTCTTTCTCTCCCCTGCCCCCCTCAGCACCCGCCTCCCCCCACACCCCCACGCCATGCCCAGGACAGGGGCCTGGGACACAGTAGCTGCTCTATAAATATCTGTTTAATAATTGAGACCCAATAAACAACAGTAAAAAAGGAATGACCATATTTTGACTCCTGAAGGACCAGAGTCAGTTTCCTTTCCGAATATGAAATTAGGGGGGCACCTGGGTGGTTCAGTGGGTTAAAGCCTCTGCCTTCGGCTCAGGTCATGATCCCGGGGTCCTGGGATCGAGCCCCGCATGGGGCTCTCTCCTCAGCAGGGAGCCTGCTTCCTCCTCTCTCTCTGCCTGCCTCTCTGCCTACTTGTGATCTCTTTCTCTTTCTGTCAAATAAATAAATAAAATCTTAAAAAAAAAAAAAAAGAATATGAAATTAGGGTGGCTCAGTCGTTAAGCGTCTGCCTTCGGCTCAGGTCATGATCCCAGGGTCCTGGGATTGAGCCCCGCATCGGGCTCCCTGCTCAGCAGGAAGCCTGCTTCTCCCGCTACCATTCCCTCTGCTTGTGTTCCCTCTCTCGCTGTGTTTCTCTCTGTCAAATAAATAAAATCTTTTAAAAAAAAAAAAAAGAATATGAAGTTAAAGAGGGACGAAGTCTTTGGTTTAGTCAATGATTTCCAAACTCCTAGGTACTGAGTCTCCCCTTCCCTGAATAAGCCCAGAGCTAGAATACTGAGCCTCTCCTTGGTACCTACCTGACATTGAGCACTCTGCTGGATTGATCTCCGTGACTCATCAGGCAGCCCGTGGGTGGGTACTGTTATTATCTGCATTTTACAGTGGAGGAAACTGAGGCACCAGGGGTTAAGCACCCTACCTACGGACACACAGCCCCAAAAAGTGTGTGCAGGCCCTGTGTGGATTCTGTCTGCATCCCGGATCTCCAGATCCTGAGGATTTGGATGATTCCTGCTGTTAGAGAGAGCTGTGGGAAAGGAAGGTTTGCGAGGGAGAGAGAGAGGGTGGCCAAAAAGCCAAGGGGGGGATGAATCGAGATTGTGGACCGAGTGGGGTTGGGGGTGGGGCTCAAGAGGGTGGAGGTTAGAAGGAGCAGGGCCAGGAACAGAGCCCCAGTATCCTGCCACAGATTCCTGTGTGGCCCTGACCATGGACCAGTGCATTCCCTGAGCACTTGCTCCATGCCCAGTCCTATGCTGGGATGACCTTGACTCTGGGATGGAGGCAAGGGGAGCCAGGCATCTACTTTTATTCCCTATCTTCTTTTTGGGCTCTATTCTGCTATAGTTGACATTGTTTCCAACTTTTTTTTTTTTTAAGATTTTATTTATTTGAGAGAGAGCATGAGAGAACGGGGGGGGGGGGGGCAGAGGGAGAGAGAGAGAACCCCAAGCGGGCTGGGTCTCAGGACCCTGAGATCCTGAGCCAAAATCAAGAGTCAGAAGCTCACCCAACTGAACCACCCAGGCGCCCCTGGGTTCTACCTTCTTAGGGTGCACGCTTAACTTGTTCGTTGTTAGCCTCTCTCTTTTCTTTGTGCATTTATGGAAACAGGTTCTCCCTAGACCTACTGCAAACTGTGCTCCCAGGCTCTCCCTTTATCTTCATCTGGGGATTCCTTTTGCGTCTCTTCTGGGCTAGACTTTTCTCTTTCATCTGATAGCTCCCTTTCTCTTCATTCGCCGCTCCATTTTGGTGAAGCGGATCCTCTGATTCATACCGGACCTGTATTCTTGTTTTCGCAAACTTGTGCGCCTCACAGAAAGGTTTTCATCGGGGCAGTCAATGCGGTCTGATAGATGTTCGGAGCCGTCTCTCCGGCTACCGTGGAAAAGATGGAGCGGGAAGAGCTAAACCAGGCCAGTGGGCCAAGTGCGGAGGCTGGAGCAGCTGTGCCTTTGAAGAGAGAGAGGTCCCAGCCTTCCAGAAACCCACAGCGTGGAGGGGAGAGAGGCCTTCACCCAGTTCATTGTCCTTCAGCAATGAGGAGGCCTCAGGAAGAAGAGACCCCGCATAGCTTGGGAGGACCCCAGAATAGCTCCTGGAGAAGGCAGCCAACCTGCCTCGGTCCTGGGAGCAGCTCCCAGGATTGCCACACGTGAACTTGGGTGGAACCAGCTGGCTTTCCCCAACAGGTCCCCAGTAGCACATGTAAAGACGGACCGCGTGGCAGTGTTAGGAGCCTGTTCAAACAAACACGCGTTGCACACCTCTGATGGGCTGGGGCATTCCTTCTCAGATGTGCTTATGAACCCCCTAGAGAGGTGTGGAAGTGCGCATTCAGCACAAAGAGACTACATTCCTAACACACTCCTGGGGGCTCCAGGCTGATGCTGTTCTAAAAGCTGGGGATCCTGCGGGGAAATGAAATAGGCAAAAAAAAAAAAAAAAGCAAACCAGGTGCTGGGAGTGGAAACTGACAAGAAACTTTATCAACGGTTTCTAGTGTATTAGATAGGGATATGTGCTAAGGATAAAAAAAAATCAATCGGGAAGAGAAAGGCGAGTGACAGTGGCTGTCGGTGAGGGGGGCTGCCCCTGTTTGAGGACTGAGTAAGATGATCCGCACAAAAGTGCCACTCAGTGACTAAAGCTGCCAGCCACTTCAGGAACTCCTGCCGCAAAGCCAGGTCTGAGGGCACTTGCTTCGCCATTCCAGTGCCCCATGTCCTTGAAATGAGATTAAGAGTAGTGAGATGATGTGACAGTTCAAGGAGTTCATATTCGTAAAACGCCTCGAGCAAAGCCTGGTTCCCAAGTGTGATGCTCGGGTGAGCACTGCCTTTGTGATCAGTTTCTCTCTTAATATATTCATGCGGGTCATGATGGCTTATTTGGATGTCTGCCCCCTTTCTCACGAGCTCCTCCTGGTGAGCTCAGTGTCATCTCTGTGTGCCCAGCGACCAGCTCCGGGCCAGCAGGCAAGAGGACCTCAGAATGTCAGATGAAGGGTGTAAACCAGATTCTCGAATGGCTGGGGGCATCCTACCGAGTGTCGATCATGTGGTTCAGTTCCTTAATGATTTTTTCTGTTCAACCCGCCTCTTATGGAAAGATACATTGCAGTTTCCCAACACAGTTGTGGATTTGCCAAAGTGTTGGCCATTCTGTGTTTTTTTGCTTTATATATATATATATTTTTTTTTTTTTAATTAAAGATTTTATTTATTTATTTGACAAAGAGAGAGATCACAGGTAGGCAGAGAGAAGGGGAAGCAGGCTCCCCGCTGAGCAGAGAGCCCAATGCGGGGCTCAATCCCAGGACCCTAAGACCATGACCTGAGCCAAAGGCAGAGGCTCTAACCGACTGAGCCACCCAGGCGCCCCTGCTTTATATATTTTGAAGTCATCTTGTTAGCACGCGTCAAGAACTTTTGTATATAATGGGTCAGTTTGTTTCATTACCATCTTTGTGCCTACTAATACCTTTTGCTTTTGTCAGCTGTTACATTTTTTTTTTTAAGATTTTATTTTGAGAGGCACCTGGGTGGCTCAGTCATTAAGCTCCTGCCTTTGGCTCAGTCATGATCCCCGGATCCTGGGATTGAGTCCCATGTCAGGCTCCTTGCTCAGCGGGGAGCCTGCTTCTCCCTCTGCCTGCTGCTCTCCCTGCTTGCGTGCTCTCTCTCTCTGACAAATGAATAAATAAAAACTAAAAAAAAAAAAAAAAAAAAAAGATTTTCTTTTGAGTCCTCTCCACGCTCACTGTGGGGCTTGAGCCCACAACCCACAAGAGTTGCATGCTCTACCAACTGAGCCAGCCGAGTGCCCCCCCCATTGTTGTTTTTTTAAATGATAATTCTCTCTCTTTTGTCTCTTGGTACATATTTGTCTGGTCTTTTTTTTTTTTCCCCATTTTTTTTTAAATGTTCAGTCTTTCTGGGTCATGATGTTTTACAATTTTCAGAGAATGTTTTACATTCTCTGAAAGCCGACCTGGTGGAGGGCCTCGTGGAGGGCTCCGTGTGTGGGAAGTTAGAAAATTCTGCCCCGGTGACCTAGGACCCAGACAGAACCTGGGTGTAAAACAGAGTTTACCCTGCCAGGACTCACAAAGTTTAGGACTTGTTGCTGCAGGGGAGGGGGATTTGATCCATCCATCCAGTCCCACGCTGGGCAGTGGTGCTGGGGACACCATGACGACCCTGATGGTTCTGGCCCTTCTGGGTCTACTCTCCTGTAGAGGAGAGAGATCAGAGTGGGCAGGGCTGGGACTCGGGAACCCAGAAGTCCTCCTCTGGGCAGGTGGCAGGTTTCCAGAAAGGGAGCTCGGGCAAGCCTTCTCTAATGTTAAAGTTACGTTTAAACAAAGAGGCGAATGAAGTAAGGAACTGAGCCAGGTGGAGATCTGGGGGGAAAGCTTTCCAGTTAGTGGGAATAGCACAAGCAAAGACCACGGAAGGAAAGAGCTTGGTGATTCTAGAGGAATAAAAACCCAGGAGGCCAATGGAGGAGTCCAGAGACAGAGTCTGACCCCGGGGGGGGGTGGGGGGGGGGATCAGCTTCTTGGAGGAGGGAATGGCTGAGCTAGGATGCCAGACAATATTTAGCAAAGCAACAACAGAGCGCAGCAATCCCAAATCAGATTCCTTGGATTCACATCTCCGCTCCAAATCACAGCCGTTCTGTGTGGGCAATCTGTCCTGCTTCAGTTCCTTTGTCCCTACAGTGGAGAGGATAATAGCTTCTGCTGAGGATTGGACAGGGCTTAAGTACTCTACCTACTCTCTATGCCAGATCTGGTGCCCATCTGGGCCCCCTGGGGGTGTGGAGGAGTGGGGAGGGACAAGGCTGGACCTGCCGGGTATCTGGGCTTTTTCCGAAGGGCACTGGGGAGTCGTGGTAGGTTTTGAACAGGGTAAGGACAGGGTCAGGTTTGTGCTTTAAGAAGACCTTTCTGGCTGTGACCTTGCAGGATGGTTAGAAGCAGACAAGGCTGGGGCCGGGTGGTGGGGGGACAGGTGACCCCTGCGGTGGAGCCCCCTTTGGGTGTCTCTTGAAGGGGCCTGGCACTGAAAGGATATAGACCAGTGCTGTTCAATAGAAATACAATGCAAGCCATATGTGTATTTAAAATCTTAGAATAGCCACATTTTAAAAAGTCAAGAGATGAAGTTAACTTTAAGTATTTTATTTAACTAAATTATATCCCGAGTATTATCATTTTAACAGTTAATTAACATTTAAAAAGCATTATCAGGGTATTCGATATTCTTTTCTTGTACTGAGTCTGAGTCAGATTCGGGGCGCGTGGTTGCAAAGGCTGAACGGAAAGGTGCGTTTGGCCACACAGCCTGAGCCTTGAATGCCAAGCCCAGAGGCTGAATTCAGTGCCAAGGGAGTCGTCGCGGGGTTTTGCCGCTTGGTTTCAAGGATGAAGTGATCTCGCTGCCTAGTTTCCCCCGCAGGGAATCTCGGTCTTCAGGGTTCCTAACCAAACCTGGGCGCTTATCTTTCTGCTTGTTTCCTTCCGTCCTCGCGTCTCAATCCCGGAGCTGCTTGGCCCTTTAAATCTCAACTGTCAATCAGGGCTCCTGTTTAGAGGGAACATCGTGTAATAAAACCTCTCCGTGGATACGTCGGCCTCTGTCCTGGCCTTGTTCCTCCGTTTTAGCTAGGAGTTGGGAATTGTTCCGCGCTCTCTAACACTCCACTGTTTCCACACCCCCTTCACCTCTCGCCTACTCCTCCCTCACTCCTCCCTCTTTCGAAGTTAGGCCCCTTCGCCAAGGCATTCCTTATATGGGCACGGCCCCGAACGGCAGCCGCTCATTGGCTGGGGGCGTCACGCGCGGGTCTGTCAACAAAGGGGCGGAGGGAAACTGGTCGCGCGCCTGCCCGCTCGAAGTCTGGAGGGAAGGAGCGAGGGGGCGGACCCTCTCCCCTCGAGCGCATGCGTGCGTGCTGCCCCCCCTCCCGCCGCTGGGGGGGCGGGGCTCACCCGTGAAGGTACTTTGGGGGCGTGTCTAGGTTTTGAGGGTCGTCTGAGTAGGTTGGCGGGTTGGGGGGGCGGTTACAAAATTGAGGGGCTCCCTTCGCAGTTAAGCGGTATTTTGGGGCTTGAAGTGTTTGCGTGGGTGTGGAGGATACTTGGGGGTTCCCTTGGGCTTAGGGGGAGCCTTGGGGCTTGGGTTTGGGTTCTTTCGTAATGTGAAAGTTCCAATTGTATTGTAGGGGTCTCCTTTGCGTTTGAGGATGTTTGGTGGGTATGTGATTTGGGGAGCTCATGGGCAGACTTAGAAGCAAAGTAAAGAGTCCAGGAGTGTCAAGTCTAGAGCCAGAGTGCCTGGGCTTTTACCTTTCTCAAGTCCTCTCTACCTGTCTGATCCGAGATTTGGGGTTAAACCTTTCTGTGCCTCATCTGGACACCGGGGCTAAGACACTACCTGCTTCAAGGGGGCCGGGAAGGATTAGCAGGAATCTTTAGAACAGTACCTAATAAGCTCCAGTGAACGATGCAGTAAGCACATTGCCATTGGTGAGGATTCTTTGGGAGTGTTTGGGGGGGGGGGGTTGGGCTTGGATAAATATTTGGTGTGGGATTAGTCTTATGTGCTAGGGAGCTTTTATGTTTTCATGAGGTTTTTTGTTTTTTGTTTTGTAGGGGGGCTTCTGTTAGGAATTAGGAAATGCATGTGGAGATTTAGAAAGTGTTTGAAGGGGAGTGTAGGATTTCAGGAAACTGGTCTTTTGCGGCATGTGTGAGGTTGGGAGATTGCAAAGTATGTTGGAGTTCTTGGTAGACGTGGGATTTGGGAGGCGTTCCTTGAGATTGGGGCCTTCTGTGCTAGAGGGGATATTTATAGGTTTGGAAGTTTAAATTAGGATTTGAAAGGGTCCGGATATTTCGAGGAGGGCATTTATCTTCTGGAGATAAGGATAGGAACTAATTGGAGGATTTCAGGGGGTAGCCAAGTTGTAGAGAGATAGTAACTACAGAAAGTGGCTTTTGCTGTGTTGGTGTCTATTCTTGGGCATTTAGAAGTACTGGTGGATGCTAAACTTAGCCATCTAAAGGTGGGGTCAGTCTATACTGCAGGGGTCAGCAGGCTTCTACTATAAAGGGCCAGATAATGAGTATTTTAGGCTTTCAAAGGCTGTATGTCCTCTGTTGCAACTACTCTGCCATTGTAGGGTGAAAGCAGCCATAAAGAGATGAGCAGATGTTTCAGTAAAACTTTATTGGCAAAGACAAGCGGTGGGCCATAGTTTGCTGACCCCTCGTCTATGTCCATGTGGAAGATTGGAGGTTTAGAGAATATTTTTGTTTCAAGATACTTGGAGGGAGATGGGCCCAGGGAATGATCGAGATGGAGGAGTATGCTACCTGTTGGTCCTGCAGTGGAAAGTGGTCCTGTCAGACTCATAAGCAGAATTGCCTCCAGATTAGGTCATGCACAAAGTCATTGCAAAATAAAATGATCATTGTTAAGAAAGCCCTGAACTGCAAAGTCCTGAAACCAAGTCTGAGGGCCTGGTTTTATGATAAGTAACCCTTCTCCAGTCTACCTGTGGGCAACTTGAAGAGGAAACTAAATGAGAACAGGCTTTCCTATCCCAGAGGTCTATGCCTGTGCTACGGGAATTCATTACCTCTATAGTCTTGTGCAAGTGGGTGCAATTCTCGGGGAACCTCGGGACTCGAACAAAGTGAAGAGCCGATTTCTTTTTTCTTTTTTTCAAGATTTCTTAAATTTATTTATTTTAGAGAGCACCAGAGAGAGTACATGAGCTGGGGAGAGTTGCAGAGGGGGAGGGACAAGCAGACTCCATGCGGAGTGCAGAGCCCAAGCGGGCCTCGATCCCATGACCCTGAGATCACGACCTGAGCCAAAATCAAGAGTCGGATGCTCAACCAACTCAGCCACCTAGGCGCCCCAAAGAGCCGATTATTTATTTTTTTTTAAAGATTTTATTTATGTGACAGAAACACAGCAAGAGAGGGAACACAAGCAGAGAGAATGGTAGCGGGAGAAGCAGGCTTCCTGCTGAGCAGGGAGCCCAATGCGGGGCTCGATCCCAGGACCCTGGGATCATGACCTGAGCCGAAGGCAGATGCTTAACGACTGAGCCACCCAGATTTCCCCAAAGAGCCGATTTCTTAAGGGCCCGGCTGGCTCTGACCTCAGATTTTCTTCCCCTGCCCAGCCGACCTCATTCCTTCCTCCGTGGGCTCAAGGAACCGTAGCTGTGGGCAGGGCTGGGAATTCTTGTCTTTTCAGGAACAGGCTACTGGGTGAGCAAATGGAAGGAGGAACTGTCAGTTGGTACTTTCACTAAAGTTCAGGGTTATGGCCGCAGGAGGCCTCTGGATCGTGAGTGAAGGCAGTTGGACCGTGGAGTATGACGTGCAGGGTTGGAATAACCTGCCAGCTTTAGTTACAAAGAAAGAGAGAGAGCGAGCGTAGGCTCAAGCCAGTGGGGGAGAAGCAGCGGGAGAGGGGGAGAACCTCAAACAGACCCCGTGCTGGGTGAGGGGCCTGCCACGGGGCTCGATCCCTCGACCCCGAGATCATGACCTGAGCCGAAACTAAGAGACGGGCCCTCAACCCACTGCGCCCCCCAGGCACCCCTGTTTTGGGTGTTTAAAGACCAGCCCTCATTCCTTCTGCAGCCCTCCGTTTGCTCACCTGGGCAGTGGGGCGGCAGTAGAGCTCTTAGTGGGCTCATTTGGTCTGTCCCCTCGGGAGCTGAGGTTGGGGCGGCAGGTGGGGGCAGGCCCTACACCCCCCCCCCAGCTCGCCAACTCCTCTTCCCTGTCTCCAGGTGGCCCGCGGACCCTCCCCTGACCATCCAGGTCCTGAAATGCGGTGAACCCCTGCCTATCTGCTACCGTTCCCCAGGATGGACCGCGGCGGCCTCCTGCCCTTTCAGCTGTGGTGCCCCCGGCCCTTTGGCACCTACTCACAGAACCAGCCACGCCCGCCTGCCGCAGCCCTCAAGCCGTCGGCCTGCCCCGAGCCCAGCAGCGGGGCTGAGCCAGACCACGGGCCTGCCCACTCAGAGAACACCCCACCCGCCTTGGCCACGGAGGCCCCTGCCTCCCAGCCGGCCCCGCTCCTCTCAGCGGCGGCTGCGGGCGATGAGGGCCGAGTCCTGCTGGACACGTGGTACGTCATCAAGCCCGGGAATACAAAGGAGAAGGTGGCCTTCTTTGTGGCCCACCAGTGCGGTGGGGGCAGCCGCGCCAGCTCCATGAAGGTCAAGGGGCACTGGGGCAGTGACAGCTCCAAGGCTAAGCGGAGGAGGCGCTGTCTTGAGCCTACGAAGGCTCCCCCGGACCCAGGGGGCCCAGAGGTGCCCCCTGCCGCTGAGGGGGCCCCAACCTCGGCTGGCGAGGACGTAGACCTGCTGTCCGTGGCGGAGATGGTGGCGCTGGTGGAGCAGCGGGCCGCTCTGGCCTTGCAGAACTACCCGCGCCCCGGCACCCCGGCGCCTGTGGTCTTCGTGTCAGCCGAGCAGGGCGGGCCTGCCAAGGGGCTGGGGTCCGAACGGCGCTCCGGTGCCGGGGACTGCAGCCGGGTAGCCGAGGCGGTGGCCCACTTCGAAGCCCAGCGGGACAGCCCTCCAGCCAAAGGCCTCCGCAAAGAGGAGAGGCCCGGGCCGGGCCCCGGGGAGGTACGCATCGCCTTCCGTATCTCCAACGGCCGAGAGCCCCGCGCCCCCGACGGCAGCTTGCCCAACGGGAGCGGGGGCCGGCCGGGTTGTGCCTACCCCGGCAGCCCAGGCCCCGGGGCCCGGGCCAAGGACAAGATCACCTGCGACCTGTACCAGCTCATCAGCCCCTCCCGGGACGCCCTCCCCAGCAACGTGGAGTTCCTCCTGGCTCGGGCGGATGAGGCCAGCGAGGGGGAGACGCCGGTCCCGGCCAGGCCCGAGGACACTCCCCCGGCCCCCCCTCCGCCCCCGGCCCGGGACTGCGGAGCCTCAGGCTTCCACGTGGATGTGGTGGTGACGGGGGTGGTGGACGAGTGCATCTTCTTCGGCAAGGACGGCACCAAGAACGTGAAAGAGGAGACCGTGTGCCTGACGGTCAGCCCCGAGGAGCCGCCCCCACCGGGCCAGCTCTTCTTCCTCCAGTCCCGCGGTCCGGACGGGCCCCCCGAGCCGCCCCCCGCCGACTCCCCGGCCAGCGCGCCGGGCCCGGACGATGCCGAGGGGACCGCGGACACGTCCCTGTGCCGCCTCTACCGGCACGTGTCCCACGACTTCCTGGAGATCCGCTTCAAGATCCAGCGGCTGCTGGAGCCCCGGCAGTACATGCTGCTGCTGCCGGAGCACGTGCTGGTGAAGATCTTCAGCTTCCTGCCCACGCGGGCCCTGGCGGCCCTCAAGTGCACCTGCCACCACTTCAAGGGCATCATCGAGGCGTTCGGAGTGCGGGCCACAGACTCCCGCTGGAGCCGCGACCCGCTCTATCGTGACGACCCTTGCAAGCAGTGCCGCAAGAGATACGAGAAGGGGGACGTGTCGCTCTGCCGCTGGCACCCCAAGCCCTACCACCACGACCTGCCTTACGGACGTTCCTACTGGATGTGCTGCCGCCGAGCGGACCGCGAGACGCCCGGCTGCCGCCTGGGTCTACACGATAACAACTGGGTGCTGCCCTGCAATGGGCCGGGCGGCGGCGGCGGGGTCGGCGGTGGCGGCGGCGGCGGCGGTGGGGGTGGTGGCAGTGGCGGCGGGGGTCGGGCTGGCCGCGAGGAAGGGAGGTGAAGCCGGGGGAGGGGGGAGCGGAGAGCCCACCATGCCCGCCCCTCCCCCTTGCTCCCCGGGAGCCCGGGGCCAGGACCCGGTCACCAGCCCGTACCCCCAGTCTAGGCAGCGTTGATCCCCCTCCGGAACTGAGATGGGGTTCAGGGGGATGATCGAGAAAGCACTCTGATCCACCGACCCCTATTGGTTTTCTACTCTTCAGATCCAGGGCCGCAGACCCTCAAGTAGGGTGTTTTTATCAGCATCTCAAGTTCTCCATTTAGCCCCCAACCCTCTCCCTGCCACTCTACACCCCAGGGACCCACCAGCAGGGAGCAGAAGGCAGCTAATTTTGGTACTCCGCAAGGATTCCCCCATTCTGCCCCCTTCCGCCCTCTCCCCACCCCCACCCCTTCCAGGTCTTTGTCTCCGGAGCTGTGTTCTCCTGAGAGGCTGCAGGGCCCAAGGTTGGTTATCTCTGACCCACCAACCTCCTCTTTAGGAACTGGGGGCCAGTGAGATCGCAGATCAGATGTGGCACTTTTCGTGGCAGCCTGCCATTTCTAGACATTTTCCCCCAGTAAGACAATAAAAATCACTGTTTCCTCCTTAACCTAAAGCTACCAGTCTCTTCACTTCCCCCAGAGGGGAGGAGAACAACAACAAAGTTGAAGTATAAAGATTCCCCGCCTCCCATTACTGAAGCTATGGCCGTCGTCCGTCCCCCGTCTCCTCCCCTCCCCCCCCCCCCGCACAAAAGCTGTGAACCCCTTTGCCTCGCTCTTGACAGCGTGGGGGGTTGGTGGGCAGGGACTGTGGCTTTGATTTTCTGGATTGTTTTTCCTTCCACTCTGGGTACTCGTGCGGGCGCTGGGGTCTCTACAGCCCCGACCATGTGTTTCTTTAGAATCCTTCGGTCAATGGAGACCTTGATTTTTCAGGCAGTTTGGGCTGGGGTATTTTCATTTGTTCTGTTTGGGAATTTTCGTTTTCGTTTTTTTCATCCTTGTGGTTCTGAAAGCTTCTGGTGTGTGGCATCTGACCAGTTTTGAATTGGTCCTTTCTATAAAATCAATATTTATAAGGCTGGGCCCAGACTGGTTTGTGTGTTGTTCAGGGAGGGGGTTGGGGAGAGAAGGGAGCCACGGAGCACTGCATGGTGAGCCAGAAAAGATGGGGAGAAGGATCCTTCGCCAAGTCCCTTAGCTCGAGATTATTTTTGACTCTTCATCTGTGTCGGTTTGGATTCAAAAATCTCAAAATAGTAGTAGCTTAAACAAGATAGTTTTCGTTTCTTTAGAAATCCCGAGTGGGCAGATAACGGTGGCCTTGAAGTCCTCGGGAACCCAGGCTCCCTGTCCTTTGGCCGTGGGACCTGCTAGAACTCTGACCACCACCAGTTTGCAGGAAGAGACGGCTCCTGCCTCCCATTGGTATTACATTATACTTACATGTCCATCTCACTGGTCTGAGCTTCAGCCGTATCAAACGGCTGCAAGGGAGACTGCGACATGCGGTTTCTCAGCTGGGTACATTATGCCCAACAAAAAAAAACTTACTAAAGATCCCTATAATTAAAGCTTCAAAACAGTCCCTTAATTATTTACTAGATAAAGAATTAAGTCATTTTTTAAAACTCAAGTATAAAGGAAGAGGGAAGAATGAATAGTGAGAGGTAATTAACAGTCTCTGACTTCTTTTTTTTAAGATTTATTTATTTGAGAGAGAGCGCGCGCGCGCGTGAGCAAGTGTGCACGCACTGGGGAGGGGCAGGGGGAGAGAGAGAATCCCAAGCAGGCTCCGCACTCAATGTGGAGCCAGAGACAGGGCTCAATCCCATGACCTGAGCCAAAATCAAGAGTGGGACGCTTAACCAGTTGAGCTACCCAAGTGCCCCGACAATCTCTGACATTCTTATCAGGGAATAAAAATGACCAGAGAAACTAGGAAGTATCATGGTAGTTATCGAACACTTGGACTTTAGAATCAGAGAGACCTGGGTTTGAGTCTTGGCCTGGCTTTGTGGGATTTCAGTTTTCTCTGAAGGGAGGGGCCAGATTATTTGGATTCTCCTGCTGAAAAGAGGTAGTAAAAAAAAATCATAAAAGCTTTAGCTGGCCAGTATAATACAGTTAAGGGATACACCACGCCAGAAATTTCAGGGGAAGGGACATAGGACCCTGAGGCCACTTCGGTTCTGAGGGCATTTGCTTGTGCCGACAAAAAAAGACCACTGTGTAGTCTTACTGGGACAAGCAGGCAGAAGTCAGGGCCAAGGTGGGGAATCTAATAGGAGCTAGGATCCCACCAAGCTACAATCTCAGGTAAGGATGACGGCCCAGAAGCCTGCAGAGCAGATGTTCTGAACGCCGAGGGGGGCACGAGGCCAAAGGAGAGAAGCAAGTGGCCCCCGAGACTGTGCGGACGCAGGCCGGCCCTCGGCTCTGGTGTGTGGCATCATCCATGTGTTCGGGGTACTTCCGAGCCGAGCTGTCTGACAGAGCAAACATAAATCCTCCGGGGTAAGGAACAGTCATCTAGAATCCCCACAAAGGATTTTGCAGACCGTGAGCAGCCCACAGTCGAGTCACCCAACATGCATGGAAATAAAGCACTACGAGCAAGAACTGGTGGAGACAACAGCAAAACAGATTCACAAGGTCTTTGATCGATGAATCCGCCGGTCACAGATTAGAATACGGGTTTCCCCCAATTTCCAAGAGCTCAAAATACACCACTTTGCCTTCACAGAAGACCTACTTTAGTACAGTAACGGCTTTTTTCATAGGACTGCAAATCTCATTTCTGTTAGAACAGGTACTAAGGTAGGTCTTTTTTTTTTTTTAAGATTTTATTTATTTATTTAACAGAGAGAGAGATCATAAGTAGGCAGAGAGGCAGGCAGAGAGAGAGGAGGAAGCAGGCTCCCCGCTGAGCAGAGAGCCCGATGTGGGGCTCGATCCCAAGACCCTGAGATCATGACCTGAGACAAAGGCAGAGGCTTAACCCACTGAGCCACCCAGGCGTCCCTAAAGTAGGTCTTTTTTAAAAGATTTTATTTATACTTGTCAGAGCACAAGCAGGGGGAGCAGCAGGCAGAGGGAGAAGCAGGCTCCCCGCTGAGCAAGGAGCCTGATGCGGGACTCGATCCCAGGACCCCGGGATCATGACCTTAGCTGAAGGCAGACACTTAACCGACTTGAGTCACCCAGGCATCCCCTAAGGTAGGTCTTTTGTGAAAGTGCAGTGGTGTGACAAACTTTTGGAAAGTGGGGGAAACTCTGCACTTCACGGCTTACAAATGTTTCCACAGGATCACTCTGCTTTCTGTCAGCAGGGCAAACATGTAGAAGGGCTTGGAAATCTTAGCAGGCCATGCAAAACTAAATAATGGCCTAGCAGATGGGAAAGGGAAAAAGCCCCAGACACAGGAACCCAAAGGAAAGACTCAGGGGCTGGGCTCAACAGCAAATCAGACACAAGTGAAAAAAAAAAAAAAAGATCGATTGAACCAGAGCTAGGTCCAAAAAGGATCAGAGGCAGAAACAAAAAAAAAAAAAAGAAAATACGAAAGAACGTTATGGAAGACAAAGTGAGAACATCTATAACGCACATTCAGTTGACCTTCTAGAATCGGAACAGACGATGTTGCAAAGATATTTTAATACAGGATGGTTGAGAATTCCAGACTGAGGAATGACACCGATAAGCCCAATGCATTGCAAGCACTTAAAGAAAAGTGCACGTGGACACATGATCTGCAGTCACTAATTTCTCTGAAGTATGTTTCAAGTGAAAAACGGGAATCCTGACAGCCCCTCCAAAAAGATTGATTTCTGAGACATCAGCACCCAGAGCGCTCAGGCGTTGTGCTCATCAGATAAACCGAGGGACCCCGTCAGAGTGTGAAGTTTGGGGGACGGACGGGAGCTGGAGAAAACATGGCACCAAGCAGCAGCAGCCTCATCTGTGAAATGGGCTCACGATCCCTGCCCCAGATATTCCAGGGGGGAAATGCGCATCAGGCCCCCTTGCCCGGTGTGCAGTGTGGAGTCTCAACCACACATCGAGAGCCCGGGGCCTAACAGCACGAGGCTCCCCGTCTCTGACGCAGAGGTGATGGTCCCGCCTACTTTCGGGGTGGCTGGGAGATGAAGGGGAGATGGGGTGCTCTCACGGGCCTGCCACTGCGCCTGGCACTCGAGGAATGAACAAAGGAGCCGTCCCTGTGGTTGGGGAGTCCTGCCGCCCTGGCCATTGATGTCTTTCAGTTTCCCATTCTAAACTCGGGACTCATGCCACCTGCGCCTCTTAAGAGGTTGGTAGTCTCTCCCCCTCCCTCACCCGCACCCCACCCCCGCCTCCCACCCCCGCCTCAGGAGGACCTACTCTTCCGCCAACCATCCATTGGTCCAGCACAGGCGATCTCTGGGAGACGGGACGTGAGGTTAGGAGCTGCAGCTGTGGGTGAGCACGTGGGCTCTGTAAACAACTGGGTCACAATCCCAAGCCCTCGCCGCCTCCTTTGCAAAAGGACTATGGGAAATTGGACCGACCTCGGGACACCTGGCACGCGGGAGGGGCCCGGTACAGGTCAGCTACCGTGCAAAGCCACCAACGCGGACCTTCCACTTATCCTCTCGAGTCTGAGATCCTGAGCTCCAGCCCGTGAGTTCTCTCGAGGCTTCTCCAGCCCCAAGCTGGCTTGGAAGTCCCGTGCTCACCTTCGCTATGTAACCCTCCATCCTGGCCTGGCCTCCCCGCTGCCTGGCAGGGCTTCATCCGAGTCACAAAACTGGCAGGCACGGAGCCCGACGGGGATCCGGACATAAAAACACAAGCCGCAGAGAATTCATTTGGCGGGTGCTGTTACTGGTCCAGATGCTAGCCCAAGATGTGCCGACTGTAAAACTGAGAAGAGCCTTTGGCTCCTGCCAACCTTCCGACCAATGCCTCCTCCAGGACGGGGTCTAAGCCCTTATTCCTTTGGCTGCCACCCCCACAGTGGTCTTGTCTCTTCTGGGTCTTTAAAGAGTGGCGGCCTGAGACAGAGGAAAGAGGGTCTTCGAATCATAGCGCAACAGAACCCATACCCAAGGAAAGGATAAGGCGGCATACCCCGGGGCCGCCTGGCCTGAGCTCCACTGAGTCCACGTGTCCTTGGCACGTCCTGGCTGGGCTCCTCTCCTCCAGGGTCAGCCGCGGAGGCTAGAGCCCCAGGTACTCAGCCAGGAACACGGCGAGGATGCGGCTCAGGTTGTGCACTGTGGGGGGGTGCAGGTTGGCCTCAGAGTCGTGGGGTGTGTGCCAGACGTCGGGGAAGGGCATAGAGATGAGGTGGAGCACCGGGACCCCTGGCAGGAGAGAGGAAGGCTCGGTTAGGCAGACCCAGGAGCCCAGCCCCGGGCCCGGGGGAAACCTGTCTCACCCCCACCCAGAACTCACTCTGTCCCTGCACTTGAAGAACTCGGAAGGGTGATTTTAAGCGTGTGAGGGCAACGTGTTCGTTTAAAAATATATACATATCCAGTATAATGTTCTCACACATAAACTAGAGAAACTCAAAAATGTTAAAGGGTTATGCAAAGACCAGAAGAAGGGAGAGATGTCCTTGACCTCATATTGCCAGGTATATTATTAGGCTCTTTTTCCTCTTTATGAATAGCCTGCACTTTTTTTTTTTTAATTTTATTTATTTGACAGAGAGAGAGAGAGAGAGCACAAGCAGGGGGAGGGGCAGAGGCAGAGGGAGAAGCAGGCTCCCCACTAAGCAGGGAGCCCAATGCGGGACTCGATCCCAGGATCCTGGAATCATGACCTAAGCCGAAGGCAGAGGCTTAACCCACTGAGCTACCCAGGCGTCCCCATAGCTTGCACCTTTCTAAAAAAAAATTTTTTTTAAGTAATCTCTACACCCAACCTGGGGCTCAAACTCATGACTAAGCCATCCAGCCAGGGGCCCTTCACCCAGGTTCTCGGCTAAGGCCACACACACCCTTTTACCCTTACAGTAATCCTTTACAATAATCCTATATTTACCCCTATTTTATAGACAGGACGCTGAGGCACAGAGGCAGGCAGAGTGATTTACCTAAGGTGCCTCTAGCAAACAGCACAGTGGGAATTTGAACCCAGGCCACCTGCCTCCCAAGACTGTGTTCCTAATTCCTGCACTATGATGGGTTCCCATCCCCGAGCACTTCCCTCCATCAAGATTTTGCTAAATATCTGCCCACACCGCGCCACCCCCCCTACACTGGGCGGGACCTAGGCGGGTTACAGCCCATCACTGTATCCTGGACACCCGGCCCAGGACCTGCGTTGGGAAATAATCACCGAGCGAATCCCTAAAGAAGGCACTGTCAGGAATGGCGTATTTGTGGAATGAGTAAATTAGAGAGTAAAAATTTTAAAAGCAGTTTTTAGCCCTTGCTATACTACGTGAGAAGGCATTTTACCTAATCTCATCCAATCCTCCCAACCCTGTGATTATGAATATACACAAACAGGTGTGTTTGTATGTATGCGTCTCTCCGTTTTCCAGAAGAAATGCAGGAGACGGGCTCAGAGGGCCTGACTGAGTAAGCTGCCTTCGGTCAACCAATATTAAGTAGCAGATGCTAGGACCCAAGCCTGTCTGATTCCCCTCTACTAGATGTTTTCAGCCCTAGCTGCGCGACAGAATCATCTGGGAGTTTTATAAAAATAATGCAGAGACCCGAGACTGTGGTTCAGTGAAATGAAAAGCGCCTGAAATGCAACTGGGCATTTTCTGAAGCTCCTCTGTGATTCTGCAGGGCTCCCAGGGCCTTGAAAAGACAAGTGCTGGAATCTGTGATCCCTGAGGTACCGACAGTAGTAGCTAACATTCTCCGAACGCTTACTGTGTGCCAGGCACTGTGCGAGTAACATCTGTACCTGTATGAGCTCACTCGGTCCCCTCGACAACTCTGGAGATAGGGGCCCTTCGTGTCCCCATTCTACAGATGAGAAAGTTGAGGCACAAAGTTGTTCAGCAACTTGCCACCCGTCCCCGACCCTGGGAAGGGGTCAGGGCCAGGTCCCACCTGTCCCTCCCTTAGACGCTGCCCCCGTCCCACCCCCGTAGCAAGTACCTCGGCGGAGGAAGGGGATGTGGTCATCTTCTACGGAGCCAGGGGGCTCCCCGGGCTGGAAGTACATCACTTCCAGGGGATGAGACTGTAGCAGGTTCAGGCGGTGCAGTCGCTTCTCTGGAGGCGGTGGGGGTTAGAAAGCAAGGGTCAGCCCCTCAAGGTCAAAGGGTCCCCTGGTCACAGATCAGGGCAGGGCAGGGGGCCTGGAGGCAAATCGCTGACCATCCCCACAAGGATGCAGTTAGCTAGCCCTTGGCACAGGCTCACTGTGTTCCTGGTCTCCCCTACTCCCTCTGAGCCTAGAAGGTAGGTACCCCGATTATCATTACCATCATGCCCATTTTACAGATAGGAAATGGGGGCTCAGAGAGATGAAGCCACTCGCTCAGGTTCACCCGGCTGGGAAGAGGCAGAACCAGAATTCAAAGCCAGGGCTACCGGACCCCAGGGCCTGTGTGGAATCACCGCACTTGATTGCTGTGGGATCTTTGTGTGTTTCTGCCCTAGTGCCTTAGAGAGAGAGCAGGGAAGTGGAAGGCAGGCTGGATGACCCCTCAGAGAACAGGTACCTGCCCCACCTGGCTGGCCCTCCCCCATCCCAGGCCGGTGCCTGCCCCCCACCTTCACGCTTACCGATGCTCCGTAGCCGATGGAACCAGCGGGCCGTGTGAGGGAAATGACTGTAGAAGTTCAGATTAGGGGCACCCAGGAGATCGAGGAGCACGAAGAGCTCCTAGGGAGAGAGGCCAGGTGGGATGTCACCAACCTTGCGTCACCCTCTCCCTCCCTCGCCAGAACCCAGTGGGGGCCCTGGTCTCTTACGATAGCCTGGATCCTGGTCGGGCCTGGGCTGTGGGGTGCAGACTCCATGAGCTGGGCCAGGTGCCGGGAGCCATACAGGGAGTCCTGGGGCCCCCACTCCTTCAGGGCCTCTTCACCGTCCAAGAAGAGCAGCTGCAGAGTCACCGGGGCTTTCTGTGGGAGCCAGGGGTCAGGGCCAGTGGCATTCCAGCCCTCGGCCTCAACCCATCCACATTTCCTACCCACCTGCACCACTGAATAGGGCAAACGAGGTTTCCTCACTCATAGAGCATGGGGACCGCCTGGGTTAAAATCCTGGCTCGGCCACTTTGTAGCCAAGCAGTTCCGGGTAAGTTACTAACTTCTCAAGGCATCAGATGACAAAATGGGAGTAATAACATTCTGACCATATAGTAGGATGCGAATCCAGGTCCTGGAATAGGGCCTGGCATATAGTAACTAAGAAGAGGCGGCTCTGATCACTATTTTTATTCTTTAGGCTCTTTTAACAGAAGAGTCAGACTCACAGGCGAATCATTATGCACTGAAATGCACTTGGGACTAATGCTTCCAAGAACTCTGGCATTCTAAAAGAGCATGGTAAGGGAGTGGGGGGTCACCTGGCCTGGGGAGCACGTTGGGTCTGCTGGGAAGGGACATTTGCACGGAGGTGTGCGGGAGCTGATCTGGCAAAATGGGGCAGCGGGGGGAGTGTTCCTGGGCAAGAAGCAATAGGGCCAAGGGCTGGCACTGGAGCCAGAGAGCTAATTTTGAAGAGGCTCGAGGGATAAGCAGGTGCCAGGGGGCTTCGGCTTTGTTACAGGGGGTCTGAGCAGGGGAGAAGCGGGAGATCGGTGCTTTCTTCCATTTACACATTCCACACATTTCTCTTGACATCGTCATTTACTTCAAGTAATCCTCTGGGCTCGGGGAATACAGCAGAAAACAAAAGCTGCCAAATCCCCACCTATATGGGTTTTGATCTAGTTGGGGAGATGGAAAACACATCCAGGTTAAACATCGTAAACGCTTGGGATCGTGACAGGAAGCTCTTTCAGGGTGGCTGGGAAACCATCTCAAGTGTGGACCCAACCATCAGAGTGGACGCTTGAATAAAGGCTGGGAGCCAGCCAGGAAGGTGTCCGTGAAAAGCACATTCTAGCCAGGGCAAACAGCAGGCGCAAACGCTCTCGGGCTGGGGTAAGCCTTGTTTTAAGTCCGAGGAACGCAGAGGAGGTGGGTGGGTGGCGAGAGTGGAGTGAGGAGGGATAGGGGAGGGGGAGGAGACTCAAGGGCCCCTGTAAGAACTCTGGCTTATGACCGCAATGGGGTGGGAGCCGTGGGAGGGTTTTGGGCAGAGGAGAGACGGGACCTGACACTCAGAGGAGGGAAAGATTCCTGTGACTGCGTGTATGGAATGGAGACAGGAAGACAAGCCCAAGCAGGGAAGGATGGGGGGGCTCGGACTAGGGTCGAGGCAGCCCTGGTCTCCCATCCTTCCCCCCACTCCTCACCTGCTCCTTGGCTCTACTCAACTCCCTGTCGAGGGCTTGGGCCAGCTCCAGCAGCAGGGCGCAAGGCACAGCCGAATCCGTGGCCCCCACAAAGGGAGCCGACCCAGATGGGAAGAGCTTGGAGTCGTAATGGCAGGCAAGGGTGAGGTGACGGGCAGCCCCTGGGTCCAGCGTGGCCACCACGTTGCCAAAGTCCAGTGGCCCCAGGGGTGTCGAGGCCGTGAAGGGGTCCAGTTCCACATGCCAGCCTGCGGTCAGGGTCCGCAGTGTAGCCTCCAGGAACTAGCGGCAGGAGAGAGGTGGGAGGGTGGGTAGGGACTGGGGAGGAGGTTGGGAGAAGGGCCATGTGACCTGAGCCATGCAGAGCAGTTGGGCTGACTCCTATTCCCCACTTTGGTTTAAGTCATTCCCTTGACACGCTTTTGCTGAGGGCCTACTGAGTGCCAGGTGTGTCAGTGACCTTGCCTCTCAATGCCAAGGCTAATCCCAGCTCACTCTTCCATAGCACTCACTGTGTGCCAAACCCTGTTCTAGGAACCCTGTAGGAATAGGGACTGTCGATGGCTCCATTTCATAGATGAGGAAACTGAGGCACAGAGGGTAAGAAACTAGTCCAAGGTCACACTCCAAGTGGCTGAGGT
Source organism: Procyon lotor (assembly GCA_028646535.1). Taxonomy (NCBI): domain Eukaryota; kingdom Metazoa; phylum Chordata; class Mammalia; order Carnivora; family Procyonidae; genus Procyon; species Procyon lotor. Next base: position 39,727,393 of record CM053620.1, on the reverse strand, counting down.
GGGATCTGAACTCAGGGGGTTAAGTCTTCAAATGACCGGAAGCTTTCTGGGAGTGTGCCAGCCCTGGAGCCCATCTGAAATATGGGTCGAAACCCTAGGTATACCATTTATTAGCTCTGGGATATAGGCAAAATGCCTAACTGCTCCGGTCCTCCGTTTCCATCTGCATAGTGAGGATTACATCCAGGCTCACCTCATAGAGCTGTTGCCTAGCACACGGTAAGCCCTTGGGGGGGAGCATGGAGGGCAATACAGCCTACTGGTTACCAAGGTGGGACATTAGATTCAGAATCGCTCGAGAGTCCCAGCTCTGCGTCTTAGCTGCTTGAGGGATCTTGGGCAGAATGCCTATTTCCCATTCGCTAGCAGGCTGCGGGGTCAGGGGTTGGAGGTGGGGCCCTTTACCTTTCTGACTTGGAGATTGCCGGGGCTGCCGGGGGTCCGCACAACCAGCAGGGGGCGCAGATAAGTGTTCCAGAGACGGTGGGGGTCGAGTTGCCCCACCACCCTCCGCAGCCGAGCTTCTGAGAGGCTTCCGATCAACCGGCCCTTGGGAATGGATGGGATAGGGAAGAGAAGAGCCGAGCGTGAGAGCGACCTCTATTGCGCCCCCAAACCGGACGCCATCGCCCCTAAGAAACCCCGGTTCTTCTTCCTAATTCGAGACTCCAGCATCGGAGGTTTCCAGGATAAATCCTAGACTCCGGAAAAGTCCCTCTAAGCCCCCGAGATCCAGCCCACCCCAATCCTGACGGGGAAATCAAGGCCGAGAGAGAGGAAGGACTCTTCCAAATAGCTGAGTCTCAGATTGGAACCCAGATCTCTCAAGTCTTACTACTCCAGACCCTTCCTCTTCGGGAGAACCACCTATTGCAGAATAAACCCGAAGCCTCAGTTCTTTCGCCACGGGCATGCGCTCTAACGATGGAGACCGCAGCACCTGCGGCTGGAGCCATACAATACAGCCACGTCAACCTGAGACCGCAGGGAAGGGGAGGCGGGGAATGAGGGCTCCCGCGGTGCCCGTGCCCCTGCCCGGCCTCACCCGCAGCTCCCGGCCCCGTGGCGGCTCCTCAGTCTGGCGGAGCCAGCCGCTCCAGATGGTGTAGAACGCCGAGGCCATGGCCAGGGACAGCAGAAGCAGGGGCAAGAAGTGCGCCCGCGGGAGCAGGCGGCGCTTGGGCGGTGAGGGTGGCTCCAAGAGGCCACGTTCCCCGAGCCGTAGCCGGGACCGGCCGCGGCCCCCGGAAGGCATGGCAGCTTCGCCCAGAAACCGGTCCCTGACCGCGGATAGTTTAGGCCCAGCCAAATCCCACCCCATGGAATCACCGGACCAATGAACAAGAAGAGCGGCTGCACCATCCCACCCTCCCTCGGTCAGTGAAGCCAATGGAGACTGTCGTTCTGAGGACACGCCTTCTTGTCTCCCTGGGGCTTTTGGGGTTGGTTCCCCTGAGGGTTGCACAACCCCAAAAGGGAGCGCGAAAGGGGTAGGCTCCGCCTCAGCGGAGGAAGGGAAGCCAATAAGAAATATTTGATCGTGGAAAACATTGGACCTCGGCGCAGGTCCACGCCCCTCCCGTATGAAGGCAAAGGATTGGTTACTCGGAGTCGCAAAGATCAATAGACACGTAATAGAACAGACCCGAAGGAAAAGGGGCGGTGTCGGTCCCTGAAGCGAGGAGCCGATTGGCTTCGCGGAGGCCGCGCCCCCGAAGGCAGGGCCGGCGGGCATTTGGAATGGGTGTCCTTTCCCTCCTTCAACCCGTGCCGCTCTATAACGAAACGATTTGAATCGAATCCGTTTTCTTCTCCTCTCCATTGTCGTGAATAGCTGCCCCGCACGGTCCTGTAAAACCTTGAACTACTACGCAATGCTTCCACCCCACCTCTGCGCCGGGCTGGCGCGGGTCGCTATGGCAACAGGCCACGCCCCCGCAGGTTGGGATGGCGCCGGCGCCGGCGGAAGTGGGCTGCCGGAAACGGAAGTCCCGCCTGTCGCTCTCTCTTCAGAGGCAGCAGCAACGCGGAGGAGACGGCGCTGATCTGAGACCGGGGCCACTACTACCATGTGAGGCCGGGCTAGGCTTTGGCGGCGGGAGTGGGGTTGAGGATGTAAATGTGGCCTCTTACAGGTGGCGGACAGAGGCGGAACGAGAGCAGGGGTTTTAGGGGTAAAGTACGCACCTTTCTCCTGAAGAGTTTGAGGACGGGCATGGGGCCTTTGACGGGTCCTGAGTTCGAGAGAGAAGGCAGCTTTATCCGTTAATGGGCTAGGATTTCCCAAATAATTGCTCTACTGGGATGGATTTTAAGGGGAAGCAAAGAACCTGGGAAAGGGGAGTGCGGAGTTTTAGAAATAACGGCTTGAGGTGCAGGACTCACCGGACAGTTTGAGCTGGAGGCGGTTGGCTTTTCACCTCATTCGAGAGTTTTTCAGCTCACGAGTCGCCGAAATGATTTTCCTGATCTATTTATCCACTCAGTAATTATTTGTTGACCAGTGCCGTATGGGGCACTGCTTTAGACACGTGGGATACATCAGTGAATGCCACCGCCGCCCCATAAGAAAAAAAAATCTCCCCTGCTGCAGCTTAGGGGGTGGGAAAAGGCAGGCAATGAATACACTGATAATAATCATGTAAAGCATATCGCGTGTTAGGTGACCAGAGCTGTGAGTAAAGAAACAATAGAGCAGGGTAAAAGCAATGGAGAGTGCCAGTTTTGAGAGAGAGTAACTTAATAATCAGTGCAGGATACATTGAGAAGGCAACAGTTGATCAAAGATCTGAAGTGCTTGAGAACCAGGAAGATAACCTGGGGAGTGTAAAGACAGGGGGAAAGCAAATGGAGAGGCCCAACATGAAAGTTTGCCTAATGTCTTAAAGGACCACCTAGGAGGCCACTGGCTGGACCAGAGGGATGGGCAAATGCAGGGCATTGTAAAAACTTTGGATTTTACCTTTTACAAAGAGATGGGGGCCACGGGAGGGTTTCGAAGCATGAGAAGATATGACTTAGGTTTTGATACAATCTCTGGGACTCCTCTGGAGAACAGACCGTCGGGGAGCGTGGGTGGAGGCAGGGAGGCAAGTAAGGCTGTTGGGAGAGAGGTGGTGGAGGTTTAGGCCATGGTAAGAAAGGTGAGGTTCTGGGTGTATTTTAGAGACAGATGACAGGATTTGCTGACAGACTGAATGTAGGATGTGAGAAGAGTCAAGTCGATATCAGAGTTTTTTTTTTTCAAGAAACCGGAAGTATGGAGACGAGGAAGGCCGTGGATGGAATAGGTTGGGGTGGTTGGGAGATCTGGAGCTGAACTGAGGATGTGTGAGGCTGGCCATGTCTCTTAAGCATCCGAAAGGTGATGCCAAGCAAGAGGGACAGAGCAAGAGGGTGGGAGTGTTGGGGAAAGGTTGGGGAGACATCAAGTGCAAGGCCATGTGACCACACGTGCTCCAGCACTTGGACCCCTCACCTATGCGTTCCATGCTTGCCCACTCAGGAGCCTCCTCAACAAGCCCAAGAGTGAGATGACCCCAGAGGAGCTGCAGAAGCGGGAGGAGGAGGAGTTCAACACAGGTCCGCTCTCTGTGCTCACTCAGTCAGTCAAGAACAACACCCAGGTGCTCATCAACTGCCGCAACAACAAGAAGCTCCTGGGCCGCGTGAAGGCCTTTGACAGGTGAGAGCCTGGGTCCTGGAACGTGTTCTATCCAAGCCCGGAGATGTGGTCCCAGCTCCAGTGTGAGGAGCCTGAACGCAAGGTTTTCAGAGTCCTGGGGCATGAGCGCCTTCAGACCTCAAGGTGCGACGGTGTCTTGTGGTCCCTCCAGCTGTGCGGTACAGTAGTGCTGGGCATGCGCTTGGGAGCCAGGCTTCCTGGATTCCTGTCCCTTCCCTGCCTCCTAGCAGCCAGGCAGCCTTCAGCAAGTGACTTTATCTCTTGCATACAGTGGCGCTGATTATGGTGATTGCGGAGACTCAGTGACTTGATACATGCGACGTGTAATAGTCATTAGAAGTACAGCTTCTGGCGCACAGGAAGCTCTTAATCAGTTTTGCAGTTAGAACAGAGAGTACCCATGCCCAGTACTTTTTTTAGGCTCCGGAGACATAACAGTGACTAAGACAAAGATGGGTCCTATACTCAGAGAACTTATGGCGTAGGTAGGGGAGCCAACAGTAGGCACATAAATAATATGTCATAAGAAGAGTAAAGCTACGGGCGCCGGGGTGACTCAGTCGGTGGGCATCTGCTTTCTGTTTTAGGTCATGTTCCTGGGGTCCTGGGATTGAGCCCCGTGTCAGGGTCTCTGCTCGGTGGGGAGTCTACTTCTCCCTCGCCCTCTGCCCCGACCCATTTCATGCTCGCTCTCGCTCACTCTGTATCTCCAATGAATAAAATCTTAAAAAAAAAGAAAAGCCAAGTGAGA
>CM053620.1:39689155-39722857 GCA_028646535.1 Procyon lotor | reverse complement strand
AGAGGCAATGACCTGAATACCGAGAAGGAGCAAACTAGGGTCCGAGTGTTTTGGCCAGACGGAACAGCAAGTGGTTTTTTCTCTCTGGCCCCAGTGTCCTTGTCTATAAAACAGGCGTCATAAAAATAACCCCCATAGGATGGTTGTGAGGATTAAGTATTTCTGTAGGAAGAGTACTTGGCTCAGTGGCTACATGGTCAGTGCTCAATAAACATATAATCTTCAGCCTTCCGTTAGCATGTGGGAAGTACTGTGGCAAAGTGTAAGTCTAGGATGTTTTTGCCACAAGCTGTTGTGTGACCACGAATGAGTCTTTTCCGTCTGAGCCTCAGTTTCTTCTTGAGGACAATGAGAACAAGCACGGGAAGTGCCAAGCCCACGGAGGCAGATAGCGCTGGGTTTGAACCTGGGCTCTGCCACTTGCAAAATGTCGTCCCACTGCGCCTGGTCTGCTGCTCTGGAAGCTGGGGGTGAGCTGCAGTGAGGGTTGCTGGCTTCGTGCTTGGAAGAGGGGCCTGGCCACTTAGAGCATAGTAAGTGGTCATTTATTTATATACGTGTGTGTACACATTTTTTTTTTTTTTTTTTAAGATTAATTTAGGGGAGGGGGCAGAGGGAGAGAGAGTTCCAAGCCGACTCTGCACTGAGCTTGGAGCCGAGGTGGGGCTCGATCTCGCGATGTGAGATCATGACCCAAGCTGAGACCAAAAGTCACTATTCAACCGACTGCACCCCCCGGCCAGCGCCCCACGTGTGTGTGTGTGTGTGTGTGTGTGTGTGTGTGTGTGTGTGTGTGTGTGTGTGTTTAAGGTGGTTCTTTCTTTTTCCCCTTGCTGCTGCTTCTTGCCTCATCAGCTTCCCACCTCTCCACTGTACCCAGCCTCCCACCCTAGTCCCTAGTACATATCCTGACACATTGGACTCAAACACACACATCCAGAGGCTCCTCTGTGGTGTTAGCAAGCAGCTTTCTTGAGGTCTAATTGACATGCCTTCCTATCATAAATTTAATTGTTTTGTTTTTGTATTTTTGTATTTTTGACAGAGAGGAGAGAGATCACAAGTAGGCAGAGAGGCAGGCAGGGTGGAGGGGGGGGGGCGGGAAGCAGGCTCCCCGCTGAGCAGAGAGCCTGATGCGGGACTCAATCCCAGGACCCTGGGATCATGACCTGAGTCAAAGGCAGAGGCTTAAACCCATTGAGCCACCCAGGTGCCCCATAAATTTAATTGTTTTTAAGACTGAATCTCCCATGTGCTCTTTTGCATCTTGTTTTTCACTCTGTGCCAGTGGTCTGAGAACGTCCCTGCAGGGCACTAAGGCATTCTTAACCCCCTGTATTTACTGTATTAATTATGTTACTTTCTTGGGGGAGCAGTGCATGCAATTGAGGCAAAATTGAAAAGAAACAAAAGCGCCCAATGAAAAGCCGGTCTTTGTTCCATGCCCACCAGTTTCCCTCCCCATGAATCCCTCCATGATGAATTCCTCAGGTCTGTCTCCTCATGTGACATCAGACTGACAGACAGAGGAGGGTGCTCTCCTTTATTTTTAAATCACTGCTGAGGACCCATCACACAGTTTTAGACCTCGGCTTTTTCACATAACAAATACCTTAGAAGTGTTTCTGTATTGGTAGGTTACCTCTTTTTTTTTTTTTTTAACTTACCTTTCTCTGAATTGCTAACGTATTCACAGGATTCCCAAGACAGTAATAGCAATCCAATGAAAACTTCCCATCCAGCCTGTCCCCCGTCTACCCAGGTCACCCCACTGCCCCCCGTCTCTGAATGTCTTCCAGAATTCTGTATTGTACAAGAAAGTGGGTGGAATCGGTGCTTCTCCTGCCTCCTTTCTTCCCCTCAAAATAATCACTTTCCTTGCATACTTGAATTTGTCACTCAGCAATCCCTCTGGATATTACTCCACAGCAAGGCACAGAGCTTCCCCACTCTTCTTAACTATTTTCTGTTTTTCTTGCCACTCGGTAACGTTTCCTTCTATCCTTCCATCCCTTCGCCTGGCCTTAGTTTTTCTTCATAGCAGGTAACGTAGTCTGACGGCATATGGGCTCCGTGTGTTGACTTGGTAGTGCTCTTCTCTCCTCACTAGAGTGCAGACCCCCGTCAGGGCAGAGGTATCCTGTTTGCTTCGGTGCTGGGTTCATTGCAGGTGCTTGTGGAGTGAGCCAATCCATCCTGTCCTCACACGCGTGCCCCTGGCACTCTTGAGGAGACAGGGACCATGCGGGTGGCAGTGGAGGCGTCGTGTACCCTCAGAGGCCCCAGGGACCTCAGGTTCCACAAAGAGAAGCGGCTCCTCTCCCTCCGCCTTCAGAAGTACTTGGAGCCCGGGAACACAAGCAGACCCATTTCGCTTACCTTTACCTTGGGCCAAGGCCCCCTTCTAAGTCTTTACAAGAATGCCGTATTGATTTCTCTTCACGGCAGCCCTATGAGGGGAGCACTGGGAATGGCTCCGTTTTAGAGAGCAGGACGTTGGAGCCCAGAGGGGTGAAGTTCTTTGCCTAAGCCTCAACCTGAGGATCGGCAGAGGTGGCGTGGGAGCCCCAGCTGCCCTGGTCCCAGGCCTGCACCTTCTTCTATGGGTGCTGCTGGAAGAGGGGCAGATGGAAGGCTCCCCCCTCACTCCCGGTGCCTCCCCCCACCCCAGGCACTGCAACATGGTGCTGGAGAATGTGAAGGAGATGTGGACCGAGGTCCCCAAGAGCGGCAAGGGCAAGAAGAAGTCCAAGCCAGTCAACAAGGACCGCTACATCTCCAAGATGTTCCTGCGCGGGGACTCGGTCATCGTGGTCCTGCGGAACCCGCTCATCGCTGGCAAGTAGGGGCTTCCTCCTGCTGCTGTCAGAATTGCCGCCCTCATCCTGCGAAGACCTGCCCTTTGTAATGGGAATAATAAAGTCCTGTGTTTTTTCTAGTGGCATCTGTCCGTTCCCAGAGCCTTGCGAGTAGGGCAGGCCTGGGGAAGGGAGGCAGCTAGGTGTGGGGCTGGGTGCTGGGGTCAAGACCTCTCTGCCCCTCCCCGGCCTCACTTTCCCTGTCTGTGAAGTGAATGGGTTGGATACAGAGAGCTCCCTTTCCTTTCCTAATCTTTTCTAGCTTCTCCTCACCACTGCGTCTCTCTCTTTCGTCCCTCTGCTCCTCTCTCAGTAAATTGAGGTCTAGCTCAGAACCTCTTGAGGTCTTTCCCATTTGTTCAGTCAGAAAACAGTCCCCCAGGTGCCACCTCTGCCAGGTCTGTGTTGCAATGCTGGGGACCCGGCAGCACCCAGGAGAGCCCCGACCGGCCCTCACTGACAGGAGGGGGAGGATCTCGTTAGAGCAGCCAGTACACAAATACTGGGAGTGATGGCAGTTAACGCCTGCCGAGCTGTTAGGGTGCCAGCCCCTACCGTGAGCAGACACTGTTAATGAAGACCTCCATTTCCAGAGGAGGGAGCTTCCAGAGAGGGGCACTTCCCTGGGGGTCCCCAGCCAGGAAGTGGTGATGGTGTAATTCGACCCCACCCTGCACCAGGGCCTGGGACTTCGCCCTGAGCTCCACTGGCCTCAGATTACAACTTCATTACCCCTGGGAGAAATTCTCTGACCAGTATGGGGAGATAGAGGTGGGAAAGGGGGGCTCACTTATTGTGGGGGGATAAGGAAGATCCTGGTCTTGCTCTGATGCGCACACATTGTGCTCTCCCTCACCCATGTCTCTGTTCCGTCTCTGCCTGCATTTCTCGCTCTGTTCCCCAGATAAGACCAAACACCAGGGGGGTGCAGGAGTTTGCAGGCCTCAGATCAGGATGAAATGAGATGTCTGAGACACTGACTTGCAGAAGGCACATCCTGAGTTAGTCCATGAGTCCATTAGTGACCGAGTGAGCAGCCCTGCCGCAAGAGGAGGCTTGACGCAGGGCGACAGCCGTGAGGTTATAAAGGTGCACGTTTACTGAGTGGCCCACATCTAATGGGAACAGTCATCTGGTGGGTAGATACTGGAGCCATCCCATTTTACAGGTGACACAGCCGAGGCCCAGAGAGGGTGAGTGACCTGCCCTGGGTCACTCAGGAAATGACAGGGCCAGGTTATCTGTAACGTGCGGGCAGTGGTGCTGCTGCCGGAGATACTCCTGCCCCTGCAAGCATTCGATTCTTGTGCAGGAGCTGGGACAGCCCAGGCTCTGGAGACCCAGTCCTGGCTTCAGAGGGTCCAGCCTCGGGCACCCTGCTGGGCCTCAGGCTGAATTTCCTCATGTCTTCACCCACCTGCCCGAATGGCTTCTAATCACCTCTTCCTCCAGTGGGTGAAAGCAAGAGCAGAAATTGCAGGAAAAGCACACGTTGTGCACCAGGAAGTACCTTAAGAGTAACTCACCGGAATCTCAGGCAACTATAGAATGTAGACACCATCACACCCACTTTCCAGAAGTAGGAACTGAGGCTGGGGATTTTTCCCAAGTCCCACAGCTAACAAGTAGCCAAACTACGTTTGGACCCGGCTGGTTTCTGCAGTCTTACTCTTCCGGCACTACCTTTCAGAGAAGCAGCCCTCAGAAAATGTTTGGCACACACACATAATTTTAATTGTATACACTGGAAATAGTTAAGGACCGGGAGGTCACACGAACGATCCCAACAGGGGTTTCTCTTAGGCCTGGGGGACAGGGACAGCACGGTGTCCATGTTCTTGTGGCAGTCCATGGCTGCAGAGACTGCAGGGTCCCCACCGCCTCTCGCTTCTCCTGAAGGCCTGGCCAAGAAGATTCTCCCACCCACCTCCCATGCACAAGGGTACATACAGCTGTTTCTATGCTTGACTGACAAGGCCCCTGCCTTAGAGCACGCCCCCCAGACCCTTGAGGGGAGCCCAGCACGACACCATGTTGAAGGACTCCATTCAGCTGCTGGGGGCACATCTGTCCAAGGGACTGGGGGACCCTAAGGAAAACAACAGCCAGATGCTAACTGAATCTGAGTGGGGGAGGGATTTAGGTGTGTGCAGGTGGTCCAGATACAGGCTGTCTGCTTCTCTCCAGTTCTCCCAGTTCCCCAAGGGCCGCCCGGGAGTGGGGGAGGTGTGTCTACACTGCCCCTCCACCTGCCAGCAGTGGTCCTGCTTTCAGCTCTCGAGGCCCACCCTGGATGGCTCCTGTTTAGTCTACACACCAAATCCTCCTTTCTGGCCCCCCAGTGCTGCCCACATTTCCCTTTCCATCTCTCACGTCTCCTGTGAGCTCCAGGGCCTTTTTCCCAGCCTGACGTGTCCAGAGAGCACTGCTGGCTCTCCCCACCCTGAACCCCATCTCCCTCTCTCCACCATCCCAAACCTAGGAGTCTTCCTTCACTTCTCTTGGGGCACTTCCCTCATGCGAAGTGGTGGCAAATCCTCAGTGCTACCTTTAAAATAGTGCCAGAGTCCGACCCTTCACACACACACACACACACACACACACACACACCCCAGGCAGCTGCCTCTCCTGCCCCTAATAATCTGTCCCATCACATGGCAGCGTCTGTTCCTCAGGCCTCGCCAAGCTCTTCCCTGCAGAAAGGCCTTTGCAGATGCTGTTCCTTCTGCCTAGAATCTTCTTCCCAAAGCGGTCTCCTTCACCTCTTGCAGACATGGCTTAAATGTGACCTCGGAGATGCTCTCCTGGACCACCCTAGGCTTCCTTCTAATTTTTCCTCATTAGCCATTCCACAGTGTGTGTCTAACCTGATGTTCTGTCTTTGCTCCCCACTGCCCCCCATCGTGATCTGTGAACTCTAGGAGAACAGGGACCTTGTCTTCTGTTTCCCCCCTCCCAGCACACCCCGGTTTCTCCAGCGCCCTCCTCACTGGGCCTGGTACACAGTAGGCGCTCAATAAATACGTGCGGACTCGAACGGACACAGGATCCCCGCTACCTAGCAGTAACTTTCCAAGACCCGGCTGGCCTCATCCGCAGGCCCCGGGAGGGTCCCCAAGGACAGGGCGCGGTCAGGGGCGGCCTGGCAGGGGCCTGAGCCCGAGGGCAGGGTCCCAGAGGCGCGGTCCCGTGGCTGGCGCCGTTCCTCCCCGAGGCTGTGGCGCAGGCGGCAGCGGTGCCAGCAGCGGCGGATCTCTGACTGCACCTGCAAGGCGACGGCGCTCAGATCGTTCCCGGCGCTCGCGGCCGCCAGAGGGCGCGGGCGGCGAGCCCTGGCTGTCCCTACCTCCTTGTTGATGAAGCAGTACAGAACGCTGACCAGGAAGCCCTGCCGGGAGGAGGTGCGGGGGTTAAATCGAGAGTGGAGGCAGGATTGCAGACACCCCCTGAGTGAGCTCAGACCCTTACTAGGTCCCAAACCACCTTGGCTGCCGCCACCCGGACCCCAGAGTGCTTCAATCACCCTCTCCCTCGCCCCTCTTTGCCCTCCCAGGTTTGTGAGCAATGTGGGTGTTAACAGGGGACCCCGGCGGCTGCCAGGATATGAGAACCGCTTCCCCACTTTCTGACCCACTTGGGCAAGCGCTTAACCCCTCTGTGCCTCAGTTTCTTCATCTGGAAAATGGGGTCATAATACAGTGGTGGTTGTGAAAATTGAGGTAATAATATACAAGAAGCTGGAGTGCCTGGTACATAGTGTTAAACCTTTTTCTTAAGCTTGCTATAACATTAAATTATAAATTAAATACATTACGTATTATTAATAAATTAATTTTACTTAAGAATTATCTTTATATAAGTATACATTTTACATATAAACTTTATAAAATCTAATTATAAATTACTTGGTACAAAATACTTTATACCAATTATAAATTACTTGGTAAAGTAATACAATTATTTATGTTAAAATCTCACAAATCTTGTTATTAATTTCCATGATCCTGTTAAAAAATCTAACTCTGATCACATCTCTCTGCTCCCATGGCTCCCGACTCACTTGGGGAAAAGCCAAGGTACTCACTTGGCCCAAGGATCTGCCTGGGTACCTCACCTCTCTGTCCTGTCTTCCCCTTGCTCCCCCTGGCTCCCATCACCTCAGGCATGTTGGCTTTCTTCCATCAGGAAAGGTACTCTCTCCTACATCAGGGATCTTGCACTTGACTTTTCTCTTCCTGGAACATTTCCCCCAAATATTCGCCTGGCTGGCTTGTTCCCTTACCTCCAGGTCTCTGCTCCAATGTCTTCTCAGTGAGGCCCCCACCTGCTGTCTGTAACCCCATATTTTGTCTGCTCCTCTCTTTTCTTGCTTTCCTCTCCCCTCCCCACTTCTAGGCACATCGCTCCTTCTGACATCCTGTATATTTTATTTGCATAGCATGTTTAGTATCTGACTTTCCTGCTAGAAGGTAGGGACCGTTTGGTTCTTGGCTTTGAAGAGTGCTTGATACGCAGAAAGGGCTCAATACATTTCTGCTGAATTTAATGAATGAACAGTCTTGTGAGGTGAGATTAGTATTGTTCCCACTTACAGATGAGGAAACTGAGGCTGACAAGGAAAAGCAGCATGGCGACTAGGGTCGGGCAGGCAAGTGCAGGGCTGGCCTTAAATTTTGGAGTGCCATAGGCACCTCGTTTAGGTGCCTAGCTCAGACTCTAGAGGAAGGCCACAGAGCTGCGAAGTGGCAGAACCTGAACTTGAGCCTGAACTTGACCCAGGTCATAGCGGGTGGGGGGCTGCAGAGCCCTCCATCTGCACTAGGGGGCAGTGCCGCTGAGGGTCCCTGGTCTGTTCCTTCCCCCAGCTCAGGACAGGGCTCCTCAGTGTTTTGCTCGGGATGTATGAATGAACACGTGAACACGTTCGCACCCCATTCAGTGGCTACATTAGGGGATGATTGTAGACCCCCTGCCCCTCTGGGGAGGAGGGCCCCAGGACAAAGGGTGTAGCCCCTGCGCCCGCCTTAGCGCCCTAGCACCTGGAAAGAGCTGAGGAAGATCTCAAAGCTGAGCTTGGTGAAGCGCAGGGCACCTCGGGCCTGTTCCTCTGTCACCGGAGCAAACACCACCTCGTGGACGCCCAGCAGGGGCACCAGCGTCAGTGTAGAGCGAGCCAGCCTGGGGGTAGAGGGTGGCAGTGGTCCCACGGCCCCGGGTTCTCCATCCCGGCCCTGCCCCAATCCCCCCATCCCGGCCCCGCTCCCTCACCTCAGCCGGTAGTCCGGGCAGCGCATCTGTCGCGTCCTCAGCTTGGACAAGAGGATGCCAAGAATGCGAACGAAGATGAGAAAATTAATCTGCAGGGAGAGATAGAGGCTGAGCCAGCCCCATCCTGTCCCGGGGCACGGAGGGTGGCGACCGGTCCCCCAGGGGTGGGAATTTCCAGAGGGTGGCCTGGAGGAGTCAGGGTCGGCCTTACCAAAATGGTCATGAGGATAGGGGTGCGTATGATCCACCAAATGGCCTTGACATCGTTCCGCTCCCAGCACCTGGGGGAGGGGGAAGTAGAGCTAAGAGAAAAACTCCCAGACTCCCCGGATCGCACACTTTCCTTAACGCCACACCCACGTTCCTTTGAAGCCCCGCCTGCTACTATCCAGGCCCCGCTCCCATCCCGCCCCCTGCCAGGACACAATCTTTCCTAGCTCCCCATTCCTTTAGATTCCACCCACCCCCTCGGAGCCCCTGCCTGCTCGCGCCCTCCAAACCTACCCACATTTCCATCACAACCCACCCGCGTCCCTCAAAGCTCCGCCCGCCTCCCAGGCCCCACCCCAGGCCCCAGGACTCACTGCGTGTTCTCGTACAGGTACCTGACGATCACCCAGGGAATGACGAAAAGCGCGGGGGCCCCTGTGCAAACCCGACCCCCGCCCCCCACCCCGCCGCAGCTGTCAGCGCGCGCACGGGCCCTGCCCGGCCCAAGACCCCCGGAATTTCCCCGCCGGGGTGGGGAGGCAGAAGCCCAGAGAGGGGAGGAGCCCCCCTGAGGCGGACCAGCAGGGGAGTCGGGGGAGTGGAGGTGCACCGGACTGGGCAGGGGACAGGGTCGGGGCTCACCCCAGCCGAGAAACAGGTAGCAGCGGAAGTGGCCCCCCTCGGAACCTCCCACAAGCACCAAGAGACTGTGTAGGTAGACGCCCTCCACCAGCAGCCACGTGTAGTTGGCACCCACGCAGTATTGGGTCACGATCTGGGCCGTGCGGCAGGCAGCGAGGGCCTAGGGGGTGGCGGGACAGGGGGAAGGGGCAGTCAGGGCCTCCAGCGTTGCCCCCAAGCCTTCCTCCTCCACCTCCTACTGGCCACTATTCACTTCTCGCTCTGCATCATCAGAGGATGGTGTCTGCGATTGATTTTTCTCTTCTAGTCCCTTCCCCTCTGTGAGCCGCCCAGCTTTTACCTCTAACAATTGGTATCTTGAATCTTGCTATCAGAGTACACCCCCCCCCCACACACACACACACACGGGCCCCAAATATGGCCTCTCCCACCCTATCGCCTTCTAAAAATTGAACTCAACTACTTCACCTATCAAAAAGTTTCTCCCGCCCCATCCCCCTTGTCCCTCCAGCACAGGGATTCCCCCATTGCATAGCATCTCGGTACCAGAAAGTTTTTCTCACCTGGGCCCCCAGGCTCTAGCCTCCCCCAACTTTGTCTCAGAGTAACAAATTGATATCTACCAAATGCCCTCCTCTACCAGTTAGTTTCTCCCATCCTGCCACGCCTCACCTCCAGCAGGGGACTCTCTCAGTTGCTGGAAGAGTCCAGGGAGGGGTGAGATAATGAGAGCCAGGCAAGGGAAAAGTCCCCTACAGGAGGTGATGGGGTGGGTGTTGGAGGAGGCTGAGCTGGGAAGGCCCCTCTCCAAATGTGTTTGGAGAGGTCAAGAGATAGAAACTGTTGATGGTGTAGGAGGTAGTAAATGGGCTGGCAGCCTCTTGGCCCCACAAGAGGAGGCAGAATCCCATTTGAGTAAGAGAGGGGTGCTGCTCACCGGGTTCCACGGGACAGGGGCCTGGTCCCCTGGGTAGGGGCCCGGTGGAGGTAGCAAACGATCTCGGGTGAGGATGGCCGCCGCCCGCAGCATGAAAGACGTGAACAGGTTGATGTGGATATAGTTGCGAGTGCAGCGTAGCCGCCTATGGGATTTGGGATGCAGTCTGGGGACCCCTGGAGACCTGTCCTCGGCCACACAGAGCCCCTTAAATCACCTCCCCGCCCTTCCCGCGGAACCACCATTGGAGGCTGGTCCCTACTGGAGCCTGACCACCCCATCTTACTGGGCACACCGAGGCCCAGGCTCTGCGGCTGTGACTCGAGGCTGGAGGTCCCACCTGAAGAAACTCAAGATGAGCAGGGCTAGCAGCAGTGTGGCCAGGGACAGGGAGTAGCCCACGGTGTACATGACCTGCAGCCGCTCCAAAATCAGCCGTTGATCCTAGTTTGGGGTTGGGGAGGTGCAGGAGGGTAGGAGGACATAGGAACACAGTTCAGTGCTTCCTCCCGGACCAGAAAGGGACCCTGCTTTTTGTTCCTGCCCAACCTCCCAGTTTTCTCTTGGGGATCCAACTACCCTTGCTCAAGTGGGGCCGACTTCGCCCCTCAATTCAGAGCTGAGCACGTGACCAGCCAATCAGAACATTCTGTAGAACCCCCTACACATGCACACACACACATACATATGCAGTGATTAGTGTGGGCTGGACACATGACCCAAAGTATCGGTCCTGGGACGTTACGTTAACGCCACTAAGGACAAAGTTCAGTCTACCCACAGTCTTGCTTGGTTGGTGGGATGTGAGCCTGGTACTAAATAATGAGGACCACAGTTTCCATCCCACAGAAAAGATGAGATCATCACCCACACCTCACATATGAGATTATCACCCACCTCACAGAGAAAAATAAAGTCATGGTGTGGTGAGAGACAAAAAGATTCCCAACAACATCATTTGGGCACCTAGATCCAGCTGTGCCTGAAGTTGTTGCCTTATACTTTTCAATCACAGAAACCAATACATTTCTCTTTCTTTCCCCATCCATCAAGTTTCAGTTAGGTTTCTATTGCTTGGGACCTAGAATCTTGAATAGTATAAGAGGTTTCAGGTTTGGCTTAAGGCAGGTGCCTTTTCATCTCTCCCTGCACATCCTAACCTGAATCTCTCACTGCTTCTTACCTGAAAGCCCCCATTCTTTTCTGGGTTCTCACACTGTGAATGGTCTCTCCAAGGTCCCCATTGGCCATCACTGCCACACTGGCGGAGGACAAAGCCTGCAGCCACTGTGGAGGAAACAAAGGAAGGGGTCAGTGGCACAGAGAAAGAGAGGCACAGAAAATGAAGCAGAAAGACAGGGGCTCCTGGGTGGCTCAGTGGGTTAAGGCCTCTGCCTTTGGCTCAGGTCGTGATCTCAGGGTCCTGGGATCGAGCCCCGCATCGGGCTCTCTGCTCAGCGGGGAGCCTGCTTCCCCCCCTCTCTCTGCCTGCCCCTCTGCCTACATGTGATCTCTCTCCTCTCTGTCAAATAAATAAATAAAATCTTAAAAAAAAAAAAAGAAAAGAAACAGAAAGACAAAAGCCGAGATAGCCAAAGTGATGTGCCGATAATAAACCCTTATGTGTATTAGTTATATGTGTATTAGTTATGTGTATTAGCTAATATTCATAGCAAGCCTATAATAATGATACCATTATCAACCCCAGCTTACAGAAGAGGAAGCCGAGGCCTAAAGAAGTTAAATAAGTTGCTCTAGGCCAAATAGCTAGTTAGGACAGGAAGACCAAGATGCCCTCTGATCCTCAGATACAGAGACAGAGAAAGGGCTGAGCCAGGGTTGGTCAGGCGGGAGGAGACATCCAGCTGGACAGAGAGGAGCCGGAGATCAAGTGTAGGGGAACTCCGGGGAGTGGTGTCTAGGGAAGGGCCAGGAGCTAATTTCGTCAGGGGTGGGCGCGGGGTCCACGGGGCGCCTCACCATGACGGTGCCACGGAAGGTACCAGGGGCAGGACGCACGGGCAGTGTCGTTGGGGGCAGCGTAGTCCCAGCAGACGTACATATCGAAGGATGCGTTACAGGCGAGGCCTGGGGTGGTCGTCGGGGCCAGACGTCAGGTGGACGGACCACACACAGCCCAAATCTTCCCGTGGTTCCCTGGCCCCGCTCACCTGGGTTGGCCCGGTCCCACCAGACACGGGGCCCTACCCCCATCCACCGTGGGCTTCGGGCTCCACCCACCTCACACCGCCCCGCCGGAGACTCCGCCCATTTCGAGAATCTGCCCGGGCTTCTCGCACTAATCCGAGTTGTGCCCCAGTTCCCCAGCCACTCAGGTCTAGGTCCTTTCCACCGAAACCAAGCATCACACTGGCCACTCCGACCCAGCCCACCTCTACCCCAGACTTCCTCAGGCTCCATCCGTCGGTCCTAGCCCCGCCTCAGGCACACCCATCTCAGCCTTAGTCCTTCCAGTCCCCGCTCCCCAGTCACACCTGCTGGGGGGTCCAAGGCTTCCAGCGTCTCTTGGCACTCTCTGCGGTACCGTTCCCAGCGCTGGTACAACTCCCCTGCCGTCTGCCCGACTGAGCCTGTCTATGGGAAGAGAGGAGGGAGGACCCCCCCAACCCCGACCGACCCCGATCCTAGGCAGCACGGTTAGTGTGGGCTAGAAACCCCCTACGGAGACTTGAAGAGGCTGCTCTGTTTTATCTGGGAGTCTTGGGTGACTTAGAAACCTCTTCTAGGTCTTGAGGGGGTGCCTAGACCAGGGGAGTTTCTGTGGGGCCTCAAAACCTTCAGGAAAATTAGGGGAAGGAGTGGCTGGAAATCATCCGGAGGATTTGAGGGGGAAAGAAGAGAGACTGGAAACAACTTGAATCTGGACAGGCGGAGCAGTCTTAAAACTCTCTCTGCAGTGGGGGAAGCCTTAAAACTGTCCCCAGACCTCCCTCCTAGCCTTGGGCTCCAGTGGCTCCTCGGGTCCTCACCTCCGCCCTCCGGAGCAGCGGCCCCCACCATGAAAGCAACAGTAACAGCCGCCAAAGAGGATAGTTCAGCATCGTGAGGGCGGCGCGACATCGGGGGCGAAGGGTCTGGTCTAGCAGGGGCAGTCCGGCCTGGAGGGTCAGGGGACAGAGTCAGGGGCCTCCGCCCTCCGCCTCCAGCCCTAGAGCCGCCAGCTCCGCTCCGCGATTGGAACAGGCGGACTAGGAGGCAGTAGCCCCCCTCCGCCCCCACGACCAATGAATATTGAGGGGTTGGGGGAGAGCGAGAGAGGCCAGGATCCAGCGTGTGTTTCCCAGACCCGCCCCCAACTGTTGCTGGGGCAGCGGCGGGGGAAGGAGGGTGTTTGCTGAGGGCGCGGTTGCCCTAAGAGCGGCTGCGGGCGGAAGCGCTAATGTCACTGGGAGTCTAGACCTCGAGATTCTGGGGAATCTGGGGACTGGCTCGGAGAGGAGGGCACAGTAAGCGTCAGGCGTGGAGCTTGGAAGGACCCTCAGAATTCTCACTCTTCAAGCCCAGAGGGTTTTCAAATGGCAAATAGGATCCCGACCTTATAAAACTTGCCCGCTGTGGATGAAGCCCAGTCAATGGAACAGACCCTCTCCCAGACCCTCTCCTAGGGACCAGAGAGGAGTGAGACCCTGGGCTTAGGTCTGCAAGGGCCCAGATGCCTGAAAATCAGTCTAACCCCAATCCCTCCCCCCATGGCACCAGGTGGAGAAAGGGGGAAGCAGGGAAGATCGCAGATGGAGCCCCAGAAGTGGATGAAATACAAATATAGAGACTGAGAGACACACAGACTGAGCGGAATGAGACACACAGCAAGAGATCAGAGAGCGAAAGACAGATAAAAATGCGGGCCAGGAGACAAAGAGGGGTAGAGACACGGAGAGAGACCCAGAGAATGGGGCAGGGAGAGATAAAGGTACAGAAACAGAGCCATCCAGAGGCCAAACAGAGATGGGGAGACATGGAGACAGAGATATGGAGAGACAGGGGACAGGGGGACAGGGAGCACGGGCACAGAGAGACAAAGAGACAAAGGAATGGGCTAAGAAACAGAGAAAGAGGGACCCCAGAGGCTTGAGTGGGACATGGGGGCGGGGGAATGGGCTGGGATGGGGAAAGCCCTCACCTGTCCCAGATCTGCTCTTGATCACTCACTCCGGCCACTGCTGCCGCCTCCGCTGCTGCCTCCACGGCCGCGCCCGGGCTCTGGAAGAGGTGACAGCCAGGGGTGGTGGGAGAGGGCGGGGCCAGGGAGCAGGAGGGGCAGCTCCGGGGCAGAGACCCAGAGGGGAGCGCAGTGGCACCGAGGAGCAGAGTCACTCAGGGTCACGTGGAAGAGCAGTCGCAGAGCCGGGGTCACAGTCTCTCACACTGTCCCACCCATCCCACCCAGACGTGGCACACAGCCACAGTCACACTCAGAGAGCCCAGGTCTCCCCGCGCCCCGGCCGACAGTGACACAACCGTGCGCCCAGACTCCGCTCCCAGAGCCACACAATCACGGCTTCCCACAGTTCTTGTGACACCATGTCAGTCGCACAATCACTAGCTCTCATCTCCCCACTGGCCCTCGGTCCCCAGAGCTGCTCAACACAGGCTTGGGCACGGAGCAGAGGCTTGAAAGATGACCCTCGGCGACATATGCGCACGGATCCACGGACCCTCGCGCAGTCATGTAATCCATGACCTTCCCCCACCTGCGGGCCCCACACGGGGTCACACAACCATACCCATCAACGCTCTCACAGTTCCCACGGTCCCCAGAGTCCACAGTCACACCCCGATAGCACACCTTCCCCAAACGTCACTAAGGCCCACACTCTCAGGGTGTCACGTCGTCAGGGTGTCACCCTCACACAGTCACACCCAGTGCCACGGTGGTAGGGATACGCGACTCTGCTCCCCATCCTCACCGGCACTCACGAGTCCGATGGGGTCCCACACATCGCACGCCACGGTGCCACCCTCGCGGCGTCCGGTACAGCCCCACGGACGCACACAGGATCACGCCCCATCGTGCCGCCATCACACACGAACCCACAGCCACACAGGGTCTCACGGTCACGGACGCCACCGAATCACACACCTTCCCACAATCTCCACTTTCTGTCTCTTCATTTGTTCTAAAATATGGGGAATGGGGAGCGTCTCTACAGAAGGGGGGAAGCCTTAGAAACCGAGCTCCAGATTTCGATGTTCTCATCCCCCAGTAACACAAACTACTGATGCACGCACATTAGTCAACTTGTAACACTCAGGAGCACTCACTCCCCTGGGACCTAGGGGATAAGTGGGGCAGAAGTGAATGTGCCCACTTTGTGGAGGAGAAACTGAGGCCCCGAGGCGCCAGCAGGGGCGGGGAGTAGGGGGGACGCAAGGTCCAGCACCAGGAGCGGGAAGGAGGCAAGTCTGGGAGAGGGGGGTGCTCAGGGGGGGTGGTCCCGGCTCCCTGGGCTCCAGCTGGCCTCCCTGCTCTCTGTCCCACATTCCTGACGCCCTCTGGGTCCTGGGAAAGGCTCCGTTCCTGGACTGGAGGGGGAGAGGGGTCTGAGATAGCCGTGCACCTCCAGGAGAGGCTGGGCTTGGGAGGGAGTCTCTCCTTGGCCCCAAGAGAGCCTGGGGGGCCACTGGGCTAGGGCTGGGAAGGTGGGGGGAGGCTGGGAAGTGGGAGGGGAGAGACTGGGGAAAGGGGGAACAGTGGAGACTAATCGAGGTGGCGAGAGAGACAGGAAGAGAAACCAAGGGCCCAGAGAGACCAGAGACAGACAGACAGGAAGAGACAGAGACATAGAAGTACACACACACACACACACACACACACACACACACACACGGACATGGCCTTCTCAGAATCCCACACCTCTGTTCTCCCGGGCTAACTCTCTCTCTTTCCATCTTTAACCTCTCTCCCGTCCTTCCCCTTGTCCCATCTCCTGTCAGCGCTCAGGGTTTCTCAGTTTCTCTCTCTCCATTGCCTCAGGTCCTGGGTCTTTGCGGGGTGCTGTTTTCGCCTCACCCCCCAGGAAGGAGCAGCCAGTGCCTGCCCCGCTGGGGCTGCGGCCAAGGAGAGCCTGTGGGGAGCAGGCAGGGCCTGGAGTGCCAGCAGATGGTGCAGGAGAAATGAGGCAGAGAGAGTTGGGGTGAGGGGGCACCCCATGGGGACCGAGGCCAGAAATAGGAGGCAGAGGGGGCCCCCCTGAGATTCAGGACTGCAGATAGATGAGGCCTGAAAGTCAGAGACCCACAGAGACCCGCACTGCGTGCACACACAAATAACATCCAGAGAAAGCAGGGACCCAGAGACAGAAAAGAGACAGAGATCCTGTGACAGGGGCCCCCAGGGACAAACACAAACATGGGATCCAAGCGAGAGACAGAGACAAAGACCCAAAGAGAGACTGAGACGTAGAGACATGAAACCTAGAGGGAGACAGAGACGTGGGGAAGCATAGAGCTGGGAGATAGGAAAGAACAGAGATAGGGACCCACAGAGATGGCCCACCAGAGAGACAGAGACCCACAGGCAGGTATCCAGAGAGATATCCAGAGAGAGAGCCAGAGATGAAGAGATTTGGAGCGCAGACAGATGGGCGTGGGGGAAAGTAAACTCTCCCAAAGACACAGTCAGTCAGGGATGAGGCAGAGATGCCCAGCACCCCTTGCCCTCTTCCGGGAGGGGGTGCTCCCCCCACACCCTGCCTCTTGTTTCCATAGCGACCTCCCCAGATCCTGAGGGCAAATATTGTCCTGGCTAGAAGCAGCGGGGCCATGTTGACACAATCTCCTGCTGGTGGGGTGGGGGCTCCAGGGGCCCAAGAGGCCAGGCTGGGGGCAGGAGAGCAGAGGGGCTCTCAGCCGGGGGTGGGGTGGCACAGACAGCTCCAACTCCCCGCCTCCACCTTCTCCAGAGCAAGGTGTAAACCTCCCCACCCTGGGAAAGAGGCGGAGAGATTCAAACCTGCAGCCTTGACTGCCCCCTGGTGGTGGTGGTGCAAAACTCCTTTCCTAGCGTCAAGAGCAGGCTGGTCTGGACATTTACCTCCAGGTTTCTAGAATCTTCCCCCAGCCCCTTCTCTGGTCCAGGGCTCCTCTCTCCCCAGTCACACTCCATTTTTTCCCCATCTGCAACACCCTCTCCCATAGGGCAGCTAGGCAGCCAGAGTGGTGATGGTAAAGCACAAACTGCCCCGGTCCCTCTCCAGCTTAGACCTGCCATGGCTCCCCAGTGCCCTCAGGAGGAAGCTCGGGCTCCCTTCCATGGCCTCCAAGGCCCTTGCCGTACTCCTCCCCTTATGACGTAGCTCATAAGTCGGGGATCAAGGACCCATTTCCAGAGACAGAAAAGAGCCTCAGCTCTTCTTCCTGGGCCCTCGAACCTTTGTTCCAGCAGTATTCTCTGCCTCAAGTGCCTCTACCCAATTTTTGTTTTGTTTCCTAAGCTCACCTCAGAGTTAGCTCACTCACTCGCTCATCCATTCAACCGATAACTACTTCCTCTGCCGGACTCTGAGCTCTGCGAGGACAGGATCCTGGCTCTCTAAGTGGCTTGTGGGGCCCCAGCATCGCCCAGAGCAGGGTACATTCATTTTACTGGGTCCTTGTTATATATCAGGCCCTGGCCTCAGCCGTGCTGGGGGCTCCCAGGGGCCTGACCCTCCTGCCCGGCCCAGTCATAGACCCAAACAGGGCGACAGACTAACAGAAGGAGAGGAAGAAAGAGAAACACAAAGAAAGAAGAAAGAGTCAGAAAGACAGGGGAAATAAAAACAGTGTAGGATTGGAAGTAGGAGTAGCAGAGAAGGGAGGTCACTTGCTCAAGGGGACGTAGCTCATAGGTCGAGGATCAAGGACCCATTTCCAGAGAAATAAAGGAGGACAGAGAGGAGAGAAAAGTGGCCCAGAGAAGGAAACCCAGAGGCAGAGGGAAAATCCGAAGCCAGACCCAGGAGTCCTGCCCCCTCCGCCTGCTCCTCACTCCCATCTTCCAGGCTTTTGACATCTCCCTGCGAAAGCACTTGTAATAAAACTCGCTCCATTAGCCATACCCAGAAGCCACTGTGCTGAGCACTTGACAGGCCTGAGCTGGCTGAACCTGCTCTTCTCCCCTGGGAAAATGGGTGCTGGAATAGCTCCCATTTTGCAGAGAAGCAAAAGCTATGGGGGCCAGGGTCACTGAGCTCACGTGGATCCTGACCCCTTGAGGGCAAGGACTGACTCATCTCTGTGTCTCACCCCCCCCACCACTCCCCAAACAGACACACACAAGCACACAAGTCACCTGGCTGAACTCCTCAGCCTGTGGTTGCACACCCCTCCCCCCACACACGGAGCTTGCAGGATCTGAACGCTGGGCTCCCGCTGGTATCCCCTCTGGGGACCGTGCCAGTAGCAGCCCTTAGCATACTGCAGCCTGTGCAGAATCCTGAGCTTGTGGAGGTAGAGGGTGGGAGAAGTGGGCGTTTGAGAGGCAGGATATCTGGGTTCTTGTTTTGTTTCTGTCAATAACAACCAGCTGTGATCATAGAAGGATAATGGCCCACATCTCCTTTGGCCATCACTTTGAACTCATTATTGAACTTGGTGCCTTTCGTAGTAGGTGTTCCCTGAGAAATCCCTATCATTTATGGGTGCCTACGGGTGCCAGGCACTGTACTCATGGGTGATTTACATCTGTGGCCTCACTGGGGCTCACAGAGGAACAGGAACAAACTGCAAAACAGCTTCCCACATCTTCGAGGCCCTACAGTGAGTCTGTCACCTCCCTGACCTCATACCTCCCCTCTGCAGCCTCAGCCTCATCAGGCTTCTTGTTGCCCCAAGAATATGCCACACATATATCAACCTCAGGATCTTTGCACTTACTGATTTCTCTGCCTGGAAAGCACCCCCCCCCCAACTTCATGCAGGATTGCTTCCTTGTCATTCACATCTCAGCTCAAATGTCACCTCCTCAGAGAGACCTTCCCTGACTCACTCTCCCTAAATTAGCCTCACCCTCCTGTCCTTGATCATAACGCTCTTTCTTGCCTCTGGAATACCAAGTTCTGAAATTAACCAGTTCCGTCGCTGTTTCTTCATCTGTAAAACGGTGGTCAAAATAGGGCTCCTGGTGAAGATAATGGAGTGTTTGGCATGTAGTAAGTGTTCAATAAATGTTAGCTAATATTTTGTTTTGTGTACGATGGTTTGCCTCTTCCATCACCCTGCAAGATCAATGAGAGCAAATTCTGGCATTGACTTGGTTACTGATGAAACTCCAGCACCTAAAACGGAGCTTGACACACGGTAGATCCTCAGTAAACATTTTTGTCCCCCCCCCCTTTTTAATCAGTAAACATTTTTTTTATTTTTTATTTATTTTTTTAAAATTTTATTTATTTATTTGACAGAGAGAGAGAGATCACAAGTAGGCAGAGAGGCAGGCGGGTTGGGGGAGGGTAGCAGACTCCCGGCTGAGCAGAGAGCCCCACTCGGGGCTCCATCCCAGGACCGATATCATGACCTGAGCCGAAGGCAGAGGCTTTAACCCACTGAGCCACCCAGGCAGCCCAGTAAACATTTTTTAAAAAGCTTTTACTTATTTATTTGATCAAAGCACGAAAGCCCAAGTAGGGGGAGTGGCAGAGGAAGAGGGAGAAGCAGGCTCCCCGCTGAGCAGGAAGCCCCATTTTGGCTAGATCCCAGGACCCCTGGATCATGACCGGAACCAAAGGCAGACCCTTAACCGACTGAGCCACCCAGGCGCCCCAAATCAGTAAACATTTTTTGAATGAATGAGAGAGGTAGGCACGATATGACAGCCCACGTTTCAGATGTGGAAACTGAGGCTCAGGGTCACAACCAGAAACTGGTGGAGTCAGGATTTCAATTCAGGTCCGACGGTTTCCAAAGCCCGTGACTTTTCACGGTCTGCCTGTGTGTCCTGTAAATCTTTTCCTGCTTCGGGCTCTCTTCTCCTTCCTGCGCAACATGATCTGGTCCAGGTTAGGTGCTGGGGACTGGGGGAAGGTGATCCACTGTTCTTTAAATCCATTGTCAGGTTTTCTCCCCTCCCCACCTCCCCCAACAACGGAGCCAGCTCTGACTGACACCGCCAGCCTTCCCAGCGTCACAGCTGGGCCTATGTCAAAACCCGGACTGGAGAGACGCCTGGGTGGCTCAGTCGTTAAGCTCTGCCTTCAGCTCAGGTCATGATCCTGGGGTCCTGGGATCGAGCCCCGCATCGGGGTCCCTGCTGGTGGGGAGCCTGCTTCTTCCTCTCCCACTCCCACTGCTTGTGTTCCCTCTCTCGCTGTGTCTCTCTCTGTCAAATAAAGAAATAATTTTTTTTAAAATAACAAAAAGCAAACAAACCCGGACTGGATAATGAAGTTGCGGGAGACAAGGGCTGTCGGAGAGGAACCAAGGGACCCTCGATAAGAAAGAGGAAGGAAAGGTTGGGGAGCGATATCAGACTTGGGGGAGGGGCCTAAACTCGGGGGCGGGGCTAATCCTAAAAGAAGGCTGGGTCAAGGGCTCTGGGCGAAGTACCAGTAACTCTCGACTACCTTGCGGGCATTGCCAAAGTCTCTGAGGCCAGGAATCGAACTTTAGCTCCTGCAGAATTCTGGAGGTGGAGCTAAGAGTCTGGGGGCGGGCCTACATCTAATAAACAAGGACTCTAAGATTAGAGTTCGAGGGCTGAGCTAGCGGATATCTAGGCAGATTTGAAGCTCTAGGGTCGGGTCCTCGTCCTGCGAGGGGACTTTTGGGAAATTCAGTAAAAGATTAAGGAGAAGGTTTGAGGGTTATGGGAGTGTCCTCCTCCACCTTCTCTTCCTCTCGAGCCGGAGGCTACGCTTCAGGCTGAAAAGCAAGGAAGGCCCTGCCCCTTCCAATACTTCTACATCCCTATTGGCTGAGGGGCCTGCGCGACAGGCTCTCATTGGTCCTGAACTGGCGAGGAGGGGGTCTAGGGAGAATATGCACCGGTTGTGGGCGGGACCAGACGGTACCTAGGGGGATCTAGGCTCAACCAATCCCGGTTCAAGGATTGTGTTGGGGGGCCTGGCAGGAGGTGCCCCGACCCCCCCTTTCTCGGCATCCTGGGGGATGACCCCGGTGCCAGGCCCGGCGCCGGCCGCCTGATGCCGGGCGGGCCGAGCCGGGGATGCTGGAACGAAGGGCGTTGCTATGGCAACGGGAGGCAGGGCCTGGAGGGGGGGACCGGGCCCAGGCTGGGGCCGGGGGGGCCGGCGGCGGCTGTGGCGGGGCGATGGCGGAGCGCGGCCCGGCCTTCTGCGGCCTCTACGACACGTCCTCCCTGCTTCAATACTGCAACGGTGAGACCCCTCCTCAGTTCCGACCCTGGCTCCGCCCAGGGCTGGACCCATTTCCTCTTGCCCCAACCTCCTCCTTCCAAGTCTCCATCCGAGCCCCTTGCTGAAGATCTTCCTATCGCTCCCCCAAGAGAACCCTGACCCCAGAGCAAGGTCCCTGATCCCCAAAGCCCCGATCCCAGTCCCCCACCTGCCTCGACCCTACCCCTTCTCCCGAGGTGGCTGGATGAAGAGGGGGCAGAACCTTCAGGAGCTTGGGGTTGGAGGGGGCAGGCCTGAAGGTCTGGAACTCTGCCCTTTCCCCCTCAATCCTCTGGGACCCTCCCCCTTCTCCCTGGCAGAGGGACTGACAGATTAGGGGGACGTGGGATTTGGTGTTGGGCTTGTGGGCTGGGTGTGGGAGCAGGTAGGATGACCAGAGGATTTAGCCTCCACTGTACCCCCCAAATCCTCAGGCCCCACCACTCCTACCCATCAGGACTCACCTCTTCTTCCTAGACACCCCTTTCTTCCACCCGAAGGGCCACTGTGAGTGTCAGGCCTAGATGAGGGGAGCTGGAGGTGAAGGGGAGGTGGAAGAGAGGGGAGAAGGAGAAGCCAGGGCTGGTCTCTGGGCAAAAGGGCTGAGGATGGGAGAATGCTCAGGTGGGAGCCAAGGACTTGAGCTAAGTGGGGGCTTGGGGGGGCTTGGGGGACCGGCCAAGGCCTCAGAACGCAGCTGGCCTCTCTGGGGGGGGGGCTTGAAGGACCAAGGTGAAAGCACCTTCATTTCACTCAGGGGTCCCTGAGGAGGGACTATCTTCCAGTTTGGAGGGGCCCTCCCCTGGCCACACTGGAGCTGGCAGAGGACCAGATGCTTATTTTAGCCTCCTCTGCCCCTTTAAGAGGCAGGATGCCTAAGCCTGGGTCCGTATCTGTTCTGCTGCTTCGTATCTGTTCTGCTGCTGCTTCGAGGCTGTGTGTCCAGGCACAAGTAACTTTGCCTCTCTGGGCCTCAATCCCCTTCCTCCTCCCCTCCTCCTAAAATGGAGGTAATACCACTATTACTAGGGTTGCCTGGAGCAGTAGGTACCATAGTAATAGTGAATTATATTCTGGATTTACTGAGCACCGTACCAGGAGCCGGGCAACAGTCCTAAGCGAACAGTGCCAAGTGTTTCCTGTAAGGAGTCTTGTCACATGTAAGCTCCCTATACCGCTATAAGGGGCCTCTCTCTCTCTCTCTTTTTCTCTGCCCCTCCCTTTTTTAGGGTGTGTGTGTAGTATTAGTAGTGGTAGGTAAGAAGGGGCCTGGCACAACGAGGTCATGGGGTCCCCCTGCCCCTTCACCTAGTGAGTGGATGAGTCTCCGCACACCACCCTCCCCTCCCAGCCTCCGTTCTTAGTTTCCGCCTTTGGAAAATGTGATCCCAGCAGGACCCTGAGAGTCCCTTCCCTTAAGAGTTCTAAGTCCTGACAGCTCCCTTCCTCCGACATCGGGAGGCCCCCACCTTCCTCTGCAGGTCCAAGCCCCGGACCAAAGAGGCGCTGGTGGGGGGCAGGGCGGGCGAGGCCAGGATGGTGATTGGGCCGCCAGGAGTTGGCGGGGGGCGGGGGGGTGGGAAGGGACGGACGGCTGCACTGCGGAGCCCAGCGGGCGGGCGGGGCAGCCTACCACCGCGGGATGGCAGGTGCGACCTCCACGCCCCGTCCCTGTTAACGATACCACCTTTACTTCCAACTGGCTGGGAGCCAGGTCTTCCTCGGTTGTTGCCAGCAATGAGTCTGGGTATGAGTGGTCTGGGAGGGAGAGTTGGGGGGGGGACACCTCGGTCATCCACCCCCTCCCACTTAGAGAAAATGGGCTGGGTGGGGCGATGGAGTTATTGGGCTGCACCCATGGGCTGGAGAGGAGAGGGAGAGCCGAATCTGGGGCGTGGGGTAAGAAGCGAAATAAGGAAGGGGAACCAGGAGAGAAGCTCTGGCTGGGATAGAGAGTTTGGTTGTCAGGTCCCCGCCCGCATCTCCCTCCGGTGGGTCTCCTGGGCCTGTGATGCGCTGCCTGCAACCCCCAAGTCTACCGCTAGGGGCCGCAGAAACTCTGTCCTTGCAGCCGACTTTGGGGTCGAAGCCCACGGTGAGGAGAAATGGGAAGGGGAAGGAACAGGCAGGACCTTTTGGCTTGGAAAGTCCTAAGAAACAGTAAGGAAAGGTTAGTACCTGCGGTAAAATGTTGGTATTCGTCAGAGAATGTTGAGGATCAGTTCTAGAACGTTGGTGTCACTAGGAATAAGTTGGTGTCATTTAAAAAATATTGGTATGAGGGGCGCCTGGCTGGCTCGTGGGCAGGCGACTCTTGATCTCAGTCAGGGTCGTGAGTTCAAGCCCCACGTTGGGCGTGGAGCCGACTTAAAAATGATAAAAATATTGATATCACTCATAGTTAATTTAGCATCTTAGTCATAGAATCTTGAAATCAGAGCCGACAGGCTCTTGACTGGTAGATTCTTAGAATGTAAGAGAGGAAGGGACTTCCCTAAGGTCACACCTCCAGGGCGGGCAGAAGAGTGGGGGGGCCTAGGTCTGAGAGCGGTGGGGATTTCCTTCCCCCTCGGAGCCCTCTTCCTGGCCCATCTGCCGGCGTCCCAGCCGCAGGTTGAGGGAGAGGAAGGGGCAGTGGCTGGCCCCACTTTAACTCGGGAAGGTGGGGCGGGGGGTAGGGGACGCTGGGGAACACCTTAGACCTTGGAGCTCCGGAGCTGCCCCCGCAGCCAGTGCTGCCCTTCCTTCCAGATGACAATTTGTCAGGCACGAGCGGCATGGAGGTGGACGACCGCGTGTCGGCGCTGGAGCAGCGACTGCAGCTGCAGGAAGACGAGCTCGCGGTCCTAAAGG
Source organism: Procyon lotor (assembly GCA_028646535.1). Lineage (NCBI taxonomy): Eukaryota > Metazoa > Chordata > Mammalia > Carnivora > Procyonidae > Procyon > Procyon lotor. The sequence continues at coordinate 39,698,735 of CM053620.1, read as the reverse complement.
CGGCGCTGGCTGACGCGTTGCGACGCCTGCGGGCATGCGAAGAGCAGGGTGCTGCGCTGCGCGCGCGGGGAACCCCCAAGGGCCGAGCGCCTCCACGCTTAGGCACCACAGCCTCGGGTATCTTTGCTAGACCCGAGGGATGCGATGGGGAGAGGTCGGGACCTGGACCTCATCCTCACAACTTCTGTCCTCTAACCCCATCCTCTAGTGTGTCAGCTCTTGAAAGGCCTTCCCACCAGGACGCCCCTCAATGGCGCGGGACCCCCGCGGCGCGTGGGCGGCTATGCCACCTCCCCATCCTCCCCCAAGAAGGAGGCGACGACCTCCGGGCGCAGGTAAGGCACGGAGGCCGGAGTCCCTAGCCTCCTCCAAAACCCAGTGGGAGACGGAGGCTGTTTATACGGCAAGGGATGAGCTCAAGGACCCGAACTCCAGCAATGGAAAGTGCCGGGAGGTTCTCGCCAGCTTCGAACACCGGCCTGCTAACCTCATGGGCTCCTATGTGCTCTCTCTTCGCAGTGCCCGCCGCTATTTGTCACCAGAGCGCCTCGCCTCGGTGCGTCGCGAGGACCCCCGCAGCCGCACCACATCTTCTAGCAGCAACTGTAGCGCCAAAAAGGAAGGGTAAGTGTCTGGGGCGGGGTTATGTCACAGAGGGTGCCGCCAGGACCTCAGACAGGCTCGGGAAAGGGGATGGGGAATTTGGGGTGATGCCCCAAGCCACGAGGTGACAACTGAGAGCGAGGCCATCTAGTTCTGAATGCGGGGACAGTGACGGAGAGACCAATCTTGAGGTAGCACGGTCCAAGTGGAAGGCCTTGAAAGGCGCCGCCGACATTGGGGGCGTGGTCAAGCCTTAAGAGGCTGGACTGGGACTTCGGAGAAGGGAGTGCTTAGGGTCCTTTGGGTAAACCGGGGTAGAAATCGAGGAGCCAGGCTTGTGGGAGTGGCCATTAAGGTAAAAGAGTCTCCACTGAATCTCTGGGATGGGGCCGGGACAGAAGCCGCCAAGGAGTTTCTGCAGGGAATAGGGGAATAGAGGGACGGGTATGATTGGGATTTGAGGACACGGGCAGAGTGTTAGCCTAGGCAGAATCAGAGCCTGGGGTGGGGATCACTGGTGGCAGATCAGATGCAAGAAGCAGGTGGAGCACAAGAAGCTGTTGGAGAGGAGTCTGGGACTAGGCCAGAGGGGCGGAGCCACTGGCGGGCGTGGCCAAACTTCAGGAGGCGGAGCCAACCTGGAGGCTTTGAAGGGACTCGGCCCCGAGACTGGATCTGGATGAAGCAGTCGCTGTCAGAATGCCTGCGGGGGACCCGAGGCGGGGAGAGGGCCCAGGGGGAGCACTCAATTATCAAGAGAGGGGTCAACTCTGGGGACGGATCAGAAAGGGAGTTGGGTGTGACGAGAACGTTGGGCATGGTCCATTCCGGGAGGCAGGACCACACACTGAAGGTCTGGGCGGAGTAAAAACCTGAGGCTGGAGTCACGATGCCTCGTGGGGCGTCGGGGGCTGAAATACGGCAGGAACTGGGTCAAAACCACACATTTCAAACCCGACTCAAATAACAGCAAACACGTACTTGGGGCTATGTGCTAGGCACTACTCCAGGCACTTGACACGAAGTAACCAGTATAATCCTCGCAATCACCCCGCGAGGCAGGTACTCTTCTTATCCTCATTTTTTTTTTTTTTAAAGATTTTTATTTATTTGACAGAGAGAAACACAGCTAGAGAGGGAACACAAGCCGAGGGAGGGGCAGCGGGAGAAGCAGGCTTCCTGCCGAGCAAGGAGCCCGATGTGGGGCTCGATCCCAGGACTCTGGGATCAAGACCCGAGCCGAAGGCAGACGCTTAACGACTGAGCCACCCAGGCGCCCCTTATCCTCATTTTTTAAACTAAGGAAACCAAGGCAGAGTTTGGGCAACCTGTCCATACTGCTAGGAAGTGGCAGAGTTGGGGTCTGAACTCAGGCAGACAGGCCCGCTGGTCCTGGTCTCAAACAACACTTTCCCCCATCCCCCCTCAAAAGAGCCTGGTGTCAGGACCCCACAGCCCGGGATCTGAGACCCAGTGTGACCGGCCGGCTCCCGGGGTCGGCCGCGGAGGGCGGGGCAGGGCGCGGCGGCGCGGGCGCCTCCCAGGGCCGGAAGCGGCGGAGCCCGTCCCGGCTCCACCCCCGGCCCCGAAGCTCCGCCAGCCGCCGCCATGAGTAGCTTTGGACCTGGGTGAGACCCTCTCGCAGACCCTCTTCTCCCTGCACCCCCGGGGCCTGGATCCCAGGTCTCCCCTCGCCCTCGTCAGGGACCCAGGCCCCCAAGTATCACCCCTTTCCGCCGGCGAAGGGAATGGGGAGACACGCCCCTTCACCGCTTCCCTTGCTGCTTGAAGTTTGGGCGCCGAGGGACTGGGGGTGGGGAGCGCTGGGAGCGCGGTGCTGATTAGGAGGGAGGGGTCCCTGGTGACTCTCGTCTTCCAGGATCGCGTCCCTGCCACTTCGTGCTGTGTGATCTTTGGCGATCACTGCCTCTCTGGGCCTGTGTCTTAGGCTCTGCAAGATCAACCGAGCAAAGCACACGGCCTGCAGAGAGGCAGCGCTCCGCTCCTTACGCTGCCCCCCTTATTCCTCAGAGACCTCCGGGGAGCGGTGGGGCAAGGGAGTGGTTTCTCCCCTTTTCTGACCCGTCTGCTAATTAGGATGCTTTTTCCTCCCCCTTTCCTGACAGCAAAACCAAAGAAGTTATCTTCAGCATGGGTGAGTGGGGAGAGGGGGAGGGGCGTGGTTGGGGATCGCTGGAGGTCAGGGGACCTGGCTTATGGAACCTTTGCCTCTCTGGCCTCAGTTTCCCCGCCCTCCCCCCCCCTTTTTTTAAGTGAAGCCTGAAGGGGAGAGGGAATAGGGGGTAGGGGCTGGTGTCAGCACCTGACCTTTGGGGGTGTCCTGGCAGAGGAGGGCTCCGTGAAAATGTTCCTGAGGGGGCGCCCTGTGCCCATGCTGATACCGGACGAGTTGGCGGCCACCTACAGCCTGGACACGCGCTCGGAGCTGCCCTCCAGCCGTCTCAAGCTGGACTGGGTGTATCCTTTTGCTCTAATCCCTCCCTCCCTGCCCCTCATCCCCCTGGTCTTGAAGGGACAAAAGTCCTTCTGGTGTGAGACTTGAAGAGGGAGGTTCTTTGCCCTGAATCAGGACTTGCAGGCCTCTGTGGCCTGAGGGCCCAGGATGACCCTGGAGTCACAAGAGGGCCAGAGGAAAGCAGATTAGCTGAAATGACCTTTTATGATTCACGAAAGCAGCAAATGTTTGTGGAGTGCCTTCCATATGTCAGATGCTCTTCTATAGTCCAGGCGTGAACCGGAGCTCATCTTCTGAAGGGGGATGGGGGGGAGAGAAGGTACCAGAAGCCAGTGGTCAAATAAACAAGATAATTTCAGTTAAGTAATAAATGCTGGGAACACAGGAACCCAAGGTCATGTGAGAGAGGAGTCATTGTTGCTCTGAGGAGGGGGGCCTCTGAGTCGCAGGAATTGAGCTATTAGGAGCCAGCACGGGAAGATCTAGAAGAATGTTCCAGACAGAGGGCACGGCAGATACGAGGACTCTGTGGCCAGAGCAATCTTGGCGTATTTGAGAAACAGAGGAAGTTGGAAATGGTGAAGAACCCTGGCCCAGCCTCTGGCTGGCTGGGTGACCCTGGACAAGTCACCTCGCCTCTCTGTTCCTCAGCTGTGTCCTCTGAAAAATGGGTTTCGTGATCTCAGACATATAAGGCTATGAGACAGTGTGTAAAGGTGCTGAGCGCAAAACATGCCTCATAAACGGGGACTGATAAAATACTAACTACTCATTATTGAGGACTTAGATGCCGGGCACTGTTTTCAAGTGTTTTTTGGATGAATATGGTGAATGATACAATCCTTCTCTTCTGTAGAATCGAGAATATATTTGTACAAGCAGCAGCCTCCCAGAGCTCTCCGAAGCCAGCAGGAATTATGACCCCCACTTTCTGGATGAGAAAACTGAGTCCAAGAGAGGGGACCTAGCTCTGTCCTAGGGAGTCAGAACAGTTCTGAGGCAAAGAACTCTTGTGTGTGGCCCAGGTTTTTCCCAAAAAGCCCATGGGGGCTTGGGGTCAGCATCCTAGGGACCCAGTCCCTGTCCTCTTCTCTCAGGCTTGGTTTCTGCCCTGGGAGAGGCAGGGTTGTTGGAGCCCAGGGTCTCTTCGAGACAGCTGGAAATATTCTCGAGAATCAAAACATACTAAGCTGCTGTACCAGGCGGGATCAGCTGAGGCTGCAGAAATCAGCGTGGGCCTCAGATGCCCGTCTCCGAATTAACTGCAGGGTAGAGCACTTTTCTGTGGGGTTATGATACATGGGTCAGCATTCATTCAGGTATTTTCTGACCATCCGGGGCCAAGGGCTGGGCACCTGCCCTCCTAGGGCTCCCCGTCCAGTATGGGGACAGACTCCTTGATAGTGATAGCCCACCGTGATCAGGGCTGGGGTGGGGGAACCCAGAGGGGCAGCTGACCCAGCCTGGGAGTCCGGGAGGGCTTCCCAGAGGAGGAGTTAGAGAAGTGAACGAAACAGCCCAGTCTTGGCCACTGTGGAACTCAGAGTCTCATTGGGGAATAGGGATAGTTAAGAGACCGACCAGGTAATTACTGAGGGAGATGAGGCCAGTGCAAGAAGTGACAGCTGAGAAGAGCAGCAGCTAGAATGTACGAGGCGAAGGGAAAAAGGTTAGTGTCAAGGCCTGGAGTCATGACCTTGGCATTTTGAGGGACTCCAAGATCAGAAAGAGTCAGGGAAGGCAGAGAAGCCCCAGCAAGGGCCCAGCCAGGCCAGTGGGGGGAGCCAAAGGAAGTTCTGAAAAAAGGGGTCAGCCATTCCTTCATCAGATACTGAATTCCTGTGTCTGCTCTGTGCCCGGCTCTGATCAGGCACAAGGGATTCAGCAGTGAACAAAAGGGACAAAGATTCCTGCCCTCCTGGAGCAGATACTCTAGCTGGGGAGACAGTTAAAGCGTTTGGGATTCTGATGAGTGTAGGACAGGAACATGAGTGGGGGAGGGGAGTGGGGCAATGAGGGTGCAAGAATTTGCGGCTTTAAATAGCATGGGCAGGAAAGGCCTCTCTGAGTTGAGCAGAGACCTGAAGAAGGTGAGGGAGCCATGGAAGGAGGAAGGGGAGAAGGACTCAGGCAGAGGGAACAGCAAGTGCAAAGGCCCTGAGGTGAGTGGAACTTGATTCAGGAATGAAGAATCGGGCCCAGATCAGGCCAGGCCTCGTGCCTGAGCTTTCGCAAGGATTTTGACTTTTGCTCCGAGTTACTTGGGACCCATGGGAAGGTTGGAGCAGATGAGAGCTAACAGGTCTTAACAGAATCCTTCTGGAGAGAGGTGGTGGGGGGTTATATCGGTGCTCTGTGGCTGCGGTAACGAATTACCACAGGCTTCAGGGCTCAAAACAGAAAAAGTTTCTCTCATGGTTTCGGTCAAGGTGGCGTGGGGGCCACACTCCCTCCCGAGGCCCTGGGGGAGAATTTGTCCCAAGTCTGTCTCCTGGCTTTTGGTGGCTGTCTTGTCTTTGGATTTAGGGCCCACCCAGATAATCCAGGATAATCTCATCTTGAGATCCTTAATTATATCTGCAAAGATTCCTTTCCCAAGTGCGGTCACATGCGCAGGTTTCCGAGGGTTAATATTTTGGTGGACATATTGTTGGGGGGGGGGGCTACCATCACCCCAGGTGATCTGAGTGGAAGCAGATAAGCCCAGTAGTCAGTGCGCATGTGCAATGCAAAACAGGCTCCTTGACCGGCCCTCGGGCATCTCCAGCTACGGCTACCGGGGTCGAGACTGCCGGGCCAACCTTTACCTGCTGCCCACCGGGGAGATAGTGTACTTCGTGGCCTCCGTGGCCGTGCTGTACAGTGTGGAGGAGCAGAGGCAGCGGCATTACCTGGGACACAACGATGACATCAAATGGTAAAGGCCTGGGTGGGGGGGCAGGGCCAGGCCTTCTCTTGGCCTACAGGCTGGACTCAGGGGACAAACAAAAAATGTGTTTGCTTATCAGTATTTTAAAGGGCGGTGAATTCACCCAGATCCCTGGATTTTTCACTTCTTTTAGAAACTACTAGCTGGCGCCCCAGACAATCCTACAGCGTGTGGGAGCCAGGTAGCGACAGCCCCTTTAAGTGGGTGCATTCTCCTGGCCACCGTTTGGGTCCAGCCTGAGCCCTGCGGGTATCTGAGTTAGAGACCCCAGGCCAGAGTCTTGCTTCTGAGCCCCAGGACCCAGAAACTGCCCCCTACTTGTTAACGGACAAAATCGGTGTTTATTGGCCACATAACTCACTCAACCAGCTTATGGAATGAATAGCCAGGACTTCCACCTGCTCTGGGAGGGGTCCCGGGCCGCTGTGAGCCTCCTCCCTCCCTTCTCCCCCCTGAGCCCCGCCTATCTGTCCTCTCTCTCAGCCTGGCTGTCCATCCTGATATGGTCACTATTGCCACTGGACAGGTGGCAGGCACCACGAAGGAGGGGAAGGTAACAGATTGGAGGGGGCGGCACCTGGAGACCGGGGTGGGGTGCTGGGGGGGAGGTAGACAGCTGGCCCCGCCGCAGGTAACCGGCCTCTTTCTTCCTTGCAGCCACTTCCACCCCACGTGCGCATTTGGGACTCAGTTTCCCTCTCCACCTTACACGTGCTGGGCCTGGGGGTTTTTGACAGAGCTGTGTGCTGTTTGGGCTTTTCCAAATCCGTAAGTCCTGCGAGGCGCTCCCTCCGCCCCTTCCCCTCCAAAGTCAAGAGCAAGCCTTCACCCCTCTCCCCACCACCCCCATAACCACGCCTTCACTGTGTAGGCCACGCCCCCTGGCAGAATTCCAGGCCCTCTAGGCGGAGGTCTTTGTGACCTCACAGGACTGCCCCGCTAGCCCTTGCGCGCTAGCGCGGGGACCCACATGACCTGATTGTCCCCAGACAACTCCTCAGCGATCTTTGGATCGGCCCACGCTGTTGCGTTATTTTTGGCACTAGCTTTCATTCTCGGAAGGTCCTTACCCCTTAGGCATTGGAGCCCTGTGTGTAGGGCCTTGTGGTTCCCTGTGCAGGCTTGGATGGGTGTTGGCAGGATGGGCGTTAGCAGGTCTGGGTGAGATAAGCCCAGAAATGGAAAGTAAGCCTTTAGGAATTTGTAGAGCGATTTGACATTTCCCCACCACATCCAAGTCTGCGACTGGTGGGCATTTTGATCATATTTTACATTTTTATCAAAATGTATTCTACCAAAGTACTGATGTGCAAGGGATTGAAGAATAAAAAACAACCCGTCCTCCCACCAATTGTGTAAGAAGCACTGATTAGAGAGGCTCATGGATTTTCTGAGGCTCAAGAAGTCCTTTGAGTGCGCTGGGGGTGGGGGTGGGGGCAGGGGCCAGGAGAAAAGCTATTTTGTTACCACAGTGTGTGTGTATAGGGCCAGGGGAACCCTGCAAAATCAAAATTAACCTGTTTATCCAAAGCTATAAACACCCAACATTTTGTCAACCTGATGGTTGAATTCCACATGCATAAAAGTTATTCCTTATAAGAGTACAGATTAGTTGGTCTCAGGATTCCTGGCCACGTGGGGACTATAGAGAAAAAGCTGAGGGCAAAGGAGATGAATTTCTTAGGGACCGGTCATTTCAAAAGGAAAATTCTAGAAACCCTTTAAAATATGTGTCTGGCTGCCAGACAGGGAGTGTATTTGAAGGTGTTTCATATATTGTGGGCTGGGAGCTTTGAAAATCTTAAAACAGGCCTGCGTGGGAAATGCCCCTGTGGGCAAAGTGTTGACGGGATGGACCTTGACCCACCTTCTCTGCCCCCCTCCTCTCTCTTCCTTCTAGAACGGGGGCAACCTGCTGTGTGCAGTAGATGAATCCAACGATCACATGCTCTCCGTGTGGGACTGGGCCAAGGAGGCCAAGGTGGTGGATGGCAAGGTGGGGTGACTATTCTCATCCCCTCTCCTTGGGGTGCCTCTGTGGGACTGGCTGGTTAGGAGTCTGGAACCAGAGAGACACTCATGTCTAAGTTTAAGCTTTACCATTTGGGGGCTGTGTGACTTCAGGCAAGCGGCTTGCCTCTCTGAGCCTTGATTGCCTTATCTGTAAAATGGGGATAATGGTAGCATCTTCCTAGTAGGGCCTTAGCTTTGATGTTGGGATGCAGGGGTGCTGGACCAGGCCCAACAGAAAGGTTGGTATGAGGCAGCTACTGACCGTGGCCTTGCCATGCCTGAAACATTGACTCGCATCTCTGTGTGAGCCTGACTTCTAGATCAGTAATGTGAGGCGTGGTAGAAGGGACAGCTACTTGCCTCATTCAGGTCATGTGCCTGTTTTGGGCGTGGGGCAGGAGACCCGGGTTCTGGATGGGGGCCACAGTTTGGGGACAGAGACTTAGTGTTTGAGAGGCCGGACTTTGGAGTCAGACCTGTGTGAGTTGATTTTGTATTTGACTCTTCACTGGCCTAGGGCTTAGGGCAAGGGAATTCCCCCCTTTGAGCCTCACAGCTTCATCATTGATGGAGAGCGCTGACGAACCTCAGCTCACAGCATGCTGTGAGGATTACCAGAGTTAATGGATGAGGTGCTTAGCACAATACTTGATTCAGAGTTGGGGCGCTCCAGGGTCTGCTGTTACGTTGACCAAGATGGCGGTAATGCTTGGCTGGCTGGCCCCGCCTCCTGTACTTTAGTTTGCCTGTAAAGACATAGGCGGTCAGGGTGTGCAGTGCACAACCCGCACAGCTGTACAGGGCAGCCCTACATGGGGTGATCCCGGTGGCTTTGAGGTCCTCATTCAGAATCTTCCCCACTCCCTGAAGTGCTCCAACGAGGCCGTGCTGGTGGCCACCTTCCACCCCACAGACCCCACCCTGCTCATCACCTGCGGGAAATCCCACATCTACTTCTGGAGTCTGGAGGGGGGCAGCCTGAGCAAGCGGCAGGGCCTCTTTGAGGTGAGTGCCGGGGGTTGCTGGGACAGGCTGGACCTGAGGGAGGCAGGCAAAGACACCCAGGCAGACAACAGAGGGCGCCAGAGGGTTCCAGAGGGTTCTAGAGGGTTTCAGAGGCTGGAGATTATGGGAATGCTGAGGTGTTTCCTGTCTGGGGCTCATGTTCCTTATGTATACTGTGGGGATAATCCTCCTTAATTCTCAAGTTGTGAGTCTTCAATGGGTTGAAGAATATAGCAGCTTCTAGCAGAGAGTAAATGCTCAGTAAGCAGTACTGTGCTTGCCAAGAATATGGAAAAACACTGATGTCAGAGGCCAACTGGCTGGAAGAGATGCGCACCCAGACAGTCACTGAGCGGGAAGCGGATGGCCTGGGAGAGAGGATTCAGGGGCGCCTCTGATAGGGATCACCTGCCTTTGGTGAGACCTGAGGCTTTCACCCCAAAAAGAGAGGCTCCGAGAACACTGGGTACAGATGTTGAGGAAAGAATGGGACAAGGCGGAGAGAAGGACATAGAGTCAGAGGGTGAGGAAGGAGAGGGGAAGAGGGCCAGGGA
>CM053620.1:39659808-39688655 GCA_028646535.1 Procyon lotor | reverse complement strand
GGAAGCGGATGGCCTGGGAGAGAGGATTCAGGGGCGCCTCTGATAGGGATCACCTGCCTTTGGTGAGACCTGAGGCTTTCACCCCAAAAAGAGAGGCTCCGAGAACACTGGGTACAGATGTTGAGGAAAGAATGGGACAAGGCGGAGAGAAGGACATAGAGTCAGAGGGTGAGGAAGGAGAGGGGAAGAGGGCCAGGGACAGAGCAGGGGACCCAGGGATGGCGAGGGGGAAAGCCAGGGACAGAAAGGGGGGAGGCCCGGGGACAGGAAGAGGGGGACCCAGGAACAGAGGACAAGGGAGAGCCAGGGATGGAGAGGGAGAGTCAGGACAGAGAGAGGACAGAAGAAAAGTCAGAGAGGAGGCAGGAAGTGGGTCCGGGGGTGGGCAAGGGAGACAATGGGGTCAGAAGCTCTCTGCCACAGAGCGATCCACGGAGGCAGGTTGGAGATGGTTGGAGATGGGATGCTCCACCCTGGGCCTCACGCCCAAAAGCATGGAAGGGATCCCCTGGACCATGGTCCTGGCTGGGGGCTGAGCTCTGGGAGGCTCTCTGCTTCGGCAGCCTTCTGACACCTTCCCCTTTTCCTCTACCCTAGAAACACGAGAAACCAAAGTATGTGCTGTGCGTGACCTTTTTAGAGGGTGGCGACGTGGTCACCGGGGACTCTGGGGGGAATCTCTATGTCTGGGGCAAAGGTCAGTGTCACACCATGGGTTTGGTCCTCCACCAAGTCCTCCCTAACCCCCTTTGGCCGAGCCTTCCTCTGCCCCAGCTTGTGTGGAACATCTGATAAAATAGCCTGAATCCTTACTTGTCTAATTCCCACCCCACCCCCATCAAGGCTCAGTTCCGCATCCCCCATCCCCGTCTCCATGAAATCTCTTACTCCCCACCCTCGTCCCCTGCAAATCCCGTGGTCGGGATCAAGTTTGAGTGATAAACGCATGAACTGGTTAACCCTTGGGTGGGTGGGTGGATGGATGGATGGTTGGGTGGGTGGGTGGGTGGATGGATGGTTGGGTGGGTGGGTGGATGGATGGATGGTTGGTCCCAAATGAAGAATAAGGGAATGAGTGAAGGGGTTGACGTCCTCAGTGATCGGAACGTTGAGTGAGTGCACTGTCCTCCTTGGTGGTGAATGGTTAGGTGAATGAACAAGTACGCGAATGAATGAATGCTTCTCCCAACCGATGGATTGGTGCGTTGTCCCTGCAAAGGCTAACGGGGTGAATAAAAGCTTGCCCCAGCCTTTCCGTGAACTGTGAACGAAGAGATGAATGGGTTGTCCCAGCAGATGGATGGCGTGAACCAGTCAGTGAGTTTTTTGGCCTGGGTGTGTTTCCTTTCATATATGTGAGGCTCCTTATTCAAGGCTGCACTGAATATTCCCATTTCACAGAGGAAAAACCATAGGCTCAGGGAAGGGAAATGACCCAGCAGGTGGCCAAGTGGGGCACCCTGCCCCCCCCGCACACGGGTATATGGGAGACAGGCCCGAGTCAAGTGTCGCTTCGTGACTGAGACTCAGTTGCCCCATCTGTAGTATGGGTATGATCTCACTACCTCCATCACCGCATTGAGACCGTGAGTTTTCTGAGGGCAGAGGCTGTGGCTGATTCATTTCCGTACCCCAGACCCACCGCTGGGGCCGTCCCGTGGGCTGTGGGGTGGTGGAAAGATAAGTGGACAGGATCATGTGTGTGCATGTGGTACCACATCTGGGTTGAGGGATGGAGGCTGAGGAGGACCGTTCCCCCTGAGTCCCTGTCCCAGCCTCCTCCCTGGTCCTTGGCCTGTGGTCTTGCCTCCTCGAATTCTGTTTGTTCTCGACCACGAGTAAATCTGACCCCACACTTCTCCCTCCAAACTCTTCCATTGCTCCCGAGTTCCCAGGAACTCAGGAGCAGCGTCAACGTCCAGGTTCCTCACCGAGGCCTCCCTGACCCTGCGTGGTCTGGTCCTGCCTTCCCTGGCCCCTTCCATGTTCCATGTAGTCGCACCAGATTTCTTTATGAAGGCTTTATTTACCAGAGAGAGAGAGAGAGAGAATGAGAGCGTGCGTGGGTGTGCACAAGCAGGGGCGGGTGGGGAGAGGAAGAGGGAAAGAATCCCAAGCGGGTTCCATGCTGAGCGTGGAGCCCAAGGTGGGGCCCGAGGCTCGATCTCACAACCCTGAGGTCATGACCTGAGCTGAACCCAGGAGCCAGACACTCAACCAACGGTGCCACCCAGGCAGGTACCCAGGACCAGATTTCTTATGGTTCCCTAAATAGTGCGTGCTCACTCTTCCTCTCTCCCCTTTGCACACCCTGTTCCTTCGGCCTGCAGTACTTCTCCACACTCTGTTGTCCTATCATCCCAGCTGTCTCCTACTCATCCTTCAGGTCCTTGCTCAACCATCTTTTCCTCCAGGAAGTGTTCCCTGACCCACCAGGCTGGGTGTCCTCTCCAGGATCCCACAGTCTCCTGGGTTTCCCCGTCCTAGCCCCCACCACCTTGGGTTGTCACTGCCTCGTAGTAGGTCTGTCTCTGAAATTGAACTGTGAGCCCCGTGACGGCAAGATCTGACGTTGTCTTGGTCACAACTGTGTCCCCAGTATCGCCCAGCATGAAGCTGGGCCCAAAGTAGATTCAAGTAAAATGATTATTGATTGAGTGGGTTAATGGATGAATGACTGGATAGTCAAATGGACAGATGAGTGGCTAGATGGGTGAATGGGTAGGTGGATGGGAAAACGGATGGCGAATGGGCAGATGTTTGGATAGAAGGATGGATTGACAGGTGGATGACAGTTGGATGAAAGGTGAATGGATAGATGAGAGGTGGATGAATGGGTGGGTGGATCAGTAGACACGTGGATAGATGGATGGATGGATGGATGAAGGGGTGGGTGGGTGAGGGGGTGAATGGATGGATGAGGGGAGGGATGGATGGATGGATGAATGAGTGGGTGGATGGGTGGGTGAGGGGGTGAATAGATCAAAAGTGGATGGGTGGGAGCGCCTGGGTGGCTCAGTGGGTTAAAGCCTCTGCCTTCAGCTCAGGTCATGATCTCAGGGTTCTGGGATCGAGCCCCACATCGGGCTGTCTGCTCAGCGGGGAGTCTGCTTCCCCCTCTCTCTCTGCCTGCCTCTCTGCCTGCTTGTGATCTCTCTCCTCTCTGTCAAATAAATAAATAGAATCTTTAAAAAAAAAAAAAAGTGGATGGGTGGATGGGTAGATGTTGGTTCAGATGGTGTAATGGATGGATGCGAAGGTATTGAAGTACATAGGTACTGTTAAGTGAATGGCTGAATGTAGGATCGAGCATTCAACGTGGATTCAGGGGTCCGTGCAGGGGCAGTCTCCCCATGCTGATCCCTGCCCCTGGCCACCCCTCCTCGTCCCCACAGGTGGGAACCGCATCACACAGGCGGTGCTGGGCGCCCACGATGGCGGTGTGTTTGGGCTCTGCGCCCTGCGGGACGGGACGCTGGTGTCCGGAGGGGGCCGTGATCGTCGAGTGGTCCTCTGGGGTTCTGACTACAGCAAGCTGCAGGAGGTGGAGGTGAGGACGGGGAGAAGCTCCTATGAAGGTGAGGGGACCTCCTCCCTTCCCCCATCAGGGCTCCGAATAGACCTTCCTCTCCCCAGCTGCTCTCCCCCGTACCCCTCTCTGCATGGGTCCTACCCTCATCTGCCCCTACCCCCCACCCTCAGGTCCCGGAGGACTTCGGCCCAGTGCGCACCGTGGCGGAGGGCCGGGGGGACACGCTGTACGTGGGCACCACCCGCAACTCCATCCTCCAGGGCTCTGTCCACACCGGCTTCTCACTGCTCATCCAGGTGAGCGCCTCTCCCGCGTCTGCCCTCCTCCCCACGTCTATCTCTCTTCCCACCTTCCTTTCTCGCCACCTCCCTGCCCCCTGCCTTTTCCTCTGGCCTGGCAAAACCTCCTCACCTTCCCTTTACCTGCACCCACCCCATAGACCCACCCCCGTCCCAGGGCCCTGCTGCAGCCATGCTGCCCCCCTTGCCGCCCCCCCCCCCATCGGGGTGGTGTCCATTTCTGCCGGTAAGTGTCGGGGCATGTGATCTGCACGCTTCTTGAGCCACGCCCCTCCCAGGTCCCAGCCCCGTGGATCTGGGAAGGCCCTCTGGAGCCTGCCTGTTTTCCTTCCTGCAGCTCAAATGCCCACTCCTCCCTCCTGGCGTGCCCAAACCCTACCCCGCACCCAGTGAACACCCCATCCCCACCCCGCCCCACCCCCCACCAAAGGGCCCGATGTATATCACGGTGGTTGGGAACAGGAATTCTGGGGCGTGATCGAATCACCTCCCTGTCACTCGCTTGCTCTGTGATGTTAGGCAAGAAGGAGTCTCTGCCTCTGGGCAACGGGACAGTAACAGAACCCATGTTTGTGGGGTTTATAAGGACCCCGTGAATCCGTTCCCATCCAGCACTTAGGATGGTGCCTGGCACATTAATTTTGACCAAAATTACTCCTAGATGGGTGGTTCTGCTTCCTCCACTCCTCCCATGCCTTTTCCCTGTCACAGGCTAGCTGAGGTCCATGCTCCTGCTTCTAGATCTCTCTCTGGCTCTGGCTTCCATGGCACATGCAGGCAAACAAGGGTTAGAGGGATTTTCTAGATGTCCCAAGGCCAGAAGGGACCTTAAAGACCCCTAAAAATGGTATCAATATTACATATTTTTATTTTATTTTTTTTAAGGTAACTTTTTTTTTTCAAGATTTTATTTATTTATTTGACAGAGAGGAGAGAGAGATCACAAGTAGGCAGAGAGGCAGGCAGAGAGAGAGGGGAAGCAGGCTCCCTGCTGAGCAGAGAGCCCGATGAGGGGCTCGATCCCAGGACCCTGAGATCATGACCTGAGCTGAAGGCAGAGGCTTTAACCCACTGAGCCACCCAGGTGCCCCAATATTACATATTTTAAAAAAATATTTTATTTATTTATTTGACAGAGAGAGAGATCACAAGGAGGCAGAGAGGCAGGCAGAGAGAGGGAGGGAAGCAGGCTCCCTGCTGAGCAGAGAGCCTGATGGGGGGGCTCGATCCCAGGACCCCCGAGATCATGACCTGAGCCGAAGGCAGAGGCTTTAACCCACTGAGCCACCCAGGTGCCCCACATATTGTTGACTATATAATTAATAGGTTAATGTATTATTAAAACTTTATTATTCACATTAATCATTATACTAACAGCAACAATTACATTATCCCTGTTCATTGTTATTTCATAGTATATTAATAGTGTATGTTAATAATAGCCACTTCCACTTTGTGAGCGCTTTGTGCTGGCCTCAGACACTTGCCACTCATGATTCAAGTGAGCATAGCGGTATCTGTGGGGATGAGATACGGGGATGAGTCCCATTTTACAGGAGATTAAACTGAGGATCCAGGGAGAAGTCACCTGACCCGTCAGTCACAGGGAGCTGAGGTCAGAGTCCCCAGGCCGAGTACCCTCCATGGGATCCCCCTTCTGGACGCTACCTGATTCCCGGGGTTCCGCTCCCACCTCTCCCCTGCCCCCCTACAAACTAGAGAACAGAGGCCTGGGGAGAGGCAGCATTTGCTTGGAGCCACACACCCAGGCCGGGGGCTGCTAGGTCACAGCCTCCTCCAGACACACTGGGGAAAGGACTTCCCTGAGTCCCTTGTGGCCCCAGTATGTTGCTGAGGCTAATATAGCACCATTTTCTTTTTTTTTTAAAGATTTGATTTATTTATTTGACAGAGAGAGAGAGAGAGAGAGCACAAGCAGGCAGAGAGGCAGGCAGAGTCAGAGGGAGAAGCAGGCTCCCTGCTGAGTAGAGAGCCCGATGTGGGGCTTGATCCCAGGACCCTGGGATCATGACCTGAGCTGAAGGCAGCTGCTTAGCCAACTGAGCCACCCAGGCGTCCCTAGCACCATTTTTTTTAGAGATTTTATTTATTTATTTTGAGAAAGAGAGCATGAGTGGGGCAGGGGGAGGGGGAGCAGGGGCAGGGGGAGAGGGAGAAGCAGGCTCCCCGCTGAGCAGGGAGCCCGATGACACGGGGCTGGATCCCAGGACCCCGGGATCAGGACCTGAGCCGAAGGCACTCAACCGACAGAGCCCCCCAGGCACCCCTAGTCCAGCATTTCTTTCTGGCACCAGGTTCGGTGGGGAAAGGGCCTAGATGGGCCGTCTCCATGCTGCCGTCTCCCTTCTCCTCCAGGGCCACGTGGAGGAGCTGTGGGGTCTGGCCGCGCACCCCAGCCGGGCACAGTTTGTGACGTGCGGGCAGGATAAGCTGGTGCATCTGTGGAGTGCGGAGTCCCACCAGCCCCTGTGGAGTAGGGTCATCGAGGTAAGGGGACGGGGAACCCGACACCCTGTGCTAACAGAATAGCCCCTCTCGAGGTGTCGGGGTTCAGTGCACCAAACAGAAACTATAAGTCTTTTTAAGCAGACTGGGATTTATATAAATGAATATATATGTATTTTTTTTTAAGTTTTTTTTTTTGTTTGTTTTGTTTTTTTTTTTGAGAGAGAGCTGGAGTGGGGGCAGGGGCAGAGGAACAAGGAGACTCCCCACTGAGCGCAGAGAGCACACAACCCGACTCAGGGCTCGATCCCAGGACCCTGAGATCATGACCTGAGCCAAAGTCCCATGCTTAACCCACTGAGCCCCCTGGGCTCCCCAAAGCAAAAGGGGATTTAATGCAGGGAGGTGGGTGCTTAGGGACTTGCTCAGAAGGGCCAGAGGAGCGGGTTCTCCCCCCCCCACCCCCAACCCCGGGAAGAGGCCCAGAACCCACCTCCCTCTGCCACAGTCAGGAGCACTGAGTTCAAGAAAGTGCCATCGTCCTCGCCTGGGAACCACAACCAGGGTCCCTGTGCAGGCTGGTCCAGGAGCCGCCCGGTTCAGTACGTGTGGCTCGCCAATGAATTTTATTTAAAACGTCAACAGAATTCAGACTCAGTGCCCAGTGGGCCCCCGTATTGGCAAGTACAGATCATGAACACCTCCATCGCCGTAGAGGCTCCCGTTGGACTGGCTCGCCCTCCCAGCACCCCAGCGCTGGCCCCGTTTGCATTGAACACTTGATACCCCGCGCTCTTGCCTTTCAAGGCTGGCGACTGAGCACGAGGGTAGCAAATGGCATGCCCAGATGATGGGTTGGGAGAGCGAGGCGCCTGCCTTCGGTCTTCCGGAGCCCACAAGAGCGCCACGGATCTTCTGACCCAGATCACAGTGGGACCCTAGCTGCAAAGGATTCTGGGCAGTGTAATTTTGAAGCTCCCCTGCCTGTCCCCCTGGGACACTAGGACATCGGCCGTCATATCCCCCACACCACTCTTTGAGGCTTTGCACCGGGAATTCCGGGTTACCTCTGATCCTAGAACGCTTGATGGCCTTTGAACTCCTCTGAGTCAGGCATAGTGTGCTCTGGAAATTGTTAGGGCCGGGTAGCATCATCATCATTCTGGGGTCGAACCACCCGGGAGTCGCTAGAAATACAGAGCCCTTCACCCCCTCCACAGAGCCTCTCATTCAGTTCTATATTTGGGACCCGAAACCTGCAAGTTGGTAACGAGCTCCCTTAGCTACTTCTGATTCGGGTAGCTTGTCGACCGCGACCAGGGTTGCTGGCTTTGCACGGTACCCACTCGTCCCTTTAATTTCTCCTTTTAACCTCCCCAAGGCAGCGGGGATGACAGATCCCCGCCTGGAAAGAGGCACAGAAAGGTTAAAAAAGCACTTGCCCATCCTCACCGTGTAATTGTCATCATAACCAGCCTCTGTGGAGTGCTTCCGGTAGGCCATCTGGCTCACCGGCTTACCATTCTAAGGACTTCACATCTTGCCTCTAACCGTCCTGCAAAGGACTGATGTTCTCCCTTTGCCAGAGGAGGCAGGCCAGGCTCCGACAGGAAAGGATATTTGATGTCACATAACTAGGAAGCGTCAGAGCCACCGTGTGAATCCAGGTCTGATCCTGGGTGTCAAGGGTGCTCCATTCCCCTGTGAACCAACCAGATGCCCCCCCAACATTCAAAAAAATGGAAATACCCATTGCTGAGAACTTCACAAAGGGGTGGGGAGATTGGCTCTTGGCCCTGCCTGGTGAGGAGTTGATAGAATTTTACGGAAAGCAAGTCGGCATTACCTATCAAAGGTCTTAAGACTAGGGATACCCGGAGTCCCAACAAGCTCACTTCTAGAAAGTTACCTAAGGAAGTCACAGGTGAGTAAAGTTGGGGGAACTTAGCCCAGGAGTATGAAAGGCTCCAATCAGTAGTGACAGCGGGAATGTTTTCTGTTTGAGCTGACATGGTACAGGACGGGAGGTGGTTTGGGAACATCTGTGACAGCAGAGGAAGGTGACGGCCCTTGGGGTCAGGCTGAGAGTTGGCTCTGGGGTTGGGGAATGATGGCCGGATAGATCGGGGACCCCAGCCCTCAGCCCTACCTCCTCTTTCTCCTCAGGACCCTGCCCGCTCTGCTGGCTTCCACCCCAGTGGCTCTGTCCTGGCCGTGGGCACGGTGACTGGCAGGTAAAGCTGCATTGGGCATTTGGGGAGAGCTTCTCTGCTACCCCTGAGAACTGTCCCTTGACACCCATCCCCCTACCCTATGTCCCCAGAGCCCACAGAATCTGTAATTAAGACTGTTCACTGGACTGTTTTCCTGACATTTTCCTGATGTCAGCCTCTCTCCCAGATCGTTTCTGGGGTCCCTCAGGCCCCACAAATTGCTGCCTGCCCTCCCCCCTCACCAGATCAGCTCACACCCCCTCCCCCAACCTTGCCTTCTCCTTAAAGATGGCTGCTCCTGGACACGGAGACCCATGACCTGGTGGCTATCCACACGGATGGCAACGAACAGATCTCGGTGGTCAGCTTCTCTCCAGGTAAGCGGTGGGGCCCAGGGATCTTGGAGAAGCCAGGCCTGGGAACTGAGGCTCAGTCACTACTAGCAGGGGGAAGGAGTGGCGCCTGCGTGGCAAGGCCGAGGGGCCGGTCTAGGACTGTGGCTGGGACGGAGCTTGGGACAGCTGAGGAGCCTGGAATAGCGGGGGGCTGAGTCAGAGTGAGAAGGGGGTAGAGCCTGGGTGCCTCCTCATAGCCCCCCCTCCCCCTCCCCCAGACGGGGCGTACCTGACCGTGGGCTCCCACGACAACTTGGTGTACGTGTACACGGTGGACCAGGGCGGCCGCAAGGTCAGCCGCCTGGGCAAGTGCTCGGTGAGTGGGCAGTGGCCCCCAGCCCGCGCCGCCACCCCGTCCAGGGGCCGCAGAATTAACCAGTTTTCTCCTTCAAGGGAGCACAACTTCAACGCTACTGACTCTGCCCTGATCACTTCCAGGAGTCTTAGCCCCGCCCACACGTTGCCCCACCCCCATCCCGTGTCATAAGCCCGCCCCTCTGTGTCTAGCCGTGCCCACCTGTTCTAAACTCCCCTTGTGTTCTAAGCCCCTTCTGTCTGGCCCCGCCCATCACAGTCTGGCCCCGCCCACGGGAGTCTGGCCCCGCCCCCCGCACTCCAAAGGCCGTGTATCCTTCCTTTTGGCCCCCTCGTGTTCTCACCCTACCTCTGTATTTTGCCTTCCACCTCTCCTGGTCTAATCTCGTCCGGTCTGGCTCTGACTCTACCCCTTCCCTCCCCCCTTCCCCGCACAGGGCCATTCCAGTTTTATCACCCATCTGGACTGGGCCCAGGACAGCAGCTGCTTTGTCACCAACTCGGGGGACTACGAGATTCTGTACTGTGAGTGCTCCGAAAGCCCGAGCCCCCCCCTTCAGCTTCCCCATTTCCGTGTGAGATTTCTGTAGACGTCCCTGACTTCCGGCAAGGGGCGCAGGGCTTTCTGGCCTCTCTCCGCAGGCTCCTGTATTCAGGGATGTTCCGATTGATCAGGGCTCCCTGGCTTCAGATTTGCTCCTCTTTCTGGTTCAATGGGTGGGGCACAGGTTTCTGAGCAGATCTCCTGCTCAGGCCTGCGGCTGTCACCACCCAGGTTCCAGCACCTACAGCCAAGTCTGGAGAGGTGGAATGAGCCCTAGGACCTTAGCCTCCTGGCTCGGACCTCCGTGGCCCTGGCCTGTGAAATGCATGGGATAAGTCAGTAGTTCTTTGTGTTCTGAGCATCCCCCCCCCACCGTTTTCTGCCCCAGGGGACCCGGCTACGTGTAAGCAGATCACTAGTGCAGATGCTGTGAGGAACGTGGAATGGGCCACGGCCACTTGTGTCCTGGGATTTGGGGTGTTCGGTAAGTTTTGGAATGGGGGAGGTCCCACTGAGGGCAGGAGTTCCAAGAAACATCCTCGACTGGTGATCTTCAGAGTCTCTTATTGGTTATCCCTGGGCCCAGCGTGGGCCCTGCTGTCACGAGCCTCACAGTCCAGTGGGGGAGACAGACCTGTCCCCAGACAACCCAGAGTCAACTGGGTTGGTACCGGGCTGCCACCTGGCCCCAGTCTGGGAGGGAGTCAAGGAGGGCTTCCTGGAGGAAGGGCTATTGAAGCTGGACCTGAAGGATGAGGAGACAGGAAGGAAAGCAGTCCCAAGGCATAGGGAATCATAACATGTCTCCCCCACAGAGAACTTGGCTTTTGGAGAAATCCAAGAAGCCAAGAGGGCTAAATCATTGTGGGGATTCAAGGGGAGCCCTAGGGAGGAGGAGGCTGGAGCAGCATGGAGCAGAGCCTAGGGGTCATGCTAAGAAACCTGGGCTTTCTGGGGCACCTGGCTGGCTCAGTTGGAAGAGCATGTGGCTCTTGATCTCGGGGTCAGGAGTTCGAGCCCCACCTGGGGTGTAGTGATGACTTACATAAGTTAAACTTAAAAATTTTTTAGGGGCGCCTGGGTGGCTCAGTCGTTAAGCGTCTGCCTTCAGCTCAAGTCATGATCCCAGGGTCCTGGGATCAAGCCCCACATCGGGCTCCCTGCTCGGCAGGAAGCCTGCTTCTCCCGCTACCATTCCCTCTGCTTGTGTTCCCTCTCTCGCTGTGTTTCTCTCTGTCAAATAAATAAAATCTTTAAAAAAAAAAAAATTTTTTTTTAAAAAGAGGCAGCAGTGGCCTGCGCTTTCTCCCAAGGCCACCAGGGAGCCACAGAAGGATTTTGAGCAGCCGAGGGCTAGGGTCAATTACACATTTTAAAAAGATCATTCTAGTTCTCATCCCTGGCCAGAGACAGGCTAGGTGGGAGGAAGGCAGGGAGGCTGGGACCTGCTCACCTCAGGGGTCCCGGACCCCAGCTGACCTCTCACCCCCACCCACCCCTCATCTTGCCCACAGGGATCTGGTCCGAGGGAGCAGATGGTACTGACATCAACGCCGTGGCCCGCTCCCATGACGGGAAGTTGCTGGCTTCAGCTGATGACTTTGGCAAAGTCCACCTGTTCAGTTATCCCTGCTGTCAGCCCCGAGTGAGTCCCCCCACACCACCCCGGGGGGCTGGCAGGGTGGGGATGACAGGCAGCCTCGGGGGCGAGAGTGAGGCAACATGCTCCAGGCCTCAGTTTCCCCATCTGTACAAGGAGGGCAGTGACTTGATCCTAAGGGTCGTTCTTGACCTCAAAGCCGGTAACTTTCGGTCTGCAGCGCGAACTCTCTTCTAGAAGTGTCTGTGATTCGGAGCTCTTCGGTTCTCTGATCCTTGTTCACACCAGGAACAGTCACTGAGGCCCAACTGTGTGCCTGGCACGGGGGGGCTCCAGCCAGAAACATGACCAGAGCCCCGCCTTTCACTTCTTTCTCTCCCTCTCCCAGGCCCTCAGCCACAAATACGGCGGACACAGCAGCCACGTGACCAACGTGGCCTTCTTGTGGGATGACAGCGTGGCCCTGACCACTGGGGGCAAGGACACCAGTGTGCTACAGTGGCGGGTGGTCTGAAGCCGGGAGGGAGGGTCCCAGGGACGTGGGGCCGGGGGAGAGTCAGGAGGCAGGGCTGGAATTCTATTTTCGGGAGATGTCTATTGCCGAGTAGAGTAATATATACCCAGAGTACGTCTATAGCCGGGGGGATTCCGGGGGCGGGAGGGTAGACTGATAAGTCTCTATTTATCGGGGTGGGAAGAGGGGCCACATTGCTTTGGGGAGCCATTAAGGTGTTTGAGTTGGAGTGTTTTTTTAAGTTTATTCTTTTGTATCATCCAGGAATAAAGACACATGCACTGACGCAGAGGGTCAGGGTGTGTGTGTGTGTCCGTAGAGTCGGTGGCTTTAAGCGGGTGCGTGGGGCGGGTGGGGTGCGTGTGGATGACACGTGTCTGTGATGAGGGACTGTGACTTGGGTCTCAGTAGGCCCACGTCGCCAACCGAGGAGGGCAGGTGTGCCTCCCGGCCTCAGGGCCACTGAAGCAAAGATTCGAGGGCCATCAGGATATTCCCTCCGTACCTTCTCGACGGACCAGCATCTTCTACACCATAGAAACAAGGCTGCGAGGCTCATTAATTTCCAGACTTAGGCCTCCCATGCACGTATCCCAGGGGAAAAGTTGTGATTGGCTCACCCACGGATCAATCAGCGTGGCCTGCTGCTTGGGCTACTGTGATTGGCTCCCCTTGGGCGGAGATCAGCCCGGGACCCATCCTCGCGGCCCGGGACACGGGACTGTGTGAGAACACGGCAGCCGCCACCTGAACCTCAGTTTGAAGCAGGCAAGGGAACTTTTCAGAGAAGCGGGCAGAGGACACAGTAAACGGCTGGGAGATGGGGTATGAGGAGCCTGGGTCGCAAGAGCCAGAAACCCAACTCTATCCAGCCTAAGTAATAATAATAAAAAGGAGTTGCCAGGTCATGAAACTGGGTGGCCCAGGAGGGGCCCAGCTGGATTCGGGGACTCAACGGTGGTTATCAGGGTTCACCTCTGGCGGATTTCTCCTGTGACTGTGTGTAACCTTGAGCACATTTTTAGCTCTTTATCGATCTTTAACGTAATATGCAGAGAAGTCACTCGTCAACAACATACTGTCTTCTGCACTCGCAGGCTGACCCAGCTGTGCAGCCAGCTCCCGGGCGGATAAACAGCCCCCAGCCCCCCAGAAGTCCCCTTGTGTCCCCTCAAACATTGGCCCGCCCCAAACAACTACCTTTTTTCTACCTTTTCAGCAACTACTGTTCTCACACCACAGAAGAGTAAATCAGAGGGCGGCAAAGTGGTGCCCTAAAGGGCCACATAGTGAATACTTTAGACTTTGTGAGCCACCCCGTCTCTGCCCCAACTAACTCAGGCACTGTCCTACGTAAGTGACCGCAGACCGTGCATACGGACTGAGCTGGGCTGTGTTCCATAAACCTATTAATGGGCGTCTGAGTTTCTCCTTTTCACCTGCCACAAAATACGATAGTTTTGATTTCCTCTAAACGTGAAAAAAAATATATAAGCCACCTCAGCGAAAAAGCCATACAAAGATAGGAGGGAGGGAGGGAGGGAGGGGGAAGAGGAGAGGGAGGGAGGGCTTGTTCTTATGGAGGCTGGTAAGTCCCAAGGTCTCTAGAGTGAGTAGGCAGGTTGGAGACCCAGGAAGAGCTGATGTTTCGGTTCAAGTCCAAAGGAAGGAAAAAGCCCCCGTCCCAGTTGGGAGGCAGGCAGGAAGGAGGATGCCTCTCTTACTGAGGTTGAAGGTCAGCCTTTTTGTTCTTTTCGGGTCTTCAACTAGTTGGGTGAGGCCCACCCACTCTGGAGAGAGCAACGTGCTTTACTCAGTCTACCCATTTAAATGTTAATCTTGGGGCATGTGGGTGGCTCATTCAGTCGAGCGTCCAACTCGGTTGCAGCTCAGGTCGTGGTCTTGGGATGGTGAGATGAGCCCCACGAGGGGTGCCATGCTCAGTGTGGAGTCTGCTTGGCATTCTCTCCCATTCCCTCTCCTTCCTCTCTCTCTCCCCCATGCTTTCTCTCAAGTAAAATCTTTAAAAACAAAAACAGACTCCTTTTGCAAGATTTCTCTGGGGCTTATGGTTCAGTTCGATCTTAACTATCAATGAGCTATTCAGGCAGTCACGAGCCCCTTTAAGAATGTGACAACCGATACTTACTTGATCCTTATCAAAACTATGCAGGTCAGCCTTCTGGGCTAAAGGTGAACATTTTTTCTGCTTCTATCCCTCACTGTTTTCCCCCTGACCAAATGTTTGGTCCTTGAATCTTCAAGATTGTAGAAGGACAAAGGGCACATAGTATGTAACTGCTTGAAGCTGGCAGGGGTCATAGAGATGTCCCGACTGGTGGACTGAAACTGATCACTATCGGTGCAAGCAATTATTTTGGGAGGCCATTGCTGTCGGGTCCAGAGGGGACATCGAGGTAAATTTGTTTTGAGCAGTAAGGATCATCTGTCAGCTGGGCCGAGAATTGAGGAACTGCTTATATGCAGCTCACCAATAGGACAGAACAAAGCAAAAGAGATAACATACCAGGATTACTATTATAATAGGGATGCCCAAGCTGGCCCAGTCGGAAGAGCATGCGATGCTTGATCTTCGGGTCATGAGTTCAAGCCCCCCCCCTTGGGTGTCAAGATTAAGAAAACAAACTTCAAAAAAAGATTAATATTATAATAAAAAATAAGAAGTGTGGTAAGAAGACCCTTTGGGGTGGGCCACAGTCTACCTCCTGACCAGGAATTTAACCATCATCAAGTGACAATGTAGGGTCTTCTTTTTTTTTTTTTTTACGATTTTATTTATTTGAGAGAAAGCACAAGTGAGGAAGAGAGAGAAGCAGACTCCCATGCTGAGCATGGAGCCCGATGCAGGGCTTGATCCCAGGACCCTGAGATCATGACCTGAGCCAAAGGCAGAGACTTAACAGACTGAGCCGCCCAGGCGCCCCTCCATCATTGTTTTCAGCGCGGAACATTAGTTGGACACATAAGAGTCTTGGTGGTACAGGCCGTGCATCCAAACATAACCTAGGGCTCAGCTTCCAATCCAGCCTGGTGGAAACCACGCCCCCAGTTGGGCCTCATAACCACTGGGTTCCGTTAGGTACCAGCCATCTGATGCTGGGTCGCCTTGCCCAGCCAGTAGCAAGCCAAATGGTTAGCAAGCCTGTAAAAATAATGG
Source organism: Procyon lotor (assembly GCA_028646535.1). Taxonomy (NCBI): domain Eukaryota; kingdom Metazoa; phylum Chordata; class Mammalia; order Carnivora; family Procyonidae; genus Procyon; species Procyon lotor. The sequence continues at coordinate 39,673,599 of CM053620.1, read as the reverse complement.
TACGGTCACAGGCTTCATGGGATCATGACCCTAGCCAAAGGCAGAGGGACATCCCCAAGTGCGTTCTTCAATCCAGTTATAAAGAAGGTGGGGCCAATCCTTTAGCTCCTCAAGTTCATAGTTAACCCCAGGGAAGGGGGTACACTCTTTCAAGGAGTGACTTTGTTAACCCAGCCACATGGAATTGATCAAGGCAACAGCTGAGCTACATAATTATTGGGGAGTCCATCCCATTGGCCAGCTGTTTAAATAATCACAAGCCCATGGCATCCCTTGTATTATCCCCACAGAGGAATAGTCTGTACTCGAGCTATGATGGCAATCTCTCTGAAGCGTCCCTCAGGCCGCCTAGCTTAAGCAGACAACACACAGTTCAAGACGATTAGTCAAAACTTGAATCTAACGTCCATAAGGTTATGTTATTGAAACATAATTTTTCTCTCTAGATTCACCCTTGTTTCCAGAAATGTAGAGAGAAATTTGAGAGAAATTAGAAATTTCTCTCTAAATTGCCCTTGTTGCCAAATCAAGACTAATTCATTTGAAAAAAAAAAAATGGCCAATTTTAACAAACATGCCCCAATTATTTACATAAGCTCAGTAAGAATAGTGATTGATCATATGGGTCCCTTAAAATCTGCTTTGCGGGGCACCTAGGTGGCTCAGTGGGTTAAAGCCTTTGCCTTCTGCTCAGGTCATGATCTCAGGGTCCTGGGATCGAGCCCCGAATCAGGCTCTCTGCTCTGCAGGGAGCCTGCTTCCCCCTCTCTCTCTGCCTGCCTCTCTGCCTACTTGTGATCTCTCTCTGTCAAATAGATAAAATCTTTTTTAAAATAAAAAAGTAAAATCTGCTTTGCTACAGCTTTTCATAAGGAATCTCTTGATTGAAGCTTTTTTTTAAAGATTTATTTACTTATTTATTCATTTGAGAGAACACCAGGAGGGGAAGGGAGGCCGGGGAGAGGGAGAAGCAGGCTCCCCTCCGATCAGGGAGCCCGATGCTGGGACTTGATCCCAGGACTCCAGGATCATGAACTGAGCTGAAGGCAGACGCTTAACCGACTTAGCTTAACCACCCAGGCACCCTTAGGTTGAACTTCTAATAGCATCTAGAGGCCAGAGCCAAGCCAAATACATGTCATCAAACTTGCCTGTAATGCCTATAGATTTGGGTGTGTTCCTTCTCTCAAGGTCCCCTAAATATCCTGAGGTTCCTGCCCCTTGCAGGAAGTGACATTCTCTACCCACTGGCAAGGCTGCTGGGGACTCCGTAGGCAAGGCATTTGGCCAACATTTCCAAGGGGCTCCAGCGGCTCCACTGTCAGCCTTGGTACCTTGAAACCTCCAGTCATGTCCGAACCTATGCATGTCTCTCTCCAATGGAACATTCTAATGAAAGCCTTGGTGATATTACCAGGGTTTCCACTGGTGTCCAGTTACAAGGAGAACAGATTCTCATTGAACTTATGCCACGAAAGAGAGAACACTCAAGGGTTTCTGATTTCTGGAGGGTTCGGGTAGGGAGGAAAGTTAAATGTTTCTTTTTTTTTTTTTTAAAGATTTTATTTATTTGGCAGCGAGAAACACAGCGAGAGAGGGAACACAAGCAGAGGGAATGGTAGCGGGAGAAGCAGGCTTCCCGCAGAGGAGAGCCCTATGCGGGGCTCGATCCCAGGCCCCTGGGATCTGACCTGGGCCAAAGGCAGCCGCTTAACGACTGAGCCACTCAGGCGCCCCTAGTTAAATGTTTCAATTTGCTCGCAGAGGAATACTTTATTGTCTTTCTGTAAGTCATTAATATCTTAAGAGAAAGTTTCCCAGGGGTACCGGGCCGGCTCAGTTGGAAAAGCATGTGACTGTTGATCTCGGGGTTGTGAGCTCAAGCCCCACATTGGGTGTAGAGATTGTTTAAAAATAAAATCTTAAAAAAAAAAAAAGATCTGATAGGACAGTTCCTGATAATGCAGTTGACATGATAAACCTGGTTGTTTCTGTGACACACATTTTAAGAATTCAAGTAATGACCTTTTACCAGGACATATTAAAACTTCAGGAATTTCATATATTTTCTGGAATAGTTCTATTACTGACCCGTTCAGTACGACCTGAGGCTTATCGTTATTTGACATGCGTTCCAAGTAACTTAATGGGGACTCCTGCCTGAGTGGTTCAGTCGGTTAAGCATCTAGGAGGCAGGCTCCCCGCTGAGCAGAGAGCCCGATGCGGGGCTCGATCCGAGGACCCTGAGATCAGGACCTGAGCCGAAGGCAGAGGCTTTAACCCACTGAGCCACCCAGGCGCCCCTAAGTCTTGGTTTTTTAGCTGAGGTCTTGATCTCATGGCTCCTGACATCATGCTCTGTATCTGGGCGCCGTGCTCAGCGGGAGTCTGCTTGGATATTCTCTCCCTCGGCCCCTTCTCTCTCCCTCTCTGGAATAAATAAATATTTTTTCAAACAAAAAAATCCAAACCCAAGTAACTTAACATACCAAATAAACAAGCCTGATTAGTCAAAAGGCATTCATTTGGAATTTAAACCTGGGGAATTTTGTGAAAAACCTCAGAGGGTTTTAAAGCACATGCCCAAATAGGATTACAGATCATTATAAAACTATATTTCACCAAGGTGGCAATAAAGGGTTCTACTGGAAGTTACACAGTTGTTAGCAAAACTCAGGTTCTTTAATATTGAGAAGTTTTAACTTTAAGTAATCAAAGCGCTGATAAAGACAAAACATAGAAGCTTTGGTTTTCTGGGCAGATAAAGAAAAGAAAAAAACTTTGTTTACAGTTTCTTACCAAGAGCAGACTGACAGTCCGAGAAAACTCTGAGAGAAAAGCAGAATTTCAGTCTTAAACCAGTGCACTTTTAAAATCCTATTTATTTTTTTTAAAGACTTTATTTATTTGACACAGAGAGAGAGAGAGATCACAAGTAGGCAGAGAGGCAGGCAGAGAGAGAGGGGGAAGCAGGCTCCCCGCTGAGCAGAGAGCCCGATGCGGGGCTCGATCCCAGTACCTGAGATCATGACCTGAGCTGAAGGCAGACGCTTAACCGACTGAGCCACCCAGGTGCCCCTCCATGAGTCTTAATTACATTAATTATTTTTAAGTAATCTCTACACCCAGCGTGGGGCTTGAACTTGTAGCCCTGAGATCAAGAGTCAAACATTCTTCAAATTAACCTGGACAGGTCCCTCTGGAGTAAAAGTTTTTATATTCAGGGGCACCTGGGTGGTTCAGTCAATTAGGCATCTGACTCCTGAGTTCAGCTCAGGTCATAGTCTCAGGGTCGTGAGATCAGGTTCCCCTCTGGGCTCAGAGCCCGCTTTAGATTTTCCCTCTCCCTCTGCCTCTCCCCCACCTCTCTCTCTAAATAATAAGGTTTTTATATTTAACGCTGAAACTCTACAGATATGTTTACTTTAATTAAACTAACAACTTAAATTAGTTTATTTTTTTAAGATTTTATTTTATTATTATTATTATTATTTTATTTGACAGAGAGACAGATCACAAGTTGACAGAGAGACAGGCAGAGAGAGAGAGAGGGAAGCAGGCTCCCCGCTGAGCAGAGAGCCCGATGCGGGGCTCGATCCCAGGACCCTGAGATCACGACCTGAGCTAAAGGCAGAGGCTCTAACCCACTGAGCCACCCAGGTGCCCCTTAAATTAGTTTAAATGCCAAATATGTTGCACCTGGGTCCACCAAGTCAACCAATCTGTGCCCCCATTGGTCAGTTTTAACTGGGCACCTGGGGGGAAATCTGAAGTGGGCGATGAAGTCCACGGAGGGGCGCTCTTCGCTCTCTGAGCGCGAGGGTAGGAGGAGCAGGAGCCAATGGCCTGAGGCCCTGAGGATGGTGCAGAAGCCAGTTACGAAAGCCGAGCCCCTGGCGGTGCGGAAACAGGAATGGGGGGCTGGAGGCGGAATAGGTTGGTGCCCCCCGCGAAGCTGGAGGCGGATAAAAGCCCAGAGGACAGAGGAAGACGACTCCCAGTCCTAAAGCTCATCCGTTTGGGCAGGCAGACAGGCCAGCAGACACACGTTTTTCTTTCCAGCAACAAAAAGTGAAAACAGGCAGGTCGCAACCCGCCAGAGAAGACCGGGCATCTCCCTGAAACAAAGGGTGTTGGGGCAGCTGCTGGGGAATATTCCCTAAAGCCCAGGAAGGAATGACGGGGAAACCGCACACACATCCATGCAGCCCTCTCTGTTCCAGGTGTGACACACAAACGGAGAAGCAAACAAGGAGCCAGTGACTGGGTTGGGGGGGTGGGGGGGGCTGAGGGAGGGATGGACGTGATGGGGGGCAGGCCCGGGGGTTGGGCAGAGAACAGGACAGAACACAGGGGATGGCGGATGAACAGCTAAAGGGCCTGAGCCAGCGGATTGAGGAGGAGAGGGTGAGGACAGGGGTGTCCTCGTGGAGTGTGGACAGGTCCGGGGTTTGGGCACGGGGCCATCAAGGCCCGACCATAAGGGATTTCGGTCCATTTTTCTGCTCAGACGGTCCCGTCCTCGAGCTACTGTCTTCTATCGAGGCCAACAGAGTTACAAAAGAAGCAGAAAGGAAGGAAACACACGAGGTGTCCTTTGGAGGCCTTTTCCTGCTAGATCAGAGGGGAGAACAAAGGGGAACAGTGACTAAGCAACTCTCTGGCCGCAGGAAGGCGAGAGTGAGACTCACCGAGGAAGAGGGTCGCCCAGAAAGATGTGCCAGGTGAATTGGGGAGACTCCGGCCCCGGGTCTCGACCTAGTCGGCCCCAAGGGAATCACCGAAGGTTTTTTTGGTCTTGTCACCAGAAAGAATTTAAGGACAGACGGGCAGCCCGGTGGGGAAGGGTATTAAAGCGAAAAGTACACTCTTGAGATCTGAGAGCAGGTGTGCTCAAGAGAATCGAGTAACCCCCTCCCCGGGGGTGGGTTTTGTGCTTTTTCTTTATTTCTTGCAAAGATCTTATTTATTTGAGAAAGAGAGAGGGAGGGAGAAACCACGAGCCAGCGGGAGTGGGGTGATGAGGGGGGGTGGGAAGCGGCAGAAGGAGAATCAGACTCCCCTCTGAGCAGGGAGGCCAATGCGGGACTCCATCCCAGGACCCTGGGAACATGACCTGAGTCGAAGGCAGACACTCGACAGACAGAGCCACACAGGTGCCCCCACTAGAAGTACTTTCTTTTCTTTTTTTTTTAATATTTTATTTTTTTATTTATTAGAGAGAGAACACAAGCAGGCAGAGAGGCAGGCAGAGTCAGAGGGAGAAGCAGGCTCCCTGCTGAGTAGAGAACCCGATGTGGGGCTCCATCCCAGGACCCTGAGATCATGACCTGAGCTGAAGGCAGAGGCTTTTACCCACTGAGCCACCCAGGCGTCCCTCTTTTTTTTTTTTTTTTAAGATTTTATTTATTTGACAGAGAAAGACAGCGAGAGAGGGAGCACAAGCAGAGGGAATGGTAGCCGGAGAAGCAGGCTTCCCGCCGAGCAAGGAGCCCGATGCGGGGCTCCATCCCAAGACTCTGGGATCATGACCTGAGCCGAAGGCAGAGGCTTAACGAATGAGCCACCCAGGCGCCCCTAGAAGTACTTTCAATCTGAGAGCAGGATCGAGAGCGCCAACTAACCCGCTCTTAAGCACAAATGAGAACCATGAAAAAAACCAAAAGGATGGAACTCCTGTCTAATCCAGGCAACTTTCTCCCAAGCTTCTCCATGATCCAGCCCCAAGGGAGCAGTCCCCTCTTAGATGGGTGCCCCACCTGGGTAACAGCTCTAATCGGTCCCTTTTGGGAAGCACACAGTCAGACGTATCTTGGCTTTTACGCTCATCCAGGGACCATACCTGGTTATTTAGAAGGAAACCTTAAACAAGAGTCTTAAGATCAGCGTCCGTCCTAATGACATGTATGGCTGTCCCACACCCAAGAAGGATACAAGTATTAAAAGAACAGGTAACAGGTTCCTAGGTGGCTCAGTTGTTAGGGGTCTGCCTTCGGCTCAGGTCATGATCCCGGGGTCCTGGGATCAAGCCCCGCATCGGGCTTCGTATTTGGTGGGAAGCCTGCTTCTCCTTCTCCCACTCCCCCTGCTTGTGTTCCCTCCCTTGCTGTGTTTCTCTCTATCAAATAAGTAAAATCTTAAAAAATGTTGGGGCACCTCCTTAGCTCAGTTGGTGACTCTAAATCTCAGAGTTGTGAGTCCAAGACCCACCTTGGGTATGAAACCTACTTAAAAAGAGAGAGAGAGAGAGAGAATGTATCAACCAGCATTTATTTAATCCTTATCAAAACTATGCAGGCTATACATCAGGCTTCTGGGCTAGAGATGAACATTTTGGGGTGCCTGGCTGGCTCAGTCTGTAGGGTATGTGACTCTTGAATTCGAGGTTGTGAGTTGAAGCCCCACATTAGGCACAGAGCTTGTAGAGGCTGCTTTTAGGCAAACAGGTTGGAATGGTGGAATGTAGGAAGGACCCACCGCAACCTCAAAATATCCTTAGGCTCTCACTGACCAGTGGGCTGTTTAAAGCCAGGTGCACTTACCAGAAAAAGGAGAATTCCATATATCGCCATACACCCTTATCTTCTCCCTTTATTTTTTTATTTTTAAAGATTTTATTTATCTATTTGACGTCGGGGGGTGAGAGAGAGCGAGCAAGCGAGCACAAGTAGGGAAGGGGAGAGAGGGAGAAGCAAACTCCCCAAGGAGCGGAGAGCCCCACACAGGGCTCGATCCCAGAACTCCAAGATCATGACCTGAGCTGAAGGCAGACACTTAACCGACTGAGCCACCCAGGTGCCCCTACATCTTGATTTTAATGTTGGAGGCATTTGGGGTTGCTTTGGGATTTTTTTTTCCCTACTCTCTAGCTCCGTAGTTCTCAAAGCTGAAGATATATTAGAATCACCTGCAGGCTTTGTTAGCCTGAAAATGCATTTCCTCCTAACCACCCATTCAGAGTTTCCACTTCATCAGTCTGGGGTCCTCCAGAGAATCTGCGTTTCCCAAGAGTTCCTGGAAGATACTGATGCTGTGAGTACCTCGCTTTGAGAACCACTGCTCTTAGAGAAATCTTCTAAGGTGGCAAACATATATAGGATTTTTCTGGACAAAACAATACATAGGAATTTTGTGGAGCGGCTCTTGGCCGGCTCAGCTGGTAGAGTGCATGACTCTCGATGTCAGGGTGGAGAGTTTGAGCCCCGCGTTGGCTGCAGAGATTACTAAATAGAATTAAAAAAAAAAAAAAAGAATTTTGTAGAACTTTACACATTTGTGTTTCTTTTCCTTGTCTCAGCTTGCAAGATGATCTCTTGGGTCGAAAAGTTCAGAGCCTTACATTTTCAGAGTGGCAACTTAGCAAGCCCTTCTCTTCCGAAAAGAGGAAAAATTATTGCAGGAGAAACCTGCAAAGCCCCCTTTGGCCATTAAGGAGGATCGTCCATGAGTCTCCAGAAACAGCAACCTAAGCTATAATTTCAATTATTTATTTGGGCTATTATTTCAATTTCCAATTTCAATACCCTTCAGAAATGACGGCCCCCCCCGTACCAAACATGAAATTCTTTTTTTTTTAAAGATTTTAATTTATTTATTTATTTGACAGAGAGAGAGAGAGAGATCCCAAGCAGGCAGAGAGGCAGGCAGAGAGAGGAGGAAGCAGGCTCCCCGCCGAGCAGAGTGCCCGATGCGGGGCTCGATCCCAGGACCCTGAGATCATGACCTGAGCGGAAGGCAGAGGCTTTAACTCACTGAGCCACCCAGGCGGCCCCAAACATGAAATTCTAGAAGGGTGTTCCATCATGCGAAAGGGGTCCATCCCTTCAATCTTTCTGGCCAAGGATCTGTCAACACAAAATGAACAAACCTTTAGAATCCCTGTTTTGTTTTGTTGGTTTTTTTTTTTTTAAGTAGGTCCTCCGCCCACCGTGAAACCCAGCGTGAGGCCTGAACCCATGACCCCCCCACCCCCGCCCCATCAAGACCTGAGCTGAGAACAAGGGGCAGACGCTCAACCAACTGAGCCACGCAGGTACCCCTCTTTTAGAATCTCTAAAAGTAAGAAGGAGAGTTTTATTTGAGCCCAAGTTAGGACAGCTGCCTGGGAAACACGCCCCCGAAAATCAACAGTTTTTTACAGGGTTATTGCCTCTTTACATTTTGTCAGAGCTCAAAAGATTATAAAGTCACATACAGGCAGGAATCACAAGTTTTAACATCGAGGAATGCAGGGAGTAGGAGCGCTGATCGGTAGGCGTCTAAAGGACAAGCTATTCCTTTAGGCCACTTGTTCGCAAAGCAGGTGCACAATGAATGCTTGACGAACTATAAATCAGGCTTTTGGTTTCCACAACGTTTATGTATCATCATGCTGACTTAGAAAGAAATCTTAAAGTGGTGGAGTGCCTGGGTGGCTCAGTTGGTTAAGCATCTGCGTTTGGCTCAGGTCATGATTCTGGGGTCCCGAGATCAAGCCCTGCCTCGGGCTCCCCGCTCAGCGAGAGCCTCCTTCCCCCTCCCACTCCCATTGCTTGCGTTGCCTATCTCTTGCTGTCTCTATCAAATAAATAAATAAAATCTTGGGGCGCCTGGGTGGCTCAGTGGATTAAGCCTCTGCCTTCAGCTCAGGTCATGATCTCAGGGTCCTGGGATCGAGCCCCGCATCAGGCTCTCTGCTCAGCGGGGAGCCTGCTTCCCCCTCTCTCTCTGCCTGCCTCTCTGCTTACTTGTGATCTCTTTCTCTCTGTCAAATAAATAAAATCTTTAAAAAATTAATTTACAAATAAATAAAGTCTTTAAAAAAGTAAAATAAAGTGGCTTCCCTTATATCTCAGGCCTTTAGAGAGTTTTTTCTTCTCATTGGATCTCAATTAATATGATCAGAAATCAGTCATTCACTAATCAATTGCCCACAAGGGTGAGGATTTTGACTTTTAAAGATTGTATTCCCAGTGCCTACCATAGTGTCTAGCAGGCAGTAAATGCTTAACAGCATTTATGACAGCATCTATGTTGATTAATGAGTGAATGAATTCTTTAATAGGGCAAGGAGCGTATTTATTCTTTTTTCAATTATTTGGTTTTTATATTTTGGAGCATGTTTGTTCTAGGCTGGGCCTTGAGCCTGGCAATGGTTGGACCCAGTGCTGAGTGAGACCGCTCCAGTCCTGCCCCCAAGGTACTCACAGTCCAGTGGGGAAGGCAGACCCAGCCTTGGACAATGACCCTGAGGAGGCAGAGGAAGACCAAGGGGGCATCCGGGAGGGCTTCCTGGAGGGGACAACTGAACACTGAAGGTTGAGTAAGAAATGAACCAAGTGAGGGGAGTATTTCGGCTGGAAATTCTGAGAGCTTTGTCCTCCCTCCTTCCTCCTATTTCCCCAACAAACTGTGACAAAGCCCGTCTGGGTTCCAGCATCCCCCCTGACCTGAGGGGTCACAGTAAGGGATATATCTGTCACCCTCGCACTGGCTGCCAGCCCTGGAAGGGAAGGGCCATGGCTGCTGAGGTCAGTGCTGTGTCCCCGGCACTGCCTAGCACAGCAGCGGGGGCTCAGAGAATGTTTGCTGAGTGAGTATTCGAGTTTTATGTGTGTGTTGAAGTGTGTGAAAGAATTGTGTCTTATAGGAAAGGGGTCGAAGTTCCAATTCCTCAACCCTCAGTTTCCCCACCCTGAGAAATAGCATAACCGTGTTTAAAGCATCAGAACCCACCTGCTAAAATTGCTGCCTTTTGACAGCATCTGTGCCTCATTGTTCTGGTCTGTGAAATGGTAGCTCCCCGTAGGGGGGATATTCACAGCAAGTGCTTAAAACTGCCTGGAATGCAGTCAAGGCTCATTGCATTCAGCTGCCCTCCCCTCTTTTTTTTTTTTAATCCTGTCTTCTTTGCTGTTTCAGCTGGAATCTTCTCCTGTCCCCAACTTTCATCTCCAGCCATTAGAATCACCCGTATTTGCCCTTCCCTGTGACATTTCGTACCTCCGAGCCTCCGTAAATGCTGTTCCCTCTGCGCCCTCCCCGCCGTGTCTGAACGCTTCCTCTTGGAGAACTCCCACTCAGCCACCACGGCTCAGCCGTTATGTCACCCCTCCAGATCTCCAGGTTTCAGAAGCCAATTTCTGCCGCTCTCGGATCAAAGTCTCCTTTACTGTCCCCCACCTTTTGATCCCTCTCGTCTGTCCCAAGTTCTGGAGGGGTGGCCGGTGCTGGTGAAGCAGCCTTTTCATTGGTTCTCTTGGTGCTCTGTCGCCCCCTTGTGCCCAATCTTAGCCCTGCAGGGAAGAAGCGCTGACGGTTCTCACCCTGTTCCTTCCCCCCCCCACCCCCCCAGTCACTCTGAGCCTTTCCCTGCTCTGGACCTTGGGAGACCGCCCTGTGTGGACCCCATCCACGGGGCTCCCTCGCCCTCCGCGTTCTGGTTGGGTTCTGTCCACGGGAGGCACTAAGAGGAAATCGGAATGTAGGAGGAGAGAAGTGGAAGTATTTATTTTCGGGGGGCGGGGGTGCTCCCAGCATCCTGGCTCTTCTGGCCCTGGCTGTGTTTGCTACCTAGAGCTACAGGTCCTCTCCAAACTCCAGCTTCCTGCCCCAAGGGTGGTAATGGCTTGGCTCTTCCTGCGGCGGGTCCCTTGGTGCTGTCTCCTGCTGTGTGGGTTCCTTCAGCCTGCCCATCCCTTTGAAATATCCCTTCATAAGTGCTCCCACTTAAGCTCTGAATCGCTACCTATTTCCTACCGGGACTGGATCCGCAGAAACCTAGGGTGAGCTCAAGAGAGAAGAGGATCCTCCCCTCCTAGTGGACCTTTGGAATTTCTTCTTTAGGAGGAGCTTGGAATGACCAAGGTTCTGACAGGAGGGCTCTGTAGGACTTGCCTTGAGACGGATAGGATGTGTCTGGGGTTATTTGTGGGGAGGGGCCACCGCCTTCAGGATACCTCCCTTAGTGCTTTTCCTGTCTCCTTGAGGGAAGATGAAAGGAAAATGCCTTCATTCCCATTCCCGTGTGCATTGCAGGGTGCTTAGTTAACTCTCTAACTTTCTGTATCCCTCAAGAGCCCTGAGAAGTAGGTAATATGGCTCAGAGAGGTGAAGTCACTTGTCCAAGGGCACACAGCAAATGACTCTAAGAAGAGCTACCTTTAAAAAAAAAAGTGTATTGCTTCGTTTATAGGAAGTTCTAGGACATGCATCACTAATGTCTGCCGTAAAAACAAAGAGTTGTCAGTGGGGGTGAAGTAGACTGTGAGTATTGCCGGGAAAGGAGCGAAGAACAAAGTTCTTTTTTTTAAGATTATTTATTTATTTATTTATTTGACAGAGAGGAGAGGGATCACAAATAGGCAGAGAGGCAGGCAGGGAGAGAGGGGGAAGCAGGCTCCCCGCTGAGCAGAGAGCCCGATGCGGGGCTTGATCCCAGGACCCTGAGATCATGACCTGAGCTGAAGGCAGAGGCTTTAACCCACTGAGCCACCCAGGCGCCCCTGAAAACATGTCCTGCATACCTATCGCGTGCAACAGACACACCACAGTAAACAAACCAGATGCAGAAATGACTCCTCTCCCCTCTAGTAAGGGGGACGGATAATTTTAAAAGTTCTGTGGGGAAAAGTAAAGAAAACAGGGAGGAATGGAAACACTGGGCAGGGGGTGCGGGGCGTGTTTTACAGACTTGATAGTATTGACACTATGAAATGACATCCCCATGACAGAGAGACTGAGTGACTACTTTGACAGAGGGGAAACTGAGACACGGAGCGGCCATTAGGCTAAGGTCCGGCTGGCCAAGAGGCAGGACTCCTTATAGAAGTGGCCCTGACCCCAGGAGTGAGGACTTAGAAGTGAGGACTTGGGAAGGGAGGCACGCAGTGACCAGAGAGTTGAGAACTGGGGCCTCAGAGGGGAGGAAATGGCTCAGCTCAAGGAGGGTCAAAGGCTGAGGGCTCCGTCAAGCAGGAGGTGTAGGGTTGGACGGAGGGGAAGCGAAGGGGTTAAGGAGATGGGGGCCTCCAGGCTGGGGACTTGGAGGGGCTGGGGTGGGGGGTGCTGAGGCAGCAGGTGGGTTCCCCCGGGGCTGCAAGCCTGGAGTGGGGTGAAAGCCTAAAAGGGTTAAGGGGCGGTGACGAGGGAGGGGTTAACGGGGGGCGGGGCATGAGGGGGCGGGGCTTCGGCCGGCTCCGCCCGGCCGGCAGGAGTCGCCTCCGGGTCCCTGCGCCGCGGTCGAGCCCAGACGTTGCCGCAGCCGAGAGAGGCGCCGCCCGCCCCGTCCAGCCGCCGCACGCAGGTAGGCGCCTCTCCTTCCCCTGCTCGCGCCCCGGCGTCCGGCCGCCGCGGGACCCCTCCTCGGTGCGCCCCTCGGGGGCTCTGCGCCCCTGCGTCGGTGCCTCGGGTCCCGCGCCGGCCCGTCCCCGCCCCTCTCCAGCGCTCCCACGGTCTCCGCGCGGACCGTGTCTCTGGGTCCGTCTCCCTCTCTCCGCCCCGTCTCGGATGGGTCTCCGTCTGCGGTCCTCTCTCTCTCGGGTGTGCCTCTCCTGCATCTCTGGGTGTCTCTGCGTCTTTTCCTTTCTCTCCGCTTCGCCGTCTGTCTCTGTCTCTGACTCTGTCTCCGTCTCTGTATCCCTGTATCCCTGTCTCCCTTTGCCTCTATCTCAGTCTCCCCAACTCTCAAGCCCCGCGGATCGCTCTGCCTCTAGCTCCGTCGTTCTCCCCTGTCTGTGCATCTCTTTGCCCTTTCTCTTCCTGTCTCTCTGTCTCTCTCCTGTCTCTCTGTCTCTTTCTCCGTGTTTCTTGAGACCCCGTTCTGGCACCTCGACCCCCACCGTCATCTCATTTCAAATTCTGGTACATCCCAGAGCTGGGCCAAGGAGCTGCTTGGGAGTGGGGGGGTGCGGTGTAGGGCTGTCCCTTGGGGCAGGTGGCCTCTGGGGGACACTGTGACCCCAGCGCCCCCTTTAAAGAGTCCCCCCACTGCTCCTGAGGTCGCACCCACCCCACCCTCCAATTTCAGGAATTCCTGGCTGGGGGGTGGACTTCCTCCCCCACTTCCTCCCTTCCAGGATTTGGCTAGGTCACCCTTAACTCCTTCCTGCCTCCACCTCACTCCCCCCACCCCCTGCTCGCACAGGACATCCCACCACCCCCAACAAGGCTGAGGCAGAGTTCTGGAATTTCTGTGAGCCATTGTTGGTGGTGGGATGTGTTGTGTTAACTCAGGCAAGATGTGTGCCGTGGGATTTACTGACACGGATGGAGCTCATCTGGGCGCCCCCTAACCAGGGCCCCACCTCCAGACCCCCTCCTCCTGAACCTACCAAGAGGGTACCTCCTAAGCTCTAGCTCTGTGGATGAACTCAACTTAAGGTTTGGGGTGAGGACGGGGAGGTTTCCTTTTCTGCGGGGGTCCCAGTAGGAGGAAGTAAGAGAGGTGATGGGCGGCTCTTGGACTCTGGGCATCATAATCAAGAACCCTTGGGTGTGAAGTCTTTGAATGGGAGCATCAGGATGGGAGAATGATCAGAGGGAGGACTGGGGGCCCCACAACCTTCAGTCACAAGTCCTCAGGATATGTGAATCCTTCAAAAAGGTTAGTGTCAGAATCTGGGGCAACTTTCAGGGTTCCGAGCAGAGAGAGCTCAAAGGGCTTACGGAGCTGTGGAGGTCAGGCGCCCATTTTGCAGATGGGAAAACTGAGGCCCAGGAGCTGAAGTCCCCACAATGAGTCCGTGCCAGGCTGGGGGCTGGGACTCTGGGTCAGCGGAGGCCCAAATCCAGAGAGCTGCCTTCTTTGGCTGC
>CM053620.1:39623489-39659308 GCA_028646535.1 Procyon lotor | reverse complement strand
AAAAAAAAAAATCATAGAGCATTCTAACAATAGAACTTTAGGATCTTGGAATGTGAGACTCCTGGAATATTAGAAACTTAAAGGGTAAGGACATGGAAAGCCGCTAGGATAACAATAATAGAATGGAAGAAAGGTAAAGCTCTAGAAGGTTACAATAATAGAACGGTAAACCATGAACTGGACTAACAATAGATCCTGAGGATTTTCTGAGCGCTGGAATGGATGGTGTCGGAGAGGTAGAGTAGGAGGACCCTCGTGTCCCCTGTGGGTGGTGTGGGAGTGGGGCGGAGGGAGATGGGGCCCCCTTTGGTAGAAATGGGGAAACTGAGGCCCAGCGAGGTGGTCACGGTGACCTGACTGCCCCCCGGTTTCCGCCGGCCGCCAGGGCACCAGGTGGGGAGCGAGGCACGGTGATCACATTTCGTCCCCTAATGAGCAGACCGGAGCTGGCCGGTCCCCCGGGGCTGCCAAGGGGGTGGCGGGAAGCAGGAGCCGGCAGAGGAGGGAAGGGGGGGCAGAGAGGCAGTCTGGTGGCTTCTAGGACAAGGCTGGTGAGTGAACCCTGACGGTGGCCAGGGATGTGGAGGGGGCGGCTCCTGCGTCACTTCTTCCTCTTTCTGCTCAACCCTCCGGAGTCCTTTAGCCTTGCTGGATTTAGGGGTGGCTGGTGGGGCCCAGGGACTTATCTGGCTTGAGCAGCCGAGACATGAAGTGGGGGCTGGGGTCTGACCATTCCTTCCGGTCCCCTCACTATCACTCCACACTTGGGCTTATCTCTCTGCCCTTCCCTGGGAGGGGCTAGCAGGGACCAAAGAGGGGGGCCTGGGGGCTACAGGGAGCTTCTTGTTAAAGATTTGGGGGTTGAATCTCCCATAAAGCTCAAGTAAAGGAGGAAACATAGATCCCAGCTAAAGAGGAGCTTGACCCCTCCGGAGGCTGGGCAAGGGAGTCAGGTGTTGGGGGTGCGCAAAGACACTGGTCATTGCTTTTTGATGGGGAGAAAGTCCTTCCTTGTATCTTTCAGCAGATGCTCAATGGGGGTTGACAACCCCAGAAAGACTTGAGAAACATTACCGGAGCGCAGGGAAGGAAGTGAGAAAACATTTGCGGAAAGGGGAAGCTCTTGGGTTAAGAAGGACAGGAGATCTGCCCGATGCTGACACGTCACATGACTCAGACAAGGGTCTTGCTGCTCTGGGCCTCAGTTTCCCCACATGTACAAAGAAGGGGTCAGAAATAGCCTTACATTCCTAGTTGGGGCATGTAGACCTATGGCACTGTGACAGGCTTAGAGTCTCGGTTCCAAGTTCTGGGCTTTTGACGTTTTGATGGTGGGCAGATCTTAGGTGGGGAGAAGAGAGGGCTGAGCGCCCCTCCCCCATGCCCAGAAGCCCCAGGAAGCAGGTGGGTTGGGGAGGAAGGGGGAGGAAGGGGAGGGGAGCCCCCAACTGGTTCCCCCTCGAGGAAATTAGCCATGAGAAGTGTATTTCCTCTGGTGTCCGGAAATAAGTCTCGAGCCCGCTACGCTCTAACCCGCCCCAGCCTCAGCTCAACCCAGGAGGATCTGGCCAGCGCGGGGCGAAGGGAACTCCCCGCCTCGTTTCCTTTCTTGTCTCAGCTCTCCTGGGCCCGTGGAATGAGAGTAATTGTTCATATGCTGCACATTTTGTAGAAGATCTACTGTCCTACCAAGGATTTTCTTGTCTATGATGTGAATAGTATAAAGGTTCTGCCTCCCCCCCTTTATACAGAAGGGGAAACTGAGACTCTCAAAAAAGGATGAATTTTCTCCATGTTACAAGAAAAGGAAGAGACAGAAGGTGAGAAAGGAGGAGACGGGGGGGGGGGGGGGGGGGGGGGGGGGGGGGGGGGGGGGGGGGGGTCAGAGAGAAGGGGAGATTCGAGAGCAGAGAGAGGAGGGTTTTTTGAGTGGACTTGGTCTGGGTGGGGAATATTCGAAGGGAGGGGCTGGATTGCCCTGTTCCAGCCTGGGGAACGTGCGCTGTCTCCACCCTTTGTCCACAGGAACCAGGAAGCACTGTCTTTGAGTCTGGGGTGGGGGCAGCTGGGGCTGCCGCTGGGCTTCTAGGACCCCACAGGGGGTAGGGCTTACTAAGCGGGACTCAGCCCTGACCTTTCAAAGTCAATTATGTAGCGGATAGATCCTGCCCTTTTCATTTTTCCCCCTTCCAACCTCTTTCCCTGGGATCCTGCGGGGACTTCTTTTAGTCCCCTTAAAGGGGGACCTTAAAGGTCTTAAAGGGAGAGGGAGCCTTAAAGGGAGAGGGAGCCCGCTTTGCAGGATGGGCTGACCAATGCCTGGTCCTTCCACCCACAGTCACTTACTGAGCATCTACTATATGCTGGGCCTCTCCTGGGTGCTGGGAGACAACAGTCAACAACACAAGGTTACTGCCCTCCTGGAATGTCAATTTCAGACAGACAGATGGGAACAAGATACAAGGTGATGTGAGGCCAGAGCCCTGGGGGTGGGTGGGCAGGACTCTGGGGGAGGGGAGGGCCTCCCTTGTGGGAGTGTAGGTGGTGAGGGAGCTGAGTCCTAAGAAGATCTGAGAAAGCAAAGGTTTTGAGGCTGAAAAGAAGGTCATGGGTCTTGAGCCTGCGGAGGGGAGGGGAGGTGGGGGAGAAAGGCAGGCAGTGCCTTGTCGCCTGGGGCAAAGAGTTTGGATGTTATCGTCCACCGGGGAAGGCACTGGGGGATTTTGGGATTTCAAGCAGAGAGCTGATTTTCATGTTAACAAGACCTTGGCGGCTGCCCTGTGGGAAGTGATTTGATGGAAGCCAGAATGGCAGCCAGGAAAAGCAGTGAGGAGCTACTGCACAGGTCCAAGCAAGCGGGGATGGTGGTGCAGAGCAGACAGTGGCAGACGGTTCTGGAAGACATGCATGGATTCAGGGCTTATTGTGGAGGTAAAGCCAAGAGGATTTTCCCATGGAAAGATGCTTTGGCATCTGGAAGGTTCCCAAGAACCCAATGTATGATGTTGGGCTCATCCCTTCACCTCTCTGGGCCTTGGTTTCCTGATAAATCCAGTTGACTCAACCAATGGTTTTCTTTTTCTTTCTTTCTTTTTTTTTTTTTTTTTAAGATTTTATTTATTTATTTGACAGAGAGACAGCGAGAGAGGGAACACAAGAAGTAGGGGGAGAGGGAGAGGGAGAAGCAGGCTTCCCACTGAGCAGGGAGCCCGATGTGGGGCTCAATCCCATGACCCCGGGATCATGACCTGAGCCGAAGGCAGATGCTTAAGGACTGAGCCACGCAGGCGCCCCTCAGCCAGTGGTTTTCTAAGTGTGTCCTGGGGGCTTCTTAAGAGGTGCCCCCCCTCCCACCCGATTTCATTGAGAACACAGAGCAGCTTCTTTTTTCTACTGTCTTGGATGGCTTTCCAGTTTAAGATCTTGTTTAAAAAGATAATTATAATAATAAAAGCTTTTACAGCTTAAAAAAACTAACCCCATGCAATGCCCTGGATAGAGTACCTTCCAAAGGTACCTCTGATTCTGATTCAGGACTTTGCTCGCCTACCCCCCCCCCCCCCCCCCCCCCCCCCGGGGCTGACAATGATCAGGGGCTTGATCCATGACTGTCCTTTGCCTTGTGTTTGCAGGTCTTCCCAAGGGGGTGACAAGGCCCAGGGTTCTCACTCAGGAAAGTTGGGGTGGAGCAGAGGCAATGAGGGAAGTGGGTGCTGAGGGAGGGACGCCAGCCCTGCTCCCAGGGCTCCCCTTGCTGCCTGAATGTGATCACTTCCAGCAGCCTCTCCTCTCCCCCTCCCCCCCACCCCCCCCACCCAGCCCAAGGCAGCTATGGATCCCAGCCCCCATTGGCCAGCCCAGGGCCCCTTTCTGTCTAGTTATTCTTGGGTGGAAATATGCACAGGCTGGAAATAAAGGGCAAGGGCTGAGATTAACCCTCTGTCATCATCAGGACCTTGGACAGGTCTCTGAACTGCTCTGTGCCTCAGTTTGTCAACTAGGAAGGTTACCAGTGTGTTCCTTGGAGGGTTCTTGAAAATGTAATGTATTAATGCCCATAAAAGTGCTTAGAACTTTTCTAAGGGTCTGCGATATCGTAGGGCTCAATAAACTTTAGCTTGTCTTTATCTTTGTCAAGAATAGCGTGTCCCGGGTTAGCAGCCGGAGACTGATCCCAGCCCTGGTTCCATCATGGCCTTGCTGTGCACCCTTGACGGGAGCGAGCAGTCTTTCTGGGCTTCATCTCCGTCTGGGAAATGATAGGGTTAGCATTTGCCGAAGCGTGATACAGTACTTGTGCGTTTTACACAGTTTCTGGAAGGAAGTTCTAAAATCTGAGTGGAGTCGTTAACGTCTATCAGGGAAAATAGATCCGCACCCCCAAATCTGCATTCACAGAGATCTGTTGCTTAGAATGAGGCTCAATTAGATATCGCTAGGGGGCCCACTCTCAGCAGCCCACGGGTTACGGGGAGGGGTGGGGGGAGAAGGGGGTGTCGGTGACTCCCCTGACCGCAGATCTCTCTCTCTCCACAGGCACCATAAAGTCAGCTTTGAACTGTGAGCTCCCACCTCGACCCAAGCCAAGCCAAGCCGGAGCCCCTCCCCTGCCCCCTTCAAATTCCTCACTCCATCTGTAATCGGCCTCCATAATAGCCTTTACTCACCTCCTTCCTGTTTCTTAAACACCCTTCCTACGTTTCCCAGACCTAGGGCACCTCCTTTTCCATAATCTTCTCTTCATCGGGCACCTTGCTTGTTCCCTTATTTCTTACCGGGGTCCTAGGGAGCACCAGCGCCCCGACTGGCCTTGCCTAGTGTTTTGAACCCTCCCTGACTGTAGTCTGTCCTATCTCGACACTGTTGCACACATTTCACGCCTCTTCTAAGACATTCCACCACCCCCCCCATCCCTTCAACGTGGCCACGCGTACTTTCTACATCCTCTACAGATATCTCCCTCTTAGCACTGCCTGCTGAGGCTTCCATCTCCTCCATAAACAGCCCCCTTGGCCAATTCTTGTGCTACCCCTCAACTCCCTCATTTCCACTCTGATTGGGTCTATAAACACCCCCTGACAAAGCTCTTTATTTTTCTTTAATCTCCCGCCCCCAGCGCGGAGCCTCCCTCCTATCATAATTCGATCCTTCCTCCACTTCTCCCTCTCAAGCTCTCCCCTTCCCCGCCCAGGCTGGCCCACGATTGCTGATCACCCTCACCTCTCCCCCGTGGACTGCCCCCCACCATGTTCCCCTGAGCCTCCAAGGAGGGGGCTCAGGGGGCCCGATGGCCTCCCGCCCCCCGTGGCCCCACAGCCCCCGTGGGCCGGGGGAAGAGCCTCGCGAGTCCCAGCGCCGAGGATGGGCAACCGCACGTGGGACGGCTGCCACGTGGACTCGCGCGTGGACCACCTCTTTCCGCCATCGCTCTACATCTTCGTCATCGGTGTGGGGCTGCCCACCAACTGCCTGGCCCTGTGGGCGGCCTACCGCCAGGTGCGGCAACGCAACGAGCTGGGCGTGTACCTGATGAACCTCAGCATCGCCGACCTGCTGTACATCTGCACGCTGCCGCTGTGGGTCGACTACTTCCTGCACCATGACAACTGGATCCACGGCCCCGGCTCCTGCAAGCTCTTCGGCTTCATCTTCTACACCAACATCTACATCAGCATCGCCTTCCTGTGCTGCATCTCGGTGGACCGCTACCTGGCGGTGGCCCACCCACTGCGCTTTGCGCGCCTGCGCCGGGTCAAGACGGCCGTGGCCGTGAGCTCCGTGGTCTGGGCCACGGAGCTGGGGGCCAACTCGGCGCCCCTGTTCCACGACGAGCTCTTCCGCGACCGCTACAACCACACCTTCTGCTTCGAGAAGTTCCCCATGGAGGGCTGGGTGGCCTGGATGAACCTCTACCGGGTTTTCGTGGGCTTCCTCTTTCCATGGGCCCTCATGCTGCTGTCCTACCGCGGCATCCTGCGGGCGGTGCGGGGCAGCGTGTCCACCGAGCGCCAGGAGAAGGCCAAGATCAAGCGGCTGGCCCTGAGCCTCATCGCCATCGTGCTGGTGTGCTTCGCGCCCTATCATGTGCTCCTGCTCTCCCGCAGCGCCGTCTACCTGGGCCGCCCGTGGGACTGTGGCTTCGAGGAGCGCGTCTTCTCCGCCTACCACAGCTCGCTGGCCTTCACCAGCCTCAACTGCGTCGCTGACCCCATCCTCTACTGCCTCGTCAACGAGGGGGCCCGCAGCGACGTGGCCAAGGCCTTGCACAACCTGCTCCGCTTCCTGGCCAGTGACAAGCCCCAGGAGATGGCCAACGCCTCGCTCACCCTGGAGACCCCGCTCACTTCCAAGAGGAACAGCATGGCCAAGGCCTTGGCAGCCGGCTGGGCGGCAGCTCCGCCCTCCCAGGGAGACCAGGTGCAGCTGAAGATGCTGCCGCCAGGGCCGGCGCAGTGACAGCCCCCCAACCTGTGCAGAAGCCCCTCACTCCTCCAGTCTTACCCCATGCTCCCTTCTCTCCTGGTCTGCTGTATGCAAATTGTATGTAAATGAGACCGTGCTCTATTCATAAGAGTACAGGAACTCGGGAAAACAGTGAGGTTGGTGGGTCACTGGTCGGATCATCAGCCTCCACCGTGACCCCCTAACAACTTGGTTGAACAATTCGGGGGCACTGTGCCTGGTGGCGCTAGTGACACAGCGGTGATGAATGACAGTCCTGGCCTTCCTTCATGTGCCCCCACTCAGATAGGGGAGACAGACCTGTCCCCAGACAGGAATGACCCAGAGTGGGTGGGGCTCAGACAGGGGCGCCCAGAGGGCATCTGACCCAGTCTGAGGGTCAGGGAGGGCTTCCTGGAGGAGGGGACAAGTAAATTAAGTCATATATTTGGTTTCCAGAAGGCAATGACAAAAAGAGAGGCGAAAAAAGAAAAAGAAAGAAAGAAAAGATTATTTCCAAAAAGAAGGTAATATTTTGGGACTGAAGGGGAAGATGGGAGAAGAAATTCACCAAGGGGTAGAGTGGTCATTTTTGCCCTTGGGAATCCCCTGGTCTTCTAAGGGAGTGAGGGCACAAAGGGCACGTGTGAGTTTCTAGATAAACAGCATTCACCAAGTCAGGACCGAGGAGGAGGGAGACTCAGAACTCAAGTAACGGGCAATTAGGGCAGACCAGCTGGTGGAGAGCTGAGCAGGCCAGGCTGGGGAAGGGGCTCAGGACAGGAGAAGGGTATTTATTCATTCATTCAACAGAGATTTATTTATATCCACTCTCGGCCCAGCCCTGTGCTGGCTGGGGCTGGGGGACGCAAGGGTGACCAAGACAGCCCAGGCCCCCACCCTCATGGGGCTCACGGTAAACAAGTAAATAAAAATAAATATAACGTTTGGAATTGATAAGTGTCCTGGGGGAAAATGAAGCCGATTGAGGGGGCAAAGAATGGCACGGACTCAGATCTAGAGGAGTAGGTCAGGGGAGGGCTCACGGGAAGGTGACATGGGAACGAAGAGCAGGTGCGGGGCGGGGTGTGGGGGGGTGGGTGCTGTGGCTGTGGGGGGGGGGGAAGAGGACTTCGGGCAGAGGGAACAGTAAGCGCAAAGTCTTGGAGCGAGAGCGTGTCTGAGCTTCGAGGGAGAGCAAGTGGAGCAGGGCAGCTGGAACAGAGGGAGGCCGGGAGGGTGAGGGAAATGTTTGATGATCGATAGGACTGGCAAGGGACCAGCTGATCTTTTGATCGGGGCTTTGTAGGTCCTGGTGAGGATTTTGGCTTTTACTCTGAAATAAAGGAGAGCCACAAGAGGGCTCTTCGCAGAGGAGGGATGGGATTTGACTTAAATGTGAACAGGATCCCACTGGTGGCTGAGTGGGAAACAGAATATGGGAAGGGAGCAGCCAGGAGGCCAGAGACAGGTGCCTGCAGTAGTCCAGGAGGGAGATGCTGGCAGCTGAGCCGGGGGGTGGGGGGGTGAGCAAGGAACAGTGGTCAGCTGGGGGATTTATTTTGGAGGCATACTTCAAAATGATGGAAGCAGCACAGGGCCTTTTGGGACAAGCCCCTTGCCCATCTTGAGAAAAGGGCGACCGAGGGGCCCCGAACTGGAAAGACCTCTGGGAATGATCCCGGGCCCTGTTCCAGGGTGGTTGCCGGAGAGGCCAAATGACTAGGCCAGGGTCACACAGCTGGTGAGTCAGCGCTAGGGTTATCCTGGGCTCCCTCTCCCTCTCCCTCTCTGCCTCTGTTCCCATGCCCCCGGGGGGCCGGGGCTGCCTGCCTTGGCGGATGGGGTCACCCTCCCTCCCTCAGCCCTCGGGGATCACCAGGAATGGGCATCCTTCCATAACCAGTCTCGAGAGCAGGAGTAAGTGCCCAGCTCTGGATGGGCCTTGCCCTTTCTGACAGGTCACTTCCCTCCCTTCCTCCCAATGGATGTGTAACAGGCTTCAAGCTCCTGATGAGATGTGAAGATCCTCCTACACATATACGCCCCCCCTTGTCCCAGAAGTTCCCAGAAGAGATTCCTGGAAACTCTTCTCAGGGAAAGGAAGAGGAGGGAGGAGGGGAATGAGAAAAAAAAAAAAAAAAAGAACTTAACGAGGAAAATGGTTTTGTGGGGTGGGGGGTTACTGAGATGCAGGAAGTTGGGGCTTCGGTATTGGGTGTGGAGAGAAAAAAGGGGAGCCTGGGATCTATGGGGCCAAGTAATTTTCCCACCCCAAAGCCATAAAGCTGCTGGGATGGAGATTTGAGGGGCCAGAACCTTTTGGAACACAGTCCCCTCGGAGAATCAGATGAAAGCCTGCACTCCACTCCTCCACCAAATGCTCATTCCCAGTCATTCAATAGATATTTATTGAGCATCTACTGTGTGCCAGGCACTGTTCTAGGAGCTGAAGAAACAGCAATGAAATAAACGGGAAAAAAGTCATGTACAGTTTGGAAGTTTCCTAAATCTATCCTGGGGACCTCAGCCTGAGTAGGCCCCTAGGCCCCTGACTAACACCCCCAGGAATCAGGAGAAGACTTGACTGGGACTCAAGAAATCTCAGCCTTGGCTCCATCCAGATTATGCTTGGAACTTTGGGTAAATTCCTTTTCTTCCTCCGGCCTCAGTTGGCCGGTCTGTAAAATGGGAAGGGGGAGGTCCCACGGAGATGGTGGACCTTGAATAAGCCCCAAGCTCTATCACACCTTCAGTCCAGAAGGGATCTTGGGGAAGTATTGTGGTTTGGTTTTTTGTTTTGTTTTATTTTTGCGTTTTGTTTTTTTTTTTAAGATTTTATTTGTTAGTGGGGGGAATGGGGGCGGAGGGAGGGACAGAAGAAGAATCCCAAACAAACAAACAAAAAAGAATCCCAAACACTCCCGGCCAAGTGTGGAACCTGACCTGCCGGGCTCGATCTCACGACCCCGAGATCATGACCAGAGAAGAAATCAAGAGTCGAGCTCTTAACTGGTGGAGCCATCCTGGCGCCCTAGAAGGGTTGTTTTTATGGAGTCTTGGTATTTTAAGGAATTTAGAATATCTGGGTTCACGCATGTCAGTGCCATCATTATTACTGATGGAAAAATGGAGGTCTATTTGTCTCAGGGATTTGACAAAGGACACCAAAGGAGTCCGAGTGGATGCTGAGGAAAGCCCTGGGGGCGGAGGCGTCCCGACTCTGCCTTCGGAATAGGTTTCCTCCTACACACCGCTCCTCTGCTCCTCCCTCCTCCCCTCTCCCTCTCTCGTAGACGTTCTCAATTACGCATCAAGACTCCGCCATCCAGAAATTTCTCTCAACCCCTTGCTGACCTTGTTTATGTGATCTTGCTCCCTGCTGGCTAAAGGAGGACAGTCTGGGACTTGTCCTTAAACTCCTCCGTGAGCCAGCTCCCTGGGGACCCTCGCCCACCAGTGGAGGAAGTGGGGCTGCTTGAGAACGGGTGTGGTTTTAGCAGCCAAGACGCTGGGCCATCACCTTCTGCGGGCTGAGAGACCTTCTCCCGCGGCTCCCTCTCTGGGCCTCCGCTGGTCAGTTCCTCGGGAAAGGGCTGGATTCGCTATTTCTGGGGATGAAATGCACCCTCAGGACAGCGTTCAGACCTGCAGAGCAATAAGGGCCGCTTCTCGGGGGTTTATTGTGACTGGCACCATTCTAAGCGCCCACCACGTTCACTCAAAATGTTTTTACATTCAAGATTTGCATGCCTTACATGCAAGGATTTGCAAGCCTTACAACTACCCAGCAAGGTGTTCTTATAATTCCCATTTTGTAGACGGGAAAACTGATGCCAGAAAGGTTATGTCACTCGCCTAACATCACAAGCAAGTAAATGGCGGAGCTGGGATCCCAGCCCAGGTCTGTATCACTACGTGGTCGGTGTCTTATTCCCAGTGAGAGCTCTAACCTGCGGGGAAAGCGTACTTGGGACTCATTAGCCCTAATTAGGACTAATTAGGAGCCTCTGTTAAGCGGGGAAGCCACCTAAGCTCAAGACGTCACGAAGGAACACGGTGACAGCAGCCAAGGCCGGCGTGGGAATCCAACCACGCTCTCGCAAACAGCCGTTTAACGGCACCGCCCCCTGACCCGCCTCACTTCCGCCTTCTATTTGCATATTCAGCGATCGGACGTCAGGCGTCAGCACCGACGCGGTGACATCAGGGAGCGCCCCTGCAGTGCTCCACCCCCGAGCGTAGGCACGTACGCACGCACGGAGACGAGCGGGCGGGGGAGGAGGGACAGATCAGAGGCGCCCCGCCCAGTCAGCAAGGTTGCGCGTGCCCCGTGCGACCGCCAAGATGGTGGTGGGCGCGTTCCCTATGGCGAAGCTGCTGTACCTGGGCATCCGGCAGGTCAGCAAGCCGCTTGCCAACCGCATTAAGGAGGCCGCCCGCCGGAGCGAGTTCTTCAAGACCTATATCTGCCTCCCGCCGGCTCAGCGTGAGTTTGACCCCACGTCCCTCCAACCTTTTCATTCTCCAACCCCTCTCTGGTGGTTGCTCAGGGGATGGACTTCTGTTTACAACCAATCACCGTCCGAAGCGGCTAAGTCCTGCAGCCAATAGGGAGGGTTCCTGGAAGAAGGACATGCGGGTTGCCCAATAGTGCGATCAGGCGTGGGGCAGGGGGCGGAGCCGGGCGCTGGCGCCCGAGTTAGGAATACAAGCCAATAGAGGAAGAGAGCGCGTAGAAACTGACATCTAGATGAACCAATAGTTTGGGGAAAGGGAGTAATATGGGTGGGGCACCCAAGGACTGCGAGGAGTTGGGGGCGGGACCGAGGGGAGACTTGACTGGGTAGTCTGCCCGGCCATCCCTAGATAATTTGGTTTCCAAAACTGCATCCCGTGCTTCGGTTGCCCTCTTGTCCTGGGCGGTGAGGTGCCTGACCTGGCATGGCGTTCAGGGAGGGCTTCCTGGCAGAGGAAACCTCTGGGTGGGGACCTGAAGGGTGAGGAGAATCTCACCAGACAGCAGGGATGAAGTCGAGGGAGAGCGAGGAGCGTGCTCCCAGGCCAAATGGTTAAGGGGAGCGTACCTTTATTCCTTATAAGTTTGGGTGCTCCAAGTTTGCAGAATTCTTGGTCCTTTGGCGTTTTGTGGGGCCTCTGCCAGAGGTGTGGATCTTAGAATGGAGAAAGTTACCAGACTGCTCTCCTATCAGCTCTCTCCTTTGACCGT
This sequence comes from Procyon lotor, assembly GCA_028646535.1. Taxonomy (NCBI): domain Eukaryota; kingdom Metazoa; phylum Chordata; class Mammalia; order Carnivora; family Procyonidae; genus Procyon; species Procyon lotor. The sequence continues at coordinate 39,647,637 of CM053620.1, read as the reverse complement.
CAACCTGTTTTTGTCCCCACGTCAGGGAGGAGAGGTGACTTCCCCAGTTTATAGAAGAGAAAACGGGCCTCGAGACCAGAAGTGAATTGCTCGGGTCACACGTGGAGTTTATGCCAGAGTCAGGACTTGAATCCCAGAGCTGGTTTCTGTTCCCTGCCACTGCCTTTCCCCTAAACCCCGTGGTGTATCTTAGCGCCCTGGCGTAGAAAGTGGCTTCCTGGGTCGGACTGACATGGATTCTTACCTGAGCCCCCCCACTCCCGGGCCGAGTCACTTACCCCTTCGGAGCTTCGGTTTTCTCCCCTGTACAATGTGTATTCTACAATAGCGACATTGAACGGGAACTCGGCTTTGTGCCAGGCAGTCTGCTAAGCACTTCACAAGCCTTCCATCCTTAAATCCTCACAGATTACGAGGTAGGCGCTGTTATCACTCCCGTTTTGTGTATAGGCTCTATGCGCCTTTATGCTGTAAATAATACTTAACGTTGTTGTGGGGAGTAGATGGGTATCAAATGTTAAGTCGGTGGGTGGCACCGAGATCCGGCTGTTGTGTAGATGGTGTGGATACAGAAAAGAGGAAAAGGCAAAAAAATCTTGTCCTTGGGAATTTTACATTCTTGGGGCGGGGATGGGGTAAGGGGGTAGCCAGCCAATAAACAAAATAAATAGTTGAAATAGGAATTATATTAGCTAGCAATTCTTGCTCTGGGGAGAACATTAGGGAGGCAAAAAGGGGACTGTTTGGGGAAAGGTCGGAGCCTTGAGGTGAGAGTTTGCCTGGTAGGTTTGATGAATGGCTACTTTGACTTTGCTCCTGAGTGGATGGGTCAAGGGTATCAGCAGAGGAGGGTCAGGGTCTGAGGCATATGTTAATAGGATCCCTTTGGCAATCATAGGGAGAGGTTGGATGCAGGGAGGAGGTGACCCCAGTACTCCAGGTGGGAGGTGAGTGGGGAGGAGGGGTCAGTTTCTGGAGACATTTTTTCCCCCTTCTTTTGAAATTTCAGACCCTCAGAACAGTTGAAAGAAAAAAATGGTATAGGGGCGCCTGGCTGGCTCAGTCGGAAGGGCATGCGACGCTTGATCTCGGGATCGTGAGTTCAAGCCCCACGTTGGGAGTAGAGATTACTAAAAAATAAATAAACTTAAAAAAATGAAAGTTAAAGTTATTAAAAATAAAAAGAAGAAGGGTATGAACCAGTTATATACCCTTCACCACCTAGTTCACTAGTTACTAGCTTCCAGCAGATTTCCTTTGTCTTCACTCTCATATATGGATGCGTTTAGACGTGTATACACACATTCTTTTTTTGTGTGTGTGAACAATTGGAAAATAAGTTGTGGACGTAATACTTTACTCCTAAATGTTTTAGGCGGTGTTTCTTAAGAACAAAGACATTCTCATATATTACACAGCACCGATATCACACCTGAACAGTTTAACATTGATAATAATGATATTGGTAGCAATATTAACATATAACTAATATATATATTTTTTTAAGATTTTATTTATTTATTTGACAGAGAGAGCTCACAAGTAGGCAGAGAGGCAGGCAGAGACAGAGGGGGAAGCAGGCTCCCCGCTGAGCTGAGAGGCCGATGTGAGGCTCGATCTCAGGACCCTGAGATCATGACCTGAGCTGAAGGCAGAGGCTTTACCCCACGGAGCCACCCAGGCGCCCCAACATATAACTAATATTTAATAGATAGCTCATCTTCTGATTTCTCCCGTTATTCCCAAAATGTCCTTTTTAGCTTTTTATTCTTTTTTTTTTCTTCCCCCCCCCCCCCTTTGCTTTTTATTATTCTTTTTAATCTAAGGTCTGCTCAGGGATCTTGCACTGCATTTGATTATTATGCTTCTTTTTGTTTTCCCTTAATCTACAGTGTGGCTCAGCAGTCCTGCCCACTGCCTGTCTTTGTAAATAAAGTTTTATTGGAACACAGCCATACCCATTGTTTTGCATATTGTCAGCGGCTGCAGAGATGGGTTTTATGGCTCACAAATCTAGAATATTGACTCTGGCCTTTTACAGAAGAAGTTCACTAATCCTCCTCTCTAACTGGTGTTTTTGTTTTTTCTTGTCTTTCTTTCTTCCTTCGTTTCTTTCCTTTCTTTCTTTTCTTTCTTAATGGCATTGATGTTTGGAAGAATCCAAGCCAGTTGTCCCATAGTGTCTCACAATCTGGAGTTTTCTGATTGCTTCCTCTGATTTGATCCACACTGAACATCTTTGGCAAGAACCACACACACAGGATGGTGTGTCCTGAGGACATCACCTCAGGGGGCTCCTGATGTCTGTTTGTTCCGTCATTTGTGATGGTAACTTGGATCCCTTGGTTAAGGTGGCGACCACTGAAAGAACCTTTCCTTTTCCCCTTAGTAATGAATACCCAGTAGATTTGTTTGGAAGGCCCAGCCAGCAGGATTTCCCCTGCAGTAGGTGTGACCTGGCCCTCTGCAGGAGGGGCAGGCTGCACAGAAGGGACTGGAAAGGACCAGGCACTCCATTTGGGATAGGTTTAGTTGGCATGATGTTATTACATATTGGACCGCCCTGACTTATTGTATTGATACTTTTAAAATCACATTGTTACCATCTTCACACTGCTGTTTGCCTTTTGCTGTGGCGCCCCAGCCTGTGTGATTGGAATTTTCCAGAGCTGCTAGCAGCTGTGTGCTCTGGGTCAGGCCTCCAGTGCTGCTGACCAGCACATCCAGCATCTGTGCCTCTGGCTGAGGTTCTTTTGACTCAGCGGGGTAGGCTGGCTGTCTTCTCACAGTACAGGCTGGAGTGGTGGATGTGAATGGTAAATGCAGGAAGCAAGATCATCAGTGATGCACTGTGGTGGGGAGGCAAGGATCTTTCTTTAGGTAGAGGCTCATTGGGTACATAGCATGGGAGCAGAGGGCTGGACAGCAAAGGAGAGACAGCCCGCCAGGGCCAGTGGGGGTGGGGGGCGCTACAATTAAGAGGGGGAATGAGGAAGTAGGGGAACACATGGTATTTTCCTTTTTTGGTAACTGTGCCTGGTTGTAAGTAGCCCATTGGGCAGCTGGGGCTGATGGATATTTCGAGGTGGGCTGTCTAATGGGCCTCTTTGCATTCAGCCAGAGGGTCATCATGGGCCCTTTCACCTTACTCCAGTTTCCTGTGCTCAAGCCTGTGGCCTAAAAGTGGCCTCTACATTCCTCCCCCCCCACCCCCACCCCCCGGACGGATGGACAGTGACAGATCTCTGGCATTGGGGCAGAGGTCTTATCTTCAGTAGCTGCTTCATGCTGGGGGGTGGAGGAGGGGGCAGGGGCACTGTCCCTCCCTGGACATGACGTCCCGCAGGGGTTCTGTGCAGTGATGGACCAGAGTGTGGTATTAGATGAACGTGCTGATAGGCTATTTGAAGGAAATTCCCTGGCAGCCAGGGCCATGGGATTTAGGGGGAGGGGACCCTCGGATGGTCGGGGCTGGAATTCTTGTTGAACCACGACTCGAATATGAAATTGGTGGATTCACTCTGACTCTGTCTGTAGTGGTTGGACCTAGGGAACGAAGGGAAAAGGTGGAGAAGGGAGGAGCGAGGTGGCTGAGAGTCAGCCAGCATCAGGGGAGGGTCCCATCCGAGTCCTAGGCTGTCAAAGGGCCAAAAAGAGAAAGGAGAGGGAGGGAAAGATCCCTCCGAAGGGTAAGAGGGGAAATCCCGCACCCTTTCCGGCAAGGGCGGGCAGGCTGGATCCCCCTGGGGCTTCAGATCCTCACTGAGTCACCTCCCCAAGGAACACTAGGGTCAGTCCAGAGAGGGCAAGTGCCAAGAAATTCCCAGAGAATCGGGGGAGAATCCTGGGCCTCAGAGGGTCCCCGTGGGGGCCGCCAAAGTGGGGCAACCCCATCAGGTGGGGGCCTGCGGCACAGGGTGGGCAGTGAAAGAATTCACCCGAGGCTGAACTAAGGAGATAGAAGTGTATTGAATGCACAGCAAGGGAGTGGCAGGCAGGAGAGCAAAGGAAGGAGAGACCGAGAGACCTCGGTGCCAGCGAGGATCTTTTTAAACAAGGATTTCCGGGGGAGAAAAAAAATAAAAGGTTGGTGATGCCAGGCAGGCTGGGACCCGTCTTGCCAAGAGCATCGCTGACACTTTACAGAGGGGCCATGGCATGTCCCTGGGCAGCGGGAAAATTCCAGTTTGTTTCTGCTTATTCCTTTAGAGTATACTGGGCCTTTTTCTAGTTTACTGCTCGTGGTAGGCAGATAATTGCCCCCCAAAGGTGTCCCCGTCTTAATCCCAGGAACCTGTTGAATGCGTTCACTTCCACAGCAGAAGAGACTTTACAGGTGTGATTAAGTCAAGGATTTGGGCCTAGGCAGAGTGCCGTGGATTATCCAGGGGGGCCAATGTAATCAGAACGGTCCTTGTAAGTGAAAGAGGGAGATGGGAAGGGGAGTCATTTGACTATGTCGTCGGGCTGGTCTGGAAGGTGGAGGAGGGGCAGAGAGCCAGGACGGGCAGGCGGCCTCTGGAAGGTGAAACAGGCGAGGAGCCGGATTCTCTCCCCTGCTCACACCTTGAGTTCAGCCTCCTGAGCTCTGTTCTGAGCCACCAAGTACCCCGCCTCTGGAGCTGGGCCGAATCCCAGTCCTGCCATTTTCTGTGTCACCCTGGCCAGGCGACTGAGCTTCTTTGGGCCTCAGTTTCCCCGTCTGTGCATCGTATTGTTATGATGATTCCATGGGTTCCTCCCCCGTGGAGCATTCACTGGTGCCCTAGCCCTGAAGTGCTGTGTGAGTGTTTGTTGAACGGATAGAAATACCAGGCATTATGATCCTTGCTACTGTCGTCATCCTCGTCATCTTAATGCGAAACCTTCTACTGTGATCCTTCTCCCTGTGCACTCCTTTTTTTTTTTTTTAAAGATTTTATTTATTTATTTGACAGAGAGAGAGATCACAAGTAGGCAGAGAGGCAGGCAGAGAGAGGGGGGGGAAGCAGGCTCCCCGCTGAGCAGAGAGCCCGATGCGGGGGCTCGATCCCAGGACCCTGAGATCATGACCTGAGCTGAAGGCAGAGGCTTTAACCCACTGAGCCACCCAGGCGCCTCTGTCTTTCTGTTTCATTCTCTGTGCCTCTCTTTCTCTGTGCCACTGACTCCTTCCTTTGCCACTTTGACTCCTCCCAGAATAGGGAGGAAGCAGGAGCAAGGAGCCTGGGAGAGGAGTGAAGGACCGACGGCGCCTTACATCCTTCCGGGGATATGGCAGATTCACATGGTCTTGGGGACAGGCCCCGGAAACAGCAAGCTGGGAATGGACCTGGGTCTGTGTGCACTTGACAAGGACAAACCTTGACTGAGCCTTGGAGAATTCCTTCAGGTGGGGTTCCAGCCCATCCCGTGATACAAAATTACATACTGTAGAGAAAAAGAGGCACCATGAGCGAGAGTCAGCAGACACAAAACGCTGGAAGACCTCCAAACACTGTGGCCATCAGAATGAGCAGATGTGGGTATAAAATATGTTTATATGGGAAAAGGATAAAATAGGAAGGATATGGAAACGTGAGTGCAATCAGAAGTTACCAGGAAGTTGGAACAAGAACCAACTAGAACTTTGAGAAATGACACGGTTGACATTCAGAGCTCAGTATAAGGATGAAATAAATGGCAGATGAAACGTAGCTGCAGAGAGGATTGGTGTACTGACAGTCATCTGAGGGGGGAAGAAAAGTTTTGTGGGGTGCTCCCCTTAGCCGCCCAGGAAGGCCACCTGCGGGTCCTGATTGGGTCCATCTGGGGAAGGAAGGGCTGGACGTTTTTATTTTTAACATTGTCCGGAGGATCGCATGAACGTTTGAAAAATCACTTCCCCGGAATCTATTTATAATCTCGAGAGTACCACGGGAGTCCTGTTGCCTGAGAGCCAGGCTGCCACTGGTGACCTCCAAACGCTGCTTTTATTATGGGTCTCCTGGTAAGGAAATGTGTTGCGCATTCTCCGTGTGTGTGTGTGTGTGTGTGTGTGTGTGTGTGTGTGTGTGTGTTCAGCAGTAATGCACGGTGCTAACTTACAGTGAATGTATTGTATGCATTTAAAAATGTGGAAAAAAATTAGAAAGTGTGGCGCGTGCCTGGGTGGCTTACCCTGTTAAGCATCTGCCTTCGGCTCAGGTCATGATCCGGGGGTCCTGGATCAAGTCCAGTATCAGGCTCCTTACTCAGTGGGGAGCCTGCTTCTCCCTCTGCCTCTGCTGCTCCCCCTGCTAGTGCTCATTCTTTCTCTCTGACAAATAAATAAATAAAATCTTTTTTAAAAATTGGAAGGTGTAGAATTAATATATATATATTTTTTAAAGATTTTTATTTATTTGGCAAGAGGGAGAGAGGGCACAAGCAGGGGGAGCAGCAGGCAGAGGGAGAAGCTGGCTTTCTGCTGAGCAAGGAGCCTGATGCTGGACTTGATCCAGGACCCCGGGATCATGACCTGAGCCGAAGGCAGACACTTAACTGACTGAGCCACCCAGGCGTCCCTGGAATTAATATTTTAAAAATATTTTGGTTTATGTATTCACGGCCACCCAAATATTTTTGCTCTCGTTAAAAATATTTTCTTACGCAGACATTGTTAAATACATTTGGAAACTCTTGGTGTAGCCCTTCGTGAGAGTCTAGTTTTGACATTCTTTGTGTTCAGCTGTCAGAGCTGGCAAAGACCTAAGGGAGGCACAGAGAGCCAAATGAGAGAAGCGTGCCGGCAGCTCCATTTAATCCCGCTGCTCATTTTTCAGGCCCACCCTTCACATGCAGAGGCATTTGTTGGAATTTGCGTGAGCGCGCACATTGTTAAATCTCCAGTCCACGGTTTCTGAGCAGGAGTCTTTTTTTAGGAAGGCCTTTTGTGCGGGCTGGTTTCAATCACAATCTGGGAATATCCCCGGGAGTCCATCTGTCTGGGCTGCACTACACTGAATGGCCAGGAGAGGGCGCCTGTGCCGCCCTTTCAGCATCTGGGGTCTGCTGAGAGGCACTAGAAGAGCTCGATTTCTCTTCCTCCCCCCTTCCCTCATCTTGTTACTCTTCTTTTTCCTTTTTCTCCCTCCCCTCCCCCTTCTTCAAGACATAAGCGTAACCAGAAGTTCTGACGTTTTCTTCCTGTGCCCCAGGGAAACACCTTGCCAACTCCTCTGCACTCCCCCCTCCTTGAGGCTCTAGTCATTTCCCGAGAGGCCTGCCCTGAGGGCTGCCCCGCCCCCCAGTGCCTCTGCCCCTCCCTGGAGTCCTGCCCTGCTTCTAGCTTCTCAGCTCCTCCTCTTTTCCTGCTCCCCAGCTCCAGTCAGCCCCAGCTCAGACCCCGAGCCCCCACGTAGCTGGTGATGGCCTCAGGAGCTCCCTCAGTCCCCCTGTGGACTGAGCTGGCCCTCCTGTCAGATCCCCCCCAGGTCCTGCCTCCGATGAGCGTAAGGCCACAGCAGCCACCCTCTGCGGAGGGCCGAGTGTGTCGCCATTATTATCTCTCTTTTTAAATTGAATCAATTTTTATGTAACTTTGGGGTTTTAGGTTTTTTTCCCCCCTTTGAGGTTTTCTTATTTATTTGTTTATTTTTAATTATTTTATTTTAAATTTTTTAAGATATATTTATTTACTTGACACAGAGAGAGATCGCAGGCAGGCAGAGAGGCAGGCAGAGAAAGAGAGGGAAGCAGGCTCCCTGCCAAGCAGAGAGCCCGATGTGGGGCTCGATCCCAGGACCCTGAGATCATGACCTGGGCCGAAGGCTGAGGCTTTAACCCACTGAGCCACCCAGGCGCCCTGAGGTTTTCTTTTTTAAAAGATTTTATTTACGTATGTATTTATTTGTCAGAGAGAGAGAGAGAGTACAAGCAGGGGGAGCAGCAGGCAGAAGGAGAAGCTGGCTCTCTGCTGAGTAAGGAGCCCTATTCAGGACTTGATCCCAGGACCCCGGGATCATGACCTGAGCCAAAGGCAGACGCTTAACTGACTGAGGGAGGCACCCAGGTGCCCCTCCTTTGAGGTTTTCTGAAGAAACTACTAAATTTACAAAAGTCCTGTGTGCTTATTGTGAAAGAAAGAACAAGATACAAATCTGTTTGTGCTCATCTGTGCTTAACTGAAAACCCAGCCAGTAAATCTTAATTAAACCTATATCAAAAGGATGTTTATTACTAGCAGAGGACGGTGGCTCTGTGGTTGGTTTGGTGGCTTGGTGGTGTCATTAGGGACCTGAGACTCTTCTGTGTCTACCGTCTTTGTGCTCAGGCAGTAACTGTCCTCAAGGCTTCAGAGGGCTGCTGGAGCTCCGGACATCATGCCTTTATATAGCAGTGTCCAGAGGAAGGCGTGTGTGTGTGTCTGTGTGTGTGTGTGTGTGTGTGTGTGTCTATTGAGGGATAGAGTGGGACTGGGAAATGGGAGTGTGCTCTTCAAATAGAAGAGTCTTTTCCCAGAAGCCCCCAGGAGACTTCCTTCACTGTTTATTGGCCAGAATTGAGTCACATAACCACCACTCGGCATATGGGAGGTCAGGGGGGTGAACGGCACTTCCAGGCTCTAATGGCAGGGGAGGATATTGTTAAGAAGGCAGTAGAAAATAGTATACAGTAGGGGCGCTTGGCTGGCTCAGTAGAGCACATGCTCGTCTATTACACTCACTCAGCAGAGCCTTGCTTAGTGCCCACTGTATGTCAGGAGCTATTTTGGGAGGTCTGACTGACTCAGCAGTCACCAAAACAGACAAAAATCCCCTGCTCCCACGGGGCTCACGTTGGAGGATGTTGATTACCTGCCTGGTGGCTCCGGGGTCCAGAGAGGTCCTCCTTCCCAGCAGTCCCACTGAGATTCCCAGGCTGAATCTCGGTGGTCCAGTTGAGGTCCCGGGCCCATCCCCGAGCCAGTCATCGTAGCCCGAGGAATGCAGTGTGATCGGCCCGTCTGAAAGGCAGGGTCTGTCACTGTCGGATCCTTTGGACCCCGTGTGGGGGACATGGGATTCTGCCAGACGCCGGGTAGACAGAACCAATTGTGTCCCCTCCGGAGACTGGCGGCAGCGTGTGTCCCTGCTGTCTCCAGAGGCGGTGTTGGAGGACAGGGCCACGTCTGGGGCCGGGAGGTTCCTGCCTGCTTGAATCCCGTGACGCCCGGAGCAGGGTTGGGGTGGGCTCGTGGCGGCTGGGACGCAGCCAGGAAAGGGCATCCTGGGCAGGGACTGGCTCGAAGCTATTTACTCTTGATCATAATTTCTTAACTGATGATAACAGTTTTTATTCGTTACGCTTCCTATGATCTCAGCAAATGGTATGAATCACTTTATTAGGGAATTTATGTGATTGTCCTGGCTTTATGAATGGGGACGTATCAGAGCGAGGAGCAAGTCCCCTGAGGCAACACAGAATAAGAAATCAACCCCTTGGCTCCCAGATTCCTCTTGCGTTTAATTATTATTTTAGTTTTTGCATAATATTTATTGTACGATATCTATACAACGCAGTCTACAGATCTAAAAGGTGTGGTTTGGGTGCCTGGGTGGCTCAGTGGGTTAAAGCCTCTGCCCTCGGCTCAGGTCATGATCCCAGGGTCCTGGGATCGAGCCCCGCATCGGGCTCTCTGCTCAGCCGGGAGCCTGCTTCCCCCACTCTCTGCCTGCCTCTCTGCCTACTTGTGATCTCTCTCCTCTCTGTCAAATAAATAAATAAAATCTTTAAAAAGATAAAAATAAATAAAAGGTGTGGTTTAAGGGTGCCTGGGTGGCTCAGCCCATTGAGTGTCCAGCGCTTGATTTCGGCTCAGGTCCTGATCTCGGGTCGTGCTCAGTGTGGAGTCTGCCTAGGGTTCTCTGTATGCCCATCTCCCCCCATCGCTCCCTGCTGCTGGTGCAGCGTGCTCTCTTTCTCTGAGAAAAATAAAATAAAACGTCTCATTTAATGAGTACTGATAAATGTATATACCCGTGTAACCAGCGTCCAAGATCTAAAATATCTCCGCCCCCCTGGGGGTTCCTCCCTTTCCTGTTCTGTCACCTGTGGGACCTCTCTCACTATAGATCAGTTTTACCTGTTGGTAAGCTTCATGTAAATGGAATCATACAATGTGAACTTGATGTCTAGCCTTTGTTCACATGCTGCTTTAGAGATATTTCTGCCGCAGGAATCAGTAGTTCGTTTCTTTTACCGCCCTTTGTATGTATTATGCTTTTATTCCAACATGTGAACATGCTGTACGTGGTTTATCTACTCTCTTAATGATGGACATTTGGACATCCTCTTTTTTTTGTTTTGTTATTACCGATAAGGCTACTGTGAACATTCTCGCACAGGTCTGTACAGGAGTATGTTTTCATTTATTTTGGGTGAATCCCTAGGAGTGAGACGTCGGAGTTCTATGATAAAGATATTCCTTTTTTTTTTTTTATTTAATTTAAAGATTTTTATCTAGTTATTTGAGAGAGGGAGGGAGAGAGCAAGGGGAGGAGGAAGAGGAGAGAGAGGGACAAGCAGACTCAATGCCAAGCACCAAGCCAGACGCGGGGCTCGATCCCACGACTCACATGATGGAAACCAAGAATCAGATGCTCAACTGACTGAGCCACCCAAGCACCCCGAAGATGAAGGCGGTCTTCATTTTATAAGAAACCACCAAAGAGTTTTCTGGTGTGGGTCTAGTTGCTCTGCGTCCTGGCCAATAATCGTTGTTTTTAAGGTTTAATTTTAGCCATTGCAGTTGGTGTAAAATGGCAGCTCACTTGCTCTTCTCGGATGAGTTGTGATGTTGAGTGCTTTTTCATAGACTAGCAAACATTTATTATCTCACACAGTTCCCGAGAATCAGGAGTTTGGGAGTGGCCTGGCTGAGCAGTTCTGGCGAAGTGGCTCAGAAAGCTCGCCAGGCGCTGCGAGGTCCGCTTCCTTGGCTGACTCATGGGCCGGGTCCTTCGTGGGGCTCAGTGTTTCACTTGCTCTTGGGCCAAGGGCTCAGCTGCTCTGCGGGTGGATGTCTCCTTAGGGCCACTCATGGTCTGGGAGCTGGCTTCCCCCAAAGAGAGGGATCCAAGAGTGAAAATGACTAAGGCTGAAGAGTCAGTGTCTTTATAACATAACTGTGGGAGTGACATGCACCCCTGGGCCCCATATTCCATTGGTCATACAGACCGACTCTAGCATAACGTGGGAAAGGCCTGTATAAGGCTGCAAATGCCAGGAGATGGGGATTATCCGGGGCTCTCTTGGACGCTGGCAAGCGCAGTCCTATTCTTGCCACGAGTGAAAATTATTTATTTTTTGAAAGGAGATTAAATCAGTCTTGTGTTCCGGGATAGATGCCACTTGGTCATGGCCTGTGATCCTTTTTATATACTGGTGGCTTGATTTGCCAGTATTTTCCTAAAGACTTTTTTTTTTTTTTTAAAGATTTTATTTATTTGACAGAGAGAAACACAGTGAGAGAGGGAACACAAGCAGAGGGAATGGTAGCAGGAGAAGCAGGCTTCCTGCTGAGCAGGGAGCCTGATGCGGGGCTCGATCCCAGGACCCTGGGATCTGACCTGGGCCGAAGGCAGACGCTTAACGACTGAGCCACCCAGGCACCCATAAAGACTTTTTTTTTTATACCTGTGGTCATGAGTGATGTATTAGCAGAATTTTCGTTTTCTTGTAATGTCTTTGACAGGCTTTATTAGCATGGTTTTGCTGACCCCGTTAAACAATTGGGAATATGTTCCCTCATTCTCTGTTCTCTACAAGGTTTTGTATAATATTGGAATGATTTCCTCCCTAAATATTTGATATAAATGTCCATCTGGGCTTTCAGTTTTAATCTTTAAGGGAAGGTTTTTAATAACATTCAATTTCCTATCTTTGGAAAGGAATTTTACTTGTGGTCAGGATGGACTAAGATTGAAATGAATGGATTTTATTTTATTTATTTTTTAAAGATTTGATTTATTTATTTGACAGAAAGAGAGATCACAAGTAGGCGGGGTGGGGGGGAAGCAGGCTCCCCGCTGAGCAGAGAGCCCGATGTGGGGCTCGATCCCAGGACCCTGAGATCATGACCTGAGCCAAAGGCAGAGGCTTTAACCCACTGAGCCACACAGGCACCCCAAAATGAATGGATTTTAAAACTACACTGGTATAAGATTGAACTTCTGCTTTTCTCTCTTAAAAAAAAAAAGGACAAAGTTTTCTTGAATAAGAAAACATAAACAAAGCTTTTTTTTTTTTTTCCTCTTTTGACTGCCCGGAAAGGCAGGCAGGGGGGTTGGGAGGGAAGCAGGCTCCCTGCTGAGCAGAGAGCCCGATGTGGGGCCCGATCCCAGGACCCTGAGATCATGACCTGAGTCGAAGGCAGAGGCTTAACCCTCTGAGCCACCCAGGCGCCCCTCTTTTGACTGCCCGGAAAACTGAAACTTATGTTTTGTCTTTATCAGAACATTGATCACTTAAAGTTAAAACTTTTCAATATTAAAGGAGCCAAGTTTTGCTAACAACTACATAACCCAAATATTTGCCTTTGGAATCTCTTATTGTCACCTTGGTTAAATAAATAAATTTTAAGTTTCGTCATGATCTATAATATTAATTAAGCACATGTAACTTTAGGAGTTTTTTTTTTTTTAATAAAGATTTTATTTATTTATTTGAGAGAGAGAGTGAGAGAGAGCATGAGAGGGGCTAAGGTCGGAGGGAGATGCAGACTCCCCGCAGAGCTGGGAGCTCGATGCAGGACTCGATCCTGGGATTCTGGGATTATGACCTGAGCTGAAGACAGTCGCCCAACCAACTGAGCCACCCAGACGCCCTGTAGGAGGTTTTGTTTTTTTTTTTTCCTTTAGGAGGGTTTTTTACAAACTGCCCCAAGATTTAAATTGTAGATGAAGTCTCTTTGATTAGACCTGTTTATTTGGTATGTCATGTTCTGTATAAGGCCATGACTTAATACTATGATTATTGAAATGAAATAACCAGATTTTCATGTCAACTATATTATAGTAAACTCTAATCAGATTTTTTTTAATGATTTTATTTATTTATTTGAGAGAGAGAGAGAGAGAACACGGGAGGGGAGAAGGTCAGAGGGAGAAGCAGACTCCCTGCAGAGCTGGGAGCCCGATATGGGACTCCATCCGGGGACTCTGGGATCATGACCTGAGCTGAAGGCAGTCACTTAACCAACTGAGCCACCCAGGCTCCCCGTCAATCAGATTTTTAAAAACAAAACAAAACTCAATTTTCTTAGTATTTCTAGAACTATTCAGATTGTCTACGTCTTTATCAGTTTTCATAAATTATGTTTTTTGACATATATGGCATTCATATAAGTTGTTGAATTTGTTGGCATAAACTATTTCATAATATTCTTTTAGTATTCTTTTATAGATTTTTTTTTTTTAAGAAATCTCTACACCCAAAATGGGGATCCAACTCACAACCCCGAGATCAAGAGTCGCACACTGGCAGACTGAGCTAGACTGCCCCTCCTGTTGTATCCTTTTAATAATTGTAGGGTCTGTAGTAATGTCTCCTCTTTCATTCTGGATAGTGGTAATTTATATGTTTTATTTTTTCTTTATTCTTGATCACTAGTCAAGTGATCAGTATGTGGTTTATCAGTATGTGTTTCAAAGAATCATCTTCAACTTTGTTATTTTCCTCTCATCTGTCTCTCTCTTGCTGTTTCTCTCTGTGTCAAATAAATAAATAAAATCTTTAAAAAGAGATAGAACCTTAGATTATTGCTTATAAACTTTCTTCTTTTTTAAAAAAATTTTTTAAAGATTTTATTTATTTATTTATTGACACAGAGAGAGAGCACAAGTAGGGCAAGTGGCAGGCAGAGGGAGAGGGAGAAGCAGGCTCCCTGCTGAGCAAGGAGTCTGATGTTGGGCTCAGTCCCAGGACCCTGAGATCATGACCTGAGCCGAAGGCAGATGCTTAACCTAGTGAGCCCCCCGGGTGCCCACTTTCTTCTTTTTTGTATGTTTAAATATAAATTTCCTTCTAAGCACTACTTTATTTATTTTTATTATTGTTTTTTAAGTAGGCTCTATGCCCAAGATGGGACTTGAACTCGTGACCCTTAGGTCAAATGTTGCTTGTTCTACTGACTGAGCCAGCCAGGTACCTCTCTAAGCACTACTTCAGATGCATCTAATAGAATTGGATGTGTTGAGTCTACATTGTCATTCAGTTCTGTATATTTTTTAGTTTCTCTTATGATGTTTTCTTTGACCCATGGGTTATTCAGACGTGTGTTGCCTAATTTCCAAATATTAGGGCCTTTTTAGATTTCTTCTTGTTACTGGTTTCTAATTTAGTTCCATTATGAACAATAGTAGTGCACGTGGTAGAAAAAATTAGGTGGTAAAAGAAGGATTGACTATGGTGGAAAGTACCTACATTCCCCATCCCTGTCTGCCTGCCTTCCCACCTGCCTGTCTTCCTTCTTCTCTTCTTTCATTAAGAGATATTTGCTGAATTCCTACCTGCCAGGCACTAGGGCTGTATCTATGTAATAAGAGACCCAAGTCTCTGCTCTCCCTCTAGAATTGAGATTCTCTTGATAGGCGACAGATATTAAACAAGTTAAGAAAGTAAAATATGGGGGCGCCTGGGTGGCTCAGTGGGTTAAGCCTCTGCCTTCGGCTCAGGTGATGGTCTCAGGGTCCTGGGATCAAGCCCTGCATCGGGCTCTCTGCTCAGCGGGGAGCCTGCTCCCCCTTCCCCCCGCCTGCCTCTCTGCCTGCTTGTGATCTCTGTCTGTCAAATAAATAAATAGATCTTTAAAAAAAAAAGGAATTGAAATATGTTCTGTGTCAGGTGGCAGTAACTAGGAAAGAATGAAGCAAGGAAAAAGGATTAGGTGTGATGGGAGAAGGTAAATGCTCTATGAGGTTGGGTTTAGGAAGGCCTCTCTGACGAGGTGAGTGTTTGATTAGAGACTTGAGTAAAGTGAGGAAGTGTGGATATTTGGAGAAGTGTGTTTCAGGCCTAATGCATAGTAAGTGCAAAGGCCCTGAGGTCAGAGCATAAATGCCTGTTGGGTTTCAGGAACAATGTGGAGGCTTATACAGCTGGGCCTGATGGTGAATGGAAGAGTAGGAAGTCAGAGGTCAGAGAGGGAGCTGCCAGAGGTCACCCTGAGCCACTTTCCAGAGTGATTCTATGCACGAGCAAGCATAGTCTAGGTACGAATGTGTTTAATTCACATAAATGGCAGTATGTTAATTCACCCGCTTTTGTGCTCAATTTTTTTCTTTTTCACAGCATACCTTAAAAATCCATCCCACATTCTTTTTCATAGCAGTTAGTACATAGTGTGAATGTACCAGGGCCCCGTTGGGGGACATGTAGGATTTTTCTGGGTTGTGCTTACCCAAAGGACGCCATCAGTATTCCAGCTTATGTGGCACTTGGCAGGCAGCCTTCGGACCGAGGTGCACGCGCCCCACATCCACCCCATCTCCACACTCGAAATCTCTTCCTCCTTTCTAGTCATACAGTGATGCCTTGCTCCACGTGTAAAAACCTCAAGAGTCACAAAAGACCAATTTGAAATGTCTGTGACAGAAACACATTTTCCAGCCCACCTTGTTAAGGCATGTGACTCTGGTCAAAAAATTGGAGGGTGAGGACGCCCAGCTGGCTCAGTCGGTAGGGCACGCCACTCTTGATCTCAGGATTGTGAGGTCAAGCCTCATGTTGGGCATGGAGCCTACCTAAACATAAGTAAAAATTTTAATGATTAGAAGTTTGCACCTTTCGAACCCCTTCACCCCTAAAAATTTACTCTTTATATTTAGTAATTGCACATCAAATTGGGCAATGATGCTGTTTTGATCACTGATTTACTAATAGGAAATCGTAAGGATAACTCAGTCCGAGAGAAAAATTTTCACTAAGATCACACAGTTTGATTCAAATTTATAAACACATTTTTTGTTTCGGAGAGTTGTAGTAGGACATTTGAGCCCAAAAATACGTTAGCATAAAATTTAGTTGAGAAAGCAGAACATGGATTGAACTTCCAAGAACAAGGAGCCTTCCTTGCTCGCACAGTTAAGAAAGAGCTGATTGGTGCATTTTCAAGACGACTGAAGCTGGCTGTTACATTTCGGGGTGGGCGGTGCTCATTAGTCCTCTGCATATGCTAAAAAGAACGATGCAGCAGATTTGTTTTAAAATGTCAGTATCTCTCCTATGCCAGAAGTTCATGCTCTTTGCAATTATTTCGACTTAGGGTGGAAAATGGAGAGGACAGTCTCAAAATGTATAAAGAGTATGCTTAGTTTTTTGAAAATTTGGTAAGAGTGTATAGGAGTGACAAGTGGTGCAGGACGCTGATTTGACTACCACACAAGGATGTCTCCCTGCAATTATTCCTGGGCGTGGGTCTGTGGGGATGTGAGCTGTATTATCACGGCTCTCCACCCAGAGTCCCCTCCTCAGTGAGCAGCAAGGTCCCCTACCTTTGCCCACACCCAGGGGTAGGCTACTTGTTGATCTCTTCTAGTTCAAGAGGTGGAAATCAATCTCTCGTTTGCAGTTTTAATTTGTACTTCCTTGTGAACAAAGTTGTATGTCTTCTCATCTGTCCAAGAGCCATTTGAATTTTTCAGTAATCACTCTGAAGTCTCGGCCCGTTTTTCTAGCAAGTTGTTGGGGTCTTTGTCTAATTAATTTACGGAACTCTCTCTGTGAGAAAATGAGCAAATCTTTTCTTTCCAACACTGTCATTTGACTTTGTTTATTATATTTTTGTTGTTTAGCATGTAAAACCTTTTTTTTTTAAACCTTAGTCAAATCTATTCTTTTTTTTTTTTCTTAATTACCTTGAGGTTTTGTGGTATACTTAGATTATTTCTAGATAGTAAATGGTTTTTCTTCTGTTTATTTCTAGTAGGTTTTTTTGTTTTTTTTTTACGATTTTTTTTTCTTAGAGAGAGAGGGAGAGACAGCACGAGTGGGAGGAGCAGAGGGAGAGGGAGAGAGATTCTCAAGCAGACCCCACACTGAGTGCAGAACATGATGCTGGGCTTGAACTCGGGACCCTGAGATCATGACTTGAGCTGAAACCAAGAGTTGGATGCCTAACCGACTGTGCCACCGAGGTGCTCCTCATAATTTTATAGTCCTGTTTCTGTACATGTTTAAGTCTTTGATGCATCTACAATTTATTTGGGGTATTAGGTGTGAGGTAGGGATCCTTCTTATTTTCCCTTGCAGTTGGCTGTCCACTTGTCCCAACAGCATTGATTGAATAATGTGTCTTTTCCTCACCGACCTGGTATGTTTTTATATCTCAGACGCTTCACTTTTGTTCTCAGTCTTTGAACATACCTCCCATGGACATTTTTTTATTCCGTGCTCTGTGCTAGATGCCTGGGACACAGGAGTGAAACAAACCCTGTCCCGACCTTGTTTATTCATCTTTATCTCATTTGTCCACCCAGTACTTTCTGGAATCTCCTCCATGTTGGGTCCTGTGCTAAATAGGGGTCCTAAGGCAAGTGGTCAGTGCGAGGCTGGGGGAGCCTTGCGGGGAGGGTCCTTAACGAGTCTCTGGAGCTCGGGGAGGGCCTCCAGGAGAAGCCGATGGCCCGGAGCTCAAGGAAGAGTGAGCCAGACGAAGTGGAAAGAGGGAGGCGTAGGTAACAGCATGTGCCAGGGTCCAGGGCTAACAGGGGAGTTTACGGGAGGCTGGCTTGGCTGAAAGTAGACAGTAGGACCAGATAGTAGCAAGAGAGGAGCCTAGACGGCTGTTCGGGGACAAATGACACTGGGCCATGTTAACACATTTAGCCTCAATCCTTAGGGCAGCGAGGACCCTGTGTCATGGTCACAGTAGAAACTGGGGACACAAAGGAATTAAAGGGAATTTGCTTTACTGTTTTTCAAAGACAGTTGCTCTTGTTATGTGCAGAAGTCCTTCTAGCCTTCTTGCCCTGATGTTGGTGCCTTGCTCCGCACACACCCATTCTTACGTGCGTGCTTCTAGGCGTTTCCCCTGCAGCGCTGTCCGCCACTCCTGTCTCTGGCTGTGGGTCAGGAAGGGGGATGGCCCCACCCTGGGCTCCTCCCCAGCTCTTACTTGTAAGCAGCAGAATCCTCCGCGCTGGGCAGACACCTAAACACTCGGGAGTATCTGGCTTCAAGCTCAGCCTGATTCAGGAACTCGGACAATGCCTGGAAGTCACTGTCCCATCCCTGGGCCCTGTGTTTCTCTGTGCTGTCTTCTTTCTCAGTCAGGCTCTCTCTTTTGGGGGGGACAGGATGGCCTTGGTGGCTCCAGGTTCACGTCGTGTTCACGAAGCAAACCCCAAGGAAGAAGAAGACGACTCTTTTCTGACATTCCGGGGAAAAATCCCAGGGAGGAAGGCCAGCCCTTAAAGCTGGGGGGGTGGGGTTGGCCTTCCCTGAACAGTGTGGAGGAAGAGTGAGGGATGGCCTCCCCCAAAGAGAGTCGGGGCAGTTTCCAGAGAAAGTGCACCCCAGTGTGGCGTGGGAACTTCTCTCTGCAGCTGCTCCTTCCTGGCAATTCTCCTGAGCTGGGGCCTCTCCCCCGTCATCCTCACTGCGCCGAGAGTTGAGCGTCCCGACTCTTGGTTTCAATTCAGGTCATGATCTCAGGGTCGTGAAATCGAGCCCCGTGTTGGGCTCCGTGCTGAGCGTGGAGTCTGCTTGAGATTCTCCCTGTCCCTCTGCCCCTCCTGCTCATGCGCACTCTTTCGCTCTCTCTCTAATAAATAAATTAATCTTTTTAAAAAATTGCCAAGAAAAAAAGAAGTGGCAGGCGTTGGAGGAAAGAGGTAGAAAGGGGAGGCTGCTTCCCAGGGCCTAGTCGTTCTTCCCATCGTATTTCCTGCAGTCGTCATGTCCTGACTTGGTATCGTCCTTGGGGATGACGAGGACATCTCGGGTGCGCAGCCCCGCTGGGAGCCGCCCGCCGCAGCCCCACATGCCATCCCGGGGGCCCAGACCTCGTGTGGATCACCAGCACCGCACCTGGGCTGCCCTGGGACCGCTCTCCCCTCCTCCCTCAAGTTCAGCTCCCTTGTCTGTTTAATAGTTTTCCTGTTTTATTGAACAGGTCTACGTTTCACCGTCAGATACCGAGCCTAAGTATTTGCTAGCCTGATGTCAGGATTTCTTTTCCTTTTTTTTTTTTTTTAAAGATTTTATTTATTCATTTGTGAGAGAGAGAGCACAAGCAGGCAGAGAGGCAGGCAGAGGCAGAGGGAGAAGCAGGCTCCCTGCTGAACAAGGAGCCCGATGTGGGTCTCGATCCCCGGACCCTGGAATCATGACCTGAGCCGAAGGCAGCTGCTCAACCGGCTGAGCCACCCAGGTGTCCCTGATGTCAGGATT
This sequence comes from Procyon lotor, assembly GCA_028646535.1. Lineage (NCBI taxonomy): Eukaryota > Metazoa > Chordata > Mammalia > Carnivora > Procyonidae > Procyon > Procyon lotor. Next base: position 39,628,266 of record CM053620.1, on the reverse strand, counting down.
TCTGAAACGTGAAAGCTAAAATGGTGTGGAACGTGATTAAACCAGAGAATTTAGGGGACGGTGAATCCGTCATCCATTTACACACCTAGTGGCACGAGTGCACTCGAGGGAGAGGAAGATGTATGTAAAACTTGGGGTTGGAATGGGAGGAAAAACCCTTCCGTTGCTGACAAGAAACCCCCGCCCCCCAACTTCAGACAGTAGACAAACCTAAAGAGTTGACAGAAATCACCGATCGGCACAAATCCTGCATCAGGCAGGAGAAGCGGCAGCGGCGGGGCCGAGGGAGGAAAGCTCTGGGGCTGCAGAGAGCCGTGCGGGTGGGGCTCGCCATCGGATGGGCCGCCCAGGGGTCTGCAGGCGAGAGCGGAGAGGCTTTCCTAGCTCCCGGGAGGCTGTCCTCAGATAGGGTCAAGTGCAGCTCTCCTCTGCCTTCCGGGAACTGCTCCCCCTCCCCCTGCCGGCACCGACTCCTCCTCCTTCCTGGCCTGCTCAGTCTCTCTGGCTCTGTCTTACTCTCTTCTGTTTCTTTTCTTTTCTTTTTTTAAGATTTTATTTATTTGACAGTGAGAAACACAGCGAGAGAGGGAACACAAGCAGAGGGAATGGGAGCGGGAGAAGCAAACAGAGAGCCCGATGCGGGGCTCCATCCCAGGACCCTGGGATCATGACCTGAGCCGAAGGCAGACGCTTAACGACTGAGCCACCCAGGCACCCCTCTTCTGTTTCTTTTCTGTTCAGTGGCGTCATTGGGGTAGAAGGGACATACAGTAAACTGCACGTATTCAAAGTGTACAACCTGGTCAGCTTCTAGGATTTTATTTATGTGCGAGCACGCGAGAGCTCGAGCAGGGAGTGGGGCGGGGCAGAGGGAGAGAATCTCAAGCCCACTCTGTGCTGACAGGAGGAGGCAAGGGGTTTCAGGGGAGAGGAGAGTGAGGGCTGGGTGCCGGGGTCCCCGGTGAGTGTAGGGGCCCCGCACCTGAGCCGAGGAACCAGCATCCCTGTCTAGCTGGTGCAGCCCTCGGCCGGCGCACTGGCTGCTGGCCGAGCCCACTATGTGGGGGGTCCACACCCACCCTGCAGCGGGAGAGCTTCCCCGAGGAGAGCCAGAGGCCCCTCTCGCCCCAGCTGAGATTCTTCCCGATTAACGTCCCAAGGACCCATCAATCCCGATGAGGATTGTTCCCGGTGACCTTGTCCTGTGGCCATAAGACCTTTGGGTCACCATATGGTGCCGTGCCCCACTCACGGGCCTCTTGCCGTGCAAGTCACCCGTCCACTCCCCTCCTCGGAGTCCTAGCAGTCCTGTAGGTCAGCCCCCCAGGGGTGGCTGGTGCTCACATTGTGTCCCCCTCGAGGGCAGAGCAGGTGCCTGGCCTGGAAGTTGAAGGAACCTCGCCACCAAATGGGCCAGGGGTATGTTTCTCTGGTAACTTCCTATACTTTATATCAGTCCATACTTCCTGGGGCCCTGGGTGGCTCAGTCAGAAGAGCCCACGACTCTTGATCTCAGGGTCATAAGTTCGAGGCCCGTGTAGGGCGTAGAATTTAAATAAAAACTTTAAAAAATTAGGGGAGGCGCCTGGGGGCTCAATTGGTTAAGCATCCTCATTTGGCTCAGGTCCTGGGATTGAGCCCCTTATCAGGCTCCCTGCTTAGTGGGGAGTCTGCTGCTCCCTCGCCCTCTGCCTGCTGCTCCCCCTGCTTGTGCTCGCTCTTTCTGTCAAATACATAAATAAAATCTAAAAAAAATAGTAATAAATCCATGCTTCCTTTCTTAGAGAAGGGATAAACTCCTACAACCAGAACTATGGTTCCCAGCATTCACAGTTAGCATTTTTCCATGTTTATTATACAAATAGAGGACCATCCATGTTTATTATAAAAAAATTTAGAATATAGATAAGAGAAAAAAAAAAAGACAGCACACTCTGTATACTAGCTGATTGATAACCAAAAGATAATTTTTAGTATGTTTCCTTCATTTCCTTTTTTCCTTCCTTGAACCCTCTGAGCACTCACGCTGGGTCCGGTTTCGTGCTGGACAGCCCTGGGGACCCAGCAGCAACCCAGACAGGCCTGTCCCACTGTCCTGGGACTCAGAGTCTGTTGGAGGAGACAGATTCCTAGATGATGATGGCCCCGAGTGGGCATAGCGGGGCTGGGGAGCTCAGGAGGCTGGGAGAACCCAGAGAGGTACCTGACCTAGCCTAGCGGTCAGGGAGGGCTTCCTGGAGGAGAGACCCCTGAACTGAGCCCTGGGCTGAGGAAGCACACATATAAAAAAGTTTTGAACACTGAAAATAATTCTGCACATACGGAGGGCTGGTGGTAGAAGATACGCTGATCATGTATATGGGATGTAGGTCATTTTAAGGAGTCTGCACTTTATCTTAGAGTCAGTAGAAGCCACTGAAGGGTTTTAAGCAGGAGAGGACCTTGATCCAACAGTCATTTTCATATGGTGACTTTGTGTATGGAACGTTCATGAGGATGGGACCAGAGATCGGGGAGGGGACTGGGCCAGGGCAGAGGCCTGGAAACCCAAGCGCAGCATTTAAGTTTCTGGCTTGGACAAGTTGTTTTGTTTTGTGTTACATCCAGGTGTAATTGACATACACCATTATATTAGTTTCAAGTATAAAACATAATTTGATATTTGTGTGTATTGCAAAATGGTCTCCACAATAAGTCTAGTTAATACCCGTCACTGTGTTTAGTTATAGAATTTTTTTCACTTGAGAACTTTTTTTGTTTTAAAAGATTTTATTTACTTGACAGAGATCATAAGTAGGCAGAGAGAGAGGGGAGGAAGCAGGCTCCCCACCGAGCAGGGAGCCCGATGCGGGGCTCGATCCCAGGACCCTGAGATCATGACCTGAGCCGAAGGCAGAGTCTTAACCCACTGAGCCACCCAGGCGCCCCATCTCTTGAGAACTTTTCAGATTTACTCTCTAAGCAGCTTACAAATTTGCAGATCAGTGTTATAAACTATAGTCACCGTGCTGTGCTGTACGTGACACCCCCATGACTTGTGGATTTCATAACTGGAAGTTTGTTCCTCTGAACTCTCTTTGCCCACTGGCCTACCCCCCTCCACCCCCCCAACTCCCACCCCCGCCCTCTACTTCTGGTAACCATAGCCAATCTGTTCTCCATATCTATGAACTTTTTTTTTCTTGCTTTTGTTTTAGGTTCCGCCTACAAGATCACACAGTACTTGTCTTTCTCTGATGTGTTTCATTTCGGATAATGTCCTCAGGGTCCATCCACGTTGTTGCAAATGGCAAGACTTCATTCTTTTATGGATGAATCCTATTCCATTGTCCATATACGACACACTTACCACATTTTCTTCATCCATTCCTCGGTCGATTGCACTTTGGTTGTTTCCATACCTCAGCCATTTTAAGTGATGCTGCGGTGAAGGGCACATATATGTTTTAGAATTTGAATTTTTCTTTTCTTTGGATAAATACTCAGAAGTGGAATCGCTGGATCATTTGGTCGTTCTATTTTCAATTTTTTTTAACTTTTTATCTTTTTATTTTAATTATTTTGGGGAGTGAGAGAGGGTGGGCAGGGGCAGAAGGAGAGGAGAGAGAATCTTTTTTTTTTTTTAAGATTTTTAAAATTTATTTACTTGACAGAGAAAGACACAGTGAGAGAGGGAACACAAGCAGGGAGAGTAGGAGAGGGAGAAGCAGGCTTCCCGCCGAGCAGGGAGCCCGATTTGGGACTCAATCCCAGGACCCTGGGATCATGACCTGAGCTGGAGACAGATGCTTAATGACTGAGGCAGCCAGGCGCCCCTATTTTCAGTTTTTTTAAAGAAGCTCCGTACCATTTTCCACAGTGGCTGCCCCAGTTCACATTCCCACCAACAGTGCACAAGGATTCCCTTGTCCCCACATCCTTGCCAACACTTGTTATTTCTTGTCCTTTTGTTTGTTGAGAGATTTTGATTCCTGATTCAGTCTCCTTGCCAATAATCATTATATTCAGATTTTCTATTGCTTCCTAATTCCATGTTGGAAGGTTGTATGTTTCGAGGAATTTATCCATTTCAGGTTGTCCAATTTGTTGACAGATAATTATCTGGAGTGGTCTCTTAGTCTTTGTGTTTCTGGGGTATCAATTGTAACATCTTGTCTTTCAGGTCTGATTTTGTGTTTGCTCTCTTTTTTTCATGGTGAATCTAGTCAGAGTTTTTTCAATTTTCTTTATCATCTCAAAGAACTGGCTCTTGGTTTTACTTGTCTTTTATATTGCCTTTTTAGTCTGTATCTTGTTTATTTTTGCTCTGATCATTGTCATTTCCTTCCTTCTGCTAACTTTGGGCTCTCTATTTTTTCTGTTCCTTGATGTATAGAGTTAGGTTGTTGATTTGAAGTTTTTTTTGTTTTGGGGCCCCTGGCTCATTCAGTCACGGGAGCATGTGACTCTTGATCTCGGGGTTGTGAGTTCGAACTTCACGAAAAAAAAGGAAAAAAAATTTAAAAAAAGAAGAAAAAAGGAAAATTTTCTTGTTTCTTGTTATCAGCACTTATTGCTGGAAACTTCTGTCCTAGAACTGCTTTTGCTGCATCCCATAAGTTTTAGTACATTGTATTTCCATTTTCATTTGTCTCAAGGTATTTTTCATTTCTTTTTTGATTGCTTCATTGGCTTGCTGATTCAATAGCATGTTTCATGTTGACGTATTTTTGAATTTCTCAGTTTTCTTCTTGTAACTGATTTCTAGTTTTATACCACTGTGGTCAGGAAAGATGCT
>CM053620.1:39605558-39622989 GCA_028646535.1 Procyon lotor | reverse complement strand
TCTCTGTGTCAAATAAATAAACAAACAAACAAACAAACAAATAAATAAAATCTTAAAAAGGGGGGGGAGGTACTCAATAGACCCCCCCCCACACACACACACACACAAGCCGTGGCTCCCAGGCTATGCACCAACCAGGGGCCGCTCAACACAGGCCAGAGCTCTGGAGTGTTGTCTGCTTGGAGTCCCAACTCCTCATCGGCCTGGGTAAAGGCCTCCCATCCCCTACCTCTTCCCGCCAGAGCCTCCCAGCTTCAAGTCTCTCTCTCTCTCTCTCTCTCTCTCTCTCTCTCGCTCTCGCTCTCGCTCTCTCTCCCTCTCTCCCCCCGCCCCCTCTCATAGCTCTCTTCCTCCTGCTGCTCCCATCCCTGCACGGAAGGCTCCATCCCTCCCAGAGGTGAGCAAGGTGTGGGGGACGGGGAGGTCTGAGCCCTCTGGGGTGGCCCGGGATGGGAGGGCTTTCTGGGGAATGTCCGAGAGGCGAACGTGAACTATCAGCCGGTTCAATCAAGACACGGAGCGACGAGCTGAACCGCAGTCTCTGGAGGGGTAGGGAGCCCCACACAGGGACGGAAGGGCTGCGGGCCCCTGAAAAGCACAGGCTGTGGTCTTTGGAGGGGATTCTGCCCGGCTGGCTTTGCGTGGGTAAGTCAGGGAAACAGCAGGGTCTGAGGGTTGGGGCTCTCACAAACCGCGATTGTGCCAAGTTCAAACCCAAACCATAATGGCAGAGGGCTGTCATTTGGGACCCCGTCCTCGGCCCCCGGGGGTCTGGACCGTGAAGGCAGCGGGTACTGGGTGGGGCCCAGAAAGGAAAGGCAAGGGGGTGTCTACCTTCTACCAGGTGCCTCTGCCCTGCTGAGGGCTGAGTTCTGACCTGCCTCCCACTGTTCCCCACTTCGGGTTCTGCGGGAGCCCCGGTGAGGATCCCCCCTCGAGCTGCATGGCGCGCTTCTTGGGTCGGAGCAGAAACGGGACGTCTGCGGGGCTCAGAGGGAGAAGGGGAGTGATGGGCCCAGTCAAGAGCCAAAGTCAAGGGGCCCATCCCACTAAGGGCCCAGCTGGTGAAGCTTTTCTATGAAAACTCCTGTAGTTCAACCCCACTTGGCGCCTTAAAAGGAAAAAAAAAAAAAGCAAGTGCAAGAAGGAGCGGGTGAAGGGCTGAGGGCTGAGGCTGAGCCGTGTGCGGCTCCCACGGGCAGTGCTGGTGACCAGAAGGAAGTGGCAGCTGCTCTGGGCACTGTGACCCTGGACCCCGAGGACTTCGAGTGGAGCCGCAGAGAGCCTTGCTTTCCCGGAGCTCCGAAGAGACAGGTGCTACCAGATGGGGGCGGGGGCTCTGTGTCCCAGCTTCCCCGCATGTGACCTGCCCTCTCTGGGCCCAGTTTACCTTTTGTGGTCCCTTCCCACAGCCCCCAGAGGGACAGGTTTGGAGAGGACTGTCCTTTCTGTTGGCAAGTCAGTGGGGCAGCCCTTCTGGTGTCCCGCCCTCTTCTGAGCCCTTCCCCTCCCCCCACCGGGTCCCAGATCCCCAAGAGGGACGGGAAGTCCCCCAGGTGTCCCGCCAGAATGTGTGACTCCACAAGTAGGCAGGAATGGGTGTGTGGGCAAAGCGGAGAGGCCCATCTGGTTGTTGGAAGTCATGGCCAAGTGGAAATCACCGGATGGCCACCATTCAGCAGCCGCGCCCCCTGCTGCCCCCTTCAAAGTTATCATAGGGGTACTTCAAGGTCAAGGGAAACCCTGTCTCTAAACCTAGGCTGGTCACGACCAGGGTGGCCAGGTTTCTCTTCTCTACACGTTACAGAGTAACGTGAAAATCAGTGCAAAGATCTGGCACATTCTCGAGTCAAGATACCCTGATGGCGCAGCATGTGAACGAAGGGGTTTTGACGAAAAGCAGATTCTACCTTTATTAGCCCCCATTTCTCCTGGGTCCCGCGTCACCAATAAAGAGCCCACCCTTGGCTCAGTGTCAGCTTTGGCCGCACGTGGGGGGACGAACTCTCGCTGGCTTCGGTTACAGTAACTGGCTGGGCTCCAACACTCAGCGCAAGTGGGACGGGCTAGGTTCCGCCCCAGAGCAGCTGGCGTTGGGGTTCCTGGCCTCGTGCTCCCCCCAAGACTGCTGGGGCTATGACACTTCCCCAGATCCCACCCTGTCCATTCTTGCCCGTCCTTGTCTGCTCCCAGGAGGCTGAGTGAGCGCTTGGGAAGGCATCACCGTGACCCGTCCTTTATGCTGGGTGATGGGCACTCAGCGCAGCACCCACAAGACAGCAGAGGGATGGGAGAAGGTCTCTCCTGTTTCCCCGCAGAGGCGCAGCAGCTGTGCCCTCAACCTGACGCTGCCGTTCCGGCCCCTGCTCATCTGGGATGGGCTCCTGGTGCCCTGCCGAGATCTCAGGGCGGTTCTCAGCTTTGCTGTGCCCGCTCCCTGGGCTCCTGAGCATCCTTCCCTGGATCTCGTCACCGACACCCCCATCCGGCACTGAAATCTCTTCCCTCTCCTCTGAGACTGTTTACTGATCACTCAGAAGACGGATGCAGAACACCGGTCAACATCTATACAATGCGTAATTGTAAGATACAATTCTTCTCTGTGGACACACGTGGGGGCCCGCGGGCGCGTCCAGAGGACATGAAACACGGCCAGAAGTGAACACTGACGGTCTCTGGCTAGTGGGATCACAGATGATTTTTATCCTTCCATTTTATGTTTTTTCAGTGTTGCTGAGTTTTCTTAGGGAGCCCGCTGTGCCTTGAGATATGCAGAAAATAATGATTGGAAAACAAAGAAATGACCCAAATGGAATTCAGTTCCGGATGGAGCAGGGTTCACAGGCGTCCAGTCACGCAGAGCCTCCCTTCCCCAAGTGCCCTCCTCTCCATGGCCCAGAGCCTGTGTAACCTGCTCCCCGACCTCTCATTCCTGCCCCGCTATGCTGCACACTCTACGCTCAGGGAGAGGAACATTTAAAAAAACATTTTTATAAATTTCCTTCCCACTGGCATCTCTGGGCCTTTGCACATGCTGTTCTCTCTACATCTGGTCTCCCCTGGACTGCACTCCATGCACCTTTTCCCTTTGTTGATTTCAGTCTGTGTCTTTACACTGGAATCAACACGAGTATATCAGTTTTCCTGAGTCCTGTGAGTCCTGGCAAACCATTGCGCCTGAGGGTGTTTTGGGGGACCCCCAACACAAAGAGAGTCAAAGATGTGGTTCTTGAAAGATCCTTCACAGAGGGCCTGCAACCCAATAGATGTGAAATCTAGGACAACTGTTTCCTCTGTGCCTCAGTGTCCTCTTCTGCAAAATGGGGGGCCATCATCCTCCCATACTCTGAGGATGGGGATATTTATAATTTGGGGTGAAGAAGCTCTTCCCAAACAAGGGAGGAAAGGTAAGAGCCGTAAAAGAAAAGATGGGAAAATCTGACTTACCAAAACAAAACAAAAACAGAAAGATTATGTAAATAAAATAAATAAACAAAAAACACCCTAAACAGACATTAAGGACAAGTAAAGCAGGCGTTCGTCACAGGAACCAGAGTATCCGATAAACAGTTGAAAATATGCTGAACCCGCTAGGGGGCACCAGGGAGGCACAGACCGCGTCCCCGCATCTTACCGCAGGGCTCCGATGAGAGGTTTGCCAGAAAGCCTCCCCATCTCAAACACAGTACACAGATTCTATGAAGGGCACGTCGGGTCACTAGGAGAGAGATGGGGCAGCCTACGGGAAGTGTGTGTGGGACACTGGAGGATGGCCCCCCAATACTTCTGCACCACGATGTCTGGAACCTGGGTCTTACTTCATACAGCTGAAGGGGCTTTGCAGATGTGATGAAGTGAATTAAGGATCTTGCGATGGGGAGATGATCCTGATTACCCAGGTGGGCCCTAATCCCAATGACAAGTGTCCTCATAAAAGGCGGGAGAGAAGACACAGATACAGAACAGAAAGCCACGTGTGAGGACGGAGGCAGAGATGGGAGGGACGTGGCCACGAGCCCAGGGGTGTCAGGGGCCACCAGCAGCTGGCAGAGGCAAGGAACAGGTTCTCTCCTTAAGGGAGGCAGGACAAGGGGCGCCTGGGTGGCTCAGTGGGTTAAGGCCACTGCCTTTGGCTCAGGTCACGTTCTCAGGGTCCTGGGATCGAGCCCCACATGGGGCTCTCTGCTCGGCGGGGAGCCTGCTTCCCCCTCTCTCTCTGCCTACTTGTGATCTCTCTCTGTCAAATAAATAAATAAAATATTTTTTAAAAAAAAAAGGGGGGTGGGGGAAGCAGGACAGGATGCCTGCGTGGCTCCGTCGGTTAAGCCTCTGCCTTCGGCTCAGGTCATGATCTCAGGGTCCTGGGATTGAGCCCCACATTGGGCTCCCTGCTCAGTGGGGAGTGTGCTTCTCCCTCTGCCTTTGCTGCTCCCCCTGCTCATGCTTATGCATCCTCAAGCTCTCTCTAATAAATCAATAAAACCTTAAAAAAAAAAAAAAAAGGTAAACACTCTTGTCCTATGACTCAGCAGTCTCACTCCTAGATATACCCAAGCCCAATGCCCACCAAAGCCTTGTGCCAGGTTGATCCTAGCAGCTTTGCTCATGACAGAGACAAGCTGGGTGCCGACCGATCGGTTAGCCGGTAAATATGCCGTGTTATAGTTGACAACGGTATACCACACGGCAACAAAAAAGAACAGAGGATTACAACGCAGAACCACACAGATGCATCTCTTAGATACTATGTGGAACAAAAGAAGCCAGATCCAAAAAAAATCATTCCATACCAGTTCACCAGATACAAAGTTCAGGAACAGGCAAATCTGATCGACAGTGACAGATTTCAGAAGAGTGGTTCCAGCTGGAAGGGGGTGTCGCCTGGGAGGCAGCAGAAGGGAGCGTTCCTGGAAACGTTCCCTGTCTCCATCTGGGTGCTGGTTACTATGTATATCCATTTGTAAGAATTCACCCAGACCAGTGCGGTTTACATACTTTTCCGTATGTTTATTTTACTTCAACTAAAACCATAATTAGGAGAAAAGAGAAACATCCGATAAGGAAAATGGCCCGAGGATAGAAACAGAGCTCTGATAATCTGGAATAAACAAGTTGCTCCGTAAAACGTACCCAGCAAAGGTAGGGTTATTCTTTTAGTATATACTACTTAAATGCGCTGTCGAAATACCCAGGTCTATAGTTGAAAGATTATTTTTTCTCCCAGGCAACACAGCAGAAAGCCATAAGATGTCTCTGGAAGATCTGCCCCCTCCCTCCATTCTGCCAGCAAAGTGGAGTAGGCTTGTTCTTCCTTTGAGGGGTCAGAGCTGCTCGGGGTGGGGGCCGTCAGAGAGAGACTGTGGGAGTGTATGAGTCTCCTCTGGCTGCTATAACATACGACCATGAACTTGGTGACTCGACCCAGAAATGTATTCCCTCGCAGTTCTGGAGGGCCAAAGTCCAAAAGTAGCATCGCTGGGCCAGGATCAAGGTGTCAGGAGGGCTGCCGTCCCTCCAAAAAACTCAAGAGCAGAGTCGGTTCTCTGCCTCTTCCAGCCTCTGAAGGTGGCCGGCTTTCCTGGGTTCCCGGCTGCCCCACCCCATCCTCACGGCCATTTTCACGTGGCCTCTCGTGTGTGTGTGTGTGTGTGTGGTCTCCCTCTGACCATCTCTCAGGAGCACACTGTGATGGCAGTTAAGACCCAGGTTAGAAAATTCAGGAAAATCTCTGCATCTTGAGATCGTTAGCTTCCTCCCGTCTGTGAAACTTTTATCATGTGGGGTCACGTTTGCAGGTTCTGGGGCGGGGGGGGCACCATTCCATTCCGCCCACGCCAGGGTCAGGGGAGAAGGGCCTGGAGGCTATGGGCTTGCTGGGATTTGGTCAGGTATCTTGGGATTCTCACAGATCCGCTGACTCAGCAAGTACAGGGGAATTAGTGATGGAAGGAGGCGTAAGGGGGGAGAAACTGAGGCTCCTGCCAAGAGCCGGCCCCAGTTTGCTGGCCACGTGAGTAAGCCTCCTTGCAAACCAACTGCACCCCTGTCGAGTCTTGGGGTGACTTCAGCCCCAGCCCGAACCTCATTGCTTTCAACGACGCTGCAGTTTCCTGCTTTTACACACCTGGAACTTAGTTTAGAAAAGCTGCAGAGAGCTGAGCATTCATCACCTACCACGGTCTCCCTGCTTGGGCATGGGTTTCCCTGTGACTGCAGGTGCCCCTAGGGAGATGCAGACGTGGGGTGACGCAGCATCGGCTCGCATGTCCCTAGGAGATACTCATGCTCATGGAGGACATGGTAATTCGGGGCATGCTAAAATCTGGAAGACAAACTCGGACCTCTGCTTAGATGTCACGCCCTCAACGCCAACAGGCAGATTCGCCACACGCGGCACCTCCCCCCGGAACAGCTTTTAAGATAATATGTGCCACATACAAGGGCTGACTCTGGCTCTCGGTCCCACCAGCAATATTCCCAGCACTTTGGGTTGCTAAGTGAAGCTCAGGGGTAGAGGTATGGAGGGATTAAATGGGTCTGCACCGAAAAGCACTGACCACCCAGCTTGGTACTAAGCACCCAACAGACTGATGCTGTTAGGTTGCAATCACTGATGATGATATTTTATTCCGCAGAACCTAGCCGTTCTGCAGGAAACACGACTCCCTAGGACGACAGACACAAATTCTCCCCCCAAATCGATCTTGCAACATAAAGAGTAAATTTTTTTCCAAGGCGGTGGAGAAGCCGTTGAGGAAACACGCTTCACCAGTTAGAGGAGCAGATACACAAAGTGCGGTACGCCCATTCGGTGGAATATTATTCAGTGATGAAAAGAAACAAGCGCTCATGCACAGAAAGGGCATGGAAGAATCTTAAATGCATATTGTTCGGTGAAAGAAGCCAGGCTGGAAAGGCTGTGTGCTGTATGATCCCAACTATCTGACATTCTGGAAAAGGCAGTGAAAACACCCGGGATTGCCAGGGGCTCGGGGAGCAGGGAGGGAGGGAGGGACAGATGGAGCACAGGGGATTTTTAGGTCAGTGAAGCTGTTCTGTGTGATACTGTAACGGTGGAGACATGGCATTACACATTCGTCCGAACCCGTAAAATGTACAACACGGAGCGGAAACCCCAGTGAAAATTATGGACTTTTGTAACGTGTCAATATTGACTCGTCAACTGTAACAAATACACCACACGAGTGCCAGATGTTCATTACAGGGGCAGCTATGAATGTACAGGGGAGCTGCGGGGAGATACACGGGAATTCTCTGTACCTTCTGCTTGATTTTTCGGTAGACCTAACACTGCTCAAAAAATATAAAGTCTATTAACTTTTTTTTTTTAAAGATTTTTTTTTTATTTCAGGTAGAGAGAGAGAGAGCATGGGCAGGGGGAAGGGGCAGAGAGAGAAACAGGCTCCCCGCTGAGCAGGGAGCCCGATGCAGGGCTCAACCCCAGGGTCCTGGGATCATGACCTGAGCTGAAGGCAGACACTCAACCTACTGGGTCACCCAGGCGCCCCTAAAGTCTATTAACTTTTGAAAAATACAAGGATGACTATGATTAATCTGAACGTAAGAACAAGATTGCTGGGTGGCTGAGAAGAGATCAAAATATATTTTCAGGGGCGCCTGGGTGGCTCAGTGGGTTAAAGCCTCTGCCTTCGGCTCAGGTCATGATCTCAGGGTCCTGGGATCGAGCCCCACATCGGGCTCTCTGCCTAGCAGGGAGCCTGCTTCCCCCTCTCTCTCTGCCTGCCTCTCTGCCTACTTGTGATCTCTCTCTCTCTGTCAAATAAATAAATAAAATCTTTAAAAAAAAAAAAAAGATGATTTAAACACAAAGAAAACTTGAATAAAAGTCTGAGAAAGTAGAGCTATAGTGAGATATCCTTGAGGTAAAGGAGTCCTTCTCAAATAAGGACAGAAAAAAACCCAAATGCCTGAAAGGAAAAAGACTAATAGATTTGGTCATTTTATTATTTTTTCAAGTTTATTTATTAAAGTCATGTCCACATCCAACTCGGGTCTCGAACTCACAACCCCGAGACCAAGAATCACATGCTCTTCTGACTGAGCCAGGCGGGCACCCCGGATTTGCTTATTTTAAGATGAAAAACTTCAGTTGGGAGACACCTACCAGAAACAGACATTAAAGGGACGGTGAGAATAGGCATTTTCCGAAAACAGTACAAATGTCTGATAAACAGCAACAAAGACGCTCGACCTACAGACAAGCAGGAAAATATAAGTTAAAAGAACAATTACATTCCATGTGCGTATCTATGGTTTGAAAATTTCTCAAGTTGGATCATTCCAAGTGTTGACAGTCTCTCTGCCCCTCCGCAGAATTCTTGAGGGGGTTTTTTATATTAACTATAAATATGTTTAACACATTCGGTTCCTTCAACTCTTGGTATCTCCTTAAGAAAAGACTCACGCGGGCCAGAAAAGCACACGGAGCCCGCTGAGAGTCGCAAGAGGAGATCAGTGGAAAGCTCATAAGGGGATCTGAAGTCTGACCAGATCGTTCCTAAAAGGGATCTGCCAGAGTTCCCCAAATGGGAGGCAGGAGTCCTTTCAAGGAAGGGACTTTGGTTTCTCTGAAGTGGCTGAACTTTGATGAAGAGAGGGTGCAATCTAGAAACAAGAAAAGTTCAAAGCACAGGAACAGGCTCTTCGAGCAAGGTGGGCACATTGGATGTGACGGAGCCATGGGTGACCCTCCCCCCCAGGTCCACGACCGCCCTTACCCCGCCGGGGCACCTCTGGGGAGCCCGGCCTGGGCACTGCCATTCCCGGGGCGCTCTAAGCCCAGGGGTCCCAAGTCCCAACCCACCACCTCCACTTTCTTCCTTCCTCCAGGAGGTCCCAAATGGACACCAGGAGCGCCCCCTGATGGGGGAGTCATTGAGATAAAAGAATGTCAGAGACCCAGCGGGAGAGGGTGGGCTCAATGACATCAGAGATGAGTAAAGAGGAAAACTGTCTTCCCAGCCCTCGCTGGCCACAGTTGAGAATAATAAAAACCTGCCAGAGGGTGCTGGGATCTGAGTCATCCCGAGCTGGGGATGGAGGAGGGCGGGGCTCACAGTATCTACTCGAGCCCAGTTCGGCGGTGTTTCCCTTCTAGGTGCACAGAGTAAAGACCTAGAACCTGTCAGTGACTCCCCACATCCCATCGCTCGGCAAATCCTGCCTGCTCCACCTCTAGAATATTAATATGCCCGGAATCCTTCGTCTCCCCACCTCCACTGTCTCTGCCCCGTCCCCCCCCGGCGGTCCAGCCACCATGCCCCCCCAGTCTGTCAAGGAGGGGATCCTAAGTCAGCTCACGTCCCTCCTCTGCTCAGAGCCTCCAGGGGCTCCTGCCTCTCCTTGAATAAAAGCCAACGGCCCACGGCAGCCCACTTTACGTAGGTCTGTATAATACACACATACATACATGCTTTTCTTTATGAGACAGAATAAAATAGAAACAAGAGTGCATTGCCCATGGTGAGGGCAATCATCATTTAGCGAAATTTTTGTTCTAACCATGTATGAATTATACAATGCATGATATTAACATACGTTGGATTAGCGAATCCATATAACGGATTTTATATGTTTAGGATACATATTAGGTACACAGGATACTTCCGTATCTGCCGTTTTTCTTCATGAAAAGGAATACAGAGTAAGAAGTATCAGACTGCATGGGACCTATTAAGGGCATTTAGTGAAATTTTCATTCCAATGATACACACAACATATGCTATACAATGTTATGGTACATAAAAATATTTTTATATTGTTATACACTATGTCACATAATGCATGAATTATGCCATATTTATAATACATACATCCAGTGTGAACTGCAAATTACATAAATACGTATATGGTATCAAAACTCTGCTTCTCACTGTGGCTTGCCGCCATGGGTTGAGACAGAGTGTTTTTTTTAAAGTTTCCTTATTTGACAGAGAGAGCACAAGTAGGCAGTGAGGCAGGCACAGAGAGAGGAGGAAGCAGGCTCCCTGCCGAGCAGAGAGCCCGATGTGGGGCTCGATCCCAGGACCCTGAGATCATGACCTGAGCCGAACGCAGGCCACTCCAGGCTCCCCCCCCCCCTTTTTTAAACTATTTTATTTATTTATTTGAGAGGGAGGGACAGAGAGAGAAGTGAAGCAGAGGGAGAAGGACAAGCAGATGCCGAGCAGAGCGCGGACCCTGATGCGGGGCTTGATCTCACGACTCTGAGTTAACGACCTGAGCCGAAATCAAGTTGGAAGCTTAACCGACTGAGCCCTCCAGGGCGGCCCGTAGACTTGAGATCCGTGCGCAGCAGGGTCATGGCTGAGTCTGGTGAATGATGCCTACAGGTGGGGAAGGAAGGAAGCGGAGCGGGGCAGGGAACAGTTGAGGCGGGATCCAGTCGCCAGTCCTCCGGGGTGCCCAGAGCTGGGCCAACTGAGGCAAGGGTGCTGGTCCTCATTCCCCTGACTCCCCTTAAGTAAACTCTTTACTCCTGAACTCTGCCATTGGATCAGCCCTTTACGTCTCTACTGCCCACCTCTTGTCCTAGACGTCAGCTCTGAGACGCTGAGAGCCCTTATCTCATTCCTGGCCGACTCCCAGCTACTATAATGGGGCCAGGCGTGTAGTACGTGCTCAGTAAACGTTTGTCTAAAAAAATAGGTGGGGGGGTCCTCCCTCGATTCTCCTGTGGGCACGCTTCCCTCCCTCTGTCCATCGAGGTCGGGAGCCCCTCAAGAGTCACAATGGCTAGCCCACAGGGCCGGTCACATGCGCCCGTGAATCGGGCACGGGCTTACTGAAGTCCACTTTCTCTAGGGGTGGCTTTCTCCAGGCAAGGGGCTGCCCTCCTGGGAAAACAACAGAGGGGACGATGGAGCCGAGCCAGAGCCCTTGGGACATTCTGAGGCTTCTATGAGCTGGTGGTGGCTGTTGTGCTCACTGCTGGGACCTCAGCGTGACACAGAGCAGGGCGGGGCACATGGCGGACACCTGAGAGCTTCCTGAATGAAAGAACAGTTGGAGGACGTTTCTTGTCTAAGGTTGTAATACGGGTTTTTTGAAGATTTAAACAAACAAACAAAAAAGACCACATCAACTTGAAGACAACCAACTTCATTGATGAATTTATTCTACCCCTCTCCCCAAGTCACAAATGTATACCAAACTTTAGCTAGTAGGAAACCAGAGTAATTCCACACACCCTGATCCCACCCAGTGGGTGAAGCCGACGCATCCCACGAGGTCTGGCTACACGGAAGGACACGCAGGCTGAGCTCTGAGGTCTGAGTCTCGGAGACGGGACGGTAATGTCACATCAGGGTCAAGACCGGTGCAGGGTGTGAGGCTTGGGCTCTGGTGCAGACTGTCCATCTCCGGTCCCACTCCTCCTTCTTTCCTGCCTGTGTGCCCTTGGGGGGCTGGTGACATCCCCCTTTCTGTGCCTCAATTTTCCCATGAATGAAATGAAGAAAATACTGTTAAGGGCCACTCTCTATGGACATGATGGGGGTGGGGGGGTGCGCATCACAGTCCCTGGCCTCCAGCGACCTGTGCTCCAGAGATGGGCCAGTGCCCCAGGACACCCCCAGGAGTAGCCATGGAAACCGGGCACTGAGCCGGCTCACCTTGCTCTCTGTCCATCACCCCATCCACGCAGTGAGTGCGCGCGCGCTCGCTCTCTCTCGGCATCTTCTCATTTATCCACTCGGGTCATTTTCAATCTTAAAGACACCTCTACCCAGAACCCACCTCTAAAATCAGCTTCTCCCCCTCTTCTAGTAGGAATTACGATGACCTTTCGGGATCCCGGTTTCTTGGTTTTCTGTCTGGGTAGGTGTTGCGTCCAGATCGCCCCCGCCCCCGCCCCCCTCCTCGGGGCGCCCTGGCAGTGAGGTGAGGGAGGAAAGGGTTGAGAGAAGCCTGCTCCTCCCGCTTCACCTCGAGCTGCTGGAACCCAGCCCAGGGGGAATCGATCTTGGACCTGACCCTGTTCATTAAATGCTAAGATTTCAGGTGTGGTCTGGGGCTGCTCGGACCAGAAACTGAGCCCCCACCCCCACCCCCTGCCGGCACTGCCTCTGGGAAATGCCTTGGGTCTCTATGGAGATCCCTAACCACCCCTCCTCCCCAGTAACTGGCTTCCTTTACCCAGTGGTAAAGGCCGCTTTCTGGATTGTTCCTATCACCCCTGTGGGGAAGGCCACGCGTGCCGTGGGGTTGGCAAGAATCCCAGCGTCCTCTTTGGGGCGGGAGGTGTAGTGGGTTGAACGGTGCCTCCCCAAAAGACACGTGCACACAGTAACCCACGGAACCTGTGACTGTGAGCGCATCTGGGAAGAAAAACCCAACTCTGTAAATAAGTTAAGGACCCTGAGGTGAAATTGTCCTAGGTTTTGGGGGGGGGCGCCCTAAATCCAAAGACGAGTCCCTTTATAAGAGACACAAGAGGAGAAGGCCACATGAGGATGGAGACAGAGACTGGACATCTGCAGCCACCAGCCAAGGAATGCCTCCAGTGCCCAGAAGTTAGGAAAGGCAAGGAAGGGTCTTCCCCCAGGGCCCTCAGAGCGTGGCCCTGCTGAGACTCTGCTTTCTGGTCTCTGGCCTCCAGAACTGTGAGAGAACACGTTTCTGTGGTTTTTAAGCCATCAGGTTTGTGGTCATGGTTATGGTGGCCCCGTCTAGTGGGACAGAGGGGGGGCCGAGGGCTCTGGAGGCAGGACGGTGCCACTGAGTGACGGGGACGGCGGGATGGGTCCCCCGGGGGTAGGGCAAGGGCACAGAGGTTAGCGGATGGAACATGAGGAATGTGATGGCAGGGTATCAGGAAAGGCTCAGGGACTCGGAGGACAGCTAAACAGGGGGCCGGGGCTGAAGGACGGGTTGGATTTAGCCTTAGGCAGGATTCATTTTTCCACCATAGAAGGGGTGCTGGGGAATCTGTTGGAATCTCCCACTTGGGGTCTCGGCAGGGTACCTCAGCTCAGGTTAAGGCAGAAGACAACATTCAGTGGATCAGATGCAAGCAAGGGTCCCCCTTGTTTCCCCCCCAGAGAGAGTGGCAAAACCCGGCCAGCGCCCACCTTAGACGCGGGGGACAGAAGCCACCGACCACACTGCATTTCTTTACAATGGTCTGTGCCCATTGACAAAGGGGAGGGGTGTTGCAGTGACAAGGATGAGCGTCCCAGGGAAGGGTATCACAGACATGTGATAGGGGTGGGGGTGGGTCACAGCTTCAGTCAGCTCAAGTCCGGTCCGTTTTTCCTCCTGCCAGAAGAGTGAGCCCGTTCTCTTTGGCTGGGTCCGCACAGGTCCGCGTGCTTCCGGGGAAGGGGTGGGGCGCCGAGCACTGTGGTCCATACCGATGAGCTGGGGCTGGAGGGCGCTTGCGGGGGGGCAGGCCCCGTGGAAGGTACCGCGGGTCAGGAGGGGCTGACTGAGTCCGAGTTCCATCAAGATCCCAGTGGGTTCCGCCGGGCCAGCGCAGGCGGGGGCAGTACGGGGAGAAGGCCACCTCGGGGCCCACACAACCACGGCCAAGTTCAGGCTTGCGCGGACTCCTGTACCTTGCACGCGGACGCCGCCTGGGGCGCGGCCGGCGGGTCCCGGGTGCAGAGCTGGGCGCGCACCTCCCGCATCTGCGCCCGTAGCTCCTCCAGGGCGCTGGGCCCCGGCGCCGCCTGCACCTGGGCCTGCAGGGCCTCCAGCGCCAGCGCCAGGCGGCCCACCTCGTCCCGCATCGCGTCCCAGGCCGCGCGCTGCTCCTCCTCCTTGCGCCGCTGCTGCGCCTGGTGGCGCCAGTACTCCAGCACCAGGCAGCCGCCACCCACGACGAAGATGGTGGCCTCGCCCAGCAGCTCGGCGCCCAGCTCGGCGGCCGCCTCCTCGTTCAGCGGCTTGATGACCGTGCCCCGGAAGCCCATGATGCGCATCTTGGTCCGCATCTCCACCCAGTGGTACACTGCGGGGGAAGAGAGGGGTCAGCTCGGGCGCCAGGAGCCCCCTCCAAGGCCCACCCCTCCGCACTTGGGGCGTCCAGGCTGGAGGGCCGGGGACACCACCGTCAGAACCACGTTCAAGACCCGCACTGGCCTAGCCCAGGGATGTTGAGTCACTGGCCTGGGGTGACCCCGGGGGGATCTTTCTCAATTTCCCAGAGGATTCTGCCAAGCAGCCCGGAATCAGAAACCCTGCCCGGAAAGGGAAGTCCTCAAGTCTGTGGCGGGGTGGGGGTGCGCGTGGGGCAAGGAGCTCCCAGGACACGAAGTCCCCGGGGAAGGTGTCAAGGTTCAAGGGCCAGAGGCTTTAGCCTCAGCCCCTTCTGCTCTTCCCCTCAAGCCACCAGCGGGACAGCCAAGCACCCTCCTCCCTGACACAGTCATCCAACCCATTTCTCAGGAGAAAGGCAGACCCTGACCTCCGCCCATTTCTTTCCAAATCTTCCCCAAATTCAAAGTTAGGGCTGCAGGGTGGGGGGTCCTAGGGCCCAGAAAGGGCCGCTGCAATGCGGAAATACATGCGAAGCGACTGTGAACAGGGGGCAGCCGAGCCTCCTGGCAAGTCTGGTGGCTCCCATCAACCCTGAGGATGTAGCGAAGGGTCCGGTGAGCTCTCCGCGGTGAGGTGTGGGGCACGTACCTTGGAAGCGGCTCACGAGCTCACTGCTGCCGCAGGAACCAAAGCTCTCTTGCCTAGCTGCTGCTTTGTGCAGGGAGATGCTCAGCATTTGAGTCTTAAAAACCAAGGCGCCGCTGATGTCGGCCCCTGACTCCCTCCCGCAGTAATTCACATTGGTCCAGGATACACGAGACTGCGGTTTAGTTCATGTGGAGATTCAAGCCCAACATAGCACTTCACTTCTAATGTTTCATCCACATAAATGCACGATACGTGAAATTGGTTTGTTTGTTTATTTATTTATTTATTTATTTATTTGACAGAGAGAGAGAGAGAGAGATCACAAGTAGGCAGAGAAGCAGGTGGGGGGCGGGGGGAGCTGGCCCCCACTGAGCAGAGAGCCCGATGTGGGGCTCGATCCCAGGACCCTGAGATCGCGACCTGAGCTGACGGCAGAGGCTTTAACCCACTGAGCCACCCAGGCGCCCCTGTATGAAATGTTTTAAATGAACTGTGCGCTAGAAATTTTGAAAATCCAGAGGAAGGTGTTTGAACATTTATAACCTTATGGTCTCCGGAAATGAAGCAAAAATTAAAATTTGGATTGCTGCACATATTTTGATTGCTGACACACACTTTATTAGACAGAATGCTGCAAAGGAAGTGTGCATAGAAGTTCAAGGACAAAGTTCAAGGAACAACATGAAATTTCTGACTGTAAAAGAACAACTTGTTCACCCCCCCCCCACTTTAAACCCAGAGGAGCAGGAGCCAAATCACAAGGGTTATGTGGACTGCACTCGATACTTCGAAGGGAGGATGGCACCAACTCTGAAAACATCAATATTCATGACACACCAGAAATTATATCCCTTGCATCTCCTTGAATTCCTGGAGAAGTTTTAGCTGTCACCTTGAAAATGCCCTAGAGGATATGTAACTTCTCAGTGTCTGAAAGGGGGAGGCGGCAGAAATGTTGGACGAGCTCTGCCTGCAGCCCGCAGGGGGATGGAAGGATCATACCCAGGGTCCCCCCAGAACTGCTCGCCGTCACTGTTACCACCAGAGGTTAGGGAGGTCCTGGTGTTATGGGGTTCCTGGGGCCTGGGCTCTGCAGACCCCCCACACCGCGGTCCTAGCAGTCCTAGCTTCAGGCCAAGCTGGGGTCTGCCTGGAGCTCTGTCATCTACTGCAAGGACCGCCCACTTGGAGCCGCCTCTGGGAAATGGGGAGGTGACGACCATACACCAGCCCTGGGGTGCCGGGCCCGTCACCGTCACGTGATCCTGTCACAAAGCATTTGGCCGGAGAGCGGTGAGGAGAGACAGTGCCGGCTTCTACTGGCCACCCCCGGACGAATGTTCCAGCATCCCAACGTGGACAGAGCTGGAGGACCCGGGTCAGTGGTCGAGCCTGGGTGTGCAAATGGGAGTGGGCACGAGGGGTGCGGGCACATATGCAGGCACAGGAAATGAAGTTCAAGGGTGTGTGTGAGAGAAGGCTTTCAGAGCACGGGCCGATGGCAGTCTCTCAGATCTGGGGTTCAGGAAACAAGGTCCGTGTGGGAATGGGGGGCTTGGCAAGAAGGGGTAGCCTTGAGGAGCCAGGACAAGACTGAGGAAAGCACCCGACCCGGGGATCCCATAGGTCCCCAGATGTCTCTGAGACACCTCACCCTCACTGTGTCTGCACCTGACCCCGGCGCCCCACCTCCAACAGACACTTGCTCCTCCTCCTCGGTCCATCCTGTCACCAGGCCAGGGACTTGGGACTCAGGTGTCCCCCGCTCCCACAGCCTCTCAGCCACGTGTCTCGTCGGCCTCCTGAACGTCTCTCCCACAACCGAGCCCACGGCCCCGCGGCCCCTGAGCTGACCTCCCTATTCAGGAACCCCGGTCCCTCCTGCCGTTCTGCGTGTTCCCTTCAGAGCACGGATCCCAACTGGGACCGATCTGGTCCTCCGGTCACCTGTCTGCACTCTGCCTCCGCGCCGTCCCGGGGCTGTCACAGTCGTGTCCCTGGTGCCCAGTATAACCCTGCTAAAGGCGTCGGCGGGTCCCCGCCCCAGCCTCCCGCCCCTGCGCTATGCTAGGAGTTGGTTAAACCACAACCCAAACACAAAAACTGCCATTCTTTTCATTAACAAAAGTAACACCCTGTATGACAACCAAGTACTAGAGGTATAAAGTTAGAAGTCGGAGGCCCCGCACCCGGCCCCGCTCCTTAGGTCCACCCCAAACGGTTCCCCGAATCTTGCCCTAACTGACCCTTTTTTCTCCTAGCATCATGACCCTGACACCTGATAGTAAGCGTACATCGCTTGCCTCTATTTCTGAGTTTTTCACCTGGAAATTTGCTGCTTTTTACACGTTTTCTGTTGAGCCGTCTGTGTCCCCACGCAGCCTGTCCTTCCTCCGCCTCCCCATTTTTACAGGCGACGTGTACACATTTCTTGTACTATTCGCTTGTCACTGTCTCCCTCCTTTCGAGCGTCCCCCCTCCCCCATCCCCAGGCCAGAGCATTCTTCCACATTATCGGGGGGTCACCCATGGGTTGTTGGGTGGCTAGCGTAAGGCCCCTTGTACTCTGTAAAATTTAAAAATATAAAATAAAGAGCACATACAATGTGACGATGACAGACCGACAAGAGTGATGTGACTAAGCTAGACAGCTGCCCTTGGGTGGGCAGTGTCACGAAGGGGGCCGCCTGCAGGAGAGGGCTGGGCGGCAAGGTCAGGTGGTGTCTCCTGCCTGACATTCCACCAAGCCCCTGAGAACTCC
>CM053620.1:39588326-39605058 GCA_028646535.1 Procyon lotor | reverse complement strand
ATGTGCCAGGCACAGGGGACACAGTGGTGAACAAGTCAGCCCAGGTCCCTGCCCCGTGGGGCTGATGGTCTCATGGAGGAGACAGGCCATGAGAAGGAAGCACACAAATGAGAGTTTCAGACGGCCATCTGCACTATGAAAAAGATAAAGCTCGGTGCTGCGAGGCAGTGATGCAGGAGGGGGACTCACACTGTCACAGGCTGAGGAACTCTATAAAGAATAAAAACTAGGGGTGCTTAGGTGGCTCAGTTGTTAAGCATCTGCCTTCAGCTCAGGTCATGATCCCAGGGTCCTGGGATGGAGCCCTGCATCGGGCTCCCTGCTCAGCAGGAAGCCTGCTTCTCCTGCTACCATTCCCTCTGCTTGTGTTCCCTCTCTCGCTGTGTTTCTGTCAAATAAATAAAATCTTTAAAAAAAAAAAAAGAAAGAAAGAAAGAAAGAAAGAGAGAAAGAAAGAAAGAGAGAAAGAAAGAAAGAAAGAAAGAAAGAAAGAAAGAAAGAAAGAAAGAAAGAAAAAAAAAAAAAAGAATAAACTATTGCCAAATAAACTATTTGGCAATAAACTATTGCCACCAACTAGAGTCCCATCAAAATAGGTTGAGCGCTTACTATGAGCTAAGGCCTCACAATAATCTTCCCCTTAGGTATCAATAGGTCATTTGACATATGAAGGAACTGAGGCCCCAGCGACACAGAGAAGGACCATGGAAATGTGTCCCTGAATCCAAGGGCAAGAGAGTGTATTCTAGAAAGAGGCCAACCTGGACAGGACTTGGTTTCTCCCTTTGGAGAATGAAGTGCCAAACAAACCTGCAACTCGTGCCTTTTCCGCCAGGGGGCGATGGCGCCCCGCAAGAGGATTTGTGGTGTAGGGGCGCGGGGAGCTGCTCCGCCAGGGTTCCCCCCCCGCCCCCGCCCGGGGACAAGACCCCGCGCAGGCGGCCCCTTCGCTACTTCCGACTCGATTCTTTGGGGCAGAAGAGAGGCAAAGGCCCCGCCGCGTGCGGTTAATGTAACGCCGGGCCTGTTGGCATTAGTGTGCGGAAAAGTCGCCCTCTACATTATTTCCAAGTTTGATTTCTACTCGATTCTCCAATAGAACTTTCGGATCCTGGATTCGAAGCTTCCCGGCTCCCAGAGTGGCGAGCTTGAATGTTTCACCCGTCCCCACTCTGATTCCGCGTCCTCCTTCCAAACGCTCCAAGTTCAAATCCCAGCGGCAATTCCAGTTCCCCGGGTGACTTCTCGAATCAGGCCCCTGCTCCAGTCCCACATCTTCCCCTAATCCTAACTTAGTTTCCTCTGCGCCTCGGACGCATTGGAGTGGAGATGGAGAATATGGGGACCCCCGCCTCTAATTCTCTGGGCGGGGGGCACAGAGCCGCGATCCGAAGGCTCTGGAAGTGGGGGTGCGGCCGAGGGGCGCAGTGACCAGGCCGGCGTCCCCACCCGCCTCTAAACTTAGCCGCAGTGACGCGCGGCCCGGCGATCGCGCGGCGGGGCTGGGGACGCAGGGGGGCCAGAGCGGAGGGGGGCGGCTCGGCTCCGTGAGCCTCTATTTATAGCGCCCGGAGCCCGAAATAGCGAGGAGCGGAGCGGCCTGCATGACGCGGGAGCCGCCGGGGACTGACTCACCCGGCCCCGAGCGGCGGCCCCCGGATGGGGGACAGTGGAGGCGCCCGGCCCCGACCCCGCGCCATCCCGGGCACCTCTTCTGCCCGGCCGTCCCAACGCCAGCACCGGTCGCTGGGGTTGGATATGCAGCAAAAGGGAGAATCTGCAGCACGAGAGACTGAGGTTAGATCAGAGGTGGGACTTCCCCCGAAGGGCCCAGAACCAAGGAACTAACTTTGTTTGCTGACTTATTTTTTTTAAGTAACCTCTACGCCCCATGCGGGGCTTGAGCTCACGACCCTGAGATCCAGAGTCGCATGCTTTACCGACTGAGCCAGCCAGGGCCGGCCCCCCCCCTCCTCCAGAAACTAACTTTATACCAAAAGAGGTTGGGAAGGAAGGGAGATTTAAAAAAACTGACAAAAACGAAAAAACACCTAGACGTGCACACCTATTTCCCACCAGCAACAGGATCAAAGCATCTTGGGGACAGAGGAACATGATAACCTGGCCAGTCAGTCCCCAGACCAGAGCTGTCCCCCTCTCCAGGGCTCCCTGCGAGCTCTTCCCACTGCCTAGAATGCCCTTCCTTGTTTCCTCATTTTTAAGAACTCGTGTCCCTTAGAGACCTGGTGCTAAGGGCAATCCCCCACAAATGAAAACGCTGTGACCCAGTGGACTTGGAGGGCCCCGGGGACAGGGCCAAGCCTGTCTCAGTCATCACCACATCCCTAGCACCGCCCAACACAAGACTGGCCTCCGGAGAAATTAACCACATGAACAAAAAGTGTTGGTAATAGAATGACGTTTCCCAAATTATAACGGCAAATGTTTATCCAGTGCTCCATGCCAGACGTGAGTCGGAGAGTCATCCCCTCTGGGTCTCACTATAACCTTAGTAGGGAGAGGTGCTTTTACTATTTTAATGACTCCTATCCCCACGTTAGAGATGAAGAAGCCCCAGCTCAGAGAATATCTGAGCTTAGAGAGTAGCTCAGCTCAGAGAACATACAAGCTCATCTTGCCTGTAGTCAGAGCAGTCTCCTGAACCAGGTCACCTGGTCCCCAAAGGTGTTCTGTTTCCCGGGATACTGTCTCTGAGCTCTATCAAACCAGAAGCTAAGGAATGATTCTCAAAGTGCAGTCCACGGAACCCCGGGAGGGGGTTCCCCAGCCCTCTTTCAAGGGATTCAAGAGGTTAAGATGTTTATAATAATATTAAGGCACTTACCTGCCTTTTTCACATTCACTGTCTCACAAGTGCACAGTGTAGCCTGTCTAATATTACAATACACTCAACACGGCTGCAGACATGAGGACCCACAGCTCTCTTCTCCTGAGGCCAGACATTAAAGTGACCTGCAAAAATTATAAAACGATGTTCCTCTTCTCATTAAATTTTTTCTTATTTTGGAGTCTATGGTTATTAATTTAAAAATACATGATTTTAGGGGCACCTGGATGGGTCAGTCGTTAAGCCTCTGCCTTCGGCTCAGGTCATGATCCCAGTGTCCTGGGATCGAGCCCCACATACGGCTCTTTGCTCAGCAGGGAGCCTGCTTCTCCCACTACCATTCCCTCTGCTTGTGTTCCCTCTCTCGCTGTGTTTCTCTCTGTCAAATAAATAAAATCTTTTAAAAAAAATACATGATTTTATGTTAACATGAAATAGTTTATTTTTTAATGACTCACGTGTTTTTTTAATTTCCCAGTTTTAAATTTTAATGAAATAAATATTGAAAGATATAATGCACATAAAAAAACTCTTTGAAAGAAAAAAAAAACCCAACTCTTTGAAGTCCTCAATCATTTTTAAAAGCATAAGGGGTCCTGAAAACCAAAAAGTTAACAAATTACTGAACTAATAATCATATATAGTTGATAAGTGTTATATAAAGGACAAGAATGTGGAACATCAGGGCACCTGGGTGGCTCAGCCAGTTAAAGGTCTACCTTCAGCTCAGGTCCTGATCCCGGGCTCCTGGGATCGAGCCCTATGTCAGGCTCTCTGTTGAGCAGGGAGTCTGTTTCTCCCTCTCCTCTGCCTGCTCCTCCCCCTGCTTGTGCTGTCTCTCTCTCAAATAAAACAATAAACTCTAAAAAAAAAAAAAAAAAAATTGAGAGTCACCAGTGTATGTGCAGGTGGTATTTTCCTAGTTTGTTAACTCCTTATTTTTATTATAAATTCTAGCTGATTACTGCTAGTAAACATTGTTGGTTGAAGACCTACAGCTATTGGGCTCCTGGCTGCCTCAGTCAGAAGAATGTGCAGCTCTTGAACTTGGGGTTGTGAGTTCGAGTCCCATCCTGGACATGGAGTCTACTTAAAAATCTTTTTTTTTTTTTTTAAGATTTTATTTATTTGACGGAAAGAGAGAGATCACAAGTAGGCAGAGAGATGGGGGGGAAGCAGACTCCCCGCTGAGCAGAGAGCCCGATGCGGGGCTCGATCCCAGGACCCTGGGATCAGGACCTGAGCCGAAGGCAGAGGCTTTAACCCACTGAGCCACCCGGGCGCCCCAGACTCTACTTAAAAATCTTAAAACAAACAAACAAAAGATTTCCAACTATCTTTGTATTTTTAATAACAGAAAAAGTTCCATTAACACAAATATTTGGTGGTTGGCCTTCTAGCAGGCAATCTGGCTGACTCCTCATACTAAAATAGTTTGCTGATTCTTTCAGTTTTCCCTTGAAAATGGTCCAAATGGCAGTTTTCTGTCTTTCCGTCTCATTTCTTTTTCTTGTCTTATAGCATTTGCAAAGACTTCCAGGACTATGTCAAATGTCAAGGTTGATTGATTCTCACGCACTGCACATCACAACCCTCTAAGATGACTTATTATCCCCATTTTATAGATGGAGAAACTGAGACACAGCGAAGTTACTCTCTTGCCTAAGACCACACAGCAAGTAAAACAGTCAATCCAGGATTCCAACCAAAGCTTGTGTTTTCAACCACGGCCTTAAGAGAAAACTCAATAAACATTCTCTATATTTTTTTCCAACAGCCAAAACACCCTGCAAGTTTCCATAGGGACCTCTGAATCTTGGATGAGGAAGGTGGGGGAGGGTGGGCTGGGGTCTGGTCTGGCTCCACCCACCCCCTTGCCTAGACTCAGTTTCCTCTTGTGACGGAGGGTTGGAAGAGATGGTATCTGAAAACCACAGAAACTCTGCCTTCCGAGTGGAGGAGACAGGCCCCCAAATAGATTGCATTCATTTCCTGTGGCTGCCTAACAAAGTACCGCAAACTTCGGTACTGCTTGGTGGCTTAAAACGACAGAAATTTGTTCTTGCACCGTTCTAGAAGCCGGAAATCCTAAATCCAGGTGCTGGCAACAGGGCCACACTCCCCACCCTCCCACTCCACCCCCAAGGTTCTGGGGAGATCCTTCCTTTCTTCTTCCAGCTTCTGGTGGCTCCCGGCACTCCTGGGGCTTGTGGCCCGATCACACCAGTCTCTCCGTGGGTCTTCACAAAGCTTCTCCTCTCCTATCTGTGTCCCATCACCCTCTGCCTTTGCCTTGTGAGGACACGTGCCGTTGGGTTGAGGGGCTGCTTGGATAATCCAAAATGATCTGGTCTTCAGAGCCTTCCCTTAATTACAGCTGCGGAGACCCTTTGCCCAAAGCAGCTCACATTCCCCGGAGCTCAGGGGGACATGTCTCGGGCGGGGGAGGGGAGCATCATTCTACCCATTACACGGATGGAGTGAGAAAACTGAGAACAGGGAAGTACGAGGCAGAGTTTGGACTGGGAGGTGTCCTGAGCTTCGTGACAGCACACACCCGTGCCAGCGTGGAATGCTGGGGCACCCCCGCCTTGAGAACCCAGGGGACCTGGCCGTCCTACGCAAGGCTGTTAGGGGTGGTGTGTGCTGCCAACGAACTCCTCCACGCCGAGGATGGGGAGTCTTGAAGGGAGCCTTCCTTCTTCAACTGTATTTAAATATTTTATTTATTTATTTGAGAGAGAGAGAGATGGGGAGGGGGAGACCAGAGGGAGAAGGACAAGCAGACTGTGTGCTGAGCACAGAGTCCCAAGTGGGATTCGATCTCACGACCCTGAGATCGTGACCTGAGCGGAAACCAAGAGCCGGTCGCTTAACTAACGGAGCCACCCAGCCCCCATTCTTCCACTGTTAATGCGGGGTCGAGGGACCTTCTCTTACACAAAAACTCCAAACAATAGTAAAAGCTAGGACTCACACAGCACTTAATTACGCCAGGCTCCATTCTGAGTGTTTAATATCTATGAACTCACTCAGTCCCCACAAAATCCCTGAGGTCCTTTTATAGAAGAATAAACTGAGGTGCCAAGAGGTTTGAGTTGCAGAGCTAATATTGGAACCCCGAGGTCTGACTTCAGAGCCTAGGGTCTTTTTTTTTTTTTTTAAGGTTTTATTTACTTATTTATTTGAGAGAGAGCACACGTGTATGAGCAGAGGAGAGGGAGAAGCAGATGCCCCGCTGAGCAGGGACCCTGATGCGGGGCTCGATCCCAGGACCCTGGGATCATGACCTGAACCGAAGGCAGATGCTTAACCAACTAAGCCACCCAGGGACCCTAGAGTCTAAGGTCTTGACTGTAAGCCAAGACACTGTCTCCTTGGGGGAACACTGTCACGTGTTACATCTGGACGTTGAGGGGGGCACCTGGGTGGCTCGGTCAATTACGTGGCTGGCCCTCGATTGCGGCTCAGGTCATGATCTCAGAGTCATAAGATCAAGCCCTACATGGGGCTCTGCATTCAGTGCAGAGTCTGCCTGAGATTTTCTCTCCCTTTGCCCCTCCTCCTGCTCCCCCCTCCCTGAAATCAATCAATCAATCAATCAATCAATCAATCAATCTTAAAAAAAAAATGTCTGGGCTTTGAGGAAGCCACACTTCTAGACTGGGGGTCAGGCAACTGTCTGGCTTCCTTGTCAGATATGGCAGCATTTGGCTGAATGGTGGCGCTCGTGAGTGCTTGAACTTGGCTGGTCGAAAACAAGATGAGCCATGAGTATGAAATCCACACTGGACTTCCAAGACTGAATGCATCAAAAAACATGTATAATAGCTCATTAAAAATTGCTGATAGAGGGGCACCTGGGTGGCTCAGCGGGTTAAAGCCTCTGCCTTCGGCTCAGGTCATGATCTCAGGGTCCTGGGATTGAGCCCCGCATCGGGCTGTCTGCTCAGCGGGGAGCCTGCTTCCCCCTCTCCCTCTGCCTGCCTCTCTGCCTACTTGTGATCTCTTTCTCTCTGTCAAATAAATAAATAATCTTTAAAAAACAAAAACAAACAAACAAACAATTGCTGATAGAAGCAATATCCACAATAGCCAAACTATGGAAAGAACCTAGATGTCCATCAAGAGATGAATGGATAAAGAAGATGTGGTGTGTGTGTGTATATATATATACACACACATATATGCAATGAAATATATATATATGTATATATATATATATATATATATATATATATATATGCAATGGAATATTATGCAGCCATCAAAAGAAACTAACTCTTGCCATTTGCAACATGGATGGAACTAGAGGGTATTATGCTAAGCAAAATAAGTCAATCAGAGAAAGACAATTAATTATAGGATCTCGCTAATATGAGGAATTTGAGAGGCAGGGCAGGGGTTGTTGGGGGTAGGGAGGGAAAAAATGAAACAAGATATCCCAGGGAGACAAACCGTAATAGAGACTCTTAATCTCACGAAACAAATTGAGGGTGGCTGGGGGGTTGGGCGGGGGATAGGGTGGCTGGGTGATGGACATTGGGGAGGGTATGTGCTATGGTGAGTGCTGTGAAATGTGTAAGCCAGATGATTCACAAACCTGTACCCCTGGGACAAATAATACATTATATGTTAATTTAAAAAAAGAATATTAAAAAAAATATTGATAGAGGGGGCACCTGGCTAGCTCATTCGGAAGGACATGTGACTCTTGATCTTCGGGTTGTGAGTTCGAGACCCATGTCTGGGGCTTTTAATAGACACTGTTAAAAAAAAATAAACTTGGGGCGCCTCGAGACCCATGTCTGGGGCTTTTAATAGACACTGTTAAAAAAAAATAAACTTGGGGCGCCTGGGTGGCTCAGTGGGTTAAAGCCTCTGCCTTGGGCTCAGGTCATGATCTCAGGGTCCTGGGATCAAGCCCCACATTGGGCTCTCTGCTCAGTGGGGAGCCTGCTTCCCCCTCTCTCTCTGCCTGCCTCTCTGCCTGCTTGTGATCTCTCTCCTCTCTGTCAAATAAATAAAAATAAAATCTTTAAAAAAATAAATAAACTTAAAAAAATTGCGGATATTGGGGCACCTGGGTGGCTCGGTGGGTTAAAGCCTCTGCCTTCAGCTCAGGTCATGATCTCAGGGTCCTGGGATCGAGCCCCACATCGGGCTCTCTGCTCAGCAGGGAGCCGGCTTCCCCCTCTCTCTCTGCCTGCCTCTCTGCCTACTTGTAATCTCTCTCTGTCATGTAAATAAATAAAATCTTTAAAAAAAAATTGTGGATATTAAGTACACATTGATAGAATGTTTTGCATATATCTGGTTAAATAACACACACAAACGGAATTATTTTTACCAGCTTCTTTTTGCTTTTTTTTAGGGTGGCTACTAGAACATTCAAACTTCAACGCATGGCTTGCGTCATATTTTTCATGGGCAGCTCTGGTCCATGGGGACTTGCCCTCATCACGTTCTCCATCTGGGGCCACTGAACCTCAGGATTTCTTGCGATCTGCTCCAATAATCCAGGCCAGACGCACATTCAAGTCGAATGACTGATCCTCGTGTCAAAACTTGGCCACTAAAGGACGATCTGAAGTCCTTGCCGCCACCAGGCCCAGGAGAGGATTCTGCGGCCACTCTGCATATAGAGTTTATTTTTTATTCATCAAGTACGTAAGCGTGTGCCTCTCCTGAGAATGCTAGAAAGTGAACACTTACAAAGCTGAGATAAATACTCAGCATAACTGGACAAGCCAGGCTACCTCAAAGTTGAGAGTTCAAGTCCTGACTCTGTCCCTTCCCTGGCTGTGATTCCTTTAGTAAGGAATCACTTGTCTCCCTGGGCCTCGGTTCCTTCATCCAAAAAGTGGGAATGTTTGTTCCTGGTGCTGAGGGTTATTGGGGGAACCCCCGGGAGGCACAATGTGCAAAGCAGGGGGAGGGGGCGCCTGGGTGGCTCAGTGGGTTAAGCATCTGCCTTGGGCTCAGGTCATGCTCTCAGGGTCCTGGGATCGAGCCCTGCATTGGGCTCCTTGCTCAGCAAGGAGTCTGCTTCTCCCTCTCCCTCTGCCTGCTGCTCCCCGTGCTTGTGCTCTTTCTGTCAAATAAATAAATAAAATCTTAAAAAAAAAAAAAAAAAAAAAAGAACGTGCAAAGGGCCCAGCACACTGCCCAGCAGAGAATGAGCTCCGTCTGCCGACCAGTTTTCTTAGCGGGTGGGGGACTGACTTAGGTAGAGGGATCCATGCTAGGTTCTGAGTGTAGGGGATAGTTGAATTGGCCCTTGAAGGATGGAGAAATATTCACTAGGGGAAGGATGGGAAAGGTCTTCTAGGTAGAAGGAACAGAAGTTCACGTTCAGGGGGCATGAGAGAGCACAGCCCGTTCGGGAAAAGGCAAGCAGAACTGGGTATGATTTGAGGGCAGAATGAATATGTGTTGGGGGAAAGGGAGGGCAAGAGATGAGGACGAAGAAGCATTCAGGACACGGAGGGTCTCGTAGGTTATGGGACTGGAGCACTGGGGAGCCACAGCAGGCTCGGAGCGGGACAAAATATGACAGGAGCAAGTCGGTGTTTCAGCAAGATCCCTCTGGATGGGACGGGGGATAGAAGTGAGTAGGGGAACAGGGAGCAGTGTAGGGGCAGAATGAAGTGCAGACAGGGGATCCAGTAGAAAGGGGGAAGAGGTAGAACATATGGAATCTTTAAAAGATAGAACGATGGGGTGCCCAGATGGCTCAGTTGGTTAAGGTCATGATCCCAGGGTCCTGGGATTGAGCCCTGCATTGGGCTCTCTGCTCGGCGGGGAGTCTGCTTCTCCCCCTCCTTCCCGCTCATGCTCTCTCTGTCTCTCTCTCTCAAATAAATAAATATGATATTTTTTTTTAAAAAAGAAGATAGAATGAAGAGGAGGGGCAAGCTATGGGGGGAAGAGAAAGAAGGCATCCAGGGTGAGGCCAGATCTCTGCTCCAGGAGATGGGGTCAATGGTGGGCCTATGCCTGAGCCGGGGACCCTGGAGGAGGTGGCACAGGAAGGGAGCCGCTGAGGTCAGGGTGAAATCCTGTGGGACATCCAAGAGGAGGCATCCAAGAGCTGCCAGACAGTTGGGTCTAGA
Source organism: Procyon lotor (assembly GCA_028646535.1). Lineage (NCBI taxonomy): Eukaryota > Metazoa > Chordata > Mammalia > Carnivora > Procyonidae > Procyon > Procyon lotor. The sequence goes on along the minus strand of CM053620.1, from coordinate 39,595,095 downwards.
GGGCAGAAGAGACGGCAGGGCTGAGACCAGGAGGCTGTCAGAGCTCAGACGGGCTGATCTCCTGACAGTGGGAGAAGGTGGAAGGTGCAGCCGGGTAACCCCGCATCGGCCAGCCAGGACTGTGGGAAGTGGCCCGGCCCAGGAAAGCAGCCTCAGTCCCCAGGTTCTCATGTCGGTCTACACCTGAGGACATGGAGATGGGCAGATCCAGAGCCCCACAGGACTGTCCCATCCGTGGAAGAGCCCCGACGCACACAAGCAGTCCGTGCCTGCGCGGTGGGGGTGTGTGATGAATGCGGGCTTCAGGAAGTACAGAGATCTCTTCCCAAGGACTAGGGACAGTGGAAGCATCAGGACCAGTTCCGGGAGGGGGGCTTGGAGAGGGAAATTGAAGTAATCAGAAGTCTCCCGCTTTAAGTGCAAACATGTTTAGGGAAATGTATTGTCTTACATTAAAAAAAAAAAAAAAGAGGGTGTCTGGGGGGCTCAGCGGGTTGGGGCCTCTGCCTTTGGCTCCAGTCATGATCTCAGGGTCCTAGGATCGAGCCCCGCATCCGGCTCTCTGCTCAGCGGGGAGCCTGCTTCCCCCTCTCTCTCTGCCTGCCTCTCTGCCTGCTTGTGATCTCTCTCCTCTCTGTCAAATAAATGAAATCTTAAAAAAAAAAAAAAGTTCAAGGGGTTATACTGGCTTCGGTCACAGCTTGATCCAGGAGCTCAAATATGATATGAAGTCACTGTTCAATCTCTAGGTTCCCTATTTCTCAGGTTTTTTTTCTCCAGAGGACTTTCCTTGAAGTAGTAAATGTGGCCCCAGCAGCTTAGTCACCCCAAAGGGAAGAAAGGTCTCCTGCCCAATGGCCCATCACGCATAAACTGGATTGGACCACAAGTTCACCCTTGAAACCAGCACTGTCATCAGAAGGCAGAAGAACTGAACGCTCTGATTGGCTAGACCTGGATCATGTTCTCTTCCCCAGAAAGGAAAAGTGGGGTGAGATAAACAGGCGCACTGAAATTTAGAAAGGGGTGGTTTCCCAGAGGACAAGCAGAAGGCAGAAGGCTGGCAAAGCTACAGATGTCCACGTGGCTGGGAGAAATGGGGGGGGGGGGGACCGATTCTTCACCTGTTCATGGAGCAGGGGAATAGTATCTTACCTCCTAGGTCTGGAGAGAGGATTCAGTGAAATAACGCAGGTGAGGCATTTAGCAGACTTTTCTGCTAAGAGTAGGCTAGGTGCTGAATAAATAGCACTTTTTTTTTTTTAAGATTTTAAGTAATCTCTACACCCAATGTGGGCCTGGAACTTATACCCTGAGATCAAGAGTTGCACACTCCAGGGAGCCAGCCAGGCGCACCTGCAGCTATTATTTTTAAAATATTAATCCATTTACCACCACTGAGGATGGACGGTCTCTAGATGCTGGGAGGTAAGAAGGTCCCACCCATGGATGAGACCTGAAGTTGAACAACCACACACTGGGAGATCATGCAGTCTACATTCTGCAAGCTCAGTGCCCAGCTTATTTCTCTCCAGGCTGGTGCTTTTTTTTCCCCAATAAAGATTTTTAGGTATTTATTTGAGAGAGAGAGAGAATGAGCAGTGGGGAGGGGCAGAGGGAGAGAGAGAGAGAAGCAGTCTCCCTGCTGAGCAGGAATCACCCTTCAGGGCTCCATCCCAGGACCCGGAGATCATGACCTGAGCTGAAGGCTTAAGCGACTGAGCCATGCAGGGGCCCTCTCTTCAGGCTTCTGTCTCCAGATCTGTGAATGGGGATGAGGAAGTTGAATTAAAACACAAGGTCAAGACGCCTGGGTGGCTCAGCAGGTTAAGCGTTTGCCTTCAGCTCAGGTTGTGATCCCAGGATCCTGGAATCAAGTCCTGAATGATGGGGCTTCCTGCTTAGTGGGGAAGCCTGCTTCTCTCTCCCTCCGCCTGCTGCTCCTCCTGCTTGTGCTCTCTTGCTCTCGCTCTCTCTCTCTCTCCCTGACAAATAAATATTTATTAAAAAAATAAAATGGTTTAAAAAAAACACACACACAAGGTCGTTTCAGATGCCCCTTCTCATCAGGTGGCCACCACATCACCTCCTCAGGAAAAGGCCTTTCCTGTCTATTCTTGTCAAAATATCCCCATTCGTTCGTTCATTCATTCATTCATTCATTCAGGGTATCTCTATACCCAGTGTGGGGCTCAAATTCACGACTCTGAGGTCAAGAGCCGCATGCTGTACCACCGACTGAGCCGGCCAGGCGCCCTTATCCCACTTTATTTTAATATAAAATCCCCATCCCGTTTTACTTTCCTTATAGCACTTATCACCATCTGGAAACATCTTATTTACTTTCAGTCTCCCCATTAGCCTCACGAGGGCAGGAATCTCTGTCTTGTTCACTGTTCTGTCCAGGTCACCCGCCACAGCGCCTGGCACCCGGCCCACCCTTAATAAACATCCGCTGAATGACGAGATAAATACCACTTCTGAGAGGTAGTGAGTTTCCCATGAAGAGAGGTATCTAGAAAAAAGAGAGAGAGAGAGAGAGAGAGAGAGAGGTATCTAGGCTGAAGCAGAGGGATCGTACCTCGCAATTCATGCTGCAAGGCCCCAACCCGGGTCCTGTCCAGCCTCAGTTTCCTCATTAATCATATGGGTCCGCGGGCGGACGGACCCCGGGTCCAGCCCCTGCCTGCGATCCCCGCGGGGGCCGCCAGGGGGCGCGGCGCCTCGGTCCAGAGCCTCGGTCCAGAGCCCGCCCGCGGCCGCCCGAGCCCCGGTGGACGCGTCCCGATGTTCCTGGAATGTTCTGAGCCCGGGCGAGCGGAACCCGGGAGGCTCGAGCGGATGCGGGCGTCCGGGGCCGGCGGGCCGCGCTCCTCGCCGCGCAGGGGGGCGGCCGGGAGGGAGGTGACTCAGGCGCGCGTCCCCGGCCCCCAAGTTCTCGCGAGGGGGCGCGCACGGCCTCGGGAACCCGCGCGGCGCCGCGTCCATTTTTACCCGAGCGCCGCTAAAAATAGTCGCCGCGCTCGGAGCCGAGCCCGAAATAGCGGCCCCCAGATAAGGCAGGACGACTCAGCGCTTCCGGGGAGCGGAAGGGGAGGCAGCGGGGGGCGGAGGATGGTGCCGGGCTCCGCGGGGCCTCGCCGCGCAGTCCCGGCCCGTACCCCCCCCCCCACCACCCCCGCCCTGGCCACCGCGCTGCCCCCAGCCTGTCCCCAGCCCGTCCCCAGCCCGGCTTCACCCTCCCCTCTGCCCCCCGCGTTGTCCACCTCCTGTCCCCGTCCACCCTCAGCGTCCCCTCCATCCCTCATCCCAGACCACTGGTCCTCCTCTCCCCTTCCCTCTCCCAATCTTCAGGCCCAGCCCTGCCCCGCGACCGTGTCCCCAACGGGTATTCATCCCCAGCCCTCAGCCTACCCATCCCGGAGCCCTGGCCCTGTTCTCCCCCAGCCACGGCGCCTCATCTGTTGCCTTTCTGAGTCTGCCTCTGCCCCCCTCCCCATCCCAGTAGCCAGCCCAACTTCTGATGGGCAGGGGCGGGTTGCGGGGCACACGGGGAGATCACAGGAAGTCAAATAAGCTGAGGGTTGGGGGTGAGGCTCTTTGACTTGGTTTGTTTCTGGGTCTGGGTCACTTTCCTCACCGGATGCCCAGCGTTAGGATTCAGGCTGGGGGTGAGAGGCAGGGCTTCCGTCGCCAATATTGGGGTCTCTTCGTCCTCAGAGTCAGGGCACGGCCCAGCACTCACTGTTTTGTCCCCAATCCTAAATCCACTACAGTTCTTTCCTCCCTTGCAAGTCGGTGACTGGACGCAACAGCTCCAGGTCTGGGGACAGACAGTGGGACAGCCAGAACCCTGCTTTCTCTGGGCCTAGGTGTCCCCTTTGCACTTGGATCCTCTAAGGCCCCTTCCTATGCTGATACCCTGTGACTTAGTCCAAGCATCAGCCACAAGGGATCTTATACCATATTTTCCAAAGGTTCAAAGGCAAGACCGACATGTTCTAGTCTCTGACACAACACAGGACAGAGGGACTTTGTCGCTAAAGGACACTAGGCTTCAGCCAGGTGCCTGCTTATCTTGTTGTCTGGATGGCTGGGGGACCTCGCCTCCAGGCAAAGAGATTGAACTGGAAGGTATTTAAGGCATGAAGAATCATGTATTTGGGATCAAGGAATTAAGAAGCTGGAAAAGTGGGGCGCCTGGGTGGCTCAGTCGGTTGGGCGTCTGCCATTGGCTCAGGTCATGATCCCAGGGTCCTGGGATCGAGCCTCACATTGGGCTCCCTGCTCCGCGGGGAGCCTGCCTCCCCCTCTCTCTCTGCCTGTTTGTGCTCTGTCAAATAAATAAAATCTTAAAAAAGAAGAAGAAGAAACTGGAAAAGTCTTCAAGGACCAGACCGAACTGGATCCTGTGGGCCATGCTGAGGAGCCTGGTCTACTCCCCCAAGGGCACTGGGGAGTCATGGCAGGTTCTGAGCAGGGAGAGACAAGGGCAGAGTTATGCTTTAGTCAGATCTTTCCAGCCTTGTGGAGGTGGGCTGAGGAGGGAAGGGGAGGACATGGCCCATATGAGACACAGGCACAAGGACCAGATTTGGTGGCCAAGAGACTGGAGAGAGGGGAGCCCCTGGGAGGAGGCTCAGGTCCCCCTGCCCAGGTGTCAGGGTGGATGGTGGGGATCCCCCTGTGATGAGGACTAGGAGGAGGAAGGAGCAGGTGTGGGTGGAGGGTACCCAGATAAGTTCCAAAGTCAGTCCAGAGATGGTAAATTTTAAATAGCGAGGGGTTGGGGGTTTTTTTGTTTTGTTTTTTGTTTTTTGGAAAATGTCTTGGCAAAACCAAGCTCATACCTTGAAAAAGTACATTTCCCTCCTCCCTCTGATCCCCACTTCCCACTATTAACTATTTCTCATGTACACTGACCAATAGGATTCAAAGAGCTCTTCCTGGCCTGTGCTAGACCCAGCCCAGGAATGCCCTCGCTCCAATCACCACTCAGTGCGCGGGCCAGGCACCAGTGCTGTGCCCATCTTAGAGAAGTGAAAACTGAGGCCTGGGGAGGTGTACCGAGGTCTTTTCACCTGCCTGGATCTGACAGCTTTTCAAAATTGAAGGCATGGGAACTGGTGAGGTCAGAGAGAGAAGGTCCAGAGTAAGGCCAGAGTCTAGAGCCCCAAACAAACCACAGGGGGGAGGAGGTAGGGGAAGAGAGAACACAGTGGAGAGTTCAAGGAAGGCTGCCTGGAGGAGGAGTGAGAGTAGCCAGAAAGGTGGCTTCCAGAGCCCTCTGATGAAGAGTTTGGATGGAATGAAATCACTTCCTTGGGGGGGATGCAGCTGAGTTACCACTGGAAGCAGGGCAGCACCCCCTCCTCAGGCCCGCAGGACCCCAGAGGTGTTTAGAGGAGACGGGGGCTGCTTGATGACATTTCAGGGACATGGTGATAGCACAGCGGGCTGTTATGACGTCTGAGTGATTCGCCAACTGCCTGTTAACAACCAGCATCTCTAGTCATGCCCTGTGGGGGGGATGAGGATGGGAGGAAGTGACAGGCCACGGGACGGGGGTGGGGGCGACAGGGAGGAGTCAGGCAAAGACCAGGGACTCGGGACCTGGGAGATGTGTTCTGCCCCGGGCGCTTGGGAAGGGCCGCCCGGAGGCTGGATGTGAGGATCCACCTTTTTGGGCTGCGTCTAGTGAGGGCTTCAAGGAGGCTTCAAGGAGGTGGGGCTGGGGTGGAACTGGTCTGGGCTCGGAATAAATGAGGGTCGGCCCAAGGCTGCTGGGATCAGGGACTAATGTTTTTTTCACTGCTCTGTCCCTGTTACCTAGGACAGTAGCTGGGACACTGCTCTCTCAATATACATCTTTATTGAACGACAGAATCAAACGAAAGGGGTCAGCGTTCTCCGGGACTCAGTTTACTCTCTTCCCTAAAAGCTGTGGCCATCAGGGCCCCTCAGCCAAAGGGATCCGTAGGGATGCCCCTCCCCACCGAGGGTCTCGGATCCCAGACCTTGCTTCTCCAGCGGGGCAGAGGGATGACCAAGAAAACGGTGGACTCCGCCCACTTGTGATGTCACAAGCCGCGAGGGGATCCCGACCCCTGTCCCTCCCTCGGGATGGGGCGTGGAGAGGAACCGGGAGTCGACTCCGGCCCCTCCCCTCCCCCCGGGCCTGGCAGTGTTACACAACCCGACGTCGCATCCCCAGGGAGGCCGCCGGACGTCCTGACCGGTCCGGGGACAATGGGCGGGGAGTGCCTCCCTCCCTCCAGGAGCCCGAAGTGGCAGGGGTGCCCCCTCCTCTGTTTCACCCTTGTTTCCGGACCCCTTCATCCTCCTCCTCCTCGGGGATCCTTAACTCCCCCCAAACTCTCTACCCTCAATGCTAGTTCCCCTATAACTCAGCTTTTTGCCCGAACCACCAAATATCTGTCCTCTGCACTCCGCCTCCCCTGCCAGCTCCCGGCGCTTACTCCCGCCACTGTGATTCTCGAAACTTCCAGATCCCCATGCCCGCCTTCATTCACCCATCCCGGGGCTCCTCTTCCAGCTCCCTCAAACTCCTCCTCCACCTTCCTACCCCGCCCTCCCAATCTCCTCCCTTGAGGCGCCCCGCCCCCCCGCCCCCCTCCCCGCCAAGCTTGCCCTAAGATCTCAATCTTCCCCCAACCCCCCCCACCACCCTCAAACTGACCCCAACCCTCTTTCTTGTCCCTAATCTCAGCCCCCAGTCCCCTCGTGTCTTTTCGAAACTGCCCGGATA
>CM053620.1:39577832-39588226 GCA_028646535.1 Procyon lotor | reverse complement strand
CCGCTCCCGGGCGCGGGTTGCAGCGAGGCCGCGGGTCCCCGACTGGAGACCGGGGCCCTCGCCCCCAGAGGCCCGCAGGGTGCAGAGACCAGAGACCGAGCGCCAGCAACGCAGACCTGGAGATTCGGGACCCGGAGCAAGAAGCTCAGAGAAATTCGTGGAGGCCAAAGCCAAGGGGAGCACTCCGAGATGCAGTGATGAAGAGAGACCACAAGACACACCGAGCAAGAACAGGGGGCCCCCCCCAAATGAACACAGAGTTAGCGAAATGAACACAGACAGCCCCAGGCCCGCAGGGACGCCTCTGAAGGCAGGATAATCTACCTCGGATCCCAGGGCCTTTGCATTTCTGTCACGGGGACTTCCCCTCTCGATTCTCAGTTTCCGCGTCTGTAAAATGGGCAGCACTTAGCCTATAGGGCTGTGGTGACGATTCAGTTAATTCACCGACTGAGAGCCCTTAGCCCAGTTCTAGCCCATTCCGTCCATCATTCATTCATGCAATAGCTATGGACCCAGCACCTATTACGCTCTCGGCACAGTTTTAAGTGTTGGGTCTGGGGCAGTGAAGGAGACAAAGGTCTCGGTCCTCCTAGGAGCTCTTGCTTTGGGGGCAGCGAGAGGTGGTGAACAGGACCTACGCATGAATAAGCAAAGCAGACAGCACACTGGGAAGTACTGAGTGCTGGAGAAGTGGGGAGAAAGTCAGGGTTGGACTTGACATTTTAAATAGGGTGGTCAGGGAAGGCCCGCAGGAGAAGGTGATGTCTGAGCAAAGACCTGAGGCAGGTGAGGGGGCTGTCATGCAGGCACCCGGCTACGACGATCACAGTCTGGAGAGCGGCAAGTGCCAAGGCCTTTAGGTGGGAACATGTCTGGTGTGTGACTGAAGCAGAGAGAACGAGGGGAGGGGAGCAGCAGAGACAGGGAGAGGGAGTAGGGTCAGTCTGTGCATGGCTTCATGGGCCACAGTGAGGCCTCTGACTTTTACTCTGAGTCATCTGGAGCAAAAAGAGGGGCACGAACTGACTTTGACTTGAACAGCATCCCTGGGTCTAGACGTGGGGAATAGACTTTGGGAGGCGAGGGGGAGGCAGGGAGACCGGTGAGGAGCCCCAGGCGATGTAACAGGAGATGGCGACTTGGACTGGGGTTGCCGGGCTCCCATTCTGGAGGCGTTTGAACTCAGGAGCTGCAGAATTTGCTGACAAGCATGCTCACGGCAAGCCCTCAGTAGATGGCAGTAGTCACCATCACGTTAGCTGGTGCTCACAACCCATCTCCAAAGAAGTGGTTATCACCCCCGTTTCACAGATGCGGAAACTGAGCCCCAGAGAGGTCACTCGGCTTGCCTCGGGACTCACAGCCCGGTCAGGCTCCAAAGGTGGTACTGTTGTCAAATCCGCCGCACCCTCGGTGCCCGGAGCTACATTCTGACTCCTCCGCGTGAGCCCCCGGACCCCAAGAGCAAGATGGTCCATGGCCCTACCCGCTGGGCTTCAGAGGGGTGACCCAGCGGGAGAATGCCGCTCAAGTGGTGCTCAGGTTGTCAGCGAGTCACCCAAGCTGGCCCGGGGCACTTGCTTGGAGGCAGGCAGGTACACGCAGAGGGGGTCCGCCCAGAACCTCCCCAGCCTCCCACACTTAATCCCAGCACTGGTCCTGGCACACCCCAGCGCTGCCTGCAGCAACCTGCTAAGAGGTCCCACACTCGCACGCGGACGGGGACATGGCCCTCCGCCCTGGAGGTGCATTTCCGGGGCAGTGTGCCCCAAAACACCAAGTTTCTGTCCCTCGCCATCTCTGATGTTCCCCTATTTTTCTTCCTCTCCTTTTGACTCTATCCTGTCTCTATCTTGCTGTCTCTCTTTGTCTCTGACCCACCCTTACCCCCACTCAGTCATTCGAATGTCCACACTCAGGACCCTCTACCTGCAGTAAAAATCACTCTTGCCCCCCGCCACTTGTCTCCATAGAACCTCACTTATTAGGCAATGGGACAGGTGGGTCAGAGGCTTTGGGTCAGAGGTTCCGCCTAGCTGATCGGAAGCATCCGGGGTGGATCTCACAGGTTATAATCCCCTGTCACCTCCTTCTCTGAGACTCCGATCCACAGCTTCTGGGTGCGGGACTGGAGGAGCCACCTTTAAAAAGTTCCACAGGTGACTGGGACCCCTTTTGGCCTGTGCTAGTTACTCTGCCTAATTTTGCACCCAGGGAAGAGCAGAGGTTCAGAGACCAGAAGCCCCGCCCCAACGTCACACAGCAGTCCGCTGTGAGGGGCCCTGTGCTGTCTGTGATTGGTGCAATCCCTTTGGGAACAAGTTTGGGAGTTAAAAAAAAAAAAAAAAAGAATCAGACGGACAGAGAGAAAGAGACCCAGAAGTGAGTAGAGACTCGGGATATAGAGACTCAGGAAAAGAGGAAGTACCAGGGGAAGGCAGAGACGCAGGAAGAGACTTAGGGGGAACAGAGACAGTGACAGAGATGCACAGAGATAGTGAGACAGAGACAGAGAGATGGGGTCAGAAAGACGCAGAGAGAGACATACACATGAAGAGGCAGAGACTAAGACAGCCATTTAAGGGGGCTAGAGATACCCCAAGAGGGGAGCCTTTTCAATGAGACAGCATACACACGGCCCCCGTTTTATAGGCCCTACTTCCTAGAAGCAGCGGGGGCCATGACTGGGCAACTGCAAACTCACCAAGCCGGGTCTCCTCCCCAGCCCTGGTATGTAGGATGCACGTTAACTACATTTATATAACCTGCCCTCTGTGCACAATCTAGGAGCTTTACATAACATAGCCCTGTGAGTCACGCTGCAGACACGGGGCACTGACCTGACACACCCAGCGAGAGGGGACCCCTTCACCCAGGACCAGTATCTGGAAGTGACTCTGCGAGATGTGAGATGTGAGCGATCATGCATTTCACGGAGGAGGAAGCAGAGGGCTGGAGGAGGGCAAGGCACTTACTCTGGGTCACACAGACAGGATCCAGCAGGACACGAATTCCAACCATATCTGCCTGATTCCATAGCCTTTGCACCCCAAGGCACACGGGAAGGACAATGACTGTCAATGCCCTCTGATGAACTTCTTTCCAGAGGAGGAGAAATACAAACACTAGTAATAAGACAACTCCCCCCACCACCCAGGTATTGAGTGCACTGTGCTGCAGTGAGTCCGTTACAAACACTGTGTCATTTATTCCAAAACCTGGTGAGGCAGGGACAGAATCCAGTTATTAAATAGCATAATAGTACCCGTTATGTACGGAGTGCTTACTATGTACTAAGTGCTTAACGGGACTTCACAGAGTCTCAGTTCTGGGGGTGAGTGATGCTATCACATCCATTTCAGAAAGGAAAAAGGCTCAGAGAAAGGAAGTCACAGGCCATGATCACAGAGCGGGTATTTGAACCCAGGTCTGGCCTGTTATCACTGCCACCCATTCCCCCCGCCCCTTCCCCGGACGTGCCCACAGCGCGCTTATGCACACGTGCTGTCAGTCTAACATCTAACACTAACAGCTCAAACACTTTAGTTCAGAGCTCCCGCCTCATATTCTTTCTCTCTGCTCGTGAGGACCTAACCCGGCCTCCATTCCCCTCCACCTCCTGGACGCCTGGGGAGGGACCCTCTCCACTCTCTGCAGTGCCTCAGTCTCTCCGCTGGGTCGGCGCCTGTAAAATGTTCTGCCCCTTTAAGAGAGCGAACAGTCGGCCGGCGTTGCCCAGCAGCACCAACGTGGTTGCCAGGCAACGTCAACAAACGGCGCGGCCGCCGTCTCCGCGCGCCCCCCCTCCCTCCCGCCCGCGCAGACGCGGTGACGCGACGGGCTGTGGAACGCCGTCGCCTAGCAACGTGAAGGCTGTTTGTCCCGGCCGGGCTGCGCGGCCGCACAGGGCGCAACCTGCACCGGCCGGGCGGACAGACGGGCGGACCGGGAGCCCGGAGCGGGGGGCGGGGGGGTGGGCTGCGGTGATGGGAGCGGGGGAGAACCGGGTCCCCAAATTGCCGGTTTCCCTTTAGACAGCCGCCGTCTGCTTGTCGCCTTCTCCTCCTGTCTGACCCGGGACCGCCTCCGCTTGGGTATCTGTTCGTCTGGGCCCCCTCCTCCCCTGCGTGTCTGTTTGTCCAGCGTCTCCTGCGCCCTGGCTGTCTCATATTCCCCCCAAACAATAACAACCAAAATAGACACAAGCTTTTGCCTCAGACTCCCGCGTTTCTGGGTGCACTGTTGTTACGGAGGTCCCAACGAGTCCTTGCACACACATTTGGACCCACAACCTCAGAGCTCCCTCCCGTTCCTTCCCCGCTCCCCTCGGGTTCTGTTCTCTTGCCTGTCCTTCTTGAGCCTCTTTCATCGGACAGGCAGCCCCGCGGTCCTTCCATCCTGTGTCCAGCGATGCTGTCCACAGCTGGGAGGGTCTAATAACATCCCCAACTCACCCCCCCATACCCCCCAGCCAGTAGCTTCATGTGACCAGGACTGGGGCGAATCTCCAAGCAGAGAGAAGAAATTGGGTGTGTGACAGTGTGAATGGATGTGCCTTGACTAGAGGCGCATGACTTGGCCAGTGACACTGTGTACGGGTATTTCCTGAGTGAAAGCCTGATCATGAGGGTTTCCTTTGACTACGAGACTGAGTTTCCCCAGCTCGAATTCGTGTATCTGGATATACGGGTATTTGGAGCCCTGCTAACTGTGTAAAGTGTGTATAAAGTGTGTGCGCGCGTGTGTGTGTGGTGTCTCTGCATGTGGTCATATGTGAAACAGTAAGTGTGTGAGTACCTGTGCATGTGTATGGGTTTGCCTCTGGTTTGAATTTCTGGTTCCTTGTGTGTATGTCATTCTGGGTCTTGGATATGTCATCTGCATGTTTAACTATATGAAGTTCCCTATTTTTGGGAGCAGATTATCTCTAGAGTTCCCTTGCGGCATTTGCCACGATTTCTAGTTAATTTTGTTTGTCTACTGTCTTTCTCTCCCACTGGACTGTGTGCCCCATGAAGGCGGGGCCCAGAGATGTCATGGTCACCGCTGGGTCCCCAGCACTGCCCTGCACACAGTAGGTCTTCAGTAATTATCCATTGAGTAAATGAATCGATGATTCATGTGTGTCCATATCAAATGTCGGTGTAACTGCGTGTGTGGTTCTGTGCTTCGAGGTGGTGGTCTCCTGTGTGTGGTTCGGATCACAGGAACGGGCACTGCGTCTGGCTGTGCGGCTCTAATTCGCAGCACCCACCACACTGTGGGACGCTCAGGAGGACCTGTATATTGTCAATATCTGTGGACTGGAACTGCGTGGTTCTCTCTGTTTTAGCCTCAAGACCTCCACATACCTCAGTTTTCTCGTTTGTCCAATGGGGATAATAATCGGCCCCCTCATGAGACTGTTGTGGAGAGTGAATGCGCTCATCTAGGGAGCATTTTGAAAGTGCCGGGCACAAAACAAACATTTACCAAAATATCACTTTAGACCGTCAGCGGTATTATTCCTTCTTCTTTGCGTGGCCCCAGATGCACATGTCCAGAATTCAAGTTACAGACTCGGGTGTTGGCTGCGTGGTCCTGAGCTAGTGGGTACCAAAATACTTCTGAGTCTCCATTTCCTTCCTATAAAATGGGCATGATGACAGCCCTTCTCTAGAAGTTACCATGGCCAGGGGCGCCTGGGTGGCTCCGTGAGTTAAGCCTCCGCCTTCAGCTCAGGTCACAATCTCAGGGTCCTGGGATCGAGCCGCACATAGGGCTCTCTGCTCAGCGGGGAGACTGCTTCCCCCTCTCTCTGTCTGCCCCTTTGCCTACTTGTGATCTCTCTCTGTCTGTCAAATAAATAAATAAAATCTTAAAAAAAAAAAGGAGAAGAAGTTACTATGGCCAAAAGAAGCTGTGTCCGGACGTCTCGGCTCTGGGGTAGGTGTTCAGTGAGCAGCCCGATCACATCATCACTGCCAAGCTCAAGGTTCTGGGGAAGGCGGAGGAGGGGTGGAGTTTGGGGGTGGGAAGAGTAGAGGTGCAAATCCTTCAAGGGGACGGGACATGCAGACAGTTGAAGAGAAGGAAAAACAGCTGCTGGGGCGGGCTGGGGGACGGCCAGATTCCAGAAAGGACTTCTTCCAAGGATTGTTAGGGGCTAAGGATTAAAAGAAGCTAGAATGGCCGGAGAGCTGCCTGGAGGAGGAAAAAGCAGCCTGAGTCTTGCAGGTGGGGGGAACAGAATTTGGGGAGGGGGTAACACGAGCAATGATCAGAAGGTACAGTGTGTAGACCCCTCTAGGGGCTTTGTGATGGATTTCTGTCTGTCTCGGTCCCAGCTCTGTCCCCAGGGTCTACAGTGCCTGACACAGGGGACCCGCTGAGTAGATGTGTTTGAATGGATGACTGAATGAATACACGAGTGAATGAATTTCATCCCACAACAACCTGTGAGTCTGGGTCTTGGGGGGAGGTGGGGAAGGCCCATGGGGCTGGCAGGGCTGCGCTGGGCCCTGAGCCTCCGTGCCCTGCCAAGTGCCTACCCTCCACCCTGCTGTTCCCACAGCTCAGGGCTGCGGAGGGCGTGGAAGGGGCCGGGAAGGGAGTGTCAAGCCGCCGGCCCACTGCCCGCCCTGGACAGCTGCCCGGAGTGTCTACTGCAGGAGGGAAAGGGTAGCTCAGGCGCCTGAGTCACCTCAGAGAAACCCCGGGCCGCATACCTGGCCACTGACATCACTCAGCCAGGGCACCCCCCAGCAGCCCAGACAAGCAGACTGAATCACAGGAGGAATTCAGCCACCTCGGGCGCGGGCACGTGGCCCGCTGTGACACCCCCCCCACGAGACACCCCCGCGTGGCCGTCTGGCTGCAGGGCCGGCAGGCTGCCTGGGGGTCAGTGAGGGGGCACGGGGCCTGAGTCAGGGACGGGGCGGCTACTGGCGGAGACCACTGGGGCCGCGGGAGTCCTAGAGGTGCAGGAGAGAGAGTGTGGGACGGAGAGCAGCGGGGAGGCCCCAGAGTTGGAGGAGGAAGCCCGTGTGGGTGTGACGGGGAGGCTGTGGCTTGTGGGCAGCGGGCCGGATGACCTGCTGGGGCGGGGAGGGCCAGGCCGATTGCGCAGAGAACCACGGGGTCGGGGAACAATGGACTCCCCATACAATGCGCTCACGCAAGCGCGCCCCGCACGTGCGCACACACCCACACCTGCAGGCACGCACACTCGGAACCCCAGGTGGGGAGGCCCTGCTGCCATCCACCCCGGGGTGGCGGAGCCTCCCTGCCTGCTGCCACCTGGACCTCATCCCCACAAGCCTGCAAGTTGGGCAAGTTGCCTAAGGGCCCCCCGCCTTAGTTTCCTTATCTGGGGAATGGGGATAATAATACTTCTCACCCGTGGGCACCCACGCGGGGATGGGGGGGTGGAGGGGTGGGGGGGATGTACTTTCTGCCAAGCACTGCTCTAAGTATTTTGCATATTAACTCACTTACTCCTAAAAACAACGCTGGGAGGGAGGTGCCCTTTTTCTCCCCACTTTACAGATGAGGACATTGAGGCTCAGAGAAGTTAAGTTACTTGCCCAGGGTCACACAGCTAGTGCCCTCCTTACAGTGTTACGGGAAGAGTTAAACAAGAAAATACAGCAGTTCTAGGGGTGAGGGGGTTGGCCGGGTCCTTCAGTGGAGCATGTGACTCTTGATCTTGGGGTTGTGAGTTCCAGCCCCCCACTGGGTGTAGAGCTTACTTAAAAAAAAAAAAAGAAAGAAAGAAAATAGAAGATAGAGAGGTTCTGTATAATGTAACACCGGTCATGTGGTCAGTTTTCTTAAATGGCTGCTGCCATATTATTAATAACTCCTGTTATTTTCACCCTAAGTCCAGCCGGAAAGGTCTCCAAAACAGTCATCGTCACCACCTTGGTCTGGTCCTTCCTCTTAGCTTCCCACAGTCTCTCCTGCTTCCCCTTCTTTGGCCATGCATATCCACAGTCGGGAGAGAGTGCTTTGAGGGACTCACTCCTCATCTAAATCTTTCCAGGACTTGGTGGTGGTTGTCCAGAGTCACCTCCACCAGGAAGTTCTCAGGGTTTGCTCCAACCTCGCTGAACACTCCTGCCACCCCCTGCCCGGAGTGATCACAGCCAGGGACACGCCATCCCACTGGGTGGGTCTGGGTTGCGGGTGAATGAGAAGCGAGCCCCTACAGGGGTCCACGGCACCCCTGGCCCTGGGGCCTGAGACCGGCCAGCAGTTGAGAGTGTCCTCCGCTTAGCTCTGTCTGCAGACCCACATACGTGGAACTGTGTGTGTGTGTGAGTGGTATGAGCGTGTGGGAGAGAGCGGACACAGTCATGGGAGCTGGGTGTGTGATTTCATGTATCTGCCTATAGGTTTTTATGCAACTCTGAGCAAGTCCACGGAGGCCCTTTGGCACAACTGTGGATAGCTAAGAAATTCTGTGCGTCTGCATCTCTGGGGGTCTAAGCCGCGGAGCGGCTTGTGTGCGCGCGGAGTTGTGTGTCTCCGCAGACACACAAAGGACCATACCTGTTGGTCTCTGCATGGTGGGGTGTCTGTGCGCCTCTGTGATGTGTCCACGTAGCAATGTGTGTTTAGCTCTGTGCGTGTAATTGTGCGTTGACTTCGGCATCTGTGTATCCTTGCAGACAAAAGTGAAAGGCGTGTGCGTGTCTCTCTGTCTCTACGGTTTGGATTCTGTGAACCCAGCCCCTTCTCCTTCACAGCCCTGAAAAATGTGTCTATCCTGCCCCACCCCAACCCACCCCTGGAAAAGACCCAAGGTCACCAGCTCAGCTCAGTTCCCCCTTGGACCCAGGCATGAAGGACAAGGAGGCCAACTGTTCGTCGACATCTGCAGCCAGGCCCTGACACCCACGTGCAGGCTTCCCGCCTGTCAACGGGTCTAGAACATCGTTCCCCTTCCCACAGCGTGATGGCAAAGGAACAGAGAGGCCCTGATATGTTTCTGCCTGAGACAATCTGTCGGAGTTTGAATGCACCAATGAGCGAATGGGGAAGATTCATTTAGTCCGCAAATCTTTACTAAGCGCCTGGGGGGCCCGGCACTGTGCTGGGGACTTGGCGGTGACTAGTTAGTATAGCCCAGTGGGGGAAAGAGCCCCAGACCCCAGAGGATGATGAACCCAGAGAAGAAGAGCTGGGAGGGGGGCTGCCCCAGGGAGGGCTTCCTGGAGGAGGAGATTATAGGCTCAGGAAGCGACAGGGTGAGGGCACCAGGTAGAGGGCAGAGCACCTGCAGAGACCTGAAAATGGGGAGGGAGACGGCGGCATCTAGAACATGGAGAGCTGGCACAGGCCAGGCTATGCTGGACTTTGTGGGCCACGTTGAATGGGGAGTGTGAATTCCAAATGCCAGTGTATTGGGAAAGTAAAGCTAGGAGTCCCCAGTCTGGACCACTTGGTTTCCCTGAAACGCCACAGACACCACCTCCAGGAGGCCTCCAGGACTGCTCAGTGGGGAGCTGGCCCGGCTAGCCAGTGACACCATTCCATGCTGGGTACCAAGGAGTCTGCAAATCACTAACCAGCCTGGCCCGACAGTCACGGAGGCGACAGTCACAACAGCAGGGCACACACCTGCACGTGCACTGCCTCCTCCCCCCACTCCATGCCACAGAAATACCCACAGACCTTTCCCTTGCGGCTGAAACCCCAGCATCACCCAGGGGTTTGCTGGAAATGCCAAAGGCTCCACCAGATCTACACTGTAACCGGATTCCCCAGTTCATTCACGATCACAGAAACAACTAGGAAGAAGGCCTCACCTCCTTTAGTTTCTTTTCTGTACAACGTGGATAATAACACAACCTCCTTATGGGGCCGGCGATCTGTAAGGATTATCTGGGGTAACGTACATCAAAGAACTAAGCGCAGCCTCCTAAGCATTTGCTTTCCTCCTCCTCCTCCTTTTCATTATTAAATTTCGGAGCCCGAAAGGACTCTCAGAGCCCACCGCCATCCAGCCTTCTTGCTCTGTGGGTGGGGAAACTGAGGCACAGGGTAGCCCAAGGAAGGAAGGAAGGATTGCTGAAGCTGGCCTTGGGCAGAGTTGGCCCCAGGGCTGTTTACCCTGCTCTGAGCAAGGGGAAGCTTCGCTGTCACCCCAGCCCCCAGAGGGGCCAGAAGACTGAGGGCTGCCCCTGCCCCGCCCCCACGCAGAGCTAAGCCCTGAGGAGCCCGGTGGGGTGGGAGGGTGTGGGGGTGGAGGTCTTGCCCTCTCCCCTACATTCCAGTGCTCTTCCTCCCGGAAGCTTCCTGGGATTGAGCCCTCTGAAGAAAGACTTGCCTTGCCCACCCCATGCTCTGTGGGCAAGGTGTGCATATCTGTGTGTGTGTGTGTGTGTGTGTGTGTGTGTGTGTGTGTG
>CM053620.1:39553188-39577332 GCA_028646535.1 Procyon lotor | reverse complement strand
CTCTGTGTCAAATAAATACATAAAATCTTAAGGGAAAAAAAAGGAGGAAGAAGGCAATGAAAACAAAAGGGGCAGTGTCTCAAAGAGAGTTATAATGTGACCATGTGTATCTCTGCCGGCTGGCATCTCTGGGAGGTCAGGGTAGCTCTGTTTTAATAACGAAACAAATCCCGGGGTGCCTGGGTGGCTCAGTCGTTAAGCATCTGCCTTCGGCCCAGGTCACATCCCAGGGTTCTGGGATCGAGCCCCGCATCGGGCTCTCCGCTCTGTGGGAAGCCTGCTTCTCCCGCTACCATTCCCTCTGCTTGGGTTCCCTCTCTCGCTGTGTTTCTCTCTGTCAAATAAATAAAATCTTAAAAAAAAAAAAATAACAAAACAAATCCCTACAACATGCCAGGCATGTTCCAGAAGCTTTCCTGATCGGCACCTCACATAATCCCCCACCAGCCCCATGAGCTGGGCACCATTCCTGCCCTCCTTTCCCAGGTGAGGAAACGGAAGCTTCAGACATCACTAACTCCAGGTCACTCAATGACCAAGTGGTGGGACCAGGATGTAAGCCCAGGCCACCTCAATTCTGGGTCCGCTGGTCAAGGGCATAATCGCCCAGTGTGTGCAAGTGTGGCCACCTACACGTGAACTCATGAAATAATTGAAAGCACAGGGTCAGGGGCCTGGCTGGCTCAGAAGGTGGAGTGTGTGACTCTAGATCTCAGGGTTGGAAGTTCAAGCCCCATGCTGGGTGTAGAAATTACTTAAGAATAAAATCTGAAAAAAAAAAAGAAAGAAAGAAGTAAAATAGAAATATGGGCTCTGAAGCCCAGGCGCTGTGTTCTTATCCCAGCTTCGCCGCTCACGTGCTGTGTGACTCTAGGGAAGTAACTTCACCTCTCTGGGCCTCCCTTTCCTTGCAAGTTGAATGACGGTTCCTACCTCATAGGAGTGTTGTGAGAAGGAAGGAAATGAATATGAGGTCTCAGGAAGAATCAGCCCTTGTTATGATGGTGTGACGAGAGTCTGTGTGCAACCACAGCAAAGTTGTGGGGGTCACGTGTGCTGGGGGTACCGCATGACGGTGTGCTGCGGCATGTGGGGGCGTGCATGTTGCCGGCCGGGGGTGAAAGTTGGAATGCCTGCGTGACCCTGTGAGTTACATGCCTGTGGCTGTGTGGAAGCATGGGCCACCTGTGTCGGGGTGTGAAGGCTTTGGGGCAGCCTGGGTATCTCCTGTGTGTCTCCTTTATTCTGTGGGAGGGATTAGGGGCTTGGGCAGGACAGGGAACGAGGGGTCACTCCCTGTCTGCTGCCGGGGCCGAGTCACTGCCTGCTGGTGGTTGCTGTGTCATCTCCTAGTCCTTGTCCCTACTTCCAGACTGGTGGCAGACAGAGGGGGCGTGGGGGAAAGAGGTGGAGGGCAGCCTGGAGGCTGTGCTTTTGTCTGGAAACCTCGACCTCCAACCTGCCCTCCTCCCCGTCTTGCCCCCTGTGTCCCTCCACCCTTCCAGGTCTCCCTCCTCCTCCCCACGAAGCAGGGAAGCAGGATTCTGTTGGGAATCAGTACCCGCTCACCGCGGATGTTCTGTCTGTTCTGTCTCAGACCCGCTGTGTGACCCTGAGTCAGGGGCTCCCCCTCTCTGGGCTTCAACAATCTCAAAGCACTTCTCCCTCCATGCCCAGGGCTGGGTTAGGCTCTGCACTGGGAAGGAAGTACTGGATCTCTGAGATTTGTGAAGCAGCAGGTGGGACCCCTCCCCAGTGGTGCTTAAGAGTTGGGGGCTGTGGCATCCCAAATACCTTCATTAAATTCTTGAACCCCAGATTTCCTGACTGGGAGGCCTCAGGGAAGCAGCTCTACCCCTCTGAGCCTGGGTCACAAGAGCACACACCATGAGCAGAAGGCAGGTTCGCAAGGCTTAGAAGCTTCCCCAGAATATCATGACCATTTAAACAATCCCCAACCCAGGTTTTTCAGGGAGTTCCGCTGAACCAGGCAGTTCTCAGAAATCAGGAAGAGTAGGAACTCTGGCATTTAACATTCCGGGTTTGAATTTCTAGCCATGGGATCCTGGGCAAGTCACTTAACCTCTTCGAGTATTTTTTCCCTCTTTTATAAAGTGACGATTTTCCTCCCTTGACCTTCAAACGCTGGTTTAAGGATTGCAGATCTCCTGGTGAAAGGCTTACCACAGGAGCTGGAATCTATTATTATTATCGATTCTTCACACACACGTTTTTCTTAGGTCTAAAGGCAGGACCATGAAGCGGGAAGGAGAGGTTACCAACACCATCAGCAGGGACGTTTCATGCTAAATTTCGTTCTCTGCCCGCTCCAAACCCGCATACTTCCCAAACGCCGGGGGCGTGCGGGGCCAGCGGGGTCCAAGACATACATCCTTTGTCCAGACAGGAAAACTGAAGCTGAGGCTCAGAGAGGGGAAAACATTTCCCCGAGTCAGGGCCACCGGGACCGAAGCTACCAGAAGCCTCGGGACTCCACCCCCACCTCCACTTTCATCTGGAACATCACAGTCCCTCCCACTCCGCTCGGGAC
Organism: Procyon lotor; assembly: GCA_028646535.1. Classification (NCBI taxonomy): domain Eukaryota; kingdom Metazoa; phylum Chordata; class Mammalia; order Carnivora; family Procyonidae; genus Procyon; species Procyon lotor. The sequence goes on along the minus strand of CM053620.1, from coordinate 39,574,781 downwards.
TCAGTTTCCCCGCCTACGTGGCTACACCACCACACCAGCCAGGGTCTCTTTCTGGGGATCTGACCTTCTTCTTGAGTGAGGGCGCTGCTCCACCGGGAGGGCTGGGAGGGGCGGCCAGAGGTGAGAAGTACCCACTTACCCGGGTCTTCCCCAGGCTAGTTTCAGAGCCTAATAATACCAGCCCCCGGGGCGGCGCGGCACTGCGCAGGCGCGGGCGGGTTCCGCAGGCGCGCGGGTTGAGCGCGCGAGCGAGCGAGGGATTCCCTCTGACGTAATTGCTAGGATACCAAACAAACACTCTGCCGCGCCGGCCGAGCTCCTTATATGGCTAATTGCGTCACAGGAACTCCTGGGAGGCGGGGCCGGGATCCCCTCCCGCCGAGGGCTCTGGAATGCAGCCCCCACGACCCCCGGGGTCGCGAGGGTGATGCAGGTGGACAGACCCAGACTAGGGAAGACCGCTTGCCGGACGGCGCGGGGCTAAGTTCAGCAGGGCCGGAGATTTTAGGAAGTTTGTGGAGCTGGGGTAGGGTGACGTAAGCAGGGAGGCGGGTCCCGGGCATATAAATACAGGCTGGCGGCTTTGGGGTTCATTCATAAGACTGAGAGCTACGGCCTCGGCAGGGACAGGCGGAGCTGGAACTTGGCGACTTGATTGTTGTGGTTCTTCTTGGGGGCTGTAAAGTTCAGTTTGTTGTTTTTTTTTTTTTTTCCCGGCGAGAAAGTTTTGGGGACGATTCTTCTAGATAATTCTACATTTTATTTTGGAGGAGCGACTTACTCTTTTTGTCTTCTTTATTACTCCCCTCCCCCCGTGGGACCCGCTGGACGCGTGGAGGAGACCGCACCCGAAGCCGATTCTGTACAGCAAGACAGCGCTTTCCGCCTCTGGGGGAGCGATCCCCCCCACGCCCCTGGGTCCTACGGAGCCTGGACTTTCAGGAGGCACAGCGGCATCTTGTGGGGGCCTGGGCACCGCAGAGGAATTGCACAGAAACTTTGCCATTGTTGGAGCGGGACTCTGCCCCCATCCCGAGTTCCCTCGGACAGCGCTCTTTGGGGACGCGCTCGGCTCACCCCGGACTCGCACCTTTCTTTTCCACCCGGCCATAGCCTTGGCTTCCCGGCGACCTCAGCGTGGTCACAGGGCCCCCCCTGTGCCCAGGGAAATGTTTCAAGCTTTCCCCGGAGACTACGACTCCGGCTCCCGGTGCAGCTCCTCACCCTCCGCCGAGTCTCAGTATCTGTCTTCGGTGGACTCATTCGGCAGTCCACCCACCGCCGCCGCCTCCCAGGTAAGTTCTAGAGGGTTGGGGTGCTGCTTGATGTGCTTTATTATTATTATTTTTTTTTAAGTCAGGGGTGGAGCGAGCAATCCCTCCACCCCAAATAAAGACGCACCAAAACTCGAGATCTGAGAGAGAACAGGCTCACCGCGCGTACTTGGCAAACTGCAGAGTCGGGACGTGTTTGCAATTGGTGGTGTGCGTGGATCGCAGGGAGGGAACGCAGTGGGGTAAGCTTTGAGGGTGGGGAGAATGCTCCGTTCAGTGCAACGTGTATGCGGTAGCAGGGCTGAGAACTTTTAGCTTGCTCCGGGACTGTTTCCGACTCAGGTCCCCAACTTGAAGCTAGCGCAGTTAGGCAGGTGGGGGAAATTCCGGGGAAGCTTCCAGTAGCCTCCTCCCTTTTCCTTCTCTATCGGAGCGCCTACTCCAGCGTCGGGTTGTCCTGGATCCGGCGGGCGAGCTGGCCTCGAACCCTCGCTTGGAAGTTCTGCCTCCGCCTCCTGCGCGGAGACGTAACGGGGGACCCGTGCGTAACGGCTGACGCGCTGGAATCCTCCGTCTGACGCGGGGCACGCACGGCGCGCGGCGCCCCCTTCGTCCGCCCCGCCCCTGACGTCCCGGAGCGTTCTATTTTGGAACGCCAGGGCCACGTTGCTAAGGGAGGGGGCAGCCTGGCGTTCCGATTGGCCGCCGCGGCGCGGGCTATGGCCAATCAACTTTCCCTTCCTATTTGTAGGGTGCATTTCCCTTCCCCCGTCTCCGTCCCCGGAACTCGTGGTTCCTCGGCGCTGGGGTCTCTTTTACGGGCCTCTAAAGGCATAGCGAGGGGATTCCTGTCGCGACAGGAGCGACCCTCTGCGATCCAATGGGTTCGCGAGGATCTCGCGGGAATCAGGATCCTCCGATCTCAGGGGCCGAGGGTGTCTGTGTGCCAGGGTCTCTTTGGGAGACATGGGTGGCCGTCACCGTCTTCTCCGGGCACACACAGACACAGTCCAAGTCCCTCTGCTCCGGACGCCCGATCCCTCCGCTGTGTCCGAAGACAGGACTAGAACCGCTAGCCCTAGGGGAACCAGCCAGGTGGTCTCCAGGAGCCCCGCCCCCTCTGGGCTTCCTGGACTCTGATTGGCCAGCGAGCCAGCCCATCCCTCACCACGCCCCCTGGGAGAGTAGTTAAGCCTCCCGAGCCGTCCTAGGATTCCATTTGGGGGTGGGGGTGGATGAGCGCAGCTCAGGTCAAGGGCGCGGGACCTACACCATTCTCCCTCCGTGACAGTCTGAGGGAGCCCGATCGTCACTTTTCTCTACCTGTCCGTTCGCCGTAATCTGTCTCTTGTCAGTCTCACTCTGTAGAGAGACAATTACTTGAAACGTTGTTCAAAACTCCTAGGGCTGTCCCCCAACACCCTTTTAACCAAGACCCCCCGCCCCTGCACGGAGGTCTCATGGACCTTCCAGTCGCTCATCCCCCCGGCTCAGAGGGGTGTGTGTATGTGTGTGAGTGTAGAGGAAGGCTTGGCCTAAGGCCTCTCCCTCTCCCTCCCCTTGCCTCTGGGGTGGGGGTGGGGTGTTGTGGCTGTGTGTGTGGCTGTGACTCCTTCCCGGGGGTTCTGTCACCCGGCTGTGTCCAGCCTCCTCCCCACCCCCCCCACCTAAGAGTCACCAACCCGGGGTGTGATTCACCACCCGCTGGAACCGTGCAACCTTTCCCCGAAGAAGAAGGAGGAGGTAGAAGCCAGTTGAGCAGAAATCCTCTCATTAACCACTGCGTCACGGTGTAGTGGAAGGGTGGGTGTTGTGGCTTTTTGCCTGTGACACACACATCCACACCCGCTCGCCCTGTGCTCACTCACGGGGTCGGTGTGTGTATGTGTGTTGGGTGTGTGTGTGTCGGTGTCTCTGTTTGTGTGTCTACGCCTGTGTGTGTATGTGTCACCCCGTAGGAGTGCGCCGGTCTCGGGGAAATGCCCGGTTCCTTCGTGCCCACGGTCACCGCGATCACAACCAGCCAGGACCTCCAGTGGCTCGTGCAACCCACCCTCATCTCTTCCATGGCCCAGTCCCAGGGGCAACCACTGGCCTCCCAGCCCCCAGCTGTTGACCCCTACGACATGCCAGGAACCAGTTACTCCACGCCGGGCATGAGCGGCTACAGCAGCGGCGGAGCTAGTGGCAGTGGTGGGCCTTCCACCAGCGGAGCCACCAGTGGACCTGGACCCGCCCGCCCCGCCCGAGCCAGGCCTCGGAGACCCCGAGAGGAGACGGTGAGTAAGGGGCATCCCAACTTGGCCTGGGAGTAGGAAGCAAGAGAGGCGGGAACTTTCTCACCCGTGGGGGCAGGGACCACGGAGGCCTTGGTGCCTTGGGAACCCTAGCATCCTCGCCACAGTCAGGGAGTTCTAGAGGGTCCTCCTGTGGCCCCTGGGGGTTCTGGAAGAAGAGGGGTTTGGGACAGATGGACGCGGCGCGCCGTGTCCCCAGACCTCATGGCCTCTGTCTCCCCTACTCAGCTTACTCCGGAGGAGGAGGAGAAGAGAAGGGTTCGCCGGGAACGCAACAAACTGGCAGCAGCTAAGTGTAGGAACCGTCGAAGGGAGCTGACTGACCGACTCCAGGCGGTGAGCCCAGGCCCCTGGGAGGGAGGGGTGAGGGTACACGGAAGGGGGGGCTCTCCCCCATCCTCTGCCCCTCACCACCTGCACCCTGGTCCCAGGCCAAGCTAGAGGTTCTGCACGCGGAACTAGGTACGGGTGTGGCCAGGTGGGGTGACCCCAGGTGCACACACGGACCCTCCCACACTCCCGGCCATGCCGGTGCCGGTTTATGACCTTTCTCACAGAGGTCCTGTCCTTTCTTCTCCCTTCTGGGCTCAGGCAAGCCTTAGCCCATTTTTGCCTCGGTTTCTCTATCTCTTCCACCCCTCCTGGAATCTTCCAGGCTCCTTCTAGCTTTGACATTCTGGAGAGTCTGGGAAGCCAAATGCTTTGATCCTACATCAGTTTCTCACCACACACACCCAGAGCTCTTAGACCGAGGGCAGGTGGCATCCACCAACGCCCCCTTCCCTTTTTTACAACTTACCTTGGTCTGGGACTGGTACCTGCAGGGTGGCCCGCTGCCCCTAGAAGAAACCGGGGAAATCCTCTCCTTTCTCCCGCCAGGGGGTCTCTTCTCTGGGAGACAGAGGGGGAAGGGGAAGGGCGGGGAAGACGTGGCATTACAAACATGGGATGATCATTCATTCATTCAACAAACCTCTGAGTGCCTCGCCCCTGCTCAGTTTCCATCGAACACATGGGGGGGGGCTCCCCAAAGGCGAGACCCTTGCCCCAAGTCCCATAGCACATGCGCACCCCATATCAGGGGGTCTCGCCGCTCAGTCCAGAGCTGCCTTCCAGCCCGGGGCCCCAGCAGTAGGTGTAAGGGGCTTGATTTCAGAAATGACCCACCTTCTCCGGTCACTCACGGCTTCTTTCTCCTTCTTCCCCGCACCCCCCTCCGTGCGACCGGACCTCAGGAGACGGATCAGCTGGAGGAAGAAAAGGCAGAGCTGGAGTCGGAGATCGCTGAGCTCCAAAAGGAGAAGGAGCGTCTGGAGTTTGTGCTGGTGGCCCACAAACCGGGCTGCAAGATCCCCTACGAAGAGGGGCCGGGTCCCGGCCCGCTGGCGGAGGTGAGAGATTTGCCGGGGTCGGCATCCACTAAGGAAGATGGTTTCAGCTGGCTGCTGCCGCCCCCGCCACCACCGCCCCCGCCCTTCCAGACGAGCCAAGACGCATCCCCCAACCTGACAGCTTCTCTCTTTACACACAGTGAAGTTCAAGTCCTCGGCGACCCCTTCCCCGTTGTTAACCCTTCGTACACTTCCTCGTTTGTCCTCACCTGCCCGGAGGTCTCCGCGTTCACCGGCGCCCAACGCCCCAGCGGCAGTGACCAGCCCACCGACCCCCTGAACTCGCCCTCCCTTCTTGCTCTGTGAACTCTTTAGACACAAAACAAACAAACACACGAGGGGGAGCGATCTGGAAGAGGAGGACGAAGAGAGAGAGGGGAAGAGACAAAGCGGGCGTGTGGCCTTCCTGCCTCTCCTGTCTGACTCTCTGCGACCACTGTCATCGGACAGGAGGACCTCCTTGTGTTTTGTGCCGCCTCTTGTTTCTGTGGCCCGGCGAGGCCAGGAAGCTGGTGACTTTGGGGGCGTGGGGGCGGGGAGGGAAAGGACCCCCACCCCCAACTGCCTGTTGGCCCTTTCACCTCAACCCAGCCTCTGGGAATGGGTGGGGAGGGTTGGGGGGGGGCGCCTCGCTTTGGGTGGAGGGAAAGGGGTGCTGGTGGGGGGCTGCGGGGTGGGCTGGACGCCGCTCCAGAGAGGCCCGACAAGGAAACGCCACAGACAGCAGCCCCACCACGTCTCCCACACCCGCCCTTAAGGGGGTGATCGGGCTGGTTCTCCCTGCTCCCCCCGACCCTAGCTTATTTATCCACCGTTTCCACGTGGTTAGATCCTCCTCCTCGGAATTGAGCCTCCCTTTAAGGGAAGTTGATGCCCCTTATGATAATCTCCTTCCCTCCCACCCAGACGTAGTCTGAAATGTGAACCTCCCTCCCGGGCTAGCCAGCCTTCCTCCTCCCGGCCAAAGTGGCTCTGATCTGAATTCTTGGCCTCCTAAGGATTCCCCCCCAATTCGGCCCCCCGCCCTCCTTTTCTGATTACAGTGTTACCCCAAGCCTCCCAGCCTGGCTCAGCCTTCCCTCCCGGCCTTCCTTGCTGGGCCTCTCTGATTCAGGCAGCAGGGGGCGCTGTGATGCCCGTCCTGCTGGAGTGCTTTATACTGTGAACCGAGTTGGCCGCATTGTGGGGGGGTGGGGAAGCCTGGTGGGACAGAACCCTTGGGGAGCGGATTGTGCCCCCTTCCCGCCTCAAAGCTTTTCCTTGGTCTCCCCTCGCCCCAGCTGCTTCCCCCCTCCCCTCAACAGTGAGTTAGACTCCAGGGGTGACAGGATCGAGAGTGGGGGTGACAGTTACCCATCCGCGTGGCCTCTGTCCTCAGGATCCCCAGCCCCAAGCCCTGGCCTTTTTCTTTAAGGCCTGTCCCCCTACCCCGGCCTAGGACGCCAACTTCTCCCTCCCCGTGGCACCCCTACATCCTTTCTAGAAAGGGAGCAATGGGAGGTTGCCAGGGGACCCCCAGTATTTTTTCCGGAGAAGATTTCAAGGCCGAGGCTTTGGCCCCCAAGCCCCGATATTTTTGGACTGGCAAACTCGAAGGGGCTGGACTCCCGCGGTCCCAGCTTCCCCGGCCCGACCCCCCAAGCCCCGATTCCGGGTTCGGGCTGCCCTGCCCCACCTGTCCCTGTGTTTCACCCCACGAGAATTCTCTCGTGAGGCGGACTGATATTTTTTTAACTTCGGGTGGGCCACGCCGCCTTCTGTGCTGCATGGGAAACATTCCACGTGCCCCGTCCCGCGCCCCCCCGCCCCCCGCCCCGTGGCTATTTATCCCTTTCCTGGTTTCCGAAAGGCACTTATATCTATTATGTATAAATAAATATATTATATATGGGTGTGCGTGTGCGAGCGTGAGTGTGTGAGCGCTTCTGCAACGTCGGCCTAGGTCACGTTGGCCCCCAAAGCAGCGCCCCGCTGACTCGGAAACAATGCTTCTGGAAACTTCGAGTCAGCCCGTTTCAGGCTCTCTTTCCTCTGGCTGTCTCTGGCTGTCTCTCCTGATTGTCTCGGCCCCCCTGGTGGTTCGGGGCAGTCTCTGGCCATCTCTCTCCCAGCGTCTCTGCTCTCTGCCACGCCACCTTTTCTCTGCCTGTTTTCACCTGGTCGTGTTGGGTCTGTCTCTTTGCTTACTGTCCCCGATCCCCCAGCTGCCTCCTGACTCGGGGTTTGCTGGGGACGTGAGATTTTATTTTTGTGAGGGAAGCCTGAGGGATCATAGACTTCCACAGTCTGTATCTTTTAAGGATTCTGGGTGTGAGTGTGAGACTGTGAGCAGGGGTGCCTGCCCCTGCCAGACCACAACTTACTGAATCCCTCCCCCCCCCAACCCCTCCGCCCCATGCTGTATTTGTGATTCTCATTTTGTATTTTGCACCTGACCCTGGGGGGCTGGGGCTGGCTGGCACTGGGCCACTACCCTCCCACCATGGTTCTGCACTGTCGCCAATAAAAAGCTCTTAAATATGAGTCTGCCACGCTGTAGGGTCTGTTTGTTCCTGATGAGGGGGCTATGCCCACGCTCCACACATTCTGAGACTCCTACCTGTGAATCAGTCTACAGCAGGCCAACCGGACTGAGGAGGCTAGGCAGTCAGAGGACTTCCCACAGGGTCTGCCTCCTCCATGAGGGGATGAGGCAGAACAGTGGGTGAGAGGTCCTGAAATGCCAAAGGGTGTTTTGGGGGGTTTCTCGACAACAGAGGAACTCACTCAGACGCTGTGGGCTGAGTGAGGATGACCTGAGTGAAGGTGGGACAGGTTGAGAAGTTTGAATCACACATCCCACAGGACCAAAGCCTAGCCAGTGTTTATCAGTCCTCAGGGTTTTATGAGACACAAAACTATGGATCGTTTTATACTGAAGATGAATTTCCTTTTGCTTTTCACGTGGCCATATTTTCTGGGTTATGAACATACAGGGATCCACGTAAAATGGACCGAACCAAAGATACTGTCTCACTTAAATTATTAATCAAAAGGAAACATTTCCTAAGTACCTACTGTGCGCCCAGCCCAGTGCTGGGCAGTGTTGGGGACACAGTGAGGACTGAGACAGCTCCAGGCCCTCCCCTTTTAGGGCTCACAGTCCAGAGAGGGACACAGACCTGTTGGGGATGATCTCAAAGGCACGGAGTTGGGGGAATCCATGAGCCCAGAGGCGGCACATAACCTGGTCGGGGAGACAAGGAAAGGCTTCTTTGAGGAGGGACTGCTGAGCTGAGTCCTGAGGGCTAAACGGAGGACATAAAAGGAGATAGAAAATGATGCAGTGAGCACAAAGCTGTTGGGGGGGAGAGGGCTTGATACAGTAGGGGAGCTAGAGGTTCACAGAGCAAACGGTGTGGAGAAATTGTTCAGCAAGGACTGGATTCTACAGGCTTACGTTTCAGACTAGGAATTTAGACCATCTCTTTCGGGCACTGGGGAGCCATAGCAGGTTTGGAGTGCAAGAAAGGAAGGAGAAGCCTTGTGCTTTAGGAAGATAGCTTTATTGTTTTATTTATTTGACAGAGAGGGATCACAAGTAGGCAGAGAGGCAGGCAGAGAGGGGGAAGCAGGCTCCCTGCTGAGCAGAGAGCCCGATGCGGGGTTGGATCTCAGGACCCTGAGATCATGACCTGAGCCGAAATCTCAGGACCCTGAGATCATGACCTGAGCCGAAGGCAGAGGCTTAACCCACTGAGCCACCCAGGGGCCCCCAGAAAGACAGCTTTAACTACTAAGTTGAGGGTAGCCAGCGGAGAAAGGGGCAAGACTGGGGCAGGAGACCAGGGAGGGGTCTAGAGTGGTGGGACCCTAGTGTGTGTTGGGGAAGCTTGGAACAAGGGCAGGGCCATGAGATAGGGAGGAGGACGGGAATTGAAAAGACAGTGGGAGGCAGAACAGAGAGGACTTGGTGAAAAGCTAGCTTCAGAAAGACAGCGCAGTGCAGTAGTAAATAGCCTGGGCCAGGAATCTGAGAGCCTGCCAAAGCTGGGTGACCTTGGACAAGAGGGCTCTCTCTGTGAACCTCAGTTTTCTCGGCTGCAGAATGGGGCTATGAGGAGCTAGGGAGCTCATGCATGCCAATGCTGAGTGCAGATGGAAGGTGCAGTCGTCACTATCCTCACTGCTCTTATTGGGGCCACTTTGATCCCTGGCCTGGAATATTCCCCCTGCTATTGGTTTGCCCCCCCTCATCCTTCAGGTGTCTAACCACAGGTGACCCTGACATCTCACCTGAGCTCACGTCTCCGTATTCCATGGCCTCTAAGTTTGATACTTGCCTTCCAGTAGTTATCATCTTTGTAGTTGTTCACTAAATGTGTAATTAATGATTGTTTAATGTTTGTCTCCTTCCCTGGATTGGGAGCACCATGAGGCCAGAGGGGGGGCTGTGATCAAAATTGTGTATTCCCAGCGCCCGGCACCAAGGAAACACTTGTTGAAAGAGTGCGTGACTGAATGAACGAATGAGTATCTGAGTATCTGACCGATGAATAAGTGTATGCGTGATCAAATACGTGAGCGAGCAAATGACTGAACGGGAGAATAAGCAAGTGAAGGGGAGGGATCCAGGATGATTTTCATCATCTTTGGGAATCATCTTTGATACTCCCAGTAAAAATATAACCGTGGGAAATAAGACCCGCGTGGCGAAGGTTGAACTGTGAAGCAGAGGATTGCAACGATGTTAGGCGCCTGTTCGAGGGACCTTCTCCTGGCCAACCCGCTCTTAAGTCCAGTCTCATGAGAGTATTAAAAAAGGACTAAACTCGCCCGAAAGGTGGAATTGAACCACTCTGTCGCTAGACAGCTACAGGTTTGAAGCCTGCACCCCAGACCACTGAGGATCATCCGGGCAAGACACCCTCTCCCCCACACAGTTATATAAAACTCAAAAACCGTTATCCTTTTACAGTTATGGTCACATAGCTTGGGAGGGTGTGAGATTGTTGACTCCGATATCTATAAATTCTCCCCAACTACGACGTATATCCTTCCAAAATGTTACCTTTTTCTTGCATGGGCATGAATCATCCTCTCTTTGGAAACCGTCTTCATTTGCATAGCGCCGCGCATGCTGGGAAGCGGCGTTCGAGGTCGGGGGGGCCCCCTCGCTTCTAGATGTTAAAGGGTCCGAAGCCGTTTTTTCCAGTTGAGAAGTTTGTTTTTTAAGAGGAGAAAGTCATAAGTCGGCTTTCAGAAGCCCCTGAAAAAATCCGAGTTCGAGTAAGGTAGTTCTTGCTAGAGTTTGATTTAGCCCAGCCCCGGAGATTCCGGGTAGGCGGTTATGGGGCTGGTGCGACACCTGCTGTTCCTTTGTGGAACTTCAACGACCTCCAGAGTCCTATGTTCATTTTAATATTTACTGAGCGCCTGCTAAATCCCAGGCACTGTTCTAGGCAGCGGGATGACAGAAACTCTGTCCCCATTGAGCTTAAGACACTAGAGGTAATCAATTTCTGCCTATATTTAATGGCCAAGGAAACGGAGGTTTACAAACAGATCGTACCGTACCCCAGTTCACACAGCCCATCCACCTGGGAGAATCAAAACTGTGCATCCTAATTGTCATTACAAAAAAGGTGACTCTTCTATAATCTAAGTCAGTGATCCTTTGACAACGCTATGGTTCGGGACCACATGAAACCTACCCAGGGCTCCCATCTCAGAATAAAAGTCAAAGTTCTCACCATGGCCCTACAAAATCCCTATATTCAGGGATACCTGGGTGGCTCAGTCAGTTAAGTGTCTGCCTTACTATGATCCCACAGTACTAGGATCGATCCCCGCGTGGGGCTCCCCCCTAAGCAGGGAGCCTGCTTCTCTTTCTCCCTTTGTCTGTGCTGTCAAATAAATTAGAAAAAGGGTTTTTTTAAAATCCCCATATGCTGGTTCCTTTCACTCCTCTGGCCCCATCTCCTAGTCTGCTTTGGTCACTTAGGTGGCTTCTGGCATACAGATCGGCTGCACACACTAGGTGTCAAGCATCTTCTTTCTTAGAGCCCTTGTGTTTGCTGATGCCTCCCTTCACTCTGGCCTCTGCTCAAATACCACCACCTGGTGAAGTCTTCCCTGACCACTAAGCTTAAAATAGCAAGTCCTCTTACTCCATCCCCTTACCCTGATGGGCGTCTCTCCAGCCCTCTGAGCGCCACCTGCCATGTACTATGCCTGTTTGCTTATTCTCTGTCTGCTCCCACTAGAATATCACTTCCATGAAACTATGGACTTTGTTTTGGCTTATTTCTGAGTCCCCACTGCCTAAAGAGTGCTTGAGAACTTAACATATGCTTGGTAAATGTTTGTAGGATGAATATAAGATTATCCTTCTTTGAGCCTCGGTGTCCCCATCTGAAAAACAAGATTGGTACAGCTGATTTCACTGGAGGAATCGCAATGAGCAGACGGATATAAGAGTCGGGGGGTGGGGGGCACTCAATAAAGGCTGTTTCAAACTCCAACCTGTTTCCAGCTTCTAGTGAGGGTGGGCTCACTAGAAGCCAAGGATGGGCTTGGGGGCTTTAGCCATTCTTGAACTCATAATTTCAACCAGTCCCTCTTCCTCTATCCTTTTTTTAAAAAATAGTATTTTGTTTATTTGTTTAATTTTACTTTGATATGATCTGAGCACCCAATGCGGGACTTGAACTCACAATCCTAAAATCAAGAGTGGAACTCTCCACTGAGCGGGCCAGGCGCCTCCGTCCATTCTACATTACAAAGCAACACCATCTTATGGAAAGTGTGAATAAAAGCATCTTTTGGAAATCTCGCCATTTTTTAATTTGGAAATTGAAAACATAGTCCCTGCTTGGCAGATCTAGATCCAAGAGAAGCCCCCTTAAGCCCTCTTTTTTTTTCTTTTTCTTTTTCTTTTTTTTTTTGTTACATAGTTGCTGCTAGGCAACCCCTACACACCCAAAGACTGGCTGTAACTACTAGTCCTACAACATCATTATCTGTCTCCTAAAATGTGACATGCGTCGCTAGAGGCAAGTGCGATGATTTTAGGTGATGCACGAACAGTTTAAACGTTAATAGTTTTGTGTTTATTTTTACTGTTACCTTCTATTCCTGGCAAGTGATACTGACTTCCTTGGTGGTGAAGTAACGTTTCTTTTTAAAAGACATTTGTTTCATTTTTAATTAACCAATTTAAAGAAAAATATTAGAAAAAGAGCAGAACAGGAGATAGAAAGACCCTAAAGGTCGAGAGGGGACGACCGAGATTTGGGAAACAGTGCGGTAGCTCACAAGCAGCTTCTGTTTACTGGGCATTTATTTAGTGTATAACAGGCCCTATGCCAAGGGCTTTCCATGTCCACACGGTTATGGTGACAGTTCCATTGGAGGAAACTGAGGCTTCGAGAGGTGAAGCCACTTACTTGCTCAAGGTCACACAGCCAAGAGGTAGTGAAGCCAGGATTCGGATCCAGGTCATTAGAACTTAGTTTCCTCGGCGGCTCAGTCGGTTGAGCGTCTGCTTTCAGCTTGGGTCATGATTCCAGGTCCCTGGGATCAAGTCCCACCCCCCACCCCCCAACTAGGAGTCTGCTTCTCCCTCTGCCCACTGTTCCCCCCACTTGTGCTCTCTGCCAAGTAAATAACTAAAATGTTTAGTTTTTTAAAAAGATTTTATTTATTAGACAGAGAGAAAGAAAAATCACAAGTCGGCAGAGAGGCAGGCAGACAGAGAGGGGGGAAGCAGGCTCCCTGCTGAGCAGAGAGCCCGATCCGGGGCTCGATTCCAGGATCCTGGGATCAGGACCCGAGCCAGAGGCTGAGGCAGAGGCTTAAGCCACTGAAGCACCCAGGTGCTCCTAAATAAAATGTGTTTTTTTGTTTTTTTGTTTTTTTTAAAGAACCCAGTCTCCTGCCTCCTTCTCCTGAGGTTTTGAAACCTGGGGAGAAAGGCCATGAGGCCCTTTACTTGGTCCCAAGGCAAGTGGATAGAGAGGTGGTTGGATGAGACATTTGAGAGAGAGGATAGACAAGGTTTCCTGACTTACTAGATGTTGGGGCTGAGGAAGTAGGAATCCAGGGCCACACCGAGGTCTCTAGCCTGATGACAAAGTGGCAGAGTGGACATCCCTGAGCTGGAAATGAGATAGGACAATTAAAGGTTTGGATGTGTTTGTGGAGGGAGCCATCCAGAAGGCACTTGGGCACAGATCTGGGGCTCAGGTGAGAGGGCTGCCGGGTGGGCAGTGTGGGGATCGACTAGTGATGTCTGCCCTGGGCACAGGCATGGAAAGCGGCTGTCAAAGGCTTGGCTAGCCCTGGAGTGGAGGGTCTCTCGGGATCTTCCCCTCAATCATTTCATAATATAAACAGATTATGAGGGCGTTTCTTCGGGATGGATGGGGAAGGTTCCTCCTTGAATGCCACTTAGGTGCTTTTCGGTGCAGGAAGGTGAAAGCTGGAGGAAGCTGGAAGCACAGGAGGCCTTGGGTTTTCCACAGGAGTCTTTATTACAGTGTAAATCCAAGCTCAGGCCTCCCCTGGGCCCCATGCAAAGCCCTGGCTTTGGGGCTAGTGGCGTCCAGGAGACACCAATCTCTCACGGCGCCTCCAGCGGCGGGGTCACGGAAGTGCAGGGCGGGTGCCCTATCTAGGCAACTACAAGTCCCAGCAGGCGCCGCAGCCAAGGTGCCTCGCCTTTCCGGGACTCCTAGAGCAGAGCCTCTTGGGAGATGTAGTCCTGGCCGCTCAGGCAATTTGCACAAACTCCCTGGTGCGAGTGATCCAGACACCCGCCAGGGAAATGGCTCGGGCGGGGGCGGAGGCAGAGGGAGGGTGGGGATGGAAGGGAGATGGAGTTGGGCAGAGGGCTGCGGGGGGATGGGGGCAGGCGTCCCGAGGGCAGAGACACCCCTTTCATTCGGCTTTGGCTTTGGCTCCAGAGACTGCGGCTGCTGCCGAGGCGAGGGCTCCGGACCCTGGGATCTTAGCTCGGATCCTGAGGGAGAAACAAGTGGAGTCACAGGGTATTGGCCCATAGGAATCAGAGAACTATGGGGAAATCTGGACGGGTGGGATGGGGTGGGGGGAGGCGAGTAGCTGAGTGCCCATTGGGACAGGTGATCTCCCGGGAAAATGTCCTAAGCCCCCCCACCCCATCCCTCTCCATCCCATGCCCTTACTTAGCTTTGATGTGGCTCAACTGATTGGTCACCAATCCCACGTACTGGTCCATCTGGGCCTGGGGAGACCAAGAAGGAGAGATTGGAGGGGTTCTTCTCCCCAATTCATTCAGGAGGCTGTCCCCCCCACCTCCAAGTGAGAAATTGGGGAGAGCGGTCCATTCCTCCACCTTCAACTCTAAGTCTAATAAAATACTCTTGGAAGTCAGAAGTTCAAGCTGAAGTGTCAGTATATTGGGCCAAGTTCACACAGAATGATGTCAGGCAGACACACAGGAAATCGCAGTAAGTTCTGTTTCCTGGGCATGACGATTAATCTTCCAGGGAGTTGTACATACGTGCGTCTGTGTGAGTCAGGTGAGCGTGTGGGCCATTGGTGTTGGCTGTCAAGTCCCTGCGTGGATTGACTTAAAATACTAGTTAAATTCACAGTGTGACCGGCTTTGAGAGTCTTGGAGGTTCCAGCACGTGAGGGAGTTTCTACTCTTTCTGGCAGGCACGTGTATCGTTTGGCTCCCAGCTGTGCAGAAGGGAACGTCCATCTGCCTGTCTCTGGGTGGGATGTATGTCAGTTGGCCTCAGTTCTCTCGGTGTTCTGGGCAACAGCCATCCCACACGATGTTGACCGTCCTTGGCAGTTTTGGGGTGAAAGCATTGGTTGGTGCACCTGCCTTGGGTTGGGACCTGTCAGTCGGACCCTGACTCTTCCGGGGGCAGAAATAACTGTTGATCCTCCTGTCTCTAGCTTGGACATCTGTCAGTGGGACACTGGCTGAGAGGCAGGGGTGGGGGCTGGGGGGCTGGAGTCAGACCACCCGTGTTTGGCTGGGGCGCTGCCAACTGAGAGCCTGTCACACCCACCTGATGCTGCCGATACAGCAAGGGGACAGTGAATAAACCGATCACTCCTGTAGGCACAGAAATGGGGGGGGTGGTGGTCAGGGTTCTCGCAAGGGATTAAGAGTTCCATCTAGAACCCTGTCTCCCACCAAAGCCCAGTGACCCACTTCCCCACCCCGCCCCCCCACAGCCTTCCCAGCTCACCCAGAATGAGAAGAGTCAAACCATTGAAGACGGCACCCACGAAGGTCAAGATGTAGAAGAGAAGGGCCAGCTGGGGATGAGGGTCAGGGTCAGGGTGAGCAGAGCCTACAGGGCCCTCCCCAGGCCGTGAACTTCCCCAGCAATGGCCCTCCTACCCCCCAGGGGCAGCAAGGTGAATGCTGGGAACCTAGGAGGGAGCGTGGGTTTTGGGAGAACCTTGAGGGAGTCCACGAGGTCTTCTACTAGGAAGAAATGCCGCAGCTGGATGGCCACAGAGACCACTCGGGAGGCTATCTGCTGGGACAAACGTTCCATCTGCTCCCGAGTCAGGGTCAGGTCCACATCCAGATAGGCCCTGGGAGGACAAAGGCGTGTCAGGCACTTCAGTGTGTGGACCAGCCCAGGCTGAGGGGTGTGGCTGGGACAAGGGCAAGAAATAGGGGTTTGAGGAGATGGCCAGATGTAGTGGGCTACGGCCAAGGTCGGGGGCAAGAGATGGGATCAAGGATTGAGGGTAAGAGGTTAGGATCAGAGCTTAGGGCTGGAAAGTCAGAGTCAGAGTCGGGTTGGAGTCAGGAATGGGAAGGGTCAGGGTCAGCATGCGTCGTGCCTGACTGGAGGCCAAGGGTCAGACCGCCCCTTGGGCCAACACAGAGGTCTAGACAGAGGTCAAGGTCAGGGGCCAGGGGTCCTCACTGGAAGGGGTTGGCACCATCCCCCCGGTGCACGGCCTGCAGCACTTTTCGGTAAACCCTGAGAGAGATGGTGCCACAGAGCAGCAGTAGGGCCACGTGGGCGGTCACGGACACGATGCTGAAGTGCAGGAGGCAGAGCAGGGAGACCATGAGGCTGGTCAAGACCACTCCCGACGTCCTTGTGTCCTTCCAGTACAGCAGGTCCGCCACTGTGGAGGGAAAGGGGACGGGATGCTCAGGCTGGGCTTTGCACCCAGTCTGGCTGATCTCGTGACCTCCCACTTTCTGTCCCAGGGCTGAACCTTGACCTCTTGACACGCCTGGCCGGCACCTGAACTCAATTTTCCGATTTCTAATTACCTTCTTTTCTTCCCAGCTCCTTCCCCTCTTCCCCTGGAAAACTCAAGTTAACCATCTAGTGAGTCCTGCCCGTAGATCATGTGTAGATACAATTTTTGGTCATTATTTATGAAAAATGGAATAATCTATACACTTTCCGGCCTCACACACAGCCCACTCTTTTCCCTCCTAGAAATCCCTCCCCGCCAATTGGAAGGGCTCTTGATTCATTCTTTATAAGGGCTCTACAATATTCTGAAAATATTCTGTCGCGTGTGGCTGTGCCATCATTCATTTCATTCAACATTTATCTATTGTGGGGTCATTCCCTTGGTTTCTTAACTCCCATTCCACAACAGTGTTGCAAGCACCAGCCCTCTATAGATATTCTTACCTCCCTGCAGGGAGATTCTATTTCCGAGATAGAATCCCAGAGGTGAAATGGCTGGGTGGACTATTCTGTGTTTCTGAACATCATAAATACTATCTGATTGCTTACTAGCAAAACTGTTAACAATCTTAATTTCCACGAGCAATTTGAGCGTGATCATTTCCCAGCATCTTGCCCAACAATGGGTGTTATTGTTCTTTTTCTTTTTTTGCCAACTTGACAAGTATAAAGTGGTGGTATCTTCTTTTCTAAGTCCTACAGGTATTAATAACACCATCCTCCTTTCTAAGCCCTGATTCAAATTTCTGACCCCTTTCTGAGATGCTAAATTCACCTCATAAGCCCAACCTGAGCCCTGGCCTCCAGACTCCAACGGTTCTTTTTTTTTTTTTTTTCCCTAAATGGGCTCTGTGCCCAAGGTGGAGCTTGAACTCAGGACCCAAGATCAAGAGTGGAGATCAAGAGTCGCAAGCAGCCAGATGCTCTTCCAATGTTTCATTCTGCCCATCGAAATGTTAACAGCATTCCCAATAATGTGATCCCATCTCAGCCCTGAGCCGGTAGCCCAATACCCTTCCAGACCCCCCATGCCCCCCTCCCCCACCACACTCTACTCAAATTCTGACCCGTTGCTGACCCGTCCTCCTCAGAGTCTGACTCCCCTCACTTCTGTGCGGTCCTAACACACCCTCCCACCTACCTCTAACTCAGGCAGGCCTCCCCCTACCCTCAATGCAAGGCCCTCCCTTGCAGCCTCCCCAAGTCCTGTGTCAGTCAGTGGGGGAGGGGCCGGGTCGCCTGAGGCGGGGGCTAAGTTTAGGCACGCTGGGGGGAGGGGGGGTGCCTGGCCTGCAGCTGTGCTGGCCTGTCCAGGTCCTGAGTGACAGGGCCGCCTGGGCCCGAGACTGGGGGAGGGGGCCTCCCTGCTCTCGGGCCCCAAAGCCTTGGCTCGGGGGAGAGGGGACCCCATGCTCCCTCCACTCCCTCTCTAGACACCCCCGCAACCCCCCAGCTTCAGCCTGCAGCTCTGGGGAATCAGGGACCAGTAGGAAACACACCCGCAGATTTGAGGGAGATGAGAGAGAATCTGGACCCGTTTACACCATCCCCCAACCCGGGTCCCACCAGCCCGCTCCGCAAGCCCACCTTTACTCCCCATCTCCGCTCCAAGTGAGAGGCTGAGAACAGGCCACCGCCACTTCTCGGGGATTTTGCCCACTTCAGGGGAACGCGGAGGGAGGGAGTAGGGGGCGGGGCCCCTCTGCACCCAGCCAATGGCTCTCCATAGAGGTGGGGACAGTTCCAAAAAGGGGTGGCTCTCTTTGTAAACACCCAAAAGCAGTGATGTCTATAACCACGATGTCTGTTCGTGGAGGCTAAGCGTATTTTAGAGGAAGGCGGGCTCTATTTGCAACTGGCCAATGGATGCGGTCAGGGAAGAGGAGAGTTTTAAAAAGGCGTAGAGTTTACTTGTAAATGTTCCGTGGCCACAACCAGAAGACTGCCTTATTTTTTCAGGGATTTGTCCTGTCCAAAATCAGCCTCTAGGGGGAGCACTCCAAAAGAGGGATTATTATTATTTTTTAGCCCTCAGCCAATCCTAATGCTCAAAGGCGGGCTCACAACTCAAGTGGGAGGGAGAACTACATAAAGAGCCAATGGCCATCTTGGATAAGGGAAATTTTTTTTAAGGGCGGAGCTTATATCTAGCCAATACCTGCTCTTCTCAACTCTCACTTCCTTCTCGTGGTTGGTCCCTTTAAATTCCAACCCTCGCACCTTCACTCTCGCACTTTACCTAGAAGGAGTGGTTCCAATGTGAATTCTGATTGGTCCGTGCTATCGAGGCACTGCCCCGTGATTGGCTCCCGCTCCAGATGCCCCCACGGCTCTTCCTCCTTCTGGTCCAGCGAGGGCTCATCAGGCCAAGAGTTCGAATCCCGGGATCGGGGTGGGGACGGGGTACCGGCCTGGGGGGTTCCAGAGCTGGGGCTGGGCTGCGGAGTCAAGACTTCCGGCGGCGGTGAGGACTGAGGAAGTCCGAGTTGTAGGTCCAGTTCTGGCGCGTTAGAAAGAGAAGGCCGTGAGCTTTCACCTTGGAGGTGCCCTGAGGAGAGACCACCCACCCCTTGTGGCTTCGGTCCCAGCACCTTCTGATATCTCACCTTTCCCAGCCTCTCCAACCTCCGGCCCGTCGGGCTCCTCGTCCTCTAGAGGGGTGGAGCTACTGGTGGCAGAGTCTTCTCCGGACCCCGCTCCCCGGGCTTCCCAGCCTAGCTGGTCCAGCTGGAGCCCTAGGTCCTCCAGGGGGCGTTCGGCCGGAGGGGCAGTGTCGGGGTCACCGCGGCGCCCAGGTTCCGGGGACTGGCTCAGGCTGGGGATGCTCTCCAAGCTGTCACCCAGGCCGGGCTGAGGGGGTGGGTCTCGCGGTTCCGAGACGGAGCGGCCCTGGGGCCGGGGGCGGCGAGCAGCTGAATCCCGGCGCGCGCCAGAGCCCACCACACCGTCGAAGGCGATGTAGGAGAAGGTCAGCTCCCGGGGGGTGCCCCAGTCCTGCGACGTGGTCTCTTCGTCGTCCTCAGAGAATTCTCGGGCTGTGTGAAGCTCCCGAAAATCCGAGTCGTCATTCCCTCCTGCAGTGAGCAAAGGAAGGTATGAGCTACTCTAAGCGGGACCCTGACCCACTCTCTTCAACCGCTCTTCCCATCTGTGAGCCCCTTTAAGTCTCGCTCTCACATCCTCCCCCTCCACTTACCTTCTGTGGAGTCTGGGGTAGAGGACGCTGTAGATGGAGCTTCTTCTGCGAGAAGGAAAGAATCGAAGATTCTTAGAGGCTTAGACTGTCGGAATCACAGAAGTGTGCCAGTCCTGGAAACTTGGACGGTCCGAATTAAGGAATCTTAGAATATTTGAATCACAGGACCTTTAGAACATTCTACACACAGACTGTAAAACTTTACTATAGTGACACCCAAAGCTCAGCCTCATGAGTTCAAATCAAGGAATCTTAATCTCAAGAGTCTTCAAATTAGGAATTTTAGGAGGTTTCAATTAGTTCACTCTTTCAAAAACCATTTATTGAACACCTACTTTGTGCCATGCACTGTTTTAGACTGAGAATACAAATGTGAACAAAACAGACAAAATCCCTGCCATCCTGGGACTTACACTCTACTGATGAGAAAGACAATACACAAATATATGATGCTGGGTGCTAAGTGTGTGAAGAAAAATAAATCAGGGTCAGGGAAGAGGAAGTGAGAGGGTGCTATTTCAGACAGGGTGGTCAGGAAGACTTATTTGATAAGATTACATTTAAGCAAGGCCTTGAATGAAGTGAGGGAGCCATGCAGATGTCTAGGGAAGAGTCTTCCAGGCAGAGGAAAAAGCCCAGTGCAAAGGCCCTGAGGCAGGCACTAGGCTTGGCAAATCTGAGGAACAGAGAGGTGTGAAGGCATAACTGGAACAGTGACAAGGGTAGGAGAGGAGGGCAGAAAGCTGGTGGTATTAGGGATCATGTAGGGCTTTCCTTTGTAAGCCCAGGTAAGGACAAGATTCTAGGATGTTGGGATGATACGCTTTAATGTTGAAATAACAAATGCTTAGAATTTTGACATCTAGACTCCTAGGACATGTAAGTGGCCAGATCTGAGAGTGTGGAAATTCTTAGCTGCGGGAACCACGAGGGTGTGAGACAGAAAGTGTTAGATGAGGACTGTTAGAGCCCTGGTCTCAGAGATCGTGAGGATCATATTAGGTATTTTCAATTGTGGAACCTAGCCCCTCAGAGTTAGCTTGGGGCTTTGCCTACATGAGATACTCAATACTGTTTGGAAACTGAAATCAGATGCCCCCCCTCCCCCCGCCCCCACCTCGTTTTGGCAGCTGGGGAATCGGAGGACCAGAGTGGAATGGGTGTTTTCCAGGGTTACTACTAATCAGTGGTAAAGCTCAGTAAGGACCCAGGAGTCCTGGCCCCAACCCAGGGATGGCAGTTTCCAAGGGACAGGATGTTGGACAATTTGGGCGAGGTCGGGACAGCCTCTGAGTCTGGGCAGCAAACGGAGGTGGGAAGCAAAGATGGATGATGGGGGGTGGTGGTTAGATCCCTCTTCTCTATCCTGGCTCTACCCTTCTATTCAACTCCCCTCCCCGCTGGCTGCGGCCAGCACCAGGGCGAGGGGACAGCTCCCGGAGAGCGTCCTCATCCCAGGGTGGGGTCCGGCGCCATATCCCAGAGTCGGGCGCGACCCCCGCTAGCTATCTCAGTGCTCCCCTACCTCTGCCTTGACTCACTCAGGTCCTCCGGGTCAAGTCGCCCCCGTCGCCGCTGGAATGCAGGGGGAGGGGAGAGCTTCCTTTGTCTCTTTCGCCTCCTCCCCCATCCCAATTCTCCCGCGACCCGGCACGGAGGGGTTACTGGAGAGGAGCCCACCCGGGCCTCTGGGCCCCACACCAGGCCTGAGCCTCCCGCTACTCACTGCAGTGGGCAAAGACAGGCAGGACCTGCCCCATGGCCCTCCTCGGGCCTGCATCGGGACCCCCGCCCACTCCGGCCACGCCGCCCTGGGCCTGGGGCCGCGGGCGCTCATCTCCGCCGCGCCCACGACGCCGCCGCCATCCTCGCCGCCTCCTCCTCCCGGGCCGTTCCAGCAGCAGCAGCAGCAGCAGCAACAGCAGCCGCCGCCGCCGCCGCCGCCCTCTGCTCGGCTCGGCGGGGGCGGGCGGGGCCGCGGCTGGGAAAGCACTGCAGCGCGGGTCCGGGGGCGGGGCCAGTGGACCAGTGGGGCGGAACCTAAAGGCGGGGGCAGGGGGCGGGTAAACACCGAGGGGAAAGGGAGGAGGCGTGGTCTTCCTACGAAGGGGGCGGAGCAAGGTTATACTACTGGGCGGAAAAGGCGCGGAAGGCGGCTTGGAGGGCGGGGCCTGATGGAAGGAGGCGCAGCCTCTTGTGGAAGAGAAGGAGGAGCCTAGAGT
>CM053620.1:39492273-39552688 GCA_028646535.1 Procyon lotor | reverse complement strand
CCCCTCCCCCACTCGTTCCCTCTCTCAAATAAATAAAATCTCTAAAAAACATAGAACAAAGATGGTCCTTGTGCTCTTCTCACTGAGGAACGTGCAAGGGTCTCCCGAGCTCTATGCCGGGAACCGGGGGCAGAGACCCTAGAAGTTTCCTCTTCCCTCACAGAAGCCTTTTCAGATTGGCTTCTCTCACTGAGCAGTATGCTTCTAGGGTTTCTCCAGGCCTCCTCGGGACTTGAGAGCTCACTTCTTACTGCTGAGTAATATCCCATTATTTGGATGCGCATTCTTTCCCAGCCGGATGATATTCGGTCAGGCACATAGTGCGGGTCATGACCTTGAACTCATGACCCCGAGAGATTAAGAGTGGTGCAGTCTACCGCTGAGTCAGGGTTGGGGGGAGGGGGTTAGTTGTATATTAAAACAAAAGCAAGTATAAACATTACTCTATTTTGTGGGAAGTTGCGTCATGTAAAGTTAGGGGTGCTGTTTCTTTCAGCCAGCTGTGTGATTTTGGGCAAGTGACCGCACCCCCCTGGTCCCTGCTTCCCCCTCTGTATAATGGTTTGAAAATATTAAATGCCTTATAGGAGCTTGGGGGTGGGGGTGGGGGTTCTGGAAGCTTCGACAATAATGAGTTAGAGCAGCGCCTGGCATGCAGCGAGGCCCCCCTGGAAGGGGAATGTTTCCTATGTCTTTACATGCAAATCATGGAATATTTTGCAACTGTTAAACAAAAGAGGCCAAGCTCCTCCTGCTGACAGGGGAAGAGATCCTGCTTATATTGCAGAGTGCAAACATGAAAGCAAATTCTAGGACCCGCACCGACACCGCATGGTAACGTGAGGGTCCTGAACAAATCATTAAGAACCGTAACAATAATCCTGCCAAAGAGAAATGCCGCAAAGCCCGTCTAATGGGGAAAAAATAGAATTAGAAAAATGAATGTTCCTTTCGAGAACATGAACCATCACTTAACCAAAACAACACTGCTCTTCAGCTAGGGTCTGAAGGCTACGATGCCTCGACCCCGAATCCTTTACTTTGACTCAACTCTTCCCAAGTCCGCCCCCCTCCCCCGCCCTTCCCAGTGCCAATAAACTTGAGTTACTTTCTCCCGAGCACATATAGATAGAGCCTTGAGAAGATTTGGTTAGGTCGCCTACCTTGGAAGCAGTTGGTTACAGGTCAGAAGAACCCGTGCCGGACGTGAAAATTGCGATTATCAGGTCACTTTAGTGGCTATAGTAAAATTCGGCAGTCCGCTCGCCCGCAGCCTTTCTCTTGAAGGCGGGCTACATTAAACACCGTCAGTGGGGACTGAATGCCTCCGGAATTGGTCTTCCTGGGGCTGGGAAGAGAGTAACACTGTTTCTGGTTTTTTCTCCATCTCAAACTCCACATACCTACTTCCCTTCCAAAATAGCTCCTGTTTCTTAAACGGGTCTCTGAGCGCTTGGAGCGAGCGGCTCCTAAAATTGTCACAATTCTGCCATCCACTCCACTTTGCGGGTGATGAGGCTGAGGCCCAGAGAGAGAAGATCGCTAGCCCCGGGGGTCACCCTGGGAAGGGGCAACCTGAACCCAACGGGTCAGGCTCCCAAGCTCGGCCCCTTAGCCAGCAAAGGTGCGCCTGGCCGGGGTTGTCGCCAGGGGACATTTAGAGGAGAAATGTTTGTTTTTTTCTCTATATGAGTTAGCGTCATAATGAACTGAATCTAAAACATGCCCCCCTCCCCCTGGCTGACCCGAATGTTCTCACCCCAGCCCCGAGGAGGCCGGGCGCTACCTAGAGACCTACAAGGCCTATGAGCAGAAGCCGGCGGACCTCCTGATGGAGAAGCTGGAGCAGGACTTCGTCTCCCGGGTGAGGCCACTGCACCTCCCCGCCTGGGGCTCCCCCTGCTCCTTCCCAGGGCTTGAATCTTACCTCTCCTCCCCTCCACACTCAGCTCCTTCTCCCCTTTCTCACTCACAGGGCAGCTAGAGGGGTCTTCCTCCGCACAAACTTGATTCTGGCCTCCCCAGCTCAAAACCCTTCCGTGGCTCCCCAGTGCCTTGAGGGAAAGCCTGGCCTTCTCACCACACTGCACGAGGCCCTGCCTACTCTGCCCAGCCGCCCCGTCCACCCCTGGCCTCAGTGACATTCTGTCACTTCTCCCAGACCTGGCTCACCTCCTCTGAGCTTGTGCCCTTCTGTTCTGTCTGCCTACCGGCCTAATCCCATCTTTCACATCTCAGCTCTGATGCCTCCTTCTCCAGGAAGCCCTCCCTGATCCCCAGGCCAAGTCAAGTGCCCCTGCTGGGTCCCCTCCCCGCTCCCAGCCCTGCCCATGTGGGTCACCACTGTCAGGAGCTCATCCGTCTCCCACACTGGACTGGCCCCAGGATGGCCAGGCTGGCTCAGCCTCTGCCGTGTCCCCAGCACACGCAGTCCTCAGTGGGTGCTCAGGGAGTATTGGCTGAATGATGTACCTAACCTGGGCTCTAACGACCGAATAATGGTGGGGATCCACCGCCACCCCTGAGGTGGGTACTTTTAGGGGCCCTCACTAGTCTGAAAAGAGGCCCAGAGAGGTCAGTTCCCAGGCCCAGGCCTCACAGGGAGTCAGCAGCGGGCCATGGTTTTGAACTCACATCAGACTGCAGAGCCTGTGTTCTTCCCCTGGGCAGAACCTACTGCATCAAGCATCAAGAGAAATGGCGTTTATCTTTTCATCATGTGACTGACACCCTCTCACCTGGTTCGAGACCCTTCTATTTTTACATTTTTACAAGTTTATTATTTTTTAAGATTTTATTTGTTTTTGAGAGAGAGAGAGAGAGCACAGCGGGTGGGAGGGAGCAGAAGCAGAGGGAGAAGCAGGCTGTGCACTGAGCAAGCCTCCGGACACGGGGCTCGATGCCAGGCCCCTGAGCCAATGGGAGACACTTAACGGACTGAGCTACCCAGGCACCCCACCGAGATGTACTTTTTAATCAAAGAAAAGGGCATTTACTGAATGCCTCCTGCATGCAGGGCGGCCCGGGACACAGTGGTGACCCAGCCCTGCCCCACAGGCTCCCTCTTGGGGTCATTTCTTCTCGCAATGCCTCTCTGCCTCTTCCTCCCCTTCCAGGTCACTGAATGCCTGACCACCGTGAAGTCGGTCAACAAAACAGACAGTCAGACCCTCCTGACCACTTTTGGGGTAAGGAAGGATTCCCTCGTCCCAACGGGCACTCTGACCCCTCTGCCTTTCAAGGAACCCCCCACCTCCACACACAACTGTTTCCTTCCACCTCTCTGCCCCCTTCCCCCCCATCCTTCCTGCCTCCCCTGCCCCCCCACGGGACCTCACCTCCTTCCTGGGATCTCTTAGAGCCCTGATCGGCTGGTGCAGGGGGTAGTCTTGGGCTCCCCATCTCTGACCCTTCACTCCCACCTTCCTCAGTCTCTGGAACAGCTCATGGCCGCATCGCGGGAAGATCTGGCTTTGTGCCCAGGCCTGGGACCCCAGAAGGTAAGAGCTGTGGGAATGGGCTTGAGGGGCCAGGCAGGAGGGAGCTCCAAATAAAAGTGACCTCAGATCCCAAAGCTCTGAGATTTTAGAAGGCTCACAGTGCTTCTCCTACAGCTGGGGGAAACCGAGGCCCAGAGAAGGCGGGGACAGACTCAAGATCATGCTCTTTCTCTCCTAGCCCCTGGCCCCCGCTCTGGCTGAGAGGGAAAGAAGCAAAGTCCACTGCAGATGTAGCAAACAAATGGCTCATTTAATGACCGGCTCCTCGATTCTTTCTTGCTCTCACCCAGGCCCGGAGGCTGTTTGACGTCCTACACGAGCCCTTCCTGAAAGTGCCCTGATGACCCATGACCGATGACTGCAGCTTCGAAGGAGGCCCTTGCTGTAACAATAAAGCATTTTCCTGGCTCAGGCTGCTGCTGGCGTGCTGGGGGTGCTGGGGGTGCCGCCCGGGGAGGGGGAGGGGGGGTCCTCTGCGCTCGCTCTCTGCTGGCCCAGGTGATCACCTCCAGCTTTCCTTAAGTGCAGCCCTCAGTTTCCCTGGAGGAGGCTACACGGGATCCTGCTGTGGCTTCCTCCGCTTCTTCTCCCGTCCTCGCGGGGCCACCTCCCCGGACTCCGGACACAGCGGCGGCTCGGGCATCTCCTCCTGGGCTGCTGTCTCCGGCACCCCACTTTCCTGGCTCCGCTTCTTCCTCTTCTTGGTGGACGCTGGATCTGCTCTGGCCTCGGGCTCCCCCTTGTCGGGCGGCTCCGGCTCTGACACCTCAGCCCGTGGGGCGCTCATCTCGGCCCCTGGCTCGGTCACTTTGTGGCCACGTTCTTTCTTCTTTTCGGTGGCTGCTAGAGCTGCCTGCAGCTCGAGGTCCCCCAGCGGCTCGGGCCCCCCCTGAGGCTCCCCGGTCGCGTTTGGCCATTTTTCTTTCTTCCTCCTCTTTCTGGTGGACGCTGGAGCGGCCTCAGCTGGAGGCTCAGCTGCGTGTGGTAGTTCGGGCTCCACCATCTCCCCTGGGAGCACCAGAGGGCCTCTCTCCGGCTCGGTGGCCTCAGTCCCGGGTTCCGCCATGACTCTGTACCCCTTTACTTTTTTCTTCTTCGAGGAGGGCAGCGGGATGGCCTCCTCCTGGGGCTCCACCTTCGGTGGGAGCGGAGCCTCGGCTGGCCTCCCTTCCCCTGGCTCCCCACCCTCCCTCCCCTTGTGCCTCTTCTTCTTCCTGGTGGGAGACAAGACCGTCTCTTCCAGAGGCTCCCTTTTAACTGTGAGTTCCAGCTCCACTGTCTTTTCTTCAGGCGCTGGCATCCGCTCTTCCGGTTCCTCCGTTTCTGCCCCTTGGGGCTTCTTTTTCTTCTTCTTGGTGGTGGTAGATGGGAACAGGGCTCCCGGGGGCTCCGATGTCTCAGCCGTGGGCTCTGCTGCCACGGGCTCCACCACCGCTAGTTCTTTCAGCTCCTGCTTTCTTTTCTTCTTCCTCACATCTCCATCTGGGGACCCCAAGGCCCATTCGCCTCCAGGTGATGCCTCCAGGGCCCCAAGCCCATTCACCACCTCCTGGGGAACTGAGGCCTCTGATATATGCCTCTTCTTCTTCTTCCTCTTCCTTGAGGCTGCTGACTTCAATGCCAAGACGGACCCAGGCCCTGTTACTGGTAGGCTGCCTCCAAAGGCACAGAACCGAGGCCTCAGGCCAGGGGGGATCTGTGGCGGGGGGCTTGCTGGGATGGGCTGCAGCAGGGTCCCGGATGGGGATTCTTGGGGACCATCAAAGATCCTTAGGCTGCCCTGGGGGGCTGGGGCACAGGTGAGTCCCCCTCCTGCCTCCCCGGAGGGAGCCAGCAGGATTGCTTCTCCAGCCTGGGGGCCGCTGCTTCTGAGGACCCGGTAGCGGTGCCGCTTGCCTGCCAACTTGCCTTTCACAATCCGAGAGCCGGAGAGAGGCACCAGCCGCCCATTGAGGCTGAAAGGAGAAAGGGGAAGGCAGACGTTCATCAGATTCTTTTAGTGAGAGGGAGGAAAGGAGCTGAGAAGCATCACTTAAAAAAAAAAAGATTTATTTACTCATTTGAGAGAGGGAGCACCAGCATGGGCGAGGGGAAGAGGGAGAGGGAAAGAGGGAGAAGCCAACTCCCACTGATGCGGGGCTTGATCCCAGGACCCTGAGATCATGACCTAAGCCAAAACCAAAATCAGATGCTTAACCAACAGAACCACCCAGGCGCCCTGATTACCTGAGGAAAACCCCTCTAAACTTCCCCCAAGTTCAGCCACGGGGTTGGGAAGTATTCCCAGGAGGTGGCCTGGGACCGACCACTCACCAGTCTGGGGCGAAGTCTACAGGAGCCTGGATAAGCCACAGTTCTGTATCTGGGTCGCTTAACACCTCCAAAGAGAAACGAATGGGCTCTGAAGCTGGGGACGTCGCAGTAAAGTTGGGGGGACAGGAGAACGGAGCAGCACCTGCAGAAGAGGAAACGGGGGCTGTTGGCACTTCCCCGCGGAGCCAATCCTCCAGGGCGCCCACCAGCCGTTGGTCCCAGCCTCCTGAGCGCCTCAATCCCCTCACCTAGTCTTTTCTCTCCTGTCTGTTCCCCAGGGGCACCCCTATCTCCACCGAGCCAATTCCTGAGGACTCCCTTCCCTCCACCAGTGGTTTCCCCCATCCCAGACCCTCCCTCAGTCTGAAATCCCTTCCTCGCGGGAAATATTCTCTCCGCAGGTCCTGTCTCTGGGATGTCCCTTTTTTCGTCCGAACGCCCCCGGGGGCCCCTTTCTCGTCTCGGCAGCCAACTCTGCACGCCGCTGGCCCGCCCTGATGCAACTCACCGCCGGACGGGGTGCCCGCCATTCCGGGACCCTTGCCTCCCTGAGACCCAGCCGCCAGGAGCCACCGGAGTGGCGCAGCTGACCACGTGGAACAAGGGGGCGGGGCTTCATCCAGGAGCGCCCATGTGGTGAGGGAGCGCAGGGGTGAGCTCGGGACCCGCTCGTTCTACCAGCAGAACTGGGAGGAATTTCCACTTGTGCACAGCAGACAACCGAGGAAGACGTCTTTTCCCGGAAGCCTGCTCCCCGAAGTAGCTGATAAGCTGCTTGGCGGGAGTTAACACTTCGCCGCGTCTTAGCAGGTATCCCCCGCAATCTTTCAGACATTATTTGCTCCAACGTCGCCTTAAAGGGGCCGCCACATTGGTAGCTCCTAACTCTTAAAGAGACAGGAAGCTCGATTGGTGTGAAATTCTGAAAGAGACAGGTAAGAGTCTAGGTTGGCAGGGCCTTGCATTCAGTGTTACAGCCCCTTCCTGGGAGACGCAGATGCCTGGGAAATTCGGAACTGGAGTGGGACAAGTGGGAAAATGGAGAAATGGGATAATTCCTCCGGAGGGCTTGAAGTACCAGCTTAGGGGCGGGGCTTCTGAACTCGTAGGGAGCGGGAAACGTAGAGGGAGGAGCCTGTGGGCCCCGGGGCGGGGCCTCCAGACCCGAGCTAAACACGCGTGGGGCAGTGCGGGCCAAGGGGCGGGGTTTGTGGACCAAATGTGACCGATAGATGCCGCCGAGGACTTAGTCTAGTGCGTGGGGGACATTCCCGAAGGCTTTGAGGATGGAAGAGGGAGTAGAAGGCTTGATCAGCGCCCTTTCTCCGTCGGGGGGGGGCGGGGAGGCGCGTGTAAACAGCGGCACGTGGACACAGATTTGGGGGTCGCGTCCACGCCCCTTTCCACAGAAACCGCACCGCTTGGAGTGGCGGGCGGAGCCTCGGGACGGCGGCTAGACAGGGTGACCAGACAGCATTCCTGGCCGGTGTGTCAGCGCCACTTCCCGCCCCCTCTGCCGTGATTTCGGATCCTATTCGAGAATTGGGGCGTCTCCCTTTCTCAGGGTGTGAGCGGCTTCCCAGAGCGGAAGGAGGGTCAGGGGAAAAGGTACGCGTTCCCTCAGCCGGGGATCACCAGGCAGTTCCCCAGCGTGGGCGAGACACCGGGGCGCCGCCCCTGCGGACTCCGAACTACAATTCCCAGAGGACCCGAGGAGGGGAGGTGCCTGACGTCCATCGCGGAAGCTGCTGGGGATTGTAGTCCCAGCCTACGACTTTGGACTCTTGTTGCTGGGAAAATCTGTAAAGATCCAACCCATCTTTTTTACGGACGGGGAGATTGAGGCTCAGAGACTCGAGGGGATACTGATTTTGCGAGGCTCTCTTCTCGCCTTAGGGACGGGGCATATGAGTCTCCCCCAGCCTCTAATCTTCTACCCCTTTGGTGGCGTCCAAAACCTTCTTTGTACAAGGGGGATCCTAAGCCTGGAGGGGTGGGGCAGGGATTCAGGAGGCTGTCTCCCTCAGTCATGGAGAGGTTAAAGTCGATTCTACCTACGTGGTCAGATCGCCCTCCGCTTCCGGACCTCGCCCTTTCTGTCCGTGAAATGGACTTTCGGTGATTCCCAATGGGAACGTCTCAGGCTGCGTACTGCCCCTCCAGGACTACAAGTCCCAAGGTGCTCGAGGCGACCCCTACTCCCCCTCCCCTCCGGGACCCGCCTCTCAACAGCCGGAGTCACGTCGTCTAACCTGTTCCCGGCGCCTGCCCCGCCCCGTCCTCCGCTCCCCGCAGCCGGAGCCGGAGCCGGAGGAAGTCCCCCGGTGCCAGGATCTGCCCCGGATCCGTGAGTTCCACCCCACTGGGGTCCAGTGGCTCTGGAGGAGGCCGACACCGCGTCCCTGGGAGGACTGGGAGGGGACTCGGACGCCGAGTCCCAGGGCGGAATTGGGGGTGCGCAGATGCCAGGGTCGTTCGAAGGAAAGAACTCATATTTACTGGGCAAAAGGAAAGGGGACTCTGATGCCTGAGTTCTTGGGATGGAGGGCTCGGACGCCATGGTCTTGGGGAGACGCTAGAACTGGGACTCCTGAGTCCCACGAATTGGGCGCTCTCAGAAGCCTGAGGCTTTGAGTAGAATTGGGGTATCGGATCCTTGAGTCCTGGGCAGAAATGACAAGATTCAGACTGATGGGGTTCTGGAAAGGGCGGCCATCCCTGACGCCCTCCAGCTGCCTTCTCCACAGAACCTCTAGGTCTCGAGGCAGAATTAGGAGTGGGATGGGGATAGTGGGACTCGGGGCCCTGAAATATAGCAGGACAAGGCCCCGAGGTCCCTCTGGAGGCTGTGTTCCGGCACTCCCTACACTTTCCGGCTCTGGGGGTGGGGGCCTGTGTGGGGGACCGGGGCAGTTCTCCAACCTGCGTGCGGCTGCGAGATCCCCAACATATCATTAACCGGGGCGTCAGACCTGCCTAACCAGAGGGACCTTCACCCCGGGGCGCCCCCTAGTGGGGGCGGGAGCCTCCCATTACCCCTTGGAGGTGGGAAATATTTGGGGTTTGCCGAGGGGATTCTAGAACCCAGGGCAGAATTCCAGAAGGTGGGATTGGATTCTGGGAGGCTTGCGTGGCTGGACACTACACAGGCATGACACTGAGAAGACAGGGTAAACTGAGGCTGAAAGGTCACAGTTGATCGGAGTTTGGCCCCTTCTGAGCAGCTGTCTCAGATAGCAGAGCTGATTAGAGTTTAGCTTCTTTCTTCTGCAGCTACCTAGGGGACGGGATTCCGTCCATTCCCACCAGATTTTCTGACTAACCTTCGTCCTCCTAGGGCTCCTCGCCCTGACCCTGAGGTGAGAAATGTCACCTCCACCCCCATCTGTCTGACCTGAGGTAGTGTGGGAGATAAGCGAGGGATAGAGGCTAATTCTGGAGGTGTGTGTCTGTCCTTGAAGCTGGGGGAGGGCAGGCACGGGCACCTCCCTCTGTCTCCCTCTTCTCTCCACCCCCCTGCGTCATGTGAGGGGATTGAACGAGGGGGTGGGGGAGGCAGGGGGTTCTGATGAGAGAGGGAAGAACTTCCTAATGTCTGGGCTTGAAGGGCATTCGGTGATAGCCTGAGATGAAATTAAAAATAATAACCAACCGTGGCTGCCAAGACGGCTCACAGCATGCCAGGCTCCGCGCTGGTGGATGGGATGGTTCCCACTGTCTGCAGAGGTCTCAGGCTACTGCCCGAAGGCAGTTTGCTGAGTCCACTCCCAGCAATGACTTCTCTCTGCTCCACTGGGGAAACTAAGGCTGGAGAGCGGCACAGCCCACACCCTGGGCTTTTGCTGCCTTCTCACTGGAATCTTCCAGGGCACCCATGTCGCCTCTGCCTGAATTTTTGGGGATGGCTACGAGCCAGAACTCACTAACGCACGTACAGGGAGAATTTAGGGTTTAGGAAGTTGAGATTCCAGAGGTCAAAACCCAGGGCTTTTAGACTCTCAGAAAGAGTCAAAAGGACTCTTTTGTGGAAAAAAGAAAAAACGAGATTCCTCTAGGTCTTGAGCCCTCACTGTGTGTCAGATCCTATGTTATCTTAATGAACAGTCCAGGAAGGTCCGTAATTAAGAATCCTCTATGTGTGAACTTTATTTGGTGCCCTGCATTGTTCTAAACACGGTACATAAGTTATGTCACTCAAACCTCACGCCCTTTTGAGGAGACCGTATAAATTCCCCCATTATACACAACGAGGAAACTGAGGCACAGAGGAACTATATAAACTAATCCAGGGTAGAGACTTTGAGAAGGGAAGGCCACAGTCGTCCACAGAGGGGAACACCACGACCCGGAGAGGGTGAGGTCTATTCCAGCGTCAGTCTGTCGGGACAGAAATGTAGGATTCCAACCAGGGTATTCCCAGCCTAGCCTGGCGCTCTGTCTCGGTTCCCACTGAGGACGATGTTTCCTCCAGGAAGCCCCCCTGGGATCCTTGACCCCGAAGAACTTGCTTGGCCTGGGCGAGTGCATGAGTCTTGGGGAAAGAGAGTTAGGGTTGGAGGGGAAGGGGAGGAATGAGAGCTGGGGTGAGAGGGTACCCAGGGGTGGACTAGAGCCCGCAGGAGGGGGAGCGGGGAGCTGGAAGTCCAGGGCAGGGGCCTGGGAACGGAGGCGCAGCCCGCGCCGCCCTCGTGCCCCGCCCGCCTGCCGCGGGAGGTGAGGCACCTGCCCAGGCCCGCAGCGCATTCCCGGGGTCTGAGCTCAGGCGCTGTCCGCGTGACCCGGAGCGCCCCCTGGTGGCCCCGACAACGCGTCTGCCCGCACCAGCCCTGAGAGGGCCCCACGCCCATCCTTGGCATTTCCTTAGAGCCAGGGGATGGATGTCAGCATGGGATCGGAGAGTCTTAGAAATTTGGGAATCCTGAAATCCCCCGAAAGAACATCTCACTGCCAGAATGCTGGCACCGGAGGCTGCATAGAATTGTTCGTTTTTATATTTTAGCAGACACAGTGTTTCCTGTGTATGTGAGGTTCTAAAAGCCCCAAGTTCCGATTTCTGTAGTCTCTACTTTCTGAGGCCTGAATTCTCAGAGCCTTGAGGAGGCCTCTAAGAATAGCTGCTTTGCCTCCTCCTTTCACTCCTCAGTTGGGGAAACTGAGGCCCGAGGAGTGGATGGGACTTGTTGCCCAAGGTCACACGCTCCCAACACACCCAAATGAACCGCCAGCCCCAACAGGTTCTGTTTCGAGGCTTCCCAGACCGAGGCCAGAAGCAGCATGCCCCAGCCCGCCCCCCTGCCCACGCCTGTACCTCCAAAGCTAAGGGGTTGGTGCAGCCCCGGGAGGTGGCAAAGCTGGCAGGCGTGGTGGCTACCATGAGGATAGGGACGGTGCTGGCCTGACCGGTTCCTTGTGTCCTGGCTCTTTCCCACTGAGCCAGTGACCACAGCAGCCCAGCCACCCCCAGTCACCCCCCTGCTCTTCCTGTGGACACCGGGTCCCCACGAACAAGGTTGACTCTGAGGAGAGGAAGCTGAGTGGTCCCTGTCTTCTGAGACTCTGCCAGGTCTGGTCGCGGCGACCCAGACTAACAGGTTAGATCCAGGTGTGAAACCTAATACTGCCGACTCCTCGCAAGGTGATCTTGAACAGAGGGCTCTGAGCCCCCACTTTTTTGCCTGCTACCGTGATTTTGACCATCAGATGCGGTATCGGGTGCCAGCCCTTGGCACAGTCCTAGGAGGCAGTGGCCCTTTGGTTACTAGTTGTTATTTTATTTCATTATGCCCTCAAGCAACTCTCACAGGTACATGGTAAACAGCACAATTATTATTTTAAAAAAATATCCCTAGTGGGGCGCCTGGGTGGCTCAGTCAGTTAAGCGGCTGCCTTTGGCTCAGGTCAGGATCCCAGGGGTCCTGGGATCGAGCCCCGCGTCGGGCTCCCTGCTTGGCAGCCTGCTTTTCCTTCTGCCTCTGCTGCTGCCCTTGCTTGCACGCTCTCTCGCCCTCTCTAATAAACAAATAAATAAATAAAAATCTTTTAAGAATTAAAAAGATCCCTAGCATAAAAAAAAAAAAAAAAAAGATGTCTCTAGCATCTAGCGTAGTGCCTCCTTGTCCTAGTAGACACTCAGTAATTGATGGTTACTTTTGCATTCTTTGTTCCCTCAAATGCCTGGCACACACATTCCTGTCGCTATTATTAAGTGTTTATGTGACTACCTTATGGATTTCAGTTCTTGAAACACAGTACAAACCCAGTAAATATTTTCTAAATGAAAAAAAAAAAATGCCTGGCACACAGTAGGTAATGAGTGGGTGATTGTTGAAGGAGTGATTCAAGTCTTATTAGGACTGACCTAGAAAGATGGAGAAGGAGCTACATAAAGAGTCAATTGTCCAGAGGCGTCCGGGAGGATTTGAAGGAATTGGCATTTCCCAGCCAGGGAAGTGGCAGGGCATAGCGCTTCCAGTGGAAGCAGCTAGGAGAGTAAAGGCCTGTCTGGCTCTTCTAGAAGCCCTGGGAAGAGGCTTCCCTTCCCCACCCCCCCAACACACACACCTCCGCAGGCGCCCCGCTTCGGCCGGCACCATGGACAGCGAGGCATTCCAGAGCACGAGAGACCTTCTGGACCTGAACTTCCAGTGTGAGCTGGGGTAGGGGGCGGGACTTGCCCCGGAGGGGCCCTCAAGGGTAGAGGCGGGGCGCTGCCCGGAGGCCCCGCCCCGGTCCTGACCGCTCCTCCCTCCTGCCCAGCTCTGGCCATGAAGCACATGGACCTGAAGCAGATGGAGCTGGACACGGCGGCGGCCAAGGTGGACGAGCTGACCAAACAGCTGGAGTCGCTGTGGTCAGACTCACCCACGCCTCCCGGCTCGCAGGCTGGAGCCCCCACTAGGGTGAGCCTGCTCGCCTTGGTCCCCACCTTGGCCCCCAAAGCCAGCTTCTTTCTGCCTGGGGTTCTGTCCCATCGGGTGGAACAGGCCGTGGGCTGTTTGAAAGAGGGAACCAGAATAAATGGACATCGAACAGGACACTTGGAAGAAAAGGGTCTTTTCCTAAGAGGCAGAAAGGCACTGAATGGGCTAGCCTCAGCCCTGATTTCAGGGCTGTCTCGCCAGTACCCCCTCACCAGGGCTCCCTGTGCCTGACTCTCCAGTCCCGCTCCAACTCCCCTTAGGTTAGTTTCCGATGACCTCTTTTGATCTGCTAACCCTTTTACTAATGTCTCCTTTGTCCCCTCAATGCCCTGGACTCCCCACAGCCGTCCCGGTACAGCTCCAGCCCGGTCCCCGAGCCCTTCAGCAGCCGTGGGTCTCCCCGGAAGGCGGCCACCGACGGTGCAGACACTTCGTTTGGACGCTCCGAGAGCGCCCCAGCTCTGCACCCCTACAGCTCGCTGTCCCCTAAAGGCCGGCCCTCGTCACCGCGCACCCCGCTCTACCTGCAGCCGGATGCCTACGGCAGCCTGGACCGCGCGCCCTCGCCCCGGCCCCGCGCCTTCGATGGCACAGGCGGCTCCCTCGGCCGTGCGCCCTCCCCGCGGCCCGGATCCGGCCCGCTCCGCCAGCAGGGTCCCCCCACGCCCTTCGACTTCCTGGGCCGCGCGGGTTCCCCGCGAGGCAGCCCCCTGGCGGAGGGGCCCCAGGCCTTCTTCCCCGAGCGCGGGCCATCACCACGCCCCCAGGCTTCTGCCTACGAAGCGCCCGTGGCCTTTGGGAGCCCCCTACTGGGCGCGGGCGGTAGCGCTTTCGCTCCACCTCTGCGCGCTCAAGGTGAACGAGGGGGCCTCGTTTGGGGGGTGGGAGGGACGCAGGCCTGGGACCAGCCTCCCGGTATATCCAGATTCGCCACCTCTCCCTAGACGACTTAACGCTGCGCCGGCGGCCCCCCAAAGCCTGGAATGAGTCTGACCTGGACGTGGCGTATGAGAAGAAATCTTCACAGACAGCGAGCTACGAACGTGAGTGGTGGGAGACCAGAGGAGGGGAGGAGCCAGGAGAGCAGCCCCCAGACCCCAATGATTCGCACCTTGCAGGCTTGGAGGTCTTCTCGAGGCCCGCTTCGCCCGGCCTGCAGCTGTTACCCTGGAGAGAGAGCAGTCTAGATGGGCTGGGGGCCACCAGCAAGGTGAGAGGCAGCCTGGGGTGGGGGGGGGCACTGGGGGGAGCTGGGGGGGTTGGGGAGGAGGGGCAGGAAGTGCGGTCAGGACCACCTTCCATTTCCAGCTGCACCCCCAGTCTCCCTGCCCTCCACCCCAAGCTCTTCCCTCGTTATCCTGGATTTGCTCCCCCTCCCTGATCCCCTTTCCCTCACTCCCTCTGGAGTCCCTTACCTTCTCTCCCTTCTTGACCTTTTGTCCTTACCTCCTTACCTGTCCCCCTTTATCATTCCTTCCCCCTAACTTCCTCCCACCTGAGCCCCTTCTTTCCCCCTTCCCTCCTTCTCCCCCAGGACAACCTCACCAGCGCCACTCTGCCCCGAAATTACAAGGTCTCCCCTCTGGCCAACGACCGGCGTTCTGATGTGGGCAGCTACCGCAGATCACTGGGCTCCCCGGTGCCATCAGGCACTTTGCCCCGCAGCTGGCAGCCTGTCAGCCGCATCCCCATGCCCCCTTCCAGCCCCCAGCCCCGTGGAGCCCCGCGCCAGCGCCCCATCCCCCTCAGCATGATATTCAGGCTGCAGAATGCCTTCTGGGAGCATGGGGCCGGCAGGGCCGTGCTCCCCGGCTCCCCCATCTTCTCCAGAGCACCCCCGCCTAAGCTGCCTCCCCAGCCCCAGGCACCTCCTCAGCCCCAGGCACCCCCTCAACCCCACCAGCCCCCTCAGCACCAGCCCCCGCCCCCTCCCCAGCCCCAACCACAGCCTCAACCCCCTGCCCCAGCCCCCCAGCCTCCCCAACAGACTTGGCCCCCTGTAAGCGAAGGTGAGTCAGCAGTGGGGGGGCCCAGAGGGCTGGTTAGAGGGAGGACCAATGGCTGGAGACCAGGACAGCTGGGGGAGCCATCACAGCCAGACACTGTCCCTGCAGAGAGTGAGGCTAGAGGAGCTTGGGAATTTGCTCAGGAGCTAAAGGGAGCACGGTGGTTAAGCATGGACCCTGGAGTCAGGCTGCCTGGCTCCATGCTGTGTGACCTTGGACAAGTCACTCAACCTCTCTGGACCTCAGTTTCTTTGAGTGTAAAAGATGATAGAGCCCATCTTATTGATTGTGGTATTAGATTACTTAATCCATATAAAGTCTTTAAAATAGAGCATGATGTAGGAAGATTTCAGTAGCTATTTATTAGTTATAACAATTATTAGTATGTCTGTGTATGTGAGACCAGCACAGGGCCTAGAGTTAAAGCAAAATGGGTTTTGAGCCCCTCTCCACCGCTGACTTGCTATATGAGTCGGGATAAATTAGCTAACCCGTCTGAGCTTCTGTTTCATCATCTGTGAATCGCGCGGGACATTCAGTGAAAGAAGGTGTGTAGAGAGTGATCATTACTAGTTTTACCTACTTTAGAAGCTCTTATAGAGAAATAAGACCAAGAGACCATCAAGCGCCGGGATTCTAGTCCCAGCAAGATATTCTGCTTGAGAGGGTAGGCAAGGAAGTTCTTAGAATCTCAGCAAGTGAAGCCCATCGTGATGATAGGAGCACAAGATTCTGAAGTCAGAGGGACCAGAGTTGAAATCACAACCAAGCGACTTTGGGCAACTGACTTGCCCTCCCTGATGCTCAGCTTCCCTCTCTGTGATAAGATGATAGCAGTATCTACCTCACAGGGTAGGGGTGAGAATTCAGTAAGACAGGCACATGCTAAGTGCTTGATAAATGGACGCTGTCACAATTATATATTATTCACAGCCCATGGAAAGTAGCCCAGAGAGGGCAAGGAACTGCCCTGAGGTCACACAGCAAATTGGATGCTGGCCACGGGTCCCTGAACTTGTGGGTTTGGAGAGGTGTGTCTTGGGGTTCTCCCAGGCACCCATTCGCTGATGGGCTTCTTGTTCCTTCCAGGCCCTCCCAAGCCTCCCCCGGAGCTGGAGCCCGAGCCAGAGCTGGAGGGGCTGCTGGCACCAGTGCTGGAGGCCGGTGATGCAGATGAAGGCACTGTAACTCGGCCCCTCAGCCCCACGAGGCTGCAGCCAGCCCTGCCCCCTGAGGCCCAGTCAGTGCCAGAGCTAGAGGAGGTAGCACGGGTGCTGGCGGAGATACCGCGGCCCCTCAAACGCAGGGGCTCCATGGAGCAGAGCCCGGCTGTAGCCCTGCCCCCCACCCACAAGAAGCAGTACCAGCAGCTCATCAGCCGCCTCTTCCATCGGCATGGCGGGCCCGGGGGACCTGAGCCGGAACTGTCCTCCATCAGTGAGGGATCCGAAGCGAGGGCAGGGCCCCCTGCTCCTGCCCCACCAGCTCCCATCCCACCCCCAGCCCTGCCCCAGGTCAGCCAACCGGAGCAGCTGCAGAGCATGGTAAGTAATACAGGAGGACACAGGGGTCTATTAGCATATGGACGTGTCCCTTCCCTTTTAGGACCGAACCTGGAAATGGCACGTCTCACCTCTGCCTCTTCCAATTGGCCAGGGACCCGGCTGCAAGGGAGGCTGGGAAATGTAGTCTTTAATCAAGGAGGCGCCTGTGTTCTGAAGACGGGGAGAATGTCTCGAGAGAGGCATTCCCAAGTCTTGGCCACACAGAGACTTTCTCTGCTCCTCTCCAGTCACTTGCACTCCACCCACCCACCCAGCCCCCTCCCCCCCGGGGCATCCCTTTAGGAATCTGGGAGTCTTACCACCTGGAAATGAGGGTGTCAGTGAGTTTATTCCAGGACCTGAAAAGCCTGCTTGAAGCAAGACAGTCACCATTTCTCTCGCAGGTTGCTGCACAATCACTCATGTCTGCCTTCTCTGGGAATTGCTCTCTCCTCTCAGACCTCAGCACGCTTGTGCCATGGCTAGAAATGGTGACTCAGAATGCCCTCTCGCTTCCGGCGCAAGGTGTCCTCTGACGCTATTCAGAGCTGCTTTCATTCAAAATTGCGAGAGCAAGTCTCTGGTCTCCGAGGCTGTGGGTGTGGTGATTAAGGGCACCAGCTGCAGAGCTAGGCTGCCCAGTTCAAATCCTGGCTCCGTGGCACTTTATCAGCTGTGCAACCTTGCACAAGATACTTAGCCTCTCTGGGCCTCAGTGTCTTCATCTGTAAAATGGGGATGAGAGAAACCATAGAGTTGCTTGGAGCATTAAATACATGAATATAGCGCTTAGAATAGTGCTTGGCACATAACTGTTAACCACTATTCTTATTGTTAACATTTAACTAGGGGATGGTGGCCTTTGAAACTTGCTCAGTCCTTGTGTCTTACCTGGGGGGTGGGTGGTGTGTATGGAACAGTCTCATTCTCTCAGTGTGGACGGACAGAGGGAGGGGAGAGATTCCAAGAGAAGAAGCAGGTAGATACCCCAAAATGCCTGTTCCCAAGCCAGGAAATGTTGAGATCCAGGATCTTGAAATCAAGAACAGAAGAATAAAATCACCGTACAGGATCACAAAATCCTGGCCATAAAGAAACTTGAAAATTCACAGAATTCAGGAATTAAATCCTGTTCTTGGTCTCAAAACAGTGAACCTTCGGAATCCTAACACTGGCCCTGGTTATTAACTGATTTGTGAGGTCACCAAAACTGAAAATTAAAGACTCTTCTCATTTGAATCAGGAAATCACAGATTAGGGCATTAATATGTTGAAATACAGACTTCTATTTTATTATTTTTAAAAGGCTTTTTGTTTTGTTTTGTTTTGTTTTGTTTAAGTAATCTCTACACCCATCGTGGGGCTTGAACTCACAGCCCTGAGATCAAGAATCTCATGCTGTCCCAACTGAGCCAGCCAGGTACCCCCAGAATTATATTGTGAATGAACATTATCCACTAGAAAAGCATACACAAACACCATAGTAACTAGGAGGAAATAGAAAAAAAAGAATAAGGAGGCCAAAAATCACAGCACTCAGAACCGTGATTAACATTTTAAGTATCTCCTTCCAATCTGTTGGAAGGAAAGTCTAACCATAAAACATCAAAGTTCCCATAGAATCTTGGGAATGCAATGTCTTGGGTCTTCAGCAATTTGACATGGCATAAGTTAGCATTCCCGGACTCACAACATATTGGAAATTTGAAATATCTGAACCTCAGAGAATTTTGAAATCCGTGGCTCTTGGAACTTCCAAATTCCGGGATCTTGAGATCATCGACCTCAAAGATCAGAATCACAAAATGCAACGTGCTCCGAATAAATGAATCTTGTAGGAGGACCTGTGAACATCAAAAATAAGAAAGCACAAGGAATAAGAGGCTAGATATTCTCATTCCGAACATCTGGAATTAACATTGGACAGCTGTTATGTGGGCTTCATAGCATTTATATTTTATAAAAGCAGTAAGACTGCAGACAGGTTGAATATCTGGCTTCCACTGTCATGGACTTGATGGTCGGTCAGCTTCCTTTCAGGTCTCAGGGGCCAAGATCCAGATTCCCTGACTATTGTAGGGAATCAAAGGCTATAGAACTAAGGCGTCCCTTTCCTCAGGACCATCTGGACTCAGGCTCTGTACCTCCCTGCCTTCGGGTCCCAGCCCCACCTCTGTCTAGTTGGATGACCTGGGACGCATGCCGCCGGGTCCCTGAACCTCTGTTTTCCTTTCTAAGTAATGGGTATATTAATAACCCCTCCAAGTTACCGAAACCTTCCCCCTCCCGCACGCCCGGTTCCCCCAGGAGATGCGCTCAGTGCTGCGGAAGGCGGGCTCCCCGCGCAAGGTCCGCCGGGCACGCCTCAACCCGCTTGTGCTCCTGCTGGACGCCGCGCTGACCGGGGAGCTGGACGTGGTGCAGCAGGCTGTGAAGGAGGTGAGTGCTGCCAGAGTGCGGGGCAGGCGGGATGGGGGCAGCGGGCGCAGGACGGCTGCTGCTGGGGACTGAGCCTCCGCCTCCGTGTCCCCCGCCCGCCCAGATGAACGACCCGAGCCAGCCCAACGAGGAGGGCATCACCGCCCTGCACAACGCCATCTGCGGCGCCAACTACCCCATCGTGGACTTCCTCATCGCGGCCGGTGCCAACGTCAACTCCCCCGACAGCCACGGCTGGTGAGCCCAGACCCTGACCCTTGCGGGGCGGGACCAAGCTGCTGGCTGGGGCACCCGCGGGCGAACGCGCGGCCACTCACACTCGCCTCCGCGCCTAGGACACCGTTGCACTGCGCGGCATCGTGCAACGACACGGCCATCTGCACGGCGCTGGTACAGCACGGCGCAGCCATCTTCGCCACCACGCTCAGTGACGGAGCCACCGCCATCGAGAAGTGCGACCCCTACCGCGAGGGTTACGCTGACTGCGCCACTTATCTGGCAGGTGCGAGGCACGCCTCTGGAGGAGGGAGGAGGTGGTGGGGACCTGGCTGCCCAGCTGGCCGTTGCGGGAGGGGGAAGGGACAAGACTGCCGGTCACAGGAGAGAAGATGTGGGGACTGTACCAATCAAGTGGCAGGATCACAGAGGAAGGGCAGCCGGATTGGTCCTTCTACCTGGTAGGTGCAAGCGGGGTGTGTGGGGTGAGCAGACTGCCAACCTCACGGGCTAGGGAACATGGGCACTGTGCCACGCAAACTGGACACCTACGGGAAGAAGAGCGGTCTTGGAGATTGCACTGTTGACCTGCTTTCTCACCCGCGGGCATGGGGGGGTCAGACGTTCCAATGATACCATTTACCTGGTGTAGGGGTGGGCAGGTGAGCAAGCCATGTCTTCTGGGGGAGGGGCTCGGGGACTCTTCCACGTGGAGGGAGACACGAGGCTTCCTTTAGGAGGGGGAGGGCAGATCACCTAACCAGGTGATGGGAGGAAGCAGGTAGCCTGTATCAAGGGGGGGTGTAGAACGTCCCTATTACACACCTGGGGTAGGTGGGCAGATTGTATCATAGGGTGGGATCAGGAACATCACGGAGCTGGAGTAAATCAGGCTCTAGGATCTGGGGGTGGGGCGGTGTTTTTGAGAGGTGAGCCACCTAAAGGCAGAAACTGGACGAGAGTCTTGGGGCTTGCGGGTGAGCAGGGGTGAGCAGGGGTAGACGAGGACTGCACCACCTGGGCACGAAATAGACTAAGCTTCGGGGCGGGACATTGGGCCCTTACACATTTGTACAGGGAGGTGAAGCCTATCAGGTGGGGCGCTTGGACTGTTCTGCCTGCCTCGGATGTGGAGAGTTCTGTGAGGGTCAAGTAGAGATTGGACACAAGACCTAGCAGGGAAGGAAGGCGGAACTGGAACCCGGAGGACTGAACCACTAGAGAGAGGGAGCAGCGTGGACTGTACCATTTGGAAGGGGGGGGGCTAAATTCTTGGTGGAAATTTTACCGCTTAACGGGGCAGAGGAGAGGGGCGGACTGTACCCTCCGAGAAGTTATCGCATCCTCTGGAGATTTTGTCACTTGAGGAGGGGGAAAGCAATGAGGACTACTCACCATCTGGGAAGGGGCAGGTGGGACCACTTAGGGGGAGGCGGGGAAGGGGCTGTACCATTGGAAGGCGGCGCAGAGATACGGAAACTGTACAGTTTGGGGGGGGGGGCGTCAGTGTGCAGCTGACCGCACCTCTGGGAGTGACGCAGGGACTTGACGATGTCCAAGAGGGGATGGGGACCACTGACCCTGCCTCGGGGCTTTGGAGGCCCCAGTTTGAGGCCCCCTGATGTTCTCGAATGTCAGAATCTGCCAGCCCCAGGCAAGTGACTTCAGCTTAGGCGCCCCTTTCCAGACAGGGGTACCCAACTTTGATGTGTGGGTGTGGGGGGCGGGGTGGGTGCCACATCCCAGGGCCTGTCCCTGCCCTCAG
The DNA here is from genome assembly GCA_028646535.1 of Procyon lotor. Taxonomy (NCBI): domain Eukaryota; kingdom Metazoa; phylum Chordata; class Mammalia; order Carnivora; family Procyonidae; genus Procyon; species Procyon lotor. Next base: position 39,531,985 of record CM053620.1, on the reverse strand, counting down.
CGTGTCTCGTGCCCCTGAGTGTTCTGACGCCTCCAGCCTCCACCCCCACCACGTGCTCACAGCCCCTGCGGGTTCGCATTTCAGATGTGGAGCAGAGCATGGGACTGACGCACAGCGGGGTGGTGTATGCCCTCTGGGACTACAGCGCGGAGTTTGGGGACGAGCTGTCCTTCCGCGAGGGCGAGTCGGTCACCGTGCTGCGCAGGGACGGACCGGAGGAGACAGACTGGTGGTGGGCCGCGCTGCATGGGCAGGAGGGCTACGTACCTCGTAACTACTTTGGGGTAAGCAAAAAAAAAATATATATATATATATATCTCTTCTGCAAAGAAGAAATATTGCATCGACGTCCTGGGGCTATTTGGGAAAAAGGGTGATTCTGGAAAAAGGAGCAAGAGGAACAGTCCATTATACTAGGGGCGAGGTAGGGCGGAAGAATCCATTACAGGTCGTGGGGAGGTGAGGGAAACCAATTGTAATAACGTAAGGGAGGTAAGGGAGGGCGCCCCTTACAGTTGGGGGAGAAAGAGCCCCTTCCTGGTGGTACTTTGTGGGGAACTCACTGCCTGACTAGTTATTTGATTGGTTCGTGCGCAAATGTTTTTTGGGTTTTTTTGTTGTGGTGGTGGTGGTGGTGGTTTTGGTTTTTGTTTTTTTAAAGATTTTATTTATTTATTTGACACAGAGAGAGAGGGAGAAAGAGAGATCACAAGTAGGCAGAGAGGCAGGCAGATAGAGAGGTGGGGAAGCAGGCTTCCTACCAAGCAGAGAGCCGGATGTGGGGCTCGATCCAAAGACCCTGAGATCATGACCTGAGCCGAAGGCAGAGGGTTTAACCCCCTGAGCCACCCAGGCACCTGTTTTGTTTTGTCTTTAAAGATTTTATTTTATTTTATTTTATTTTATTTTATTTTATTTTATTTTATTTTATCTTATCTTATTTATTTATTTATTTATTTATTTATTTATGAGAGAGAGAGAGAGATCACAAGTAGGCAGAGAGGCAGGCAGAGAGAGAGGGGGAAGCAGGCTCCCTGCTGAGCAGAGAGCCCGATGTGGGGCTCGATTCCAGGACCCTGAGATCATGACCTGAGCCGAAGGCAGAGGCTTTAACCCACTGAGCCACCCAGGCACCTGTTTTGTTTTGTTTTATCATCCTTAATTATATTACTAAGAGGCAAGGAAGAATGTATGTTAGCCAAGGGAAGCAGTGAAGAATCCCATTTTAGGCACATGGGGAAGTTAAAAGAATTGTGTATTACTGGTATAGTGGGGAGGAAGCTTTTAGGCTGCAAGGGGGAGGGAGAGGACGAATCCATTATTATTATTATTATTTTCATTATTAAAAGGATAGTAGAATTGAGGGAGATTGTACTAGGTTAAGGGAAGAGACCGGAAGATCCCATTATATTCCTAGGGGAGAAGATTCTTTTAATTTGGGGATGGGCAGAGGTAGGTCTCAATGAGACAGCCACAGTGGTAGGGAGAGACAGGTGTTTCTTTCATGTCAGAATGGAAGCCTCAGAAAATTCCATTTCATCACCTCTAGAGCCTGGTGCTTGGTGGGGACAGGGGCCTCAGGGATTCTGGAGCGATCTGGCAGTCGGCTGAAGGAGTCTGTTAGGAAGAGAGGGGAGGATGGAGACAGCCCATCTGTTTGGGTGTGGATTAGGTGACTCCATTAAATTTGGGGGTAGGATGAAGGAGGGAGAGTTCCTGATGTCTAAAGATTCTGCCTTCCCTCAGCTCTTCCCCAGGGTGAAGACTCAGAGGAATAAGGTCTAGCTGCACAGAAGGTCATTGCCAAGGGAGGCAGGAGCGAGCAGCCCTGCCTTTGCCCCAGACCTCTCCCTGGGTAACTGCTGCATCTCCTTGGACCCCAAGCCCTACAGGGGTGGGGTCCTCACCTCCAGCTCTCTGCTTCCCTGGAAGCCCAGGGGGGATGGAGAACCTCAGCCTTAAGTCTAGAAACCGCCTTAGCCACGGGAGATCACCTTGGGGCTGGGAATCATTGGAGGCAAGAGATTCCCCCTCTCCCCACAACCTCCTCCATTTGCCAAATCAGATCCCGTCCAAAGTGCCTCCCACTCCTGCTGCCAACCCCTCCCACCTCCTCAAAACAAGCCAACACACCATCCTAGGGGAACTTGGGGGGTGTCACCTCCACCAGGTTTCCCTGGGAGTCACCTCTGTCCCCATCTCTCCAGGCCTGGGCGAGACACATTGGTCTCCACCTCTCCCCACTCAAGTGCCTTCACCCAGTGCTGGTTTTATAACCAAATGGGGACATTTTCCCTTACAAATAAAGGTAGTTTGCACAGAAATTGACTTCCCTCTCTTTAGATCCCCTTCTGCCCTAATAAGAGCTCATCACCCTTCCCGTGTTTGACAAACTGGTTGTAAGGAAGCCCCTTTCCAAGGGATTTCTGTCACGTAAATCCTTTCTCTTCCAAACACAACTGTTTTTGGGGGAGGGTGGGGTTTGGGGAGGAGTTTTTTTGTGGGTTTTTGGTTTTTTTTTCCGGTAGTGTCTTGATCTTTTTTTCATGTTTTGGATTCTTCCTTTATGTCTTTAAACATTTTAAGCTTATTTTATACCATATGTGTATGATAATTGTATCATCTGAAGTGTGGGGCTGTCTCCTTCTGTAATTCACTGTGGCTGCTGGTTCTCACTCACGGTGCATTGTTTCCTTGTGCTCGTGTGTGTTGAAATTATGGATTGGGAGACCATCTTCGACAGGGCTTTATCTTCCCAAAATCCATGTGGCCTCGTCGAGGGTATGACCCTGAAGAGTGACTTCCCTTTGCTCCTGCCCCACTTCTTTATTGTGTAAACCGATTTTTGGTAAAGCACAGGCATATGTCCCCTCTGTCTATTTCTTGACAAATCCTAAGGCAACAACATTGCTGTTGTCTGAGATGTCCGATACAAATAGCCACCAACCTCATGTGGCTGTTTAAATTCCAATGAAATAAAATTTTAAAAATAAATAAATAAATAAATTTCAATTAATTAAAACTAAATAAAAATTCAGGATAATTTCTCAGTCACACACTTTTCTAGTGCTCGGTAGCCACGTGTGGCCCGTGGCTACCATTTTGGGCAGTGCAGATAGAGAACATTTTCATCATCCCAGAAAGTTCTATTGGATAGAGCTGATACACAACATTTCCATTATATGGAAGTTCCATCGTGCCTCTTCCCCGTCAGCCACAGTTGTGCTTTCTATCACTATTGATTAGTTTTCAGGCATATGCTTTATTTTTATTTTATTTTTTTAAGATTCTGCTCATTCATTTGAGACAGAGCGTGAGAGAGACAGAAGGAGCAAGGGGAGGGGCAGGGGGGAGGGAGAAGCAGGCTCCCCGCTGAGCAGATGGTCCAGTGTGGGACTCGATCCCAGGACCCCGGGATCATGACTGGAGCCAAAGGCAGATGCTTCACTGACTGAGCCGCTGAGGCGCCCCCGGGAATATACATTAAAAACCAAATAGTACTGGGGCACCCGGCTGGCTCAGTCAAAAGTGGGGTCACGAGTTTGATTCCCACATTAGATGTAGAAATTACTTAAAATGTATATATGTATACTAGAACATTTAGGAAAAAAAGCAATCCTCCGTGCCATCTCCACTCCGCTCTGCTCTCTAGAGACAACCACTTTGAGCTGCTTTGTTTCTTCTAGAATTTTCTTCCATGTTTCTAAATATGCTGATACTACAATTTCTTTTTCCTTTTTTTTCTTGTTTAAAGATTTTATTTATTTATTTGACAGAGAGAGAGAGAGATCACAAGTAGGCAGAGAGGCAGAGAGAGAGAGAGGAGGAAGCAGGCTCCCCGCTGAGCAGAGAGCCTGACGCGGGGCTCGATCCCAGGACCCTGAGATCATGACCTGAGCCGAAGGCAGAGGTTTTGCCCACTGAGCCACCCAAGCACCCCAATACTGCTATTTCTTGATAGCCAATTTTAGACTTTCTCTACTGGACTTCCTACTACAGTAGAGGAGGCTTGAGCTCATGCTGATGCCACATTCTCTTTCCCAATGAAATCATGTCATAATTTTTATATCAATCATAGTTTTTACAACGTATTATGTAAATGTTTTCACGGCAAAGCTATGTAATATACTAGCATTTTCCTCCTCACACAAACTTTAAGATTTTTGAGAATGAATGGTTACTTTTGTCACATGCTTAATTTTATATGCACTTATACTTAATGTTTTCCAAATGTTCTGTGGGATTGTCCATAGTCCTATCAGTTCACTCAAGTTTTTGTTGTCTTTGTTTTTTTCCTTCCTCTTGGAGTCCTCTCTCTTACTTTCATCCGGACTTGCTGCTCTCTAGGCCTGTGCTAAGCTATCCCAGGACATCCCTGAGTTGGACACTATTTCCTGGATCCCATGTCTTTGTCTTACTTGATTGACTCTTCATTTTGGTGGAGCACATCCTCCAGATGTTCTCTTAAAAGGGTGAAGAAGAGGTAAACATTTTTGGCTTCTTAAAAACTAAATATAGGGACGCCTGAGTGGCTCAGTTGGTTAAGCAGCTGCCTTCAGCTCAGGTCATGATCCCAGGGTCCTGGGATCGAGTCCCACATCGGGCTCATTGCTCAGCAGGGAGCCTGCTTCTCCCTCTCCCTCTGCCTGCTGCTTCCCCTGCTTGTGCTCTCTCTGTCTCCGTCTCTCAAATAAATAAATAAAATCTTTAAAAAAAAAAAAAACAAAAAAAAAAAAACTAAATATAGCCCCATTCTACCCTCCCACTTTTTTATAGTTTGGGCTGGGTATAAAATTCTAGCTTGGAAATAACTGTATTCTTTTTCATTCAAATCTGTTTGCACCGGGACTTGGAATACAAGTTTAGAGAACAAGGGAAAGCTGTTTCCCCCCCTTAGATTTGTTTCCATTCTCCCTTTCCTTTCCTTTGAACTTGTATTTGACTTTTTTTTTTTTTTTTTTAAGAGAGATGGCTCCCCTGGCAGTGGGTTGGGGAGGGTCAGAGGGAGAGGGAGAATCTCAAGCAGACTGCACACCCAGCACAGAACCTGGTGCAAGGCTCGATCTCATGACCCCGAGATCATGACCTGGGCCAATATCAGGAGTCACTTAACCAAGCCATCCAGGTGCCTCTTGATTTTTTTTTTTTTTTTTTTTTTTTGCTTTTTTGCTTTTTAGCTCTTTTTCCCGGAAGCTTTTAGAATCTTCCCTCTTTCTTTGGTTCTGAACATTCATTCATATGCCTTACTGTAGTCTTTATTCGTTAATCATTCTGACCTTAACTCTGTCCTTTCAATCCGAAGACTCATAGGTCCCAGGAAATTTTCTTACATATTTCTGCACTGATTTCTTCCCCTTCCCGTTCTCTGGGTCCCACCCAGATAATCCAGGATGACCTCCCCATCTCAGGATCTTTAAACTTAATCATGTTTTTGCCCACATAAGGCAGCAACAGAGAAGAAGTAAACGAGGAGACGAAGAGTCCCTGCCCTGGGATTCAAACCCTGTCCGGACCTTTGAAATTAATCAGTGACTTACTACTTTTGTTGGAAGCGGGCTAAGATTAGAGTGGTTATGTTTTTACGGAGTCTCTACTTTTAGAGATTCATTCTGAAATACCTTTCGTAAAATGATAGGGTGCCTGGGATCTGCTTCAAAATAGTCGACCGGTTCGGGTGTAGCTGAAGCAGCACCAGCCCTCGTTTGACAATTAACAAAGCTTGGGGGATGTGGGTCTTCATACAGTTCTCCTCAACTTCTGTGTCCATTTGAAACAGTCCCTAATAAACAGTTATAAAACGACCATGGGATTAGAGCTGATATTCAAGCGGAAGAAACAGACAATAAATAGAATAATAAGCAAAAAATAGTATCCCAGATACTGCTCACCACTGGAGAAAAAACAGTCTTGTACCTGACTGGGACATATATTCATTTCCTGTGCCCGTTGTAACAAATGACACCACACTCGGTGGCTTCAAACAGCATTGATTTTTGTACAGTTCTGAAGTGCAGAAGTCCAAAATCAGTTTCACCGGCCGAAATCCAGGTGTTGGCAGGGCTGTGCTCCCCGGGGCTCTGTGGGAGAATCGTTTCCTCACCTTTTTCATTTTCTAGAGCTGTGTTCCTTGTATTCTTTGGCTCTGCCCCCTTCCTCGATCTTCAGAGCCTATAGTGTAGCATCTTGATCCGATTATATTACCTCTGTTTCTGTCCTGCTGTTCCATCTCCCTCCTTACAAAGACATCAGTGATTACACTTAGATATGCCTGGATATCTCAAGTGCCTTAACTTCATCACACCTCCAAAGTCTCTCTTGCCATATAAAGGAATGACCACAGGTTCCAGAGATCAGGGCCTGGAGGGCTCTGGGGACCACTATTCGGCCTACCCAGGGAGTGATGCAATTTAATTAGAATAGTCAGGAAGGTCTTGCTGAGGAAAGGACTTTTCCAGAAGGCTTGAGAGAGGTGAGGGAGGAAGCTGCACAGAGATCTGGGGGAAAATCCTTCCCGACAGAGGACCAGGGACCACAGGGGGCCCGCAGGAGAAGGGTCTGGATCATCCCTCCCTCTGGTGTTCATGCCCTTGAGTAACCTCTCCCCTTGACCTTGGCTGGCTCTAGGGATGTATTCTTGTTTGGTTTTTTAAAAGATTTAAAAAACCTATTTTGAGAGAGAGAGAGAGCACAAATGGGGAGGAGGGAGAGAGAGAATCTCAAGTAGACTCCATGCCAAGCTCCATCCCACGACCCTGAGACCCCGAGATCAGGACCCAAGCTGAAACCAAGAGTCAGACACCGTGCTGAGCCACCCAGGCGCCCCAGGATGCGTTCTAAGAAAGAGAATACAGCAAAAGTGATGGACTGTCACTTCTGACGTCAGATTGGAAGAGACAGCGACTTCCATCTTCCTTGCATCTCTCTTGGGCTTCTCTTGCTTCTCCATCGGATGAAGCCGGCTGCCTTGAGAGGTGCCCGCGTGGCAGGTGGTCCTGGCCAACAGCCAGCAAGGAAATGAATCTTGCCAGCACCCACCTGGTGAGCTTAGCAGCAGATCGTTTCCCGGATGAGCTGGGACGTCCGCAGCTGCGCACAGCTCCTGATCTACGGAAACCGTGAGATAATAAATGCTGTCGTTCTTGACCGTCACATTTGGGGGTAATTTGTTGTACAGCTGAGTCGGTTCCTGCAGGTCTGGCGCCCGCGTGGAAGAGCCAGGAAGCCGAGTGTGGCCAGGAGGAGTGGCTTGGGAGCAGGGAGAAAAGTGAGAAAGGAGGTCAGGTGGGTAGCACAACGCTTACTATGATGCCTGGCTCAACGTCAGTCCAATACTCCATTTCATTTTATTATATTCTGGGTTTTAGGTTGTCCTTCCTCCTTTCCCCCATCCACTTGAACAAGGTAACCACGGATGGGATAGGGGAGCTCGGAGAAGATGCCTGATCCAGCCGGGGGTGGGGGGTGGTCAGGGAGGGCTTCCTGGAGGAGGGGATGTCTCTGAGACCTTCGAGGCAGGGTAAGGTGGGGGTGGTGGCACTGCGGGGTGCAGGACACCACTGGAGACAGTAGAAAGCAGAGGAGTAAGCAGCTAGATGGGGCTAGCCGCTGCGTGGAGAGTGCGAACAGTGGGAAGGCATCACCGTGATTTGCTCCCAACTATCTGACGTCACGTTGTGCAGGTTCTCCCATTTTATTATCCTTGGATGCCATACCACAAGGAGCATCAGGGCTGAGGCTGTCTTGGTGACCCCTGGGTGCCTTTGGCTCCCCAGCTCAGGATGTGCACAGGGCTCAGGTACTACAGGGTGAATGAATGAATGACCAAATGATGAGGGGCGGAACTATGAAGGAAGTCACAGCCTTGGGTGGCCCACTGCCTCCAGCTCTCTCGCTGAGCCTTGCGGTCCTATCAACAAAGCCCCTTCTCTAATCCCGGCTAAACAGAGGATTCGAGCCTCATTTTCCTTCTCTGCTTAGATCAGTTCCGGAAACTATCATGCATGCAGACATAGACACTGGAATAAAATGGGCTTTGAGCAACTCACCTCACCTCTCTGAGGCCACTTTTTCACCTGTAAGATGGGGATAATAAAAGGATGGGATTTACAGGACTGTCACGAGGATTCAATGACATCATTCTCTCCACTGCCCTAGCCTTAGCCACGGACTGGTCTGCTTGCCAGTCTTAGTCCTTCCGGTTCGTGTGCACAAGGCACCCCATGTCACTTACGGGTTCAGAATGCAAATTTCACCATCACCCCCCACACAGGCTCATTCACCCCGTCAACAAATATCTATTGATTTCCCACTGTGCACCAAGCATGGTGGCAAGGCATCCACAGATGTAGGAGTGAGTAAAGTGGACAAAATCCCTGTCCTTACAGAGCTGACCTTCTAAAGTAAATAAGTCAGATATTTAGTATGTCAGATGGTTAGATGGGCTCTGAAGAAAAAGCAAGGGAGGGAGCCACAATGGGTAGCATATGAGTTTGTGAGTGTGTGTATGGGGGGGGTGAATTTAATTTGGTGCCACTGAGAAGGTGACACTGAAGCAAGGACTTGAAGGATGTGACGAAGTCCAGCCATGAAGATGTCAGGGGAAAGAGCATTCCAGGTAGGTGCAAAGACCCTAAGGTAGGATGTGCCTGGATGTGGCTTAAATAGAATGAGCTAAGCCAGAGAGGAAGGGATCAGAGAGGTAAGGTGCTTGGTGTGGGGGTATGCTGGTTAGACAGGGTTCTGCAGACCACTCTAAGGATTTTGGCCTGGCCCTGCCTCTCCCTCCAACTGCTTTCTCTCCACTCTGTCCTTGCCTCTGTCTTTCCACCACGAAGGCTTCCCTTTAGCCCTTTGAGGCATCAGCTTTCTTGTGGCAGCAGAACTTTTGTATACGACGTTCCCTCTGGCTGGAACACCAACACTCTTTCCTCTTCTCTCATCCATCCGCTTTGGCTGGTTGGTTCCTTCTCATTACTTCCTGTGTCTACTCAAACCTCATTTCCTCAAAGTAGGCTTTTCTGACCACTCCACACCCCTGTAGTTGACAGCACATTTCCTGTATGTAGCCCTTGAGGTTTCCAGAATTTTCCCATCACAGCACTTGTCATACTTGTAACCATATATCTATGTGTATGTTTAAAGTCTGTTCTTTGAGGACACGAACAGGGGCTGTCTTGTTACCTTTGTGCTCCCAGGGCCTAGGACAGGGTCAGGCACACAGTAGAGATCCCATATCTATTTGTTGAACAATTGCATAAAAGCTCCTAGCTACTGAATGCTGAATATCCGCTAAACCCCGTTTTAAATACTTTATGCCGGAGACAGTGGAGTCAGGATTTGGACCTAGGCATTCTGCTTCCAGAGTCCACACCTTAGCCACCAAGCCTCAATGCCTTTGCATTACTGCCTGATGCGGACAGTATCTGGCAAACAGTAGGCATTCACTAAATGGGAGAAGTTATTCATCCCAGAGAAGGCTAGGACACAGCAGGCATTTCATAGGTGCACGTTAGTCTGGTGCGACGAAGCCATTCCTAACTCGTGGACTCTGTAAGGGTCCTCAATTTCCTTGTTGGTTCCTTCAGACTCTATTCTCTCTGCTAGATGATCTGGGCAGATGGAGGGAGACCAAATCCTAATGAATGGGATCGATTATCTCGGTTCTCTTCCTCCACGCGTTGTTCTCGTTACTCTGCGATCCTCAGCAACGCCTCCGGCCCCTCCTCTCCCGGGAGCCCGCCCCCGCATTGCTGTGCGCACGCGCATTATCCCCCTCCCCAGTAGAGTGACGGGCGGGATCAGCCAATGGAGTCGTGAGAAAGGTGGAGCGGCACCTGGAGGGCTCCCCACGGATCCTGCGTCCTGAATATTTATGAGGGAGGCGGGTCGACGCCGCTTTTCTCCGTGGCCGGCGCCATGAAGTGAGAAGGGGTCCTGAGTGCGCTGCTCGCGAACGGGCTGGGGGCTGGGGTGGGGTCTGAAAGATGGGGGGACCTGTGGGCGCGCCCGGGGCCCCGGCGGGGCGAGGGGGTGCCGCGGGGACGCGCGGGGCGGTAACGGGGACGGTCAGCGAAGAGACGCCGAGGGGACCCGAGGCTCCCGGGGAACTGGGGGACGCCCGGGGGGAACAGGCGCCGGCAGGTAACCCCTCTCGGCCGGACTGCAGGGGTGTGTGGGGGCTGGAGACGGGCTGCGGGGGCGGGGGACTGAGCCGGTCGCCCCCTGCCGCCAGGCTCAACGTGGACGGGCTGCTGGTCTACTTCCCTTACGACTACATCTACCCGGAGCAGTTCTCCTACATGCTGGAGCTCAAGCGCACGCTGGACGCCAAGGTGGGTGGGCCCGGCCCTTCCCCCCCGCGACAGGTGCGCTGCGGCCCGCGAGGCTGAGAACGGAGATTGCTGGACCTCGAAGTTTTAGGAATGTGAGGCCCTTGGGAAGCTAGCGCTCCCAAAGCTCCTGTTACCTAAAAGAATAGTTCATAACGGCAGCACCTAACGTTTATCAGAGGTTGCGTTGCTTTGGAGCCGGCTCTCTGGGTTGGAATCCTAGACCCACAGCTGTGTGCCCTTGGACGAATCGCTGCATCCCTCTGTTTCACAGCTTTCACCTCTGTAAAAATGGGCTTGGTACCATTGCCTGCCCTCAGAGGTTCACGTGAAGGTTATGGGAGTTAATTCAGTAAGGCAGCAGTTCTTAACTGGGGATGCTTTTGACCCCCAGAGGCAGTCCAGAGACGGTCCTGCTTGTCATACTAGTGGAGGGGGGTACTAGTGGCATGTGGTAGGTAGAAGGCCATGGGCACTGCTAAGCATTCGGCAGTGCACAGGACAGCCTCCTGCCCAATATGTCAGTGGAGCCTAGGTTAAGAAACTGATGTAAGTAAGACACTTAGAAGGGGTGCCAGGCACAGAGTAAGTGCTGTGCAAGTGTTTGCTAAATTAAAAGAAAAAAATGGGTCAGTGTATCAGTTACTATGCTAAATATTTAACCCTCAGTTTCTCATTAGTTCTCACAGTCATCCGAAGAAGTGATTATTAAGCCCATTTTATTTATTTTATTTAAAGTAATCTCTGCACCCAACGTGGGGCTCGAACTCGAAGTCCAGAGATCAAGAGTCACATGCTTTTCCGAACTGAGCCAATCAGGCATCCCCTAGGCCCATTTTAGAGATAAGGATACTGAGGCCAGATGGGTGAAGGCACTTGCCTAAGACCACTCAACAAAGAGGTGGCAAAAGTGAGGTTCAAACCCACAGCCCCTGGGGCCTAGACTTTTAACTGTTGTCCCGATATTTCAAGATGGTGGCATTCTGGGAGTGGTCCCCAGAGTTTGTGTCCCTGAAGTTCGGTCTGTCTCCTGTCAACATTCAGGGTCATGGAGTCCTGGAGATGCCCTCGGGCACTGGGAAGACTGTGTCCCTGTTGGCCCTGATCATGGCATACCAGAGGGTAAGTGAACCCTGGTCCTGGGGAGAGGGGCAGAGGGAAGGAGTCCATTGGGCTGAGTCTGTTGTCACTGGCAGGCATATCCAATGGAGGTGACTAAGCTCATCTACTGCTCGAGGACCGTGCCCGAGATTGAGAAGGTGAGCCAGGGCTAACGTGGGGCTCCCCCGGTCCCGCAGGACTTGCTGGTCCCCCTGGTGTTGGCCCTCATAGCTTTGGGGGGTGTTGGGGAAGCTGGGGAGGGGGCTGGGCCGGGCTGGGCGGGGTCTTACACCAGAGTCCCCCTCTGTCCTCGACGAGGACAGGTGATCGAAGAACTGCGAAAGTTGCTCATCTTCTATGAGAAGCAGGAGGGTGAGAAGCTGCCGTTTTTGGGGCTGGCTCTGAGCTCCCGGAAGAACCTGTGTATTCATCCTGAGGTGTGTGCCCATTTCTCCCCTTGCCCCGAGCCTCAGGGTTGAGGAAACCATCCTACCAGAGTCCTAGATCCCCAAAGCAGACCCCTCAGGGAAACTGGCAGGGACCCTCGCGGGCTTGTCACCTGGCAAACTCTGACTCCTGATAAGGTGGCCCAGGCAAACACACCTTCTCCCCAGCCCGAGAGAGCTTAGAAAGGCGGTTCCTGGAGTCTGCCAGGCCAGGGTTCTTGGCTCGGAAACTTAATAGTCATGTATTCTTGCAAAGGTGATTTTTATAGTGGGGCTTCAGTCTTCTTTTCTATAAAAGGGGGGTCATTAATTTTTTTTTTTAAAGATTTTATTTATTTGACAGCGAGAAACACAGCGAGAGAGGGAACACAAGCAGAGAGAACGGTAGCGGGAGAAGCAGGCTTCCCGCCGAGCAGAGAGCCCGATGCGGGGCTCGATTCCAGGCCCCTGGGATCATGATCCGAGCTGAAGGCAGACGCTTAACGACTGAGCCACCCAGGCGCCCCAAATGGGGGTCATTAATTAACGGCTTCATACAGTTGATGAGATTGGGCAAGGGGGAGAGGGTAGGTGAGATGGACAAAGAGGGTCAAGATGTACAAACTTCCGGTTTTAAAGGACACAGGTCACAGGGATGTAATGTATAGCGTGGTGACTATAATTAATAATACCATACGCGTATTTGAAAGTCACTAGGGGTGCGCCTGGCTGGTTCATTCGGTAGAGCACGCGATGCTTCATCTCCAGGTCGCGAGTTCAAGCCCCACGTTGGGTGTAGAGTTTACTTGAAAAAAAGGAAAATTGTAACTATGTGGTGATGGATATTAATTAGACTTTTTGTGATGATCATTTTGCGGTGTTTACATGTATCAAATCATTATGTTGTACGCCTGAAACTAATACAGTATTATACGTTTGTTATATCTCAGTAATTTAAAAAAAAAGCTTAGGAGAGATAATGTAGTGTATAGCCCTTAGCATGTACAAAATACTAAAACATTAGAAATCATTGTGTTATCAATATATATAATAACATGACATGTAGAATATTAGTTATTATGTTACAAAACTGTCAGAGTTGGGTTGCCCGGGTGGCTCAGTGGGTTAAGCCTCTGCCTTTGGCTCAGGTCATGATCTCAGGGTCCTCGGATCGAGCCCCGCATCGGGCTCCCTGCTCAGCGGGGGTGTCTGCTTCTCTCTCTCCCTCTGCCCTTCCTCCCAACTTACGCATGCTCTCTCTCTCTTTCTTTCTTAAATAAATAAAAAGAAATACATTTATTTGGGGGAAAAAAACCAAAAAACTCTGATTCTTTGGCTGAGGTTCTGGGTGTTTTCATGTTTGTACATTTTTTTTTTTCTCTTAAGATTTTATTCTATTTGACAGAGAGCACAACAGGGAGAGAGGTACGGAGAGGGAGAAGCAGACTTTGTGCTGAGCAGGGAGCCCGATACAGGGCTCCATCCCAGGACCTTGGGATCAGGCCGAAGGCAGAGGCTTAACTGACTGAGCCACCCAGGCGCCCATGTTTTATTGTTTATGAAGATAAAGCAGTTCTCCTTAATCTACATGCTAAAGATTGTTCAGGGCTTGATTTTCTTTTTTAAATTGAGCTAAAATTGACATAACGTTAGTTTCAGGTGTACCATGTAGTGATTGGGTATTTGGATATACTGTAAGATCTCTCTCGGGGGCTTGCAAATACGCCCTATGGTGTTGTGAACTACAGTCTCCACGCCGTGCTGGACATGGGGCTGGAACTCCCAACCCTGAGCTCAGTGGAAGAGTCTAAGGGTCACACCGCTCTTACACCCTCTATGGTTAAGTTGTCCCCGGTGTCTTAACTGCTTACTAATGAGACCGTTGAGGTTTACATTTCCCCCCAAGTTCCTCATTCTCACCGCAGACAGAGCAGGCCAGACCCCCGTCCCACTTCGGTGGCAGGTGTAGAGCCCGGGTTCTAGGACTGGTTGAGCATCTTGATCCTACTAATTCCTACCCCGCCCCCAGGTGATGCCCCTGCGCTTTGGGAAAGACGTCGACGGGAAATGCCACAGCCTCACGGCCTCGTACGTGCGGGCACAGCACCAGCACGATCCCAGCCTGCCCCACTGCCGCTTCTACGAGGTGCCCGCCAGCCGTGCTTGAGGGAGGGTGAGCGGGACGGCGGCAGCAGCCAGCCTCCCTGACCCTGGGTACCCTCTTGCCCCAGGAGTTTGATGTCCATGGGCGCCAGGTACCTCTCCCCGCCGGCGTCTACAACCTGGATGACCTGAAGGCCCTGGGACGGCGCCAGGGCTGGTGCCCCTACTTCCTTGCCCGGTATTCGGTGAGGAGGCTGCTGGGGGCCGAGCAGAGGGGGCGGCGGTGCGGGGCAGCCCACTGGCCCACCTGTGTGTCCGTCCGTCTCTGTCCGTTAGCTGCTATGTGTCCCTTGCCCGTGTCTGTCTTGCTGGGCCTCTGGGGGCCTGTGAGGGTGGGACCCGGTGGGGGTGCAGGGTGAGGGGCAGCAGGGCAGGGGGCGCTCGCGTGGGCTGGGCTGACCCTGGCCTCCTTGGCTCCCAGATCCTGCACGCCAACGTGGTGGTTTACAGCTACCATTACCTCTTGGACCCCAAGATTGCGGAGCTGGTGTCTAAGGAGCTGGCCCGCAAGGCCGTCGTGGTCTTCGACGAGGCCCACAACATCGGTGAGGCAGGGGCGGGGGACGCGGGGATGCTGGCCCCTCGGCCGGGGCTGCAGCAGCTCCAGTGGCCTGACCGAGCCCGGGCCCCTTCCCTGTCTTCTCCAGACAACGTCTGCATCGACTCCATGAGCGTCAACCTCACCCGCCGGACCCTGGACCGCTGCCAGGGCAACCTGGAGACCTTACAGAAGACGGTGCTTAGGTGGGGGCTCCGTGGCCACCCCTACCCCTGCCGTGTGGCCCTCGCCGCGCCCGGGACCCCCCCTCTGCCCGGTGTGCCCCCAGGGCCAGCAGCCCGTCCCTCTTCGCCCGCAGGATCAAGGAGACGGATGAGCAGCGGCTGCGGGAGGAGTACCGCCGCCTGGTGGAGGGGCTGCGGGAGGCCAGCGCGGCGCGGGAGACGGACGCCCACCTGGCCAACCCCGTGCTCCCCGACGAGGTGCTACAGGGTGAGCCTCGCCCACCCCCTGGCCCGCCCCCGCCCCCCGCCCCCGCCGGAGTGGCTGACGCCTTCCTCCCGCAGAGGCCGTCCCGGGCTCCATCCGCACGGCCGAGCACTTCCTGGGCTTCCTGCGGCGGCTGCTGGAGTACGTCAAGTGGCGGCTACGGGTCCAGCATGTGGTACAGGAGAGCCCCCCCGCCTTCCTCAGCGGCCTGGCCCAGCGCGTGTGCATCCAGCGCAAGCCCCTCAGGTGTGGCCCCACGCGGCGGGGGCGGGGGGAGTGGGCAGACCTGGGCCCTCCCCGAACCTCGGCCTCCGGGCCTGGGGCCCTCACGTTGCCAGTGTCTGGAGTCCGCGATCCGGGTAGAAGGAGCGCGTGCGAGGGCCGGCCCTGAGGAGCGGCTCTGGAGGGGGGCCCCGGACAGGAACCCAGCAGCGTGGGAGCTTCAGGGGAGAGGTGCTGTGGGTGCCCTGCACCCCAGGCTCCTGCCCGTGCTTCTCTTTGTGCCCCAGAAAGCCGAGGGCAGAAACACCCCCAACCGGGCAGACTGTGGGGCGGGGCAGCCCCCCCAGCACAGAACAAGCAGAGCGTGGACCCAGGAGTGGGATGGGGCCTTCTGTCCTGTGCCTCCGCTATTTTGGCTAAGTCCCGGGTCTCCCCTGAACCTGTTTCCTCTTCTGTTGAATGGGAACGGGGTGGTCTCCGTTACTCTGGATTCTGTGGGGGTTACACGAGAAAGCGGTGATAGAAATAAGTCCCCGTCTCAAGCCCCAGCGATGAACTAAGCACGTGAGGTTGTGTATATCAGGGACTCCGTACAGCGTCCCTGGCTGCAGACGAGGACAGTGTGGCCTAGAGACGGCAAGCCATCAGCCAGGGTCCCACCGCACCTCATGGGGGAGTTGTGTGAAGCCAAGCCTGTAGTTGCGGGAAGCCCCTGGCTGCCCTGCCCCCTGGGGGGTGGGACAGCCCTCGGGGTGGCATCATCTGTCCCTCTTCGTGCGAGACTTGGGAGGGCAAAGATGGGATCCTAGCCGGTCATGTTCCCCGAGTGCCTGCTCCGTGACCACGACAGTGCTGGCCCCGCCGTCCTAGGTTTCAGGGCCCACTCGGGAAACAGACCGGTCCCCAGACTGGGACGACCCTGAGCGGGCACGGCTGGGATGGGGGAGCCCCTAGGGGGCGCCTGATCCAGCCAGGGTGGGGGGCATCGAGAAGTCAGACTTGAAGCTGTGCCATCTGGAGGCCAGTTTTAAAACTCTGACCACTGGCCTGGCTTTGAAGCCAGGCGCCCCTGCCCTTGAGGGGTGACGGCCTCAAGCCTGACTATTGGTGTTTGTGATTCGGTGGCCACGCGCACGCGTGAGGTTTTGTCGGGTTGTTCTCTGTGAGTCTGTGGGACTCTGATGCTCTGTGTGTCACCTGGGTGTGTGTGTGCGCGCGCACGGCCATGCAGGACTGGGGTGCTTGGTGTGGGGGTGGGTCTCCTCTTTGGACCAAGAACCTGCATAAGATCGTGTGAGCGCGCGCCTGGAGGGCCTGATCGCTGGTCTGTGCAGCTGTAGAGTGTGGAGACATGGGTGACTGACACGGCCCCAGCCTCTGTCCTCACCGCCCAGTCACCTGGGGAGGCGTGTGTGACTGCACGCTGAGGGGTCGCTGTCCTGTTGGCGCTCCGCTGCCCCCTGACCCCATCTGGCCTCCACACCAGATTCTGTGCCGAACGCCTCCGTTCCCTCCTGCACACCCTGGAGATCGCGGACCTCGCCGACTTCTCTCCCCTCACCCTCCTGGCTAACTTCGCCACCCTCGTCAGCACTTATGCCAGAGGTAAGCTCATCTGCTCCTGCCTCTGCCGGGCCCCCCGGCGGCTGGAATCACGATCCTCGCAGAGTCCAGCGTGAGGGGCCGGGCCACTCAGGACCTTGTAGGGTTGGGCTCAGGAGTTTGGGCTTTGTTTTGAGTGCCGGGAGGTTCCACAGACAGGTCTTGAGTTTGCCAAGCCCTGTGCTCAGATCTATATTTTCAGAGCCCCACCCCCCCTTTGGCTGCAGAGTGGAGTAGGATGGGGGGGTAAGGCCAGAGAAGCTCTCGGGTGTCACCCTGTACAGTGTGTCACCCTGTGCAGGGAGTTGGCCCTTCTACTCCCGGGAAGTAGGGAGTCATGGGAGGTTCTGAGCAAGGGAGGGGCAGGGACCTGGGGCAGGATGGGAGGACGAGAGGGGCTGGAGAGAGAGGTGGGACCCGGTGTCTGGGGTGGGGGGCGGTGCTTAGGTGTCCAGCTTGCCAGGGGGAGGGGAGGTGTTCCCAAGGCTTTACTGGCCAGCCCTCCCCGCCCTTCCTCTCCGTTAAGCCGGCCAAGGGCTCAGTCTGATCCCCTGGGATTACTGCTCCATCCCAGAAACCAGGTCAGGCCTAACACCCTGCACCAGCCCAGAGGATGGAGAGGCTGTCCCCCAAACCCAGCACCCGTGAGCAGTGAGTCCTGCCAGAAGCTTCCTTCTGTTTCCAGCCCCCTGACCCACCCCATCTTCCTTCTGGGACTGGCTTTTGCCTCTCCTCCGCACCTGCCCATCCACCAACACCTCACATTGTTTTACCTGGAACCTATATCCCAGTATTTCTCAGCCCTCAGTTATCTCCTACTCCGTCAGGCTTGGCTTATTAGAGACGTTCCTTCTTCCAGGAAGCCCTCCCTGGCCCCCAGGCTGGGTCACGCCCCCCTCCTCTTGGTTCCCCTGTCCCAGCCTTGTCTACTCGGAGTGGTCACTCTCTGGGGACAGGACTGTACCCTCATCATCAGACTGTGAGCCTGAGGAGGGCAGGGCCAGAGCTCTCTTGGTTCCCACTGTGTCCCTGGTACAGGGCTGGGCACAGAGGACTGGATTTTTATTTATTTTTTTAATTAAGTGATATTGAACATGTGAGTTCATTCATTCACCTATTTTCAAAAAACAGGGCAGGCCTAACACTGAGGAAGTGGCAGGAACCAAGAGGGGTCTCATTCCTGATCTCTTGGAACTTTTTGCAGAGGAGAGGAGAGGTAGCTGAGATTCAAACAAATAAGGAAGATAATTCCAGGAAGAGACAGTTTTCATGAGAAACAAAAACGTTGCCATGTTGTAGCATCCCTGCAGCGGCCAAGGAATGCCTAAGGCGCTGACGTTTGAGCTGAGCTCCAGATGACCAGATGGAACCAGCTGCCTTGGGAAGCTTTACAGGCTGTGGGGCCATCAAGTGCAAAGGCCCTGGGGTGGAGTGAGCCTGGTGGTTTTTGAAAGCTAGGCAGGAGGTGGCCTGTGAGCCAGGAGGAAATGGGGTCAGCGTGGCAGGGTCTCACAATTTTGGACTCTGGAAAGGGGCCTGGGGAACTGTGCAGAGCTCCTGAGCAGGGCAGGGATGTGACCTGACTCGGGATTTCACAGGGTCCCTCTGGCTGCTGGGAAGGGCACAGGGGTGGGAGGTGACTGCAATAGTCCAGGCTAAAGGTGATGGTGGGGGAGGGGTGGGGAGAGCGGTCAGATCGCAGATAGGCTTTGGAGGCAGAGCTGACCCGCCTGATGGTTTAGAGACAAGGATCACGAGGGAAGGCTCCAGGCTTGGGCTTGAGTGGCCGTGTGGGTTCCTGCGGCCTCGGGAAAGTCTGAGGAGTGAACCTTTGGTGAGCTCTGCTCCTGATGCTCCCTGAGTCGGGGTCGGCCCTGGGAGAAGTGGGCACGTTGGGGTGTACTGTGGACTCCTGATGCCTGGGTTTTAAGCTTGAGGAACTGGTGGCTGGTCCCAGTCCCTGACGGGGCCCCGAGAGAGTGGCCGGGTGGGCGTGGCAACGACCAGTGGCCAGGAGTCTCACCTGCTTGTAGGTTTCACCATCATCATCGAGCCCTTTGATGACAGGACCCCCACCATTGCCAACCCCATCCTGCACTTCAGGTGAGACCCGACCCCCATGTGGGGGCGTGAACGTACCACGGGGTCCCCAGCGTGGTCCTCACCACCCCCGTCTGATTCCTGCAGCTGCATGGATGCCTCCCTGGCCATCAAACCCGTGTTCGAGCGTTTCCAGTCAGTGATCATTACCTCGGGGGTGAGGCCCCTTCTCCGCCCCTGGTCCCCAGCCCTCCACTATGTGGCTCCCGGTTTCTGCCCAGGTCTGCTAAGATCCCTCCCGCTGTCCCTGCATACAGACGCTGTCCCCGCTGGACATCTACCCCAAGATTCTGGACTTCCACCCTGTCACCATGGCAACCTTCACCATGACGCTGGCCCGGGTCTGCCTCTGCCCCATGGTGCGTGGGGGAGGGGGTGCTGGGCCAGGGGAGGTGGGCCGCCTTTCCTCCCTCTGTTCCCCTGCTGTTCAGGCAGGAGTTTTACCGCCGAGGGCACAGACTCTGGATTCAGACAGATCTGGGCTTGATGTGACTTCTCTCTGGGGGTGTGACTCTCTAGGCCTCAGTTTCTCATCTGTAAAATGGGACTACATCCCCCCTGACCTCCTGGAGGGTAGAGGGGATAGTGAGAGGTAGGTATAAAACGTTTACATGAAAAAAAAAAAAAAACAAAACGCTTACGTGGCCCAGGGCCTGGCCCGGTGGGCGCTCCGTCAACATCTTGGTTAACGTGGGCTCTGCCTAGTTTGTCCTCTGGCCGTGACCTTGATGATGACCCTTTTGTGCCTTACTCTCCTTTGTAAAACAGGCATCATAACGTGGGCCCTCAGTCCCTTCTCTGAAGCCGTTGGGCCAGATGTATTCTAGAACTGAGAATTTTCCAGACTTTAAAAAGCAAGCAGGTGCTGGGTGGGATGTGACATTCGCATTGGGGTTTGGCAGCTCCCGCCAGGGAAAGTCCTGGTTCGGCAGGAATGTATTTTGAGCCGGCAGGTGGAGGGAGGTCAGCCAGGCCCCCGAACAGACTCGGGGACGGGCGGGAGTTGAGACTACAGGATAAATACCAGGAGTTTCTGGAGCTCCTTGGCCTTTGGAATCGCCCTTCAGGGGTTGAAGACCGGTGACGGCCACGTCCTGCCTCGTGGTCGGTGGAGTTGCCAGTCGGGGCGGTGGGGGATGCCCCCGTGGCTGTTGGCGGGGGAGCTCGTGGTGAGGCACGTCCTGCGGGAACCGTGTGGCCCGGAGGCCACGGCCGGCAGGACAGGCAGGGTCGGTTCTGCCGCTGCCATTGACTTGCCACGTGACCCGGGCTGGGCAGCTCACCTTCTCCGGGCCTGAGGTCATCTGTACGTGCTGTGTGGCCAACGGGGGAGCCGAGGGTTCACTAGTGACCCCAAGTCCATGAAAAGCTGAGCCCAGCACCAGCAAGCTGCGAGCACGTTGGGGTGGTTGCCGCCGTTCGCTTATCCTGATGCCTCTTTTTCTCTGCAGATCATCGGTCGTGGCAACGACCAGGTGGCCATCAGCTCCAAATTCGAGACCCGGGAGGATATCGGTACGCTTTTCGTGGGCACAGCTGACACGGGTTCTTGGGGGGCAGGTGTATCGGGGGCTCTCAGGCCGTGGTAACAAACAGCCCCAGGTCCGGGCGGCTTAGCGCTGCCATCACTTCTTGCTCACGGGATGTGCCGTTGAGGGTTGGTGGGGGCCTGCCCTGTGTCTCCTCCCCCTGGGAACCTTCCCCACTGGACGTGTCCCCACGGGGGTGACGTGTGATGGGAAGGATCCCGGTAACGGTGCTGGCCTTGTAAGGGTGTCCCCCCCCGAGGTGACCCACGGCCCCTTCTGCACCGCTTTCGTTGGCTGGGGCAGGTCACACGGCCACAGCTAACTCCGGGGGCGGGGGTGGGGGGCGCAGTCCTCCCGGGGGGCCTGGGAAGAGAATATGTGTGAAGAGCCCTCTAGGGGGCCTCAGTGGCATTTTCTAGGAACCCCGAGTTCAAGACGGGGCGTTAGCTAGGAAAGCTCTGACGAGGGAGAGGGGAGCAGGACCTGTGCACAACCTCTGACCCCCGCCCCCCAGCGGTGATCCGGAACTACGGGAACCTCCTGCTGGAGATGTCTGCCGTGGTCCCCGACGGCATCGTGGCCTTCTTCACCAGCTACCAGTACATGGAGAGCACCGTGGCCTCCTGGTATGAGCAGGTACGCCCCACCGCGTGCTCCCTTGTTGGTGTCATGTTCTCAGTGGTGACGCATATCATAGGTGACAGGACAGCGCGTTCAAAGGATAAACGGCGTATACCCTAGTCCTCCCCTTCCCCTCACATCCAGGTTAAACGCTCGAGCCCCTGTGGGATGGTGCAGGGGTGAGGTCATGGAGTGTTCTGGAAGTGGTGCTCTCTGAGGCCAGGCCCCGGGTAGCCGGCAGGATGAGGGGGTGCGGGCCACTGTGACCTCTCCACATCTGCACCATGGCCTAGCCCTCGGGGGGTGGAAGCAGGCACCTCTAGGATGACCCACATTCTGGGGAACGGGGTAGGGGGGGCCTTGTCTCCTCGGTTGAGACCTTGGTCTCGTCCTCAGCTGGGTGCTTTCCACACCGTGGGAAAGGTGGCTGCTGGCCACCCAGGTCTACATTCTGTCTTGTGTGACCTATTTAAGAAAGCTTTGCCTGCAAGGTCCTGAAGTTCACCTCCTATGTTTCTTATAAAAGCCTGGTAGTGTTAGCTCTCACATCTGGGTCTGTGAGGTACCCACATCATGGTGTGAGGTGTAAGGTCAGGGTCAAGGTTCTTTCTCTCTCCCTGTGGAGCTCCAGGCTCCGGTCACTAGAAAGCCCTCCCCCCGCCCAGAGCAGTGCAGGTGCAGGTGAGCCATCTGTGGGGGTGTTTCAGGACCCCCCCCCTCATCCTGTCCCTGCGTCTGTCCTTAATGACTCTTACAAAGCTAGTGCGGTGTCACGGAGGTCCCTGGGCAGCCTCAGCCCGGCTCTGCCTGGCCTCCACTATGTGCCAGCTGGGGGGTGGAGGGTCCCACCTGAACATCTTGGGCCACGTGCCCGCCCCACTTGTCTGAAAGATGGGGTGCGGGGAGGGGTTCCATGCCTGGAATCACAGCTTCCCACCAGGAGTGAGGCCGGCAATTCCTACCCCTGCCGAGTCTGCTGGCCGCCGGGGTTTGGGGAGAGGGGGTGTCGGCTGCACAGGAATCCGGGCAGAGTTGAGCCGGGCCAGGACGCCTGTGCCCTGATGCTACTTTGTGCCACCCCGCAACCTGACCTGCCTGCTGTCCTCCCCTAGGGCATTCTCGAAAACATCCAGAGGAATAAGCTGCTCTTCATTGAGACGCAAGATGGAGCCGAGACCAGTGTGGCCCTGGAGAAGTACCAGGAGGTGGGCAGGGGGTGCCGGGAGCCCACACATGGGGGGCCCGGAGGAGGGGGCGGCCCTGGGGGGACCGGTCTCCTGTCTCGGCCTCCCCTCCCCAGGCCTGTGAGAATGGCCGCGGAGCCATCCTGCTGTCAGTGGCCCGAGGAAAAGTGTCCGAGGGAATCGACTTTGGTGAGTGGACCAGGCTGTCCCCCTCCCCGGCCCACAGGGCCCGCTCCCCCCGTAACCCCCCACCCCCACCCGTGCTCTCGCTCCCCAGTGCACCACTACGGGCGCGCGGTCATCATGTTCGGTGTCCCCTACGTCTACACCCAGAGCCGCATTCTCAAGGTGAGCAGCCAGCGCCTGGGGGCCCTGCCCCGGGACTGGGGCGGCATGCGGGGGGCGGGGGCGGGGGGAACGGCTCTGTCCTCGTCTCCCGGGCAGGCGCGGCTGGAATACCTGCGGGACCAGTTCCAGATCCGCGAGAATGACTTTCTCACCTTCGACGCCATGCGCCACGCGGCCCAGTGCGTGGGTCGGGCCATCCGCGGCAAGACGGACTACGGCCTCATGGTCTTTGCCGATAAGGTACGGGTGCAGGGGGCTCTGCCTGCCGGGCTCTTCCCCCCCACCCCCTTTTCTAGACGGGGAAGGAGGCCCGGGCTCCCCGGCCAGCGGCCTTATGGCCTCCCTCGCCTTCCTGCTGACAGCGGTTTGCCCGGGCCGACAAGCGCGGGAAACTGCCCCGCTGGATCCAGGAGCACCTCACGGATGCCAACCTCAACCTGACCGTGGATGAGGGGGTCCAGGTTGCCAAGTACTTCCTGAGGCAGATGGCTCAGCCATTCCACCGGGTGAGCTGGGGGGTGGGGGGCGGCCCTCCTTTCCTTCACCCTCCTGAGGCTGAGCTCCTCGAGGAAGGTCCCCAGCTCTGCCCAGGGGCGCGGCCGAGCCCCCCTTCTCCATCTGGGAGACCGGCTGGCCGCGCTCTCCCTCCCTCAGGCCAGGGATGGTATCTAAACACCCTTAGCTGGGTATTTCTAGACTCCCAACATCCCGCCCCAGGGCCGCCACCTGTCGCCACTGGCTCTCCAGACTTGGCCCCCCTGGTCATGCCTGCGCCGGAGCTGACTCCTCCCCCTCCCCCTCCCAGGAGGACCAGCTGGGCCTGTCCCTGCTCAGCCTGGAGCAGCTGGAGTCAGAGGAGACACTGCGGAGGATAGAGCAGATTGCCCAGCAGCTGTAGCGCCAGGAGGGGACGTGGCCCGGAAAGCGCCCGCTGTGACTCCAGGGTCTCCCCCGGCCCTGGGGCCCGGTGGCTTACAGGTGGCCTCCGGTCCTTACAGGAAACCTCAGGCAGACATTTGCGGCTTCCAAATCTACAGCCTTTAATCTCAGGAGAGCGGGGAGCCCCCTACCGGGGAGCCACTCAGGGAGATGAGAGGCCGCCCCTCACCCCCTTCCCTGCTCTTCCTGAGATGCTGCAGCCACGCGGTCCTGTCACCTTCAGCGGGGGCCCAGGTCCTGGGTGCTGGTGCTGAGGGCTCGCGCGGCCTCGCTCAGGTGCTGATGGGGGAGCTGCAGACAGGCACAGGGGAGGTGTGGGCGCGGGGCAGGACCCGGCTCCACTCCGGGGGCCCCGAGCATCACTCCTGAGCATCCTCGCGGCCGGCTTGTCTGTCCCTCGGGCTCTAACTCAACTAGGACCTGTCCAGTCTCCTGTCCGTGGGTCCATTCCAGCACCAGCCTGGCCCCCTACTCCACTGGTGCCCCCGGTGCCCCTCACCTGGGTCCCCGCAGCCTTCGGACCATCCACGTTCAGCATGTTGAGCGACATGGCTCGCTTCATCCTGTAAGGAGAAGGTGGCCTGGTGAGGCCTAGAGTATCTGCCTCCCTCTCTAGGCAAGGTTTGCCTGGCACCAGATGGGACTGTACATGTGGCAGAGGCGATGGGAACCATGGAAGGTTCTGGAACAGGACAGAGCAGGGTGGGTTGCAGAAGCTACAGCTGTTGGGGCTCTTCCTGCCCGGGTCAGACACTCACCCGGCTGCCCCTGCCATCCCCTCGCCTCGGAGACGGGAGACCAGCTTCTCGCTTCCACGCCTTAGGGACTCACGGATCTTGGAGAAGGAGCTACTCCGACGAAGGGTCTGGAGAGGGTGCCCGGGACCCCGGTCAGTCCCCCCTTCTCCTCCGGTCCCCACCCCAGAAGCCAAAGCCAAGCCCGTCCTCCCTCCTCACCTGTTCGGCATCACCAGCTGTGCCTGTGTTGGGGGCTCCTAGGAACAGAAGGGAGGACAGTGCAGTGGGGGCACAGAGCAGTCACCCGGGGGGCAGGGGCGGGGCGGGGGGCTCACCCAGGGGGGCAGGCAGGTCCTCGCGGCTCAGGATCTCTCGATACAGCTCTTCTGCTTGCTGGTACTTGTTCTGTTTCAGGTAGGCCGAGGCCTGCGGGGAGGGTGGGTGATCGTGGCTCAGATCTGGAGCTCCCCCCAGGCACATCCTCCCCTCCCCCCCACCTCGTGACCTGGGGCAGGGGACTGGTTCCTGCTCCACCTTGGGCTAGTGACATAACCTTTGTGCCTCAGTTTCTTTATTTGCAGAATGGGATGACAGGAGTTCTTAGCTCCTAGGCTCCTTTAAGAAATGGATGGTGCTTTCCCCTAAAGGACTGAGAAGGGGGTCTAGAGCTCAATAAACCTCTGGAACTGTCGTCTGGTCCCAGCAACCTGCGTGTTTCCTGAGGCTTCCATGTCCTCCGTGTGTCAGCGATCTCACCATCAGGGCCCGGCTCCGCGGCCAGGTCTCAGGGGACCCCTGCTCCTGGGGGCCCGAGGCTGTTGGCCCCAGGGCTTAGTGGTACCTGTGCCCCGCAGCGCCCTCACCAGGTTGTTCTTGGTCTTGGCCACGTTCGGGTCGTTGGGCCCGCCCAGCGCCTCGTAGATGCTCAGGGCGCGGGCATAGTGCTGCTCCACCTCCTCGAACTTGCCCTGATTCTGGCAGAGCAGGGCCAGGTTGTTGAGCTGCTTGGCCACGTCCGGGTGGTCGCTGCCCAGGACCTGGGGGCCGGTGGGGGGGGATGGGTGAGCCGCATGATGCTAGTAGACGTGATGAGGTCACGGGGAAAGGTTCTCAGGATCCGTGGGGAGCATGACATGAGGTTCCGGACCGGAGGGTAGAAGTTACAGAGATTCATCAGGTCGAGGTCAGGGGGGTCGTAGCTGCGGGACTGGAAGGACTGGGGGCATATGAGGTGATGAGAACGATCGCAGTCATGATCAGGGGAGTTCACTCAAAGTCAAGGGTAGTGGGGGTCACAAGATTGAGTCATCCCGGCTCAAACTGGGGGCTCGCAGGATCAGGGCTACAAAGCGAGAGCCACTGGATGGAGCGCAGCAGGATCAAGTAAGAAGGGCCAGTGGACAAGGGACGCGGCAGGGGCCGGGCCGGGGGACAGTACCTTCTCCCGGATCTCCAGGGCGCGCTGGCACAGGGGCTCGGCCTCCCGGTAACGCCCCCGCTTCCCATAGAGCACGGCCAGGTTGTTGAGGGTGGCGGCCACCTGCAGGGCAAGGGAGGCAGGTCAGGGTGGGGGGAGGTGGGGGGGCAGGGCCCCACAGCCCTCGCTCCCGGGCTCCCACTCACCGCGGGATGCTCAGGGCCCAGTGTCTGCTCCCGGATCTGCAGGGCGTCGTGGAGAAGCTCTGTGGCCTCCTTGTACTTGTTCTGGTCCCTGTCAGGTGGCCCAGGGATGGAGGGAGTTGGCCACGCTGGAGTGGCACCCTCCCGTGGTCCCTCGTGGGGGTCTCCACACCCTCTAAGTCTAGCACAGGCTCCCTCTGCTGGCAAGCCTCTGGCCACCCCAGGGCTCTTCCCTGCTCTTTTGGGGTGTCTTGTCCGTGTTCTCTGGCTCCTTGCTTGGGTCTCAGTGGCTTCCCCAGGTCCCTGTCGACCCCCCCATCCAGGTGCCCCGTACTGGCAGAGCAGGACGCTGGCCCCCACACGGGGCCACAGCCGTGGGCTCACCGGTACACCAGTGCCAGGATGTTGAGCATGGTGGCCACGTCGGGGTGGCAGTGGCCCGAGCTCCGCTCCAGGTCCTCCAAGGCCTGGCGGCACAGTGGCACTGCAACCTCGTAGCGGCCCTGGCCCGCGTACTGGATCACGAGGTTGTGCAGGGTCCGAAGGCGGGCCGGGATCTCATAGCCGCCCTGCTGAGCCGCCACGGCACCTGCTGCCTCGGGGCCTGTTGGGGGCGGGGGTAGGGGAGCGGTGGGCATCAGGGCACTGCCGGCCTGGAGCCTTCCCACCCCGCGAAAGGGCGCACATACCCCAGGCCTGTAGCTGCCCCACTGGCCCCGAGATGACGCCTCACCCCCACCCGAGCTCTGAGATTGGGATCCCAGGTGCAGGACATGGGTTCAGCCTGGCCGGTGGCGCTGTGGCCACTGTGCCGGGTTTCCCAGCTGCCAGCCTCAGCCATCACCTGTCCTGACCCAGCCACATGGCCTCGTGCTCCCGCTCCCCTGCCCGGACACCCACCGCAGGGTCTCACGGTCCCTCCCCAGCCTCTCGTCCCCCGCGCCAGAGCGGCCCCCCAATTGTGGGCTCCCCCACACCCACCTTTCCTCTCTTCCTCCTCATTGGGGAACAGGGAGGCCAGGCTGTCTCGCCGAGGGGGGGATTCAGGCCGCTGCAGAGGACAGGAAAGGGGGGGGGGGGTCAAGAGGGCTGGGAGTGTGCTTTAGAGGCCAGGGTCCTGGATCTCAAGGTCTGAGGGAGGTAGTGGTCAGAAGCCTCACGGGGGTTTCCTGAGAGCTTTGTGGAAGCTGGGGCACTTCTGTGGTCATTCTAGTGGGTCTGGGGGTTGTGGAAGTCTGTCAAGGGGTCTAGAGCTTCCTTGGGAGGAAGATCTGGGGCACTGGGGCTCATGGGGGTGCAGCTCTGCGGGGTGTCTAGGGAGGACGGGGGCCCCAGCACCTGCCCCCGCGGCACCTGGCTCTCCGCCGGCGGGTCATACTGGCGCAGCTGCCCCAGGAACTCGAGGTGGTTCTTCTCCTCCTCCAGCTGGGCCACGGCCTCCTCGCTGGCCCGGAGCCGCCGCTGCGTCTCCTCCAGCTCCTCCCGCAGCCACGCGTTCTCCTGGGCCAGCCGCCGGGCCTGGGCTCGCAGCCGCTGCTTCTCCGCCTCCAGCGAGCCCACGTGCGCCGACAGGGCCAGCAGCACCTGTGGGGGCGCGGGGGTCAGGGGCCCGGCCTGGCCCGGCCCAGAGCACCCCTGCTCTACCCGGGAGCCCCCGGATCCTACAGAGACGCGTCCACGGGAGTCCAAGAATGTGTAGAGGCTCCCGGGGCGGGGCCCCGACAAATCCTGTCCAGGGACCCCTGTGATCTCACCCAGACACGCAAGTCACGTGTAGGGACATTTCGTAGTCTACCCGTGCGACCCCAAGGTCTCCCCAGGACCCAGAGTTCTACAGATGGATGCCATTTGGTTCAGAGGCCCCTGAACCACACAAGGGCCCCTGCTGCTGCCCAGGAATCCCGCTCCAGCCTAGGGCCCTCCTTCCCCGGCCTGGCTCCCCTAGGCCTCCCCTACTCCAGGCCTTTCCCCCACCGCACACCCGTCTCCTCCATCCCCGGGCCCCCTGCCAGCCTCCCAGCCTCCTCCCCGTATCCGGAGAGCTGGCCCCCGCGTACCTGGGCCTCACCCAGTCCCAGCTCGATGGCCTCCAGAGCGTGGCTCACCACCTGCTGCTTTTCTTCCAGCAGCTCCAAGCCGGTCACCAGGCCCTGTCCCGCCAGGGCCTCAGCCAGGTGCCTGGCCAGGCCATGGTGCTCAGCCCGCAGGGCCTCCAATCCCTGCACCACTTGTCGCGTCTGCCGCACCAGCTCCTCGGGGCTCAGGCGCTCTGGGCCCAGCCCCACGCTTCCAGGGGCTGCCACCTGTACGGACATCGCTGTTCCTGCGAGGGTAGAGGGGGCGTGGGGGGGGGACTGGGAATCACGGCCAGGGCCAGGCCCGCCGGCCCTCTGTCTGCGTCCCCTCCTCGCTCGGGCCGGCTCCCTGTCCCACACCCATCCCGGCCAGCCGGCAACTGGGAACATTCTAGTCTGGCTTTGCCGGTCCTCAGCCCCGGGCCCTGCCCTGCGGGCAACTCTGAAACCCCACGTATAACTAACCCCAAGGGGGCGAATCGTGGTCTCGTGGCCTCCCACCTGCCCTCAGCTCACCTGGCCCGCCCCGTCCACCCCAAGGGCCCCAGATCCCGGGGCTCCGAACACCGTCCGGCCGTGTGACCTGGACCAGAGGCGCCCGCCTCTGCTGGGCGTGGCGTGTGGAGGCGGCCGGCGGCGGCCTCTCCGTGAGCTCATTCTTAGGGTGTTTTTGTTGGGAACCAGTCAGACCACTGGGGGTGGGGTGGGGCGGGAGGGGAGGGCCAAGGGGCTGGGGCGCCAGAAGCAGGGGAGCTCTCCAGGTTTGGGGGATCAGAGGTGGGGGGGCCCATGTGTCAGCTCCCGAGGAGCGGACAGATCCCAGGGGAACAGGGGCTCCCCGCTCCACCGCGGACGGGCTCAGCCAGCCCGAGGCATGTTGGGACACACATGTGGCAGCCACAGCCCAGGGATGTCACACTAGTCATGGGACAGCTCAGAGTCTGAGGCCTCGATGCTAACGGGTGGGGGGGGGGTCTCACGGGGCACTTCACGCGGTTGTCTGGGGGTGACAAGGTCAATGACAGCCCGCGGTGCCTCTGGAGCCCTCATACACACACAGGCAAACACACACACTCCCCTGCCAGAGACCGACCCCAACACACGCACACCCTCCCTTCCTAAATACACAACGCGACACACGCATTCTCCTCCCAGAAATCGAATACATGCTTTTTCTTCTTTCAAATACAAATCTACACAAACTCAGAAACACACCTGCTCATACCCACGCGCGCACACACACATTCACACACTCCTCTCTCAGAAACACAACGTACACACACTCCCTTCTTACAAATAGAATGTAATGTACATTCTCCTCTCAGAAACACGACATACTCTGGACATGCCGTCTCCTCCAGAAAATAAAACTGAACACAGTCCCACACATCCACATTTCCTTTCAAAAAACCTAATGCAGGGGAACCAGGGTGGCTCTGTCAGTTAAGCATTTGCTGTCGGCTCAAGTCATGATCCCGGGGTCCTGGGATCGAGTCCCACATCCAGCTCCCTGCTCAGCAGGGAGCCTGCTTCTCCCCCTACCCTTCCCCTGCCTTGTTCTCTAATACATAGATAAAATCTTAAAAAAAAAGCCTAATGCAACACACTAACTCAGGCACGTACACACAGACACATACACTTTCTAGAAATGATGACACACGTACGTTCGCTCTCCTCTTGGAAATACAACCCAATACACAGGTCTATTTTCATCTCAGGAATAAAATCCAACACACGCCAAAACTCGGTGCCCCCTCACCAGTGAAAAGATAACCAAATCCCAAATCACTCCCATTTAGCCTGTCCACTTGCACGTACCTCCATGACACATCCCTCTCTTGCACTCAGGCGGTCCTGCAAGCGGCTAACCCTCCATGACGTGCCTCCTCCAGGCGTGCTCGTGCACACACGCACACTCACTCCTGGGAGTCACTGTGGACCTGTCACCTTCTTCCCCACACCTTGCCGGGCCAGCCAGGGATTCACACACCTGCACGCGGCACGCGTGCAGAGACACAGAGCTCCAAGCGCGGGCATATCGGTGATTCCTGAACTCAGACTCAGGGGTCCTGTCCCAAGTGGGAGCCCGTGGCAGGCACCCGCAGTGGTGGGGACACACAGAGGGGATCCACAGTTTCTGCACATACCCTCTAGGCTACCACAAGCAGCCCAGTTTGGGGGTACCTCCTCGCGTGCTCACGATCATATACACAGACACCCAGTAAGAAAGGCACAGAATCTGCGGATTTTCCAGACTTCACGCTCTCACTTGTCACCAAACTCTACGTATATGTGGGTGCATACACCAATCTCTGTCGCTATACGTACATATGTGTGTGCCCAGCACACTGCACTCACAAGCCCCACAAAGTCGCGATCACACAAGTTCACGGAAAGTCATCCCAAGAGCCCCAACCATTTTTCACGCGATTTTGCCCACACTCAGTTCCCGGAACAACAAACTCCCTTTCACACGTGCACAACCACACAGCTGACAGTGTTAATCACAGGCAGGGGCGACACATCCCGGGCTACGCGGTCCCACGCAACCCCCAGACTGCCCCAGCCCCACAAGCTCACCGTGAGGCACCTAATCCCATAAACAGTCCCCCTCCCTCCCATACACAGGGCCCCGGTATGGGACACACAATCAGAGGTCGCCCACGTATTCAGATCTCTGAAACAGTCCCGCATCATTCCCGCAGTCCCTTTGCACCCGCGCAGGGTTCCACGGACCCTCCGTCTGCCTTTCTCACTCGTACCCACCGCCTGACACCATCGCACATGCACCTGAGCTGCGTACACCGTCTCTCACCCGCACCATCTCCACTCCCACATCAGCAGGCAGGAGGCCCCAGCACGGCCGGTCCCCTAAACCGCACACCTTACCGCTGGCCGGCCCGGCCCCGCGCACCCGGGCTTCCCTCGCCTGGCCGTCACAAGGGCCCCCTCCCTCCCCCCTGGCCCCGCCCCGTCCTCGCTCCTGTTTACCTGCGCCGGGGGAGGGGGTGTGGCCCCAGCTGGGCCTCCAGACCCCGAGGGAGCCCCAGGGCGGGGCAGGGGGCTCCCAGGGGCCCCAAGGCCCGTCCCCGTCGCCAAGCCAGCGGGCCCAAGGGCGCGCAGGGCCCAGCCCTCACCCCCCGCCCCCGCCCCCATCCTCGCGGTCCCCGGGACCCCCTCCCCGCATTCGGGGGTGCCTACCTGAGCGCTGGCGGCTCCGGGACCCGCTCCACTCCAAAGCACTGGGCGGCGTCCCACACTGCGCGCAAGCCCCGCCGCTCCCACCTGCGCCCGGGGTTTTGAGCCGCGAGCCGCTCCTCCGAGGGGCGGGGCTACCAGGAGCCCCGCCCCCCCCCGCAGGTGAGGCCGATCCCGCCCACCGCCCGGCTCCAGTGGAGCCCAGCAGCCCCGGCCCTGAGAAAATAGCAGAACCGCCGAGGACGAACCCGTGGGCTGTCGGGCCCGTCGAATCCGAGGACGATTCCAGCGCGCTGGAGTCTGAAAAGCCGGGTTTCAGCGCAGCTGGAATCTTGGAAACCTCGGATCCCCGACCGACCACTTTCTTCCCTGCCCGCCGCGGGGCCTTTCCTTTGGCTGGGCCCTCTGCGGGGACCTCTCTTGCCATAGATCCCATTCGTTAGTCTGGGAGCTTCTCAGAGGCCCCCCTCCTCCGAGAGGCCTTCCCTGACTGCCCCTCCTAAATTACACCGTCTCACCAAAACACGACCGCATTCCCCTGCTTGATCTTGTTCACAAAACTTTTCAGGGCCTAAAATTATTTTATGTAACGTGGTCATATTATGATGTTTCATCACATTATTGGCGAGGTAATTGTAATGGCTAAAAACTGGGCTCTGGGTTTGATTTCAGCCCTTACTGACTGGGGAGGCCTCGGGCAGGGAACTTAACCTCTCTGTGTGTCTATTTTCTGAAACTGTAAATGGGGATAGTCAACAGCTGTGAGGAATTGAATAGTTAGTGGACGGATAGGGCCCTGTATCGTCAGCGCCGTGTCTTTAGCACTAGAACAGGGCCTGGTGCAAAGTACGTGCTCAATAAGTATTTGCTGAGTGGTTGACCGAATGAATCAAGTCTTAGAAACGTAAATTGGCCAAAGCTGGGCTAGGAGGATTCTCAAATCATAGAATCTGGTTCAACGCGAGGCTTTTCCAAACTCCTGCAGTACCTGGGTCGCTGCACTACAGGAAGCTTCCAGCAGAGGGCGCTGCTGGGCCGCGGTCCAGGCCCCAGACCGCTGCGCAGATTATCACCTTTCCTCTGTGCGCCTGCCCACCTGCCCTCAGCTCCCTTGTTCTCTGAGCCCCAGTGCAGCTGTTCCCTCCTCCAGGATAGCCCCCTCCGACCGACCCCCAAGGCTGGATGAGACGTTCCTTCCGGGCTCCGGCAGCCTCCTGGGCTCCCACGTCTCAGCCTTGCCCACTCTGGGCCATCGCTGTCTTGAGGACCGGTCTGTCTCCACCATTGGAACGCAAGTCCCAGGAGGGGACCGTCTCAGGCACCATTGCGTCCCCAGGGCTACCCATCACAGGCTGAACACAGAGCGAATCGTTGGGCGAAGAGCTGTCGGTTGAATAATGGCAAGTAAAACTCAAATTCATGCTCTAACTTCCCCAGGTATTTCTAGGGAACAGGATAGAAGGGGGCAGACGAACCCTTCTCTCCTCCAGGCACTGGGTTGGCCTCAGGGCGCTGGACATCAGTTCTGGATCTGCCACATGCTTCCGAAGGCGCAGTGCGGGGCCTGGAGCCCAGTGCCCATCCCAGCTCCGTCATCTGCCAGCTGTGTGACCCCTGAGCTGGGAAGGAACTTCTCTGGGCCTTGGGTTCCAGGTAACCTACTTTGTGAGGCTGTTGTGGGGATTAGCAAGTAATCCCTGTAAAAGGCTTAGAGCAGAGTAGCACGTGGTAAACACGGGGCCCCCCCTCCAGGGTGGGGGCCGTTGGAGCCAGGCAGATCTGAGTTCGAATTCTGATCTTGCCATTTCCTTTCCATACAACCTGGGGCAAGCGATGTTTCTGAGCACCTATTTTCAAATCTATAAAACCTGAACGATCCCGCTCCCCACATAGCATAGTTCTGAGGATTAAAGGGGATCAAGGCTGAAAGCTGAAAGTGACCATTTATTTCGGCCGGCCCTGTGCCAAGCACTTTTGCGCAACACCAGTGAGGGCTGGCAGTTCTGAGTTCTTACCCAGGGTTGGCCCTATGCCAAGGCTTGTAAATTCACTCTGTGGATGTACACCAACTGGATAGGGTGGGTGCCATGATTATCATTCACAAGTGAAGATGAGGCACAGAGAGGCCAAATGACTTGTCCAAGATCACACAGCCAAGGATTAGCAGAGCCTCTGAATCCATACAGCCACCCCCTGAGGTAGGCATTATTATTTTGCTTTTGTTTTTAATTTTTTTTGAGACAGATATTATTACTAGCCCCATCTAAAGATGAGGAAGCTGAGGACTCGATCCCAGGACCCTGGGATCATGAGCTGAACTGAGGGCAGACACATTAATTAATAAATTAATAAAACACATTAATGACTGAGCCACCTAGGTGCCCCAAGATCTTATTTCTAGGTAACCTTACACCTAATGTGGGTCTCAGACTTGCAACCCTGAGATCAAGAGTTGTATGCTCCACCGACGAGCCAGCTGGGTGCCCCTCTTGGCCACAGTTTTTAAAAAGCTCACCATTTTCTTTTCACTATAAAAAGTTAAGCACTATCAGAAATGATATTCACAGAGAACAAGAGACTATAGACTGAAAAGTAGGTCTATGTCTCTCCTTGATGCTCAGACACCCTTTCCAGAAGCAAACATGATTACCAGTTTCTAATATCCTTCCAGAAATATTTCACAGGTATCAACTGTGTGTGTATGTACCAGCGTGAATGCCCATTTCAGAAAAACATAAATAAAAAGAACCTTACTGGGGCGCCTGGGTGGCTCAGTGGGTTAAAGCCTCTGCCTTCGGCTCAGGTCATGATCTCAGGGTCCTGGGATCGAGCCCCGGATCAGGCTCTCTGCTCAGCAGGGAGCCTGCTTCCTCCCTCCCCCTGCCTGCCTCTCTACATACTTGTGATCTCTCTCTCTGTGTGTCCAATAAATAAATAAAGTCTTTAAAAAAAAAAAAAAAAGAACCTTACTGGGGCAGGTAGGCTCAATGATGGCCTTGACTTTGGGCGTGGTGGCCAATGGCAGAGCGAAGGTCCTGCCAGGTCTGACCCTAAGACCTTCAGAGGCTGAGAGTGTTTCCTTTTGTGACTGACTCAGGATGAGAAAGGCTTCCCTTGTGTGGCTGCCTGTCTTCGGCCCACACCCCACAATGTTCAAAAAGAAACTGAGGGGACACCTGAGTGGCTCAGTTGTTAAGCGTCTGCCTTCAGCTCAGGTCATGATCCCAGGGTCCTGGGATCCCACATCGGGCTCCCTGCTCAGTGGAGATCCTGCTTCTCCCTCTCTCTCTGCCTGCTGCCCCCTCTGCTTGTGCTCTCTCTCTGTTAAACAAATAAATAGAAATCTTAAAAAAAAAAAAACAAAAAACTGAGGCATAAAACACATTGTAAGGGTTTATTTCAGCAAAAATCAATTCGAATCAGGCAGCATCCAACCTAGCCTGGGTGGCTCAGTCAGTTAAGCGTCCAACTCTTTCTTTTCTTTTTTTTTTTCTGGATTTTTAAATTTTAAATTCAATTAATTAATGTATAATGTATTATGGTTTCAGGGGTACAGGTCTGTAACTCATCAGTCTTATATAATATCCTGGTTGGCTCTGTCGGTTAAGCGTCCAACTCTTAGTCATGATCTTAGGGTTGTGAGATTGAGCCTTTTATCAGGCTCCCCGCTCGAGGGGCAGGTGGTTTACCTGGGATTCTCTCCTTTCCCTCTCTCTCAAATAAAAGTAATCTTTTTTTTTTTTTTAAAGATTTTATTTATTCGACAGAGACAGACACAGCTAGAGAGGGAACACAAGCAGGGGGGAGTGGGAGAGGGAGAAGCAGGCTTCCCGCTGAGCAGGGAGCCCGATGCGGGGCTCAATTCCAAGACCCCGAAATCATGACCTGAGCCAAAGGCAGACACTCAACTAACTGAGCCACCCAGATGCCCCTAAAATAATATATTTTATTTGTTTGCATATTTATTTATTTAGAGTGTGAACAGGGGGAGGGGCAGAGAGAGAATCTCAAGTAGACTTTGTGCTGAGCACAGAGCCTGACACAGGGCTCCGTCTCATGACCCTGAGATCATGACCTGAGCTGAAATCAAGAGTTGGTTGCTCGCTAGGGAGGATATGTGTTGTAAGGAGCCCTGGGTATAATATAAGACTGACGAGTCACCAACCTGTACCCCTGAAACCAATAATACATTATATGTTAATTAACTGAATTTAAATTTTAAAAATCCAAAGGAAAAAAAAAAAGAAAAAAAAGAGTTGGATGCTTAACCGACTGAGCCACCCAGGCACCCTAGCTTCATTATTTTTAATAGCTGCATATTATTTCATTAGGTGATATCTCATCTTTCATCTACAAACAAAAAGATTTTTTTTTTTAGTAATCCCTACACCCAACATGGGGCTTAAACTCACGATCCCAAGATCAAGAATCGCATGCTCTACTGACTGAAACAGCCAGGTGCCCCAGTAAAAAGATTTTTTTAACGCCATCATAAGACAAAGAAGAAATCGTACCAGAAATCAGAAAATATTTAGAAATGACCAATAACCAAACTACTATGTAACAAAATCCACCGAAGAACAATCTATTATTGCATTTGACAACACGAACAAGTCTCAACAGACAGAATGTCGGGCAAAAGAAATCCGACAAAAGAGAAGATATCCTGTATGATTATAGTTATATGAATTTCAAAAACAGGCAATGCTCAACTATGGTGTCATTGATCTTAAGATTAGGGCACTTTGCAGTATATAAGGTATACTTGGAGATAAATAATTTAAGAGACTAATTTTTTTTTATGAGACTGACGCATTGCTCACCACACTAAGAAGGCGATTAATTTTTTTGTTTGTCTGAAGAAAAAGAGAGAACACACGCATGGTGGGGTGGGGAGGGGCAGAGGGAGAGAGAGAACTTCAAGCAGGCTCCACACCCAGCACAGAGCCTGATGTGGGGCTCGATCTCACGACCCTGAGATCATGACCTCAGCCGAAACCAAGTATCGGATGCTTAACTGACTGAGCCACCCAGGTGCCCCCAGGAGACTAAAACATTAAGAAATGTGACCATCCATACACTCCAAATAGAACATTTTCAAAACAAAGGATAAATTTGAAATAACTGAATGCAAAAACAACAAAAAAAACCAACAGTAAGAGGTTAAGATGCAGGTAAAGCAACACCTAGAGGAAAATGTATAGCTATGTTGATAAAGATCGATTCAGAGGGACTGGAGTGGGGTTGGAGGGGAGTCATGAAGACTATCTTATTTGCCTGTCTTACCACCACCACCACCACCACCATTGGGGGGCTGACATCCAGTTGATTACAGGGCTATAGTGTGCTTGCTTTTGGGGAGAAAGAAGGAGTGGCTGTCTGGCTCTCTAGGTCTCCAGTTCTGGGGCTGGCTTTGATTTATAATTTGTCTTCCTTGAACAGGTTGGCATCGTGGACTGCCAGGATTGGGAGAGGAATTTTGGAGTTGGGTGAGGAGAGCATACTGGGGTGATGGGTTCTGGGGGTGGAGTGCTGCCTCCCCCGGTCTCTCCTGGAGGGGGCAGCCTCACCTTAGGGGAGGGGCAGGGACAGGAGAGGTGGTAGATAAAAGGGAGGGTTTGAGAGCGAGGTTGCTCTGTAACACCAGGGCTTGGGGGTGAAAGGAAAAGAATACAGACTCTGAAATTCTAGAATACCGGCTGTCACCTTGGGTGACTCCTTGCCTTTTTGAGCCTCGGCATCTGTCTTCTGTAAAACGGAGCTTCAGCGGGAAGAGGTGGGATCAAGGAGGGATGAGGAGTACAAACTCAGGGACTAACTACGTGGTCCAGTGTGGTTCTGTTATTTCCCAGCTGTGTGACGTTGGGCAAGTGACTTGACCTCTCTGGGCTTCACTTTTCTGACTTGTAAAGTTTGCAGTACCCACCTCATAGGACCGCTGGGGAATTAAACTGTTTAATACACATAAAGCACTTGAGCCCTGAAGCCAGATGGCTGAAGTGATGAAGGGGGCACGGGGAAGGAGGTACAAATTACCAGGGCCTGGAGACCCGCCTTGAAAGGGACTCTGGGATGACAATATGACTTTGCTGAGAGACCTGTAAGTTGTCTTCACCAAAGCCTGAACCCACTCTTGGCAGCCCTGTGCCATTTTGAGTCCCAGCTCATCCCTTCCCTGCTGTGTGACCTTGGGCAAGTCATTTTGCCTTTCTGAGCTTTAGCGTTGGCAGTGTTCAATGAGTTAACATACGTAAAGCGCTTAGCATTGTACTTGACATATGGGTGTGCTCCATAATTCTTAACGGTCAGGGTGGGGACTGTGGAGTGGCCTCTCACCATCCATGCTAACTTCTTTCTGGCATGTCCATCTGTCCAAAGGGAGCAGGATTCCTGGGACAGAGATGTTCCTGGTGGCCTAGCCCAGAGCGTGCTCCTTCAACCCTTTCATTGATTTTGTAAGCACCTAATATCTGGTAGTAAGGCCTTTTCTACATAAGCTGGGTAGAGGGGTTTCCAATTGACTGATAAGGCTACTGTTATTTCCTTAGTCAACAAATACTCATTTGTCCTGAGGGCCCTGGGGAGCCATGGCAGGTTCTAGCAGGAGCGGTCGGAAAGGTAGGGAGTAGACGAGACCAGTAGACGAGACCTCTCTGGTCTGGGGCAGACCAGAGAGGACGCTAGGGCAGAAGGGGATTGTGGAGGAGGTCTTGAGCTAGGACAGGAGGAAGAATAGACAGGCCTTAGAGACTTTGGATGGTTTGGGAAGGTTGGGGGTTGGGATAAAGATACACCATGAGGCTCTTGGCTCCCCAGACCAACTTTTTCTATGAGACTCGAAGAAGATAAAGGAGTAGAGCTCATGATGCAAGGTCCTGCTGGAGTGTTTGGGCCGCTCAGCCCAGGTCACATGACTGGAGTATTGCTGCAAAGGATTCTGGGAGACTGAGTTTCTGGCCTTTTTGGCTTCTCTAAAGGAGGCTGTCATAGGCTGGGAAACTCCCCAAACACAGAAAGTGCTTCCTATGTTCTATGGCCAAAAGGAATGTCAAATGTCCCCATGAGTGGTTATGAGGGCTCCAGGGGGTGGGCCGGGCTGGATCCTGTGTCCCCTGCTCACAGCCCTCAGGGGCTCGCACCCATTTGCAGTGGGATGTAAACCCCTTCGTGATCCCTGGGGTCCTACAGGTTGGCTCCTAACCCTCATTTTCTTCCTCCCACTCTCCACTCTGCTCCACCTGCTCCAGCCTTCTAGCTTCTTCCCTCGCTCGGATTTGCCGAGCCACTCCCCCCGCCCCAGGGCCTTTGCACCTGCTGTTCCCCTTCCAGATCCTCACATGGCTGGCTCTCCCCTCTCCCTCAGGTCTCCGTTCAGATTTTGCTTCACCTGGGAGGCCTGACCTGCCCTCCCCTGCTGGTTAAGGGGACCCCTCACCCTCTTAGATTTTCTGTCAAAGCCCTGCGACCCCACCATGACGTCATATATATACATGTTTGTGCTCACTACAATGTCACCTCCATGGAACCAACTGTCTTGTTGTTTTCTGCTGTGTCCCCCCTAAGTGCCTAATAAAGAGTTGTTGGGGCACCTGGGTGGCTCAGTCAAGTCTCTGCCTTTGGCTTGGGTCATGATCCCAGGGTCCTGGGATGCAGCCCTGAGTAGGACTCTCTGCTGGGTGGGGAACCTGCTTCTCCCTCTCCTCCCCCATCCCTCCCCCTGCTTGTGCTCTCTCCATCTCTCTCAAATAAGTATTTTTTTTTTTAAATAATGACTTGTTGAAATGATAAATGCCTCTCTATTCTAGCCTTGTTCCTTTTAGTTCTCTGAGCCTCAGTTTCCCTAGCCACGAAGGAGAACTTTGCCACTCTGACCTTGGTGGGAAGGGACAGTGGGTGGAGAGATCAGGGGCCGGGCCCCAAGGAGTTTTCTAAGCACCTCCTCCCCACCAGGAATCTGGGGAAAGGCAGGGAGGGCCCCCTTTCCCTAGATCGGACCCCTCCTGCCTGGGAAGAAATGCGGAAACCGGGGAGACCCAAGAGGAGGGATGAACCTCAGAGGGAAAAGGCTGGTCTCTTCTTGGTTGTAATCCTGGGCACTCCCTGGACTCCTCCTGCCCCCCCCCCCTGCCCCCACTCTCCCGGCTTGCCCTGCAATCTCGGTGCCTCCCAGGCAGAGGAAACGGCTTCCTCTAGCCGTCCCTGCGTGCACAGAATGCCCTCTTCAGCCCTTGACATCCTGGTCCCCGTCGAGAGCTCCTGCTCCGCCCGGATCTGGAGGTGCCCGAGTCGCGAGTCCTGCCGGTGCTCTGACCCGACTGGCCGCCCAGCCCCCCTTCCCCTGCGGGCGGGGGCGGCCTCCCGGACGCCGGCTGCCCTTGTAAGGAGGCGAGGCCGGGGACACCCGACACGCCTGGTTATAATTAACCCGGACACGTGGCGACCCCACCCCCCAACACCTGTCCCTGCCTCCCCCACCCCCAGCCCCAGCACCTCGGGTCTAGGTCTAGGTCTTCGCAAATGCGACAGCAAAGG
>CM053620.1:39458156-39491773 GCA_028646535.1 Procyon lotor | reverse complement strand
GGGGTGGAAGAGTTTCCTCAGTTTCCCTTTCTGCCCCTGCCCCGGCCCCAAAAGTCTCCTTGGGTGACCCCCTGTAGGGTGAGGGGGGACAGGACCGGCTGGAGGCTCCGGGAAGGGGCCAGCTCCCCCCTGCTCGGCCCCATCACTCTTCTCTCATGCCCAACGTCCCCGGAGAACAGCATGGGGGACAGCCTCTGTCCCCACGTCAGATTCGCGGGAATCGAGGTGATGACAGAGGGAGATGCCCGTCCCTGACCCTTCTCCCTGCCGTGGAGGTGAAGGGGACGAGGGAGAAGAAGAGGAGGGGACCCGGGCCGTGGTGGCTCAGAGCTCGAGGTCGTTGGAGATGCGGGTGACGAGGGTGCGGAAGGCCAGGGCGGTGCCCGCCACGCGGCGGAAGAGAACTCCCCGCAGGCCCGGCCGGGGCAGCTGGCAGACCTCCACTTCGAAGTGGGACAGGGGCTCGGGCCCGCCCGCACCCCCGTGCAGGCAGGCCAGCAGGAACGGCTGTGGCTGGCGGCAGCGGCAGCGGGCGGCCGCGGTGGCCTGGCGCAGAGCTGCCATCAGGGCCTCAGGCGGGCGTGAGCTGGTCAGCTTCACACTCCAGGGGAATCGGAGTAGCCGGGGGGCGGTTTCCGTTTGATCCCAAGGTAGATGGCAACTGGGGCGGGAAGACATCAGCGGTCAAAGTCGGGAGAGGAGGGGAAGGCCGCCCACTGTGCCCACCTGGGGACAGACTCCTAGGCGTCCCTCACAAGCCCACCACCCTCTCTTTCCCCAGGGACGGTGACCGAGGTTCAGCTGTGCGGATCGCTGGCCAGCTGGAGACTACAGTTCCCAGCCTCCGCGGCAGCCAGGCGCCACCTTGTCCCTAAATTGCTGGATGCGAGTGGAAGCGATGCGGGCAACCTCTTCCATCACCTCCTCCCAAGGCTATGGGGACATTTCTGGGCGCTTTCTGATTATCGCAATGTCTTGGGAGGCGGGCGCCGCTGACATTTATTAGGTTCAAGGAGGATACACGTTCCGCAACGTGTGAAAGGGCCCCGCACAACAAAGAAACGTCCCGGAGCGCGCTTCTTGGGAACCACTGCACACTGAAACGTCCTGCTTTACCCAAGGCCAACTCGGCCTCTCAGCGCCACACCGCCACACGTGGCTCGGTTCTGGCCAATGAGAGCGCTCCACCTCCCTGCCTGTTGTGATTGGCTCAAAGAAGAGCATATGATCACGTTCCACCAATCAGAGTACCCCACCCTTCTGGCCACAGGCATTGGTTTAGGGGTGGCCATGTGACTCAGCTCCAGCCAATGAGGGTCAGTCCTAGGACCTTTGGGACTGGGGGGCGGTCCTTTATTCGCACAGGGGTTCTTTACACGTGGATTGTATCAAACAAACAGGGCCGGCGAGGTACAGGGTTGCCAGCTTTTGTAAATCAGCGTTACTGGAGCCCCGCCACGCCCATTAGTTTTTGTACTGCCTACAGCTGCTTTTGTGCGGCAAGGGCGGATTACCTGGCCCTCAGAAGCCTAAACTATTTACCACGTGGGGCTGTACAGGTAGTGCCCTCGTGGCTGCAACAGTTGTGCCTCCTTGGATGAAAGGGGTAAGGAGGTGTGGTGTCAACAGCAACAGGTAAAGATGGTCAAGGGACAAGCTGCACGGGTGGGGGTGGAAACGAGGGCAAGTCGTGGGGGGTGGGGCATAAGAGGCACGGGCAGAGGAAGGAGGGTCGGAGGGAGAGTTCCGGAAGCTGGCCTGGAGGACAAGGCTCAGGTCCCATCCAAAGGTATGGGGGCGGTGGATAGGGGAGGTGCGGACACAAGCAGGGGCTGAGGCTACAAGAGGGGAGGGGTCAGTGTGGCAGCCCGGGGGTGTAGGAACGGGCACTCACCTTGTGACCTCAGGTCCCCCGATTCTCTCAGGTTCGTCTGTGACCCTGGAGGAGGGGAGAGGGGCAGAGTGTCTAATCTTCAACTACGGTGTCCCCTCCCCCAACCCACCACCTCCAGGGCTCTGGGCAGCCCCTGCCTCAGCCCCGGTCCCTCCCTGCCGGCTGGAGCTGGGCTAGGGAGGGCTTGGAGTCAGGGTCTGAACTCCCGCTTCATGCCCAGAAGGGGCGTCCCTTCTGAAATGGTTAGTGCAGGTTGGAGGAAAGATACTGAAGAATTTGGAAGTCGAAAGAGAAAGGAGCTGGGCAGAGACACACACCTATATATAGAAGGACACGGACACACACGCACCCCTCCTTCAGGCTTTGCTCAGACGGCACCTCCTTAGTGAGGCCTGCTCCATTTAAAACTGCACTTCTCTTCCCTGCTCTAGTTTTCTTCTCAGTACTTATTTACTGTCTGGATCTCCGAGGAGAATGTCAGCTCTGCCTGGGCTGGGATTTTATACTTTCTGTTCACTCTACTCCAGGTTCTAAGATAGGGCCAGGCACACAGCAGGCGCTCAGTGAGTAAACATAAATCATTTCCCAAGGCAGCATTCTAAGCTCAGTCCATATATCACCTCCTTTAGTCCACACGACACCCCTAGGAGGAAGGCACTGTTATGTCTATCTCCACCTTACAGAAGAGGAAAGCAAGGCCCAGAGAGGTTGAGTGACTTGCTCAAGGTCACTCAGCAGAGCTGGGGTCTGAACCTTAAGAGTCTGGCTCCAGAGGCCATGTTCATTAAATGAGTAAAATGAACAGCCAGACCCCACGACCAGCCCTCCTCCCGCACGCACACAGTCTGCCTCCCCCACCCCTGTACGCACGGGTTAGACATGCAGACAGAGCCAGGGACAGCGGAGGGTGGACGGGACTTACTGATCTTGGATCCCTGGGGCAGAGAGGCGCCCGAAACGCAGCGGTTAGAGTTCTGCCGTTTAGAGGGATCGAGGGTAACCCTGTAGTGTGAGGAGGGAGGTGAAGGAAAACGGAAGAGGAGAAGAAAGAAGACGAGGAGGAGATGATGTGGGGGTAGAGGAAGCAAAGCAGAGTAGAAGACAGGTTAGGCCCCATTGCCCCCCACCGCACCCCCACCCCCTGTGTCCCATGGGGCTCACCTTCGGGTCAGTTTGGAGGTCAGCTTGGTGAAGAGGTTGGTGGTAGGGCGGGGCCGCCCAGTGGGCAGGGGTGTAGCCTCATGGGCCAGCGTGGGAGAGGCAGGGGGTCCGTTCTGCACACCCCCGCCTCCCCCACCCCCTGCCCTCCGGTCCCGGACCTGGCCACCGTGGAAGGTGCTGCGGATGGTGGAACCGCGTGCCAGGCGGCTCCGCTCCCCCGATGGGGGAGCCAGGCTGTGACTAGAGGGAGAGGCGGGGGGCACCCGTGGGGTACCCGAGCTGTGGGCAGAAAGGGACAAGTCAGAGCGGGGCCTTGAGGCAGACCAAGGCCCCAGTCCCTCTGATTCTTCACTCTCCTGTCTTGAGATCAGAAACATTAAAAACTTAGCGCTCAGAGACAGGGCTGCCATATACAGTTGGGCAGGCTGTGTACTATACAACCCTAGCTATTTTATTGACTCTTCATTTCTTCCTAAGTCATCCCTCCTTCAGACTGTCCTTTCTTCAAACCCTACCCACTCCAAAGTATTCTCTCTTCTCTTCAAACTCAGCAGTTGAATAGGTTCAGATACATTTTTTGATGAATACCTTGCCATTTGCCATCTGCCATCCAAACCTCAGGAACCAAATCACCTTTGCAAATACTCTGCTATCTGAACTTCCATTATTCAAACTCGGGATAGGAATAGATGTGAACATCAAAGGTACTTAAACTCACTATGATAATTTTTTGACAGGTGAGAAAGGACCCTCTTCCTAATTGTCTCAAGATGTTGTGTGGACAGCGGTGGTTTCAGCATCCCAGGACCCTCCCCAGACCCTCCCAGTCCTGACAGGAGGGGCCAGACCTACAATTTCTATCCTCCCAAGGACCCCAGGACCAGCCTGGATCTCAAAAGGGAACCCTGACTGTGGTAGATGCCACTGCCTCTCCCCTGGAATCCGTCCTCCTTATTTTACTCTCAGTAACCAAACTTCCTAAGAGTATGAGCTTTGCACATGGCCACCCAGCCTGAGACTACATTTCCCAGCTCCCTTGCAGTTAGGGATGGTCATGTGACTACTCTCCAGCCAATGGGAAACAAACAAGTACTCTGTCCCATTTCTGGGTCAGGCCTTTAAAAAGCCTGCGGCTTGCGCTCCACTCTTTCCATCCTTCTTGCTGGTTGAGAAACGGTGGCAGCTGGTGCGGTGGCCTCAGTCCCAGAGCTGGAGCCTCGGGTTGAGTTTGGCAGGAACAATCTAGGTCCTTGAGGACTCAGCCTGCCTGCCTCTGGATGGCTCCATCAGGGAAGACTAAACCCCTTTCCATTTAAGCCACTGTCCCTTGAGGTCTCCTTGTTACACCAGCTGAGTCTACAATCTAACTGCTACCCTGTCTCTTGACCAAAGCTGGAAGGCTAGGCACTATAGTGTTTACAGATACACATGCTGGAGTCAGGAATCTTTGCTCCTTGACTTACCAGCTGTGTGGCCTTGGACGAGTTACTTAACCTCTCTGAGCCTCATTTCCTCAGCTGTAAAATGGAGTTACTGGGATCTACCTCAAAGAGTCATTAGGGGCATTCAACCAGCGAATACACAGTAAGGCCTGGCAAACAGTTCCTACTCGATGAACAGTCACTATTTTTTTATTTAATTACCACAAGATAAGTGCTCACTCATCAGATGCCTTCTATGTCACATTCTGATGCCAGGCACGGGACGCCCCTGATCTCCACTGGATCCCTCTAACGGGGCCTGGAGGCAGAGAACATCAGCCCCATCTTACAGAGGAGGAAACAGAGGCTCAGAGACTCACTCAAGGTCATCCTGCTAGCACAGTACAGAGGCAAGATTTGAACTTCAAACTTAGTAGTCACAGAATCACTGCTCTCAACTGCTCCATATCTTGTCTCCACCAAACAAGAACACGCATTTGTCAGGTGCTCCCCAGAGGGCACCTTGGCGTTGAGCCCTGGAGTCCAAGTGGGAGGGACTGTCATTATCCTGACGCCCGCCCCACTCCTCACTCCTGGACTT
Source organism: Procyon lotor (assembly GCA_028646535.1). Lineage (NCBI taxonomy): Eukaryota > Metazoa > Chordata > Mammalia > Carnivora > Procyonidae > Procyon > Procyon lotor. Next base: position 39,486,696 of record CM053620.1, on the reverse strand, counting down.
GAATTGTGCACTAATTCCTCCCTCCTCCCCCCACCCCCGTTTTTTAAAGTGGGCTCCACGCCCAACATGGGGCTTGAACTCACGACCCTGAGACCAAGAGTCGCATGCTCTACCCCCTGAGCCAGCCAGGCGCCCCTAAATCATTCCCTGTCTATGCTCCAGCCAGTCTGCACTGGCTTCCCTCACATGCCAGCTGAAAGAGACCGAACAGACTCAGGAAAACTAGTTTGAAAACCAGCCAACAAGAGGATGTTGAAGCTGTGACATTCTGGGGCTTCTCTCAAGTTCTAAAAATTGATCATTCAAAAAAAAAAAAAAAATCAACTCAGTTTCCCAAGGCTTGTAGGCGGAGAACAGGGCAGACTGCTTTCCTGGAGCTGATGACTAATTAATTAAGAGGAAGATGTTCAAGGGGGTCGCGCAGGGTGGGGGAAAGGACATGGGCAGATTCTGCCAAGGGAAGGGCAGACACACTCCCCTGTCCCCATGGCGCCCCCTCCCCACAACGGGCAGCCCCCCCTCCCTTACACCCCGCTCCCGCCTCCCCCATACCTGTTCTCTTTGCCATTTGGCAACAGGGACGGGCGCTCAGCCCCAGGGCGTTCTGTGCAAACGTAGGTGTTCCTGCGGGTCATCATGCTGGGAGGGAGGTTGTTCTGTGGGAGACACGGCCAGGAGGGAGTGAGGGGGTGGAGGGACGCCCCTTAACTCCCCACTTCTCCTCCCTGGCCTCCCTCATTACAGCTGAGGCAGGGGCCAAGCCTGAGCAGGTGGTGGTTTACTCCAGGAGAAAGGGAAGGTCACTGAGCCGTCCTGGCAACTCAGGCTAAGGGCCACGGAGCTGAGACCTGCTGAGGGAGAGCGGGTCAGGGACGGTGCCCATGGGGCAGCCTTGCCCACTCCTCTCCCAGCTCTGCCCCACCTGGGTACAGGTCAGCCACGTGAGGCTTTCCGTGCGCACTTGGTGTCTCCGCCCAGCCTTTGCACGGCTGACCCACCTGCTCGAATAGTCCTCCCACGTCCCCTCAACTCACACCTACGTATCTTTCAGGTGTCAGTTCATAATACAGCCAGCTGAGTCAGGTGCCTCCCTGGGGCCCCCACTGCTGCCTCGATCACTTTGTATCGTCAGTATCTGTCCCCTTACCCATCCCCACCCTGCCCCGGACTGTGACTCTGCTCGGTCCAGGGAGTGCACATCGGGACTGCGCCGCCTCTCCGAATGTGCTGGGAAGTGAGCCCTCATTTTCTCTCCTCTGGAAGTTTCTCTGAGGTTCGTGTTATTCCTTCTTTCAGCGTTTGGCAGAATTCCACCACTTAGAGCTTGGAATTTTCTTTCTGCGAAAGTTTTAAGTTATGGATTCCAGGGCTTGGACAAGAACTCAAGACTGTTCAGATTTTCTATTTCTTCTGGAGCAAGGTTAGTTACTTGTGTCTTGAAAGACATCTGTCCATTTCATCTAAGATGTCACCTTCATCAGCATAAGGTGGCTCCTAATACCTTCTTACTGTCTTTTGATGTTGGGACAGAGTTTTCCTTTTCGTCTCTGATTATTAGTAACTCGTGGGGTTCAATGACTGTATTAATCTTTTCAAGAACCGGATTGTAGCTTTGTTGGTTTTCCCTAGTGTACCACAACTTGTTCCTTTATTGACTTCTGTTATTTCCTTTTTCCTACTTTGGGGGGGGGCTAATTTATTGTTCTTTTTCTACCTTTCTAAGGTGGGGGTTTGCCTTAACAACCACCACAGCCTTCATGCACTGAGTGTTTACAGAGCTGGATGCCATGGGCGGTTAGTTTATGTCCAAGATCTTACAAGAGCCTCACAACAATTCAAGTCCTCCGATGAGCCCATTTCATAGGATGGAATACTGAGGCTCGGAGAGATGAAGTCGCTTGTTCAAGGCCACACAGCTCACCAGTGCAATTCAAGCTCTGGTCTTAAAGCCTCTCTTAAGGAGCCGCAGGCAGAGAGCCAAGTACTACATTTCCCAGACTCCTCTGCATCTCAGGATCCGCGGATGAATGGGTTCTGCCCATCTTTGCACTTGGGAAGATCTGGAAGGTGGCAAGTGGCTTCTGCTTACATCGGCAAGGGCATGAGATGAGGGTCTTTGCCTCAGCAGAGCCCCAGCGCCTGCTTTTAGGGTTCCTGGTGTCGAGGGGCCCTTCTGGTAGAAAACAAAGTTTCTGAGTCTTGAATTAAAGTCATGACCATGCGTTCTGGAATTCCACTGTGCCCCAGCCGTGGCAGCCCCCTCAGTGGGTCGGCTCTGCAGTGCTGATGTGTCCCTTCCTGTGGGTCTAATCCACTGCCTGCCCCCCAGCCCTTCCTACAACTTTGTAAGCACCTCCTTCCCTGTACGAAATCCTTCCTACCTAAAGTGAGGACCGTGCTTCTTTCTGAGGCTGAAGGCTAATTGAGATGCTAGCATCCAGCACAAGCTCGGGCAGAGAGAGCGCGCCCAAACGTCTACGGGATGAACGAATGAGCAGACAGAACAAGGAGTCCTGTGTGGTGGGCTGGGGGACAGGCTGGGGGACAGCAGGGTCCGAAAAGTGTGAACCCGGCGGTCACACCCCCAGCCCTGGCCACTCACAGGGGTGCTCGTGCTGTCCTTCCGCCGCTCTGGGATCTCCGCCTTGTTGGGGTTGTGGGCGCTGCTGACCATGGGGCTGGAGGGGGGCAGCCCCCGGCTCCCGCTTCCGGCAGCACTGCAGCTCGCCTTCCGGCCTGGCAGGCGCTCCTCCTTCAGCTCCGTCTCCCCGGTGCTGGTTGGGCTGCGCTTGGGGTGCAGGGGTGTGGGGGATGGGCCACCTGGTGGAGGGAGGGGACAGTTAGGGCTCGCGTCACCTGGAAAGGCCAGAACCCACTCTGGGTGATCCTTAGAACCTCAGAATTCCTCACACGGGCTACAAGCTCTGCACGGGCCTCGCTGACACCATCTGTCCCAATGACAGACGCACACGCAGACCCCCCAGCACCACGGAAATGACCCGATGCCCGTGTAGGTTATTCACTGCAGCGCTATTTTTTCCCTAAGATTTGATTTATGGGAGAGACAGAAAGCATGTGTTGATGGGGAGGGCCAGAGAGGGAGAAGCAGACTTCCCGCTGAGCAAGGAGCCTGACGTGGGGCTCGATCCCAGGACTGAGACCATGACCTGAGCCGAAGGCGGACGCTTAACCAACTGAGCCACCCAGGTGCCCCGCATCTCTACTTTTTAAAAAAATTTTATTTATTTGAGAGACAGAATGAGCAGGGGGAGGGACAGAGGGAGAGGGACACACAGACTTTGCACTGACCGTGGAGCCCGACGTGGGGCTCGATCCCAGGACCCCAAGATCGTGACCTGAGCCGAAGGCAGAGGCTTTAACCCACTGAGCCACCCAGGCGCCCCACATCGCTATTTTTTTTAAAGCCGAAAGACTGGGAGCAGCCTAAGTGCCCCCTAAGACGGGAATGGCTAAATGAAGTCAAGCTATTTCTCTAGGACGGGATCCTCTGCAGCTACGAGGAGAAAGCTACTTATGTACCAAGACACAGGGATCTCCAAGACAGACTGCAGAGCCAAAGAGGCAGGGCCCGAGGTCTACATTGTGCTGTCATTTGTACAGGGGGAAATGTACAGATTTCTATTTATCTCTATTTACTTGCTTATATACATGAATATCTTAAAAGCTATCGTTTGTCGTAAAAGGTGAGAATATTACCATTATGGTATGTTATGTTACCGTTATGGTATGGTATATTAGTATTAGATCTTTTTATCTTTTTTTTTTTTTTTTAACTCTTTTTAGGGAGGGGAGGGGCAGAGGGAGAGAGACTCTTCAAGCACAACTTCCCTCTGAGCGTGTAGCCTGGTGCAGGGCTCAATCTCACGACCGGAGCAGAAACCAAGAATCTGACACTCAAGCGATTGAGCCACCCAGGGGCCCCTATGTTTCTTTTCTTCTTCTCTACATCCTTTTCGGATCTATATATACAGTCAACCCTTGAAAACACGCCTTTGAACTCCGTGGGTCCACTTCTATGAGGTTGTTTCTTTCTCTCTCTCTCTCTCTCTCTCTCTTTTTTTTTAAGATTTTATTTGACAGAGAGAGAGAGATCACAGGTAGGCAGAGAGGCAGGCAGAGAGAGGGGGGAAGCAGGCTCCCCTGCCAAGCAGAGAGCCCAATGCGGTGCGGAAGCTCCATCCCAGGACCCCGAGATCATGACCTGAGCTGAAGGCAGAGGCTTTAACCCACTGAGCCACCCAGGCGCCCCAGAGGATGTTTTTCGATAAATACTGCACAGTTCAGGTCTTTTCCCTAGGATTCTCTGAAGGACACTGTCTGTTCTCTAGCTTGCTTGATGGTAACAATACGGAATGTAACACACGGCACAGTCTGTGCGGATGGGCTGTGTTATCATGGGCTGTGTTATCGGGGAGGCTTCCGGTCAATAGCGGGCTATTAGCAGCTACATGGGGTGGGGGGAGTCAGCAGTTACACGTGGATTTTTGACTGCACAGGGGGTTGGTGCCCGAACCTGCCTTGTTTGGGGATTAACAAACATACATCTTTATGTATGAACAGTTTCTGCCTAACTGGTCTCACTGGCTGTGTCCAATGACAACTGGGGACTAGAGATGGGTGTTCAACGAAAACTTTTTTACTGTTTACCCTCCTCATGCTGCCAAATTTTGACAGATCTGACTGTATTCATCTCAAAAACAAACCAAACAAATCTGGCCCCTTGGAGCATCTTAGGAAATTATAGTCTTTAAACCAGCGGGTTTAAGAGTGCTCACGAACTCGGGGCAGTCGAAACTTCTAAGTGCTATGTCCTCAGGACCCTTCACATTCCCAAGTCCCAGACCCTTCACAGTCTCTGTAATGACGAGCACAGGGCACCCGCTGACCATCCCCCAAAAACCCCAGACGCCCAGAAGTTTTCCATGTGGGTGTTCTTTAAGGTTCTGTGTTTTAACCAGCGGGATGTTCGAGTCACAGGCTTCTGAGCGACTTTCTGCTCCCATCTGGCTATTTCATAGGCGGATAAAGGAAATCCAGGGAATGGGAAATGGCTTGGCCATTCAGAATCCCACACTTCCCGCTTAGGACCGAGGCTTGAGTTTCCCCCTGTCCCCATGCTAGCGCCTGTCCCAAAGTAAAGCACCTCAAAGTAGGATTGCAAAAAAGGGGGGAGCTAGACACCCATGCTGCCCTCTCCTCACATGGCTAAACACGGCGCTACTCCGTCACCCGGCAAGTACACCCCTAGCTACGTGCCCAAGAGATAGGGACACACACATCCATACGGAGCCCCGTGAGCGAGCGTTCACGGCAGCGTTATTCACTAGCACCAAACGGCAAAAACAATGCAATGGCCATCAGCTGATGAATGGAAAAACGAATTGTGGTAGATCCACGACGTGGAATATTACCGGGGCCATTGAAAGGGAGGAGGTGCTAAAACGTGCATGAAAACTTTATCCCAAGTGAAAGAAACTGGACACAAAAGGCCACATACTGTCTAATTCCTCTTATTCGAAATGTCCAGGATAGGGGCATCTGTAGAGACAGGGAATGCATTGGTGGTTGTAAGGGGCTGGGGGTGGGTGGGTGGGGGTCTGGAGGTCAAAGGCTAGTTAGGGTTTGTGGAGTTTCTTCCTGGGGTGATGAAAATGTGCTGGAGTGGATTGTGGCAAAGGCTGCACAACTTGTGACTAGACGAACGCCAGTGACTCATCCACTTTGAACGGGTGAATTGTATGGTATGTGGATTATATCTCAATGGAGCTGTTTAAAGAACAGTTGGGAGGGGGTGTCTGGGTGGCTCAGTCATCAAGCCTCTGCCTTTGGCTCGGGTCATGATCCCAGGGTCCTGGGATCGAGTCCCGCATTGGGCTCCCTGCTCAGTGGGGAGCCGGCTTCTTCCCTCTGCCTGCCGTTCCCCCCCTGCTAGTGTGTGCATGCACTCTCTCACAAAAATAAATACATAAAATCTAAAAAAAAAAAAAAAAAGGAGTAGTTGGGAGGATTCGTATTTGAGGAGGGTGTGGGTAAGAGACCTCTTGGAAGTTTCCACGCCTAATCTCTGGTGGTAGTGGTCAGCTCTATCTTCTGTGGGTGATGTCTTTCAGTTACAGAATGTGGGGTGTGGGTAGGTGTCTGCTCAGCCCCTTTCCATTAGGAAGGGCCTTTCAAATTTTCAGTGCAGAGGAGAGCCAGAGGGCAGGCTTTCAGCAGCCGCTTTGTGCAATGTGTCCAGCTGCAATGTGTCCTGATCACAGTGGCTTATTCCCAAGCTGACCCTGACGTGAGAGTGCTATCCCTGACAGGTAGACCAAAGGGATTCCAGCTATCACTTGGGCTGCTCTCTAAAACAGAGACAGAAGGGGAGAGATTGGGTTTAAAAAGGTAAGGCGAGATACGTAAGAGAGAAAGGAAAAGCCAGAGGAACAGAGAGGAAGCAAGAAACAGACACCATCTACTCTGGATGCTTTTTCAGTTTCTAATCCCTTCCTGATCCTGACTGTGCATTCCCACCTTCAAGTTCCCTATAATGTCCCTGCACCTTTATACAAAAGTCCTCCCTTGTCTGCAGCTAGCTCGAGCAGGGGTTTTTGTTCCCTGTTGGCCAGACAACCCTGATGCAACGCAGGTCGGAGGCCTTGGGGCCCGGGATGGTGCGTGAGCGTGCGGGGCCATACTCACAGAAGTCGCTATGCCTGCGCTGGCGGTGGTAGGTGGAGGAGGCACTCCGTTGTCCTTTGCTGTGGCTGGTGCCTTTGCTGGAGCTCGTTCCATTGGTGGTGTCGCTGGGCGCCCGCACCCGTGCCAGGGCCAGCCCCGGGGTGCCCCGGTCCCCACCCTCCTGCAGGAGGATGACAGACGACGAGCCTCAGCCTCTGTCCGCTCTGCCCCAGAAGTCCCTCCACCCCGGGCATCGCGCATCCCAAATGCCCCTGGCGCCTTCTGACCTCAGTCTTCCTGCCCAGCAGGAGGTAGGTGGCGGTCACTTCGTTGTACTTCTGGCTGGTCAAGGCCTCTTTGATTTCTTCCCGCGTGTATCCCATACCCACCATCACCTCTGGGAGAGGGGGATGGAGAGGAGGTTCAATCTCCCCAGACCCTTCCCTTCCACTTGTTTCTGCATCACACAGCAAGGCCTGCTCTCTGGCCTGTCCAGTATCCCTTCCCCTTTCTGCCAGCAGTACTCTGATTTCCTCGGAAGAACATTTCTTTCCTGCTCAGATCACCTGGCCGACTCCTGCCTGTGCCAAGCCCCAAGAGTGGGTAGATATATGACCCAGGTGTGACCAAACAGAGTCTTCCATCCCCAAGGCCACACTGATTGGCACAGGACAGGCAGATGACCCATTCAGAATGCTCCAGACCCAAAGTCACATTGATGGGTTCAGGGTGGACATACACCTGGCTCTGGCCAATCAGAGTATTTCATCCCCAAGGCCAAACCAATTGGTTCAGGGGTAGCCAATGGGCACCAGCCTAGAGCTTCTATTGGAACATTTAGGAAAGTGGCTCCTCTTCTCCATGGGGTGTCCAGGACGCTAGGATATGCTGTTGCCAGCTTGTTCCCATGGCCAGGGCTGCCTGGGAAAGAAGCCACCACTAAGATTCCCAACAACTCTTTCTGAGTACCTGAATCCAGCCATGCCTGAAGGCCGGCACACCCTGGCCTTTTTAGTTACATGAACGAATCAGTTATAACGATTAGGTTATAACCATATAAAATGGCTGACATTAACAATTTTCGACCTATAAAAATGGCAGTTTCAAATGGTTCAGCCTATTATTATTATTATTGGCTTAAGCTAGAAGGGCTTGGGTTTTCTCTTCCATACATCCATAAAAGTCCTGATTAGTGCAGCCAGCTCTGATGGTGGCCTTGAGGGTTACTGGATAGCTCCTAAGGGTTAATGCTTAGGGATCAAGAGATCAAGGGCTCCAGGCTGGAGGATCTGGGACCAAAGGGTTGGTGGGTGAGGCACATGCCCACATGGGGGGTATCCCCCAAATATGCAGGTTACCGATGACTTGTGCCCAAACACTTCTAGATGTGATCTGTAATTTCTTTCTGTGTCTTAATAGTGGAAACTAAGTACTGAACATGGATTAACTCATTTCATACATTCACAACAACCCTATGATAGGTTCTATGATTGTCCGGTTTTACAGACAGGAAATACAAGCACCAAGAGGAGAAGCCACTTGCCCAGGGTCACACAGCTAGAAAGTGGCAGCACAGGGAGGGGAGCCTGGACTTCTCCGCTCTCCCTAATCGCCTTGCAAACTTGTCTCATGCGCTGACCAGAGGGGCAGGTGCTGGGAAGCTCTGACCGCTGGCTCTGGGGCCTGTCGCTCGTAGGGCACCTGCTCTCCCTGACTCTCACCAATTCGCTTGGTGTCCCCGAAGTCCTCCTCGGGCTCCGTGTATGGCTTCAACTCCTCACCCTCATAGCCAATGTTGATCCATTTGTCTTTCATGATTTGCTGCAGGAATCGGGGGCAGGAGAGGGAAGGGAGAAGACAGATGTCAGAAGAAACTGGGGGAAAATACAGTTTCTCACCACCCGGGCGGCCCCCCCACGTAGGGCTACCTACCTACCCTGCCCCCCACCTGCAAGACCTAATGCCCCAGAATGGAGGGCTTCCTGAGAGCTAGCGCCTCCCCACCCGCACCCCCAGCACGCCTTTCGGAGCCTCCCGATGTCACCTCCCTCCCCCGCATCATCTGGGTCCCCAGCACCCTATAATCAGCCTAGGAGCTCATTAGCTAATTACGGGCATGGCGGGGAGTGGGCGATGAGACGGGCCCGGGAGCCTTTTCCCGGGCTGCCTGGCTCCCCTCCCGCTCCCAGCCGGGACCTTATGGAGCCGGACACAGGAGAGGAAACCGGAGGGCACCGAGGCTGAAAGGGGAGGCGCGTGGGGCTGGGCCTTACCTCGAGAGTACAGCGTTTAGCTGGGTTCAGCACCAAAAATCTCCGCAGGATGCTCTCACAGTCTGTTGACATGTAGAAAGGGACCCGGTACTTCCCCCTGAGGACTCGCTCCCGCAGCTCCTGGGGGGTGGGGGACCCGGTTACTGGGGGAGGGGTCCACCCCACCTGCGTACCCGTCACACGCACGCGGGCATGCGCACGCGCACTCACATCTTTTCTCCCCATCCCCCTCACAGAAGCAGCAGGTGGCGAAACCCCAGCCGTCTCTCTTGACCGCAGTCCCCCCCTCCTGCAAAATGGGACCCCCTGATACAACTTGATTCCGAGGAAATCTCACAGAGAAGGCGAATTCTACAAGCCAGGTCAGATGTGAGCGAGGATCCGGGGGCTCAGTCTCCTTCTCTGGACCCAGGGGGTCCGAGCGCTCACCTGCCAGGCCAGGGTGTGAATGAGTTGAAGTAAAATGCCTGGCAGACGGCCGGCCCAGAGTAAGTGCTACTTCAGTATGAGGTTTATGAAGGAGGAAGACTTGGGGGGGGGAAGCGAGATCCTGCCCGCCGGCCTCCCATCCCTCGGATCCCCCCTCTCCCAGGCATGCCTGTCTTTCTAAAGAGCTATGAGACCCTGGCGGTCTCAAAGAACGAGAACTGATCTACACGCAGACCTTTTTTAGGTGAAGGGCCTTTTATGGGGGGCCCTGCCAAGACAGAGAAAATGAATTCCACGTGCCAATGCATAGCAGACCAGGGAGAGCCCCTTCTGTCCCCAGGGATCGGGGGGACACGCGCAGGTGATGGGGAGGGTCTCTGGGTGGAGTTCTCTGCTGGGGACTGGACACTAGCCTGGGAGCTCCCTACCTGAAGAGGACTAGCCGGGGAGCCTCCTGGGTCTGCACATCAGCACAACCCCGAAGGGTCGTGAATATTTAATAATAATGAGTATCACTTTCAGAGCAGAGCACTTCCCCCCGGGGGCCGGGCAGGGTTCTAAGTGCTTTTTGCAAGGTACCTGTGTGCTCAAAACAAAGCTGTGAAGCACAGCTGATGCCCATTTTTCAGACAAGGAAACTGAGGCCTAGGGAGGGCAAGTCACTTGCACAAGGAGCGTGTGGCCAGAAAGTGGCAGGGCCGGGGCTGGACCCCAGGCAGCCCAGCTCTGGAGCCTGCGCCGTGTCACCGCCCTGCACCACACCGCCCGTCATGAGCTGGTAAGAAGCAGCCACCGGGCCATCACCACCACCAGCGCGGCTCCTGAGTCTAACGCCCCGGCTGGATGCCAGGCTTCAGACACCCAGCTGGGGCCTAAGTGGATACTCTTAACGTCCCCATCTTACAGGTGGGAAAACAGGGTCAGAAACGGGGCTATGTCCCACGTCGCTTTGCAAGAAGTGACAGAGCGGGGACCTGCCCCCAGCTGCCTGTCTCCTTTGCCCAGAAAGGTTTCGGGGGCCTGGTGGGAAAAACCAGGACAGCAGGAGGTGACAAGGGTCAGCTGAGACGCTGGCCTGGCCCTCCGAGAAGGTCTCTTGGCTTCCTGCTCAGGGTTCAGATTATCCTGTGATCACGTGAGCTTTGCACGCCTGATCTCAGCAAACCCTCACGCGGCTCCAGGGCCGGTTACCTTAGAAACGTGGAACAGAGCGGGAGCCTGAAGCTCAGAGGGGTCGGTGGCCCGGGTGAGGCCTTTGTGGAGAAGGGGTTCCCTCCTCCTCACCACTCAGGTCCCCCTGCTCTTGCGGCCTGTCCTTGGCAGGGATTTCCCTGACCTCCTGAGCGCTCCTTGCTGGCCACCTCGAGCAGGACTGGGCGCTCCTGCTCACACCCCTGGAACCCCGTTGCGAGGAAGCGCCGTTTGCCCCAAACCGAGGGGGGGGCCCTGCGGCACAAGTGGCCCGAGTGCCACAAAGCTCCACAAAGCCAGGCCACGAAAGCCAGAGGAACCGCTCAAGATGAAAGGGGACTTTTAAGACACCAGTCGACTGTGGACAACAGGGGAGCCCCAACAAGAACACTGGGAGAGAACGAGCTACAAGGACACTCTCAGGACGGCTGGGGACATCTAAGCGCGGCCAGGACTGCGTCCTCACGGTTGTCCCCGAACGTGGCTGCGGACAGGAAGGTAACCCCGTCTCAGGAGATGATCTGCCGGGTGTCCCCTTCAGGGACAGAGGGACATGGCGTCTGCAACTAAGCCCCAAATGTTCCATCAGTAACGACGCGCCTGGACAGACCGACAGGGCCAGTGCACCCCAAGCCCGCCGGAGCGTCTCACGGACGCTCCTTCCCCCCACGAGCACCGGCCGGTATCCCACACGACGTGCATTTCGCTTATTTGTTACCAGCCCAGCTCTGCCCTTTCCCGTGAGAGCAGGGATTTCTCCCTTTGGAGTGCGCGAGTCAAAGGTTGTGCGTCCGTTCACCGAGTTATGGGGCCGTCACCAGGCAGTTCTAGAACGTTTTCATCCCCCTCGTCCCCAGAGAAAGCCTGTTCTCCAACTCCCCCCTCATCTGCTTCCTGCCTCTGGATTTTCTTGTTCTAGACTTTTCACAGAAACGGCATCACACGACGGATGGCCGTCGTGTTGGGCCTTTCCCACTTAGTGGGCTCTCAAGGGCCAGCACGTCGCAAGGCAGAGATTGTTGTCTTTGGTGAGCACTGTATCTGCAAAGCCCGAAACAGAACCTAACCTCCCCCTTCCCCCGCACACCCCCCATGGCGGGCAATAAATGTTTCCTGAGTGAATGAGTGAGGGAGCTGGGATTTGAGCCCAGGCCTGCTGGCTGAAAAGCCCGGGCCCTGGACCCTAACACGGCACGGTCCACCCGGGAAGGTCACGCGGCTGACCGTGGGAACCGGAGTCCTGCTATGTGACCTCAAGCCAGCCCCGCCCCTCTGGCCACAGAGCAGGTGTGGGAGGGGCTGGGGGCGGGGAGACCCCGCCCAGGAGACTAAGGCCTCCACGCCGGCCCCGCCCCTCTGGCCACAGAACAGGTGTGGGAGGGGCTGGGGGCGGGGAGACCCCGCCCAGGAGACTAAGACCTCCACGCCGGCCCCGCCCCTCGGGCCACAGAGCAGGTGTGGGAGGGGCTGAGGGCGGGGAGACCCCGCCCAGGAGACTAAGACCCCCACGCCGGTCCCGCCCAGCACCTTGAGGTTGTGCCCGTCGAAGGGCAGGGAGCCGCTGACGAGGGTGTACAGGATGACGCCGAGGCTCCAGATGTCCACCTCTGGCCCGTCGTACTTCTTGCCCTGAAAGAGCTCCGGGGCGGCGTACGGGGGGCTCCCACAGAACGTGTCCAGCTTTGAGCCCAGCGTAAACTCGTTGCTGAAGCCGAAGTCGGCGATCTTGATGTTGGCCTCGGCATCCAGCAAGAGGTTCTCGGCCTGGGAGGGGGTAGTAGGTGGACAAGTGTGGCGGACGGGAGCACGGGCCCTGGAGCCTCCCCCCAGCCCCCACGCCCCCCGACCCCGTACTGACGGCGGCCCGGTCCCCTACTCCCTTGGGCAGTGCCTTTATCTGTCTGGGCCTAGGTTTCGTCATCCAAAGGGGGATAACCATAGCTTCTACCTCGCGGGGCTGTCTGAGGAGTAAGTGAATCCTAAAAGGGATAGAGCAATCTTTTGCACCCAGTAAGCGCTTTATAACATCAGCCGTTATTAGGCCACGTGGTCTATGGGGTCCGCAGAGCTGGGGGGGGGGTTGCGCTAACCAGATCCCCGAAGTTCCTTTCAGCCACTTCCAGAACCGTCCACCAGGGGGCGTGCCTCCTCCAGGTGATGGCAAACTCCCAAGCCTGGAGGGGCTTTCTCAGAGGGTCAGTACAAAATAGAGGGAGTGTGTCTAGAAACTTCTACGATTTGACAGTTGATTTTTATGGGCTTTTTTTTTAATGTAATAATTTTAGAAACTGGTCTTGTATTTTGGATTTTTTTTTCCACCTCATTTTTATTGTACTTCGCAAAAGTATTTGTCACAGCCGATTGGGAATTGGAAATACTAAAACACGGTCCTCCACTAGAGATACCCTGAGAAGACCTTCCTTAAGGTATAGCGCCCAGCACGCAGGAGGTGCTCCAGAAAGGAGAGTTAAGACAACTGGACTGAGCAGGACAAGCATTTCTCTCTCCTATCTGGGTTGAGAAGCCCTGAGACATGTAGTTCTTTCAGGGTGGGAGGTGTGGAGTGGGGGGGGGGTGTCCCAGCTTGCTGAGTCCCCTCCCTGCCTGAAGCTAGCCTCAGGGGCCCGATCTCTCTCTCTCTCTCTCTCTCTCTCTCTCTGAGTTCCTTCTTAAGTTCGGAGATGCCTGTGATGCTAAGACCCAGAGGCCACGTGACTCGGGGCTCTAAAACCTCAGTTCTAGAAGGTTCCTGAATGTCCTGAAGCCTGAGAGATGCCGAGGCTCCAGAGGCTCTGAGAGGGGTGAACCTTTATCGCGTCCTGTGTCCTTGTTAAGCACCCACGTAATCGTGTGGGGTGTCCTAGGACATTTTGTTTCTTTTCCTTTGTTCTCTCCTCCTGCCCCGCCCTCCCTACCTGCTCCCCCATCTGCCGGCCTTCCTCTGCCACAAAAGCTTGGGAAAAAGTCAAGGAGCGCTGGATGCTAAGGGAGGAGCACGGGGAGAGAAGAGGGGGAATGTGAAGGTTATAGGGGATCCCCAGGGGGACTGGAGGGGGGACTGGGGACAAGTGGGCTGAGGTGGGGAGCTTGCAGTGCAGTGAGGGGGGGCTCACCTTCAGGTCCCTATGTACAATGTTTTTCTGGTGACAGTAGTGCACAGCCGATACAATCTGGAGGGGAGGGAAGAGGAAGTCAGTTGCTGGTGGCCCCAAAGCCCTCTGCCTCTCTCCGACCCCATGAACCTCCTCACAACCGAGACCCAGGACCCCAGGCCTCCCTTGAGCATGAGGCCGAGATGCCGGGGCCTCACACTCTGATTTAATCACAGTGGGAAACGCCGCAGGATACACAGAGACCTGCATCCCTGATCAGACCTTGGATGCCCTCCCGGCAGGGGCCTCAGACCCAGGACGTCCCCTCTGGACCTTCCTATCTGGAAACACACATAAGAACACTGCATACCCGCAGAGACACTCGGCCACACCCAGTGTGGCCCCACCGGGGCGTCTGGACAGTCGGGGACCAACACCCTGGCTCAAATCCCTGCTCCCATCAGACGCTCACACCCCTTAGCCAGACCCCCGGGCCCCCTGACGCATACCCTCTACACCCCACGTGTCCGGGCTCCTGTTTCCCAGGTGAAACACACACCTATTTTCCCCATGCCTCATCCACACTGCTCCGCTCACACGCTTCGGGACCCTGGCGCCTGTCAGCCACACTCCTGCACGCTGGGCCCGCCCTCACACCCACACATTGGACACCCGCACCCCTGCAGGCTCGCGGACAGCCGGACTTAGGCTCCCAGACCCCCACCCCCACCCCCGCGGCCGTGACCGTCCCCACCTGTCGGAACTTGGCTCGAGCTTCCTTCTCCTTCATGCGGCCGTGGGACACGAGGTAGTCAAACACTTCTCCTGCGGGGCAGAGGCCGAGCGGGGTGAGCGGGGGGGGGGGGGTGTGGGGGGCGCGGGGGGCAGGGCGGGGAGGGACATCTCACCGGCACTTGCGTATTCCATCACCAGGTATAGCGTCTTCTCCGTCTCGATCACCTCGAAGAGCTTCACTGCGAGGACCCGGGGTGAGGAGGGGGAGCAGGGTTATGTGGGAAGAGACCCTCGACCCCCCACCCCCAGCTCCGCCCACACTCTGTAACTACACGTGTGCTGACCAGAACACCCCTTACTCCAGAACGCCCCATGGCTCCCTAGTGATTCTCCAAACTCCTCAGCCTTGCTTCACCACCCTTCCTACCTTCCCTCTTGTAAGAAAGTTAGCTCTACGAGGCCGAGATTTGTGCCTGTTTTCTTCCCTGCTTAGGCCAGATGCTGGGGGCATAAAGCAGCCACTCAATAAACACTTCTGGAGTGAACAAACGTGTGGATGAATAAATGCTGTGGCTACATCCAGGCTGGGGTAAATCCTGTCTCCCCTCTGCCTCACGAGGGCAAGGGCAGTGCTCGCCGCTGGAATCAGACCAGCTCCCCCGGCTGAGCTCTAAATGGAGTGTTTCGAACGCTCGATCTTACCCAATCCCCACAGTGACCTTGAAGGACGCCCTCCTATAAACCCCACTCCAGAGGAGGCAACGGAAGCTCAGAGAGGGTAAGTGACTTGCCCAAGGTCACACAGCCAGTGAGCAGCAATCTTGCTCAGAGGAAACGAGTCTTTCTAACTGTGAAAACTGCCAGTTCTTCTGTCCCCCAACTCTCTCCTCTGACAAGTGCCCCAGTTGGTAGCCTCTGAGCCCACACCCTTCCCCTCCTCACCGATGTTGGGGTGGTTTAGGCCCTTCATGATGCGGACTTCCCGGAACAGCTGGCCATGGCCAGAAAAGAAGAAAGAGAAAGATGAGGGTGGGTGGTTTCGATGACCCCCTTCCCAACCTTGTCCCAAACCCCCTCCCTCTCCCTAGGCCTCACTTTCTGCAGGCTGCTGGGGTTCAGCTGGGTTTTGTCAATGATCTTGATGGCGACCTGGAGGTGGAAGGAAGGGGTAAAAGATCAAGGAGCCAAGGGCTCAAGTTGGGCAAGGCCCTCTCAACCCAGATCACCCAGGGGTGTCCTTCCTCTGCCCCCTCTCACAGGAAGCCCTCAATCAGGGCCATTCCTGGTGGGCGGGAGATCGGGGCCTCAGGACCTTTGCACAAGCAGTTCCCATTGTGTCCAGTGCTCTCTGACTTCTACAGGGAAATATCCTCTATTCCAGAGCAGGGCCTGGGTGGGGCTGCTCCAGGGACCTGTGTGATCATGTGTGAGAGTGAGACCTTTTGGGGGCCCCTTTGTGAGGGCACCTCAGACCATTCACCCATCACGTCTTCTTTGTCTTGAGCACATGAATTGTGAAACAATAAATAACTGTCGTTAACTTTTCCCCAGGAGTCACCGGGGCCTCAGTCCATGTGCTTTACAAACAAGAACTCCTTCAGTCCTCACAGTATGAGTGCTAGCATTATCCCCATTTTACAAACTAGGAAACTGGGCACAGAGCTGTTTAGGTAGTTGGCCAAGGTTACATGGCTAGGAAGTTTGTGGGCCGGGATTTGAACTCAGGCAGCCTGGTTAAGTTTACCTCTTAAACATTTAAGACTAAAGAAAAAATATATAGTTTATTAAAAAAAAATTTTTTTAAAGTAATCTCTGCACCCAACGTGGGGCTCGAACTCACAACCCTAAGATCAAGAGCAGCATGCTCTTCCAACTGAGCCAGCCAGGCGCCCCTAGTTTTAAAAGAGCTTTGACCAGTCACCATAGAGGAAGAATCAGAAAGTTAATGAACTCTCCTGGTACGTATCCTTCAGTGGGGTTACATTTTTATTTTGAATTGCACTTTGGGGCCGAGCTTCATAAATTTTTCAGTAGTAAGGGGCCTCAGCTCTAGCTCTATAGCTTTCCCAAAGGGTTTTGGGGCCACCCCCAGATGCCCTGGATTACAGAATCCTGCCTGGTTTCCTTAGAGGCTGGTCCTCTAGGAAGCCCCTGGAATCAAGTTCAAGATCCACACAAGGGGAGCGACGTGTTCTCTGTGCGGGAGGGGGCCTGTTAGCTTTCCTCATATCCTCACGAACGGGTTTTTAATTTTGTCAAGCACTTTTCATGCCAGTTTTGAGACAATCCTATGGTTTTCCTCCTTGAATCTGGGAATGTGGCGAAGTAGAGGAACCAACTGTCGATTTCAAAAGAACCGTGCATTCCTGGGATGAACCCAGCTCCGCCATCACAGGGCTTTCTTTAACTGACACGCCGGGGCTCTTTGCGAATACTTTGTTTCAGATTTCTGGGTCTATGTTCACGAGTCGGGCCAGCCCGGGATGGCATTCGTATCCCATTTTGACATCTTGGTCGTCCTTCAGCTAGAACTTACAATCAGCTGGGCAGTGGGACCGCCTTCGTTAGTCTCTGGAACGATGGGCATAAAATCGGAATGTTTGGTAGAATCTGCCTATAAAACCATAGGGGCCTGGTGTCTTTTGTGTGTCTGGTGCGGATGGTGTATGGGCAGCAGACAGTTCATCGAAGGCGGGGGAAATCGCTCCAGCCGTGTCCTCTAAAATCAAAGGGGAACAGAGGAGTCATACCCCCCCACCCAGTGTGTGAGTGAGAGGCTTCGTCTCTAGGTTATAAGGTCTGTGTGGGTGCCGTAATATTGCCCTCCTCCAGAGGCAAAGAGAAAGGGACTGTGAGTGGGGACTTGAGAACTCCAGTGAATTCCCGTGTGGTCTCACGAAGATCCGGCAAGATCTGATGGAACCAAAGCCCGCCACCGCGACAGGGAGGTGGCCCGGGTTTAGACACAAAAGTCATGTGAATTCTTAGAGACAGAACGCACGGCCCCGCCTACGATCTGAGAGTTCCCGACAATTCCAGGGACCGTGGCTGATATTTGATGAGCACTGCGCCATCATCTCTCTTTTGAGGGGGGGAAACTGAGGCCCAGAGGTGGACGTGGTTCACTCGAGAGCGGATGTCCTTCATCATCCCACTCCCACGTCACTTTTTTTTCTTTTTAATTAAACAGCCTTGACCACGGGCCAAGTCCGGGGCTAATAAGGACCTCATCTACATTCGACTGCCACAGTAGCCCAATTCTCCTTGGACTCTTCTGGACAAATCTGAGATGTCCTCACCTGTCCGGGAGAGAGTCAGGGACTCACCTGAGGTCACCTGAGGTCGCGGAGCAAAGAGGGACCAGTCCCACCTCGCCCCTCCTCCCACAGGCCGCGCCGGTGCCCCGCCCCCAGCCCATCCCCCTCACTCACCTCCCGGCCCGTGAGGATGTGCCGGGCCAGCTTGACTTTGGCAAAGTTGCCCTTCCCGATGGTTCTCAGCAGGCGGTAGTTGCCCACGTGGGGCTGCTCCTCGGGGCAGGAGGCGATGGAGTTTCGGCAGCGGGCGCCCAGGGAGCGGCTGGACCAGGACGGTCCCTTGTCCGAGGAGCGGCCACTGCCCAAGGTGCCATGCTGGACAGGGGAGACGGAGCGTGAGCGGTGGGCAGCACCCGGCCGATCCCGCCTTCAGGGGCCCCCAGGGGCTGGGCCCCTGGACTCCAGCCGCGGCCACGGGCCCCTTCGTGGCCCTTCCCAAACCCAGGCCCGAGAGAGGCACGCTGCCTTTGGGGGGCCCCATCTCTCTCTACAAGAAGACGCCTCCGAGAACACGAGGGCTGGGGCCCCCCCAACTCTGCAGCCTCCGGGGTCCCAGACATCAGGCCCTTCCTTGCTCCCCTCCCAACAGTCTCCCTCTAACTTCCTTTCCAGGGGCTGGGACCACAGTATTTTATTCCAAATGCTGTGTCCCTCAATCCCAATCCGCGTCCTCAATCTGGGTTCAACTTCCACCCCCAGTCTCTCTCGCTGCTCTCGACATCCTGGGTCACCCATCACCTCCCTGTCCACCCCCCCGCCCCGATTCTACTCTGAAGCCCAAGAGCACCATTTTATTCCTAGCTTACTGCCCCTAACATCTTCTTGCAATTTTTCTTGCCCCAAATTCTACTCCAAACACTGTAACCAACACGCTGTCCTTCTGCCCTGACCTGCCAGCCCCACACTGTTACCCTCCTCCCATGGAAACACTGGCCTCCCCCATGGACACCCCCCCACCCCCACCACCCTGGGAACCGAGGCGGCCTCTGACCCACTGTCTCCCACACCCGCACTCCCATCTGTCCCCGACGTTCTGTTCTTGCCGTCCTGTCCCTCCCGGGCCTCTCCCCCGCAGGTCACCGCCTGCTCCGGGCCGCCCTATCCTGACTGTGAGCCCCAGGGACTGTGCCTCCCATTCAGCGCTGGGGCCCAGGGTGCGGGCGGCGGAGGGAGCCAGAGGCCCCAGCCGAGGGGGCTCTGCTCAGACCCCAGGCTGCCCCCCCCACCCCGTGCCCTCCCCAGGGTGGGGGTGGGAAGAGGAAGAAAAGGGAGCCCAGGAGGAGAAAGGCCAGGTAGGAAACAGGGGTGATGTCCAATACGGTTCATCATCCTCTTCTTAAGAGAGGAAAACTGAGCCTGGAGCGGGACAGAGTTTACCCCACAGCTACTGTCTCTGTCCCTCGCCATCCCCGTATCGCACTGACTCACACTCCTACGTGTTTTTATTACACTGCTTTTACTACGGGCCAAGGCCCGGGCTAGTAAGCACCTCGCCTCCATTTAATTCCCACGGGAGCCCAGTGAGGGTGGAACCTACTTCCTCACCCTCCAGAGGAGAAACTGAGGCTTGGAGAGAGAAGGTTCCCTGTCAAGGTCACACAGTTCCCCCACGAGGCGCAGAAGCACCGCCACCCACGGTGCCCTCACCGGGTGGGGGTGGGGGGCTCCCACGTGGGTCCGGTTACCATCCACGCTCTCCAGACAGGGGACCCTCCTACCGCCGCTAAGGCTGAGGTAGGGTGAGCACCTCGGCCAAGGTCACAGGGCAGAGAAGCAGATGGCCACGGATCGAATCCCTAGCCTGCTGGCTCCTGAATGCTAAGCTCTTTCCCACATCCCACTGAGCTGCTCACAACCCCAGGGAGGTGGGGGTCCTGGCCGCCAAGGCCCCTGATCCCCACCGAGATAAGGGCTTGGAGAAGAAGCCCCATCAGGAGGCACCAGGGAAGCCAGACTGGGGTCGGGCTGGCACCCCACTGGAAGCAGCATGCTTGAGGGACCCCTGCAAGGGGTGGCTGGGCAGTGGGTGACAGAGCCCCCCAGGGGCTGGGGGCGGGCGCTAAAATTGGCCGGCACCACCAGCTGGCCCGGCTCCCTCCCTCCCGGCTGGCGCCCCAACCACGGGGCCTGTTGCTAGGGAACTTCCAGAGAGTTCGGAGGTGGTGGGGAGAGGCCTGCAACTTGGGGTGGGGGACATGACCCCACACGGCTGTCGTCGTGGTGATGGGGGGGAGGGGGCAAGGGAGGAACCTGTGACCTCCAGTTCCGGAGGGAGAGGTGAGCCCCAGGCGGGACAGACAAGCGGGACTCACACCTGAGTTGGGAGCACAGGAGACAAGAGGACAGAAGGGGACCGGCCCTCCTCAGATGCCCACCAGGCACAAGTCTGGACCATGAAAGAGGAGGACGTGCTTGGATGAGCCCCACTTTATGGATGAGGACACCGAGGCTCATGGCGGCGGGGACATCACTTGCCTGAGGTCACACAGCTAGGGAGGGTCAGAAACTAGATTTGAACCCATACTTATTGGAAAAATCACAGCAACAATCCGAGTGCATCGACAAGCGCTTCTTACTCACATAATCTCCTCGGCTCCCCAAAACAGCCCTAACAGGGAGGTGTCTCATCAACCCTATTTCGAGATAAAATGAGGCCCGGAGCAGGGAGGGGATCGGCGAGCTCCAGCCGCGACCAAGGACAGCCCCAGGTGGAGAAGGCGCGGCCCCTCTGACTCCCAGCCGTGACTTGTGCGGAGCGCGACCCAGGGACCAGGCTTCTCCCTCCGAGGGACTCAAGGGACCATCCCCATTTTTCAGAGCAGGAAACTGAGGCTCAGAAAGGAAGAAGTGGTAGTCTGAGGACAAAGCGCTAACAGGCTGGCAGAGAGAGCCGGTGTTTGAACCTGGGCCCCTAGGCTCCCTGGCACTTCCTGAGGGACTTGTGGGGAAGGGCGGGGATCTCACCAAAGACTCCAAATCAGAGGCTTGGCCTATCAGATGTGGGCTGTGGTGGTGGCGGGGGTGGGGCTCCCTATGAGGGAGGGTCTTACAGGGCAGAAAGATGGTGATCAGTTTCCCCTGAGGGGGATCTGGGGTGAGGGGGGGCTGGGTGGGGTGCGGGGACCTGGCAGAGGCCTGGGGGAAATGGACAAAGACCCCAGCTGGGGGATGGTGGGAGCCCTTTTAGAAGGGCTGAGAGTAATCAGAAACTGGGGAGATGGGGGGCTCTCCTAGGACTGTTCTGGAGGCCCAGGAATCATGGGAAGGGTTAAAGCCAATGGGGCAGTGGAACTCAGAAGAGCCAAGGAAACTCCTAGAAGTTCAAGGAGGGGGTTTCTAGGAGTATCTAGTCTTTGGAAGCAGAGAACCGTCCAGGAGCATGCAAGTCCCGGAGAAGGGGCTTCTGGCCAGAGGGCAGCCCAGAAGAAGAAAGCCTGAGCCCAGTGGAGGTCAAAAGGGCCTAGAAACTTGGGGAGGAGGTTTCCAGCAGACGGACCCCAAGAGAAGAGTGCTCACAGCCAGGGCAAGACCCCTGGCTTCGAGTCCAGGAGTCTTCTGGAAGAAGGATCTGGGGCCCAGCCTTGTGAGCTGGGAGAGGCCTCAGAAGCTGAGGAGGGGGTTTCCCTGGGAGCCCAGACCACCCTGGCAAGGAAGGAAGAGGGAGGTCCTGGGGCAGAAGGGATGGGGACCTGGAGATTAGGGGAAGAAGTGGTGTCCTGGGAGGAAGCTCCTGGTCTAGGAGGGAACCAAGGGGTCGGGGGCTTGGGGAGGGGGCTTGCCTTGAGGCTGAAGATTGATACAGGGAGGATGAGGCCTGGAGTCAGACTAGTCCAGGGCCTGGAAATCCCAGACTAGGCTAGGGGCCTGGAAGTTGGAGGCCAAGACTGCCTGGGAGAAGAGCCCAGGGAGGGTCCAGGGGGGCAGTGGGGGGTACCCGTGGTACTGGGAAGCCAGGGACAGGGCTGCTTGGAAGATAGGGGCCAGGCCTGGGAGTGGAGAGACCTTGAACAAGCTAGAAAGGGCCCTGGGCCCAGGAAAAGGTGGAAACCGGCTTCCTGTGAGGGGGTGCCCACAGGATCCGGGAGGATCCAGAGGGGCAGAGGGCTGAGAATGAGAAGAGGGGGCTCCTGGGGAGCCCGGCACCCACATCCAGATGGGGACGGCCGAGCCAGAGGCGGGACTGGGCCAGGCCTTCTTGGGAGAGGGCCAGGGCCGGGCCTTGGGGTCAGGAGCCCTGCAAATCCGGGAGGGGGCGAGTTGTCGGATGCGGGCGGCCTGGAGGGGAAGGGGCTTAAGAATACGCCGGAGAAGGGAGGGGCTCCTGGAAGGCAGAGGAGGGGGCTTCCTGGAGGGAAGAGACCCGAGCGGAAGCGGTCTGCAAAGGGACAAGAGAGGGGTCCCGAGAGAGGGGCGCCCCCAGGGGTCGGGCTGAGCTGGAGTGGGGGAGGGTCGAGAGGCCTGGAAGTCCGGGCGAGGGTCGGGAGGTGGCAAACCGGGCCGGGACCGGGGAATGAAGGTAGGAGCTCGCGCGGCGAGGGGCACACCAGGACGAGGGGTTCGGCGGCTGAACCCGAGCGGCGCTCCCCAAGGGGCCGGGCCCCACTCACCGTGTCCGAGTTCCGATCATTGCCCGGGGCCAGAGCCGTCCGCGAAGACATTTTCTCCGGGTCCCGGGGGACTGGGCGGCCGGGTGGGGGGGGCGGGGGTCCCGGGGTCCCCTCTCTTCCCCTCCCCCCCCGCTGGCCTGGGGACGCGAGCTCAAAAGCTGGGCGCCGTGGACACCCGGGTTCGCGCCGCGGGAGAGGGGGGGCAGGGCGGGGAAGGGAAGGGGACGCCGAGGGTCCTAGTGGCTCCGTGCAGTGGGGGCCCGGGGCGCCATGGGGGCGGCGGGCAGGCGGGCAGGCGGGCGGGGGCCGGGGAGGGGGCGCGGAGCCGGCCCGGGCGGCGGCGGAGGGAGGCGGTGGAGGGGCCGGGGAGGAAGGGACGTCAGGGGGAGGGGCGGGCAGGGCGGGGCCGCCGAGACCCCGCCCTCTGCCGCCGGCCCTTAAAGGCGCAGGCCCGGGCTAGCCGGGGGCTCTGGGGGTGGAGGCAGGTCTGGGCGCGTCGGTAGGGAGCGTGTTCTCACAGGAGAGCAGAGGCTCACCGGAAGAGAAGCGGAAAGAAACGCCGAGGCAGAGCGCCAGAGACGCGGAGAAAGACACCGAGAGACGCAGAGATAGGGAGAGACAAAGAGACACGGGGCGAGAGAGACAGAGGCGGGGAGAAGCCCAGACACACAAAGAGATGTCAACGGAGCCCAAAGGAGCCCAAAGATCGGAGCGACAAGAGGGAGAGAACACAGGGAAAGAGACACAACACAGAGAGACAGATTCAGAAGGAACAGAGACACGGAGTGAGAGACGCACACGGAGACGGAGGGAGAGGCAAAAAGAGACAAAGAGAGACCGAGACTCAGAGACCTGTGAAGAGAATGGAGACAGAGACAGAGGCAGAGAAGCCCCCAGGGAGGAGATCCAGGCAGACGGCGCGGTCCACATTCTCCCTCCCCGCCCACCCTGTCTCCAGTCGAGGGGCCCAGGAAGTTCTTGGGAGCCTAGGACCAAGGGTGCTGGGGGCAGAGTGTGCTAGGCAGAGCCGCTGCCAAAGCCTGACCACCACCTCTAGCGATGCTGCCTCCCACCTCCCAGAACACTTGAGAGCCCAAGGTTGTGGCAGCCGGTTCCTCTCCTGTGCGCCCCAGCTGGGGTCTGAGGGGGACCTATAGACCCTATCACAGACCCTATAGCTCTGTGATGCAGGACAGACCTCAGTTTCCCAATCGATAACGGGAGGGGAAGGATTGACATGCTGGCTTCCTGGCAGGGCTGAAGCAGGTGCCAAAAAGCCCTGTGTAAGTATTCACCTGCAGGGCGCAGCTGCTACAGGCGTGGGCAAACTGAAACCAAAGAGGCAAGGGCCTCCATGAGGTCACTCAGTAAGTACTGTGGGGACCACCCATGCCCTCTAGACCGGGGTGAGATGAAAGAAAGCCCGCCCTGGCTCCAGAATCCCACAGCCCTTGGAAGGATGGGGGTCCCTGCCCTGCCCCTGTCTGACTGATCATCTTCTCGAGCCTCAGTTTCCCTTTCTAAAGTAGGGGAGTGATGCTCAGAGCAGCCTGTTGAGAGTCAGCCAGATTGAGCCGACTGTTAAAGTCGCAGGAATTTTGGAACTGCTTGTTAAACAGCCATTATAAAAAATTAAATTATGCAAACATGTAATTAAATAAGTTATATCGAAAACAAAGGTAATAAATACTCATCACAACCTAATGATTTTACTACATTTTACCATTATCTGTGATCCTGAGGTTATTTACATCTCTCGTGTGTTCATAGAGATAAAACCCTATAACGTGCTACTGCACGTCTCTTCCCCCCAGGCACACTTTGAGTGACATCACGTAGGCTTGACATCACTGAATTCAAGCTCAAATTAGTCATGGTGGGAATATTTACACCGTGGAAATTGGCGAACTCCACAGATCAAGGCTCCCCGCCCCCAACCCCCCAGAGAGCTGGTTGTGAAACATTTAGCGCTCATCCATCACTGGCTGATACTATCAGCTACATAGACTCATAGAGGCTTCCCTTGTGCCAGACTCTGAGCCCTTTATCCTTTCGGCCTCCCTGTGAGGCTGGACCATGATTATCAGCCCTACTTACGCATGAGGAAACAGAGAGCCTAAGAATTAAAAAAAAAAAAAAAAATCACACGCTGAAGGTCACATGGTTGGTGAGCGGCAGGACTGAGATTTGAAACCGAGGGCCTCCAAACTCTGGAACTTGGGCTCTTAACCACTATGGCTTCCTGTCCCTGCAAAATCATAGCAGCAACCTCAGTGTGCAGTAAATTAATGAGACTATATACCTGCAAACAGATTAGAACTTTCTAAGCAGATGACATTACTGTTATTACTCAGCAGATGGGGCCCAAGGAGTCTCAGGGACGGTGGGACGCCGAGAGGGATGAGTTCAGGCTGGTGTTCTGGAAATTTTGAGATCCCGAGGATTCTACAGGGTGAGGGGTGGGGTCTTGGGGATGGGTTGGGGGAGCTGAGTCACTCCTTCCCAGGCTTAGCAGGGAGAGCTGCAGTCCCCCCAGGCACCACGAGGGGGCAGCAGATCACCTCCCTACACACACCTGTCCACCACACCTCAGGCCCCCACCCTGGTTCCCCCCACCGCGGACCCCGGGACTGGCCCCACTCCAGTGGGGCAATGAGGCTAAATGACGAGGGTGGGAGAAAGCTTCAAAACGGTGAACCTTAAAACCACCATGCTTAACGAAAGTAGCCCGACGCAAAAGACCACTTACTGTATGATTCCTTTTCTGTGGAATGTCCGGAATAGGGGAATCAGAGGGGAATGGGGAGGGGCTGATAACGGGGTTACAGGTTTCTTCTTGAGGTGATGAAAACGTTCTGGAATTAGACAGTGGTGACAGTTGCTGTGAATATACTCAAAACCTTGTGAATATACTCAAAACCACTCAACTTTGCCCTTGAAAAGGGTGGATTTTAGGGGCGCCTGGGTGGCTCCATTAAGCCATCCACTCTTGATTTTGGCTCAGGTCATGATCTCAGGGTGGTAAGATTGAGCGCTGTGTGCGGCTCCTCGCTCTCTGCCCGGGGACGCCTGGGTGGCTCAGTTGGTTAAGTATGTGCCTTTGGCTCAGGGCATGATCCCAGGGTCTTGGGATGGAGTCCTGATTCGGGCTTCTTGCTCAGCGGGGAGCCTGCTTCTCCTTCTGTCTGCCGCTCCCCCTGCTTGTGCTCTCTTTGACAAATTAAAAAAAATTTTTTTAAAAAAAGACCTCTCTGCCTCTCCCCCTGAAAAGGGCAAATTCTCTGGCATGTGAATTATATCTCAATAAAAAATTGAATTTAAAAAGAGAGGAGGAGCTCGGGAGCTATCACCACCCACAACAGAGCAGCTGGTTTCAGCCGGAGCTGCTCCCTCTCTTCTGATTACCATGATCCACACCGACCTGAGACCTGTGGGGGACAAAGCCTCCTCCTCCCCTCTTGGCCACTCCAACATCTCCTTTCCCAGGGCCCATTGTCTGGCAAATCCAGTCCTTGATCTGAGGCCTTCTGACCTTGGAATCTTAACCCCCGACCCGCTTCTCCCAGCCTCAGTGTCTGCAGAGCCCTTCCTGGGACCGGGAGAGAAGCAGGGATCCCTGAGCCCAGCTCTGACCCTAATCCCACACCGACCCCAACTTTGCCTAGGCAAGTGATCCCTTGTCCCAGGCCTAACAACTGGGACGCTGGCCTAAGCTCCCGAAAGACCACCTAAACCTAAAACCTTAAAAAGAACCCTAATCTTGCATCTAATTCCACCCAAACCCCAACCCATTCCCAGCCCCCCCGCACCTGCCATAAGCATCCCCAACTTCCAGATTCGAGCTCCTTAGCTCTAATCTATCCCCACGTGTGCACTTGGTTTAATAAATCTTTAGTAAGCACCTACTATGTGCTAGGCATGTATCTAGGGATACAAAGATGAACAAGGTAAGCAGACTCTGCTTTGAATTCCATTCCAGTGGGAGAGTCAGAAACTCTACAAGGAAGGGACACCTGGGTGGCTCAGTCCGTCAAGTGTCTGCCTTCAGCTCAGGTCATGATCCCAAGGTCCACCTTGAGCCACCCGAGTGCCCCTAAATAAATAAAATCTTAAAAGAAAAAAAAAAAAGAACCCTACAAGGGAGTCAGATAAATCTTATCATTCAAATTAAGGACGGTGATACAAAGGAATGGACCAATGAGAACCAGGGGAATAGAGGGGATGAGAGGAACCTTTCCTTGAGAATCCATCCTTTGAGGAACGGATGCTGGAGCTGAGGTCAGGATCATGTCAAAGGAGGGAGCCATGCAGAGAGAACAATCCCAAAGCCGTGCCCAGTGCCACCCGCTTTCTGCCTCTAATCCCAGCTTCTGGGCCGGCAGAACCTTCGTCCATGTCTCTGCTCCTGATCGAGGACCCCGAAGCAGAGCCCTGGGCCTGTGTCCAGCGTTGGGAGTCTCCCCAGGGTGCCCAGGATGGTGTTGTCACCTTGGAAGGCGTGAAGAGCAGGCTGGGAGGGGGGGCGATTCCGGGTGGGGGTGAGGGCGGGGGCCGGACTGTGGCCTTGTCCTTCCTAGCCCAACCCCAGCCTAAAAGGGCAGACAGATAAAGAGTCCTTCCCGCCCCTGGCCCCAGAGAGGGAGGGGTTTCCTGACAGGAAATTGACCTCCTCTAACCCCCCCCCCCAAGTTCCAAGCTCTCAGCATTTCTGGCTCATGTGTCCTCAGGGCAGGACAGCAGCAGCAAGGACAGAGGGACGAGAGCACTGAGGAGGAGGTGAGTGTGCTGGAAGAGGGGGCAGGACCCGCATGCCCACCCCCCACCCCGACCTGGCCCGGCTGGATCCGGGCTGGACCAGGAGGCGGGGGAGGGGGTGAAGAGAGAATGTGGGGTCTGACCTCAGGAGGGTGCCAGCGAGCGGGCAGGAGGAGCGGGGTGCAGGGAAGAATTGGGGGGCCCTGGGGGTCCAGAGAAGCTTCGAAGAAGCAGGGAGAGCTTGGACCATCCAGGGAGACGAGACCTGAGCCACGGCTGGGTCTGATACCCTCTGAGTTCAGGTGGGAAGACGGGCCAGGGAGGGAGGGATGGGTGCTTTGCTGCGTCCCCCAGAGGTGGGGGCTTGGAGACGGGAGCGAAGACGGGCTGGGATGGACAGGGAGCAAGAGACGGGGTTCAGAAGGAAAATGTGCATGAGCTTGAAACAGGCTGGGCTGATGACAGGATTGTTTGGGGGCGACCTCTGGAGGGGAGGTGGTGTGGTTGGGGTCCAGCGTGGACAAAAAATGTGACGGGCTGTTCTCTGATACAGACTTGGGGACCGGAGGTGCTGAGTTCTGCAAACGGGTCAAGCTGCCCGGGGAGGGTTTAGGGCTTTGGGGAAAGGCTGGCAGCGGAGGAGGAGGAGGAGGGGGGAGGGGGAGAGGGAGGAGCCGGAGCCCAGAGAGGGAAGCTGGTGGCCAAGACATCCTGTGGGAGGTCGGGAGGCTGGGGGCTTGAGGGATGCCTCGGAAGTGAGTCAGGGGCCGGGCACCGGGAGGCTGATGAGGGGGCCAGCGGGGGCAGGATGTCGGAGCCCGTTTGCAGAGGCGGGTGTCGGAGCCAGGAAGGGGAAAGACCAGGGGGCCGCTCTTCAGAAGGTGCTGCGCTGGGGTCTGAGGATGTTGGGGATGGTTTGGGGGTCTGGGACCCAGTCCCCGGATGGATGGATGTGGCAGCCGGTGGGGGAGTGGCAAACCCAGTTTGGGTAATGTTGACGTCTGTTAGAGGGAAGCTGGAACCCCCTGTTTTGGGGGGAAGATGGGGTTTTGGGGGAGATGACAGAGGCAGTTCTGGGGGACAGGGAAGCCATTTGTGGGACGAAGCACAGAGAAGCCTGTTTGGAGAATGAAAGACAGAAATTGGAAAGAAGGGGGACTTCACGGTGAAAGGGGATGCAATCGCTCACAGCCCCGCCCACTCAGGGCCCCTTTGAGCACCAGCCCCCTTCCAGAAGCTCCACGCGCCACCCCCACGCCCGCCCAGTCCCGACCCTGCCCCTCACCTGCTCAGAACCTGTCCCAGTCCAAAACAACCTGCGAGTCCAGTGATCGGCAGCCCACACGGCTTGGCCGGCCCCCGCAGTGGAATAGTACGCAACACTTCAGGGAAATCAACTAGAGCCTCAGAGCAAGGCTCGGGTCCATCTCATACGCGTGCGAGCCAAGAAACAGCCC
>CM053620.1:39442447-39458056 GCA_028646535.1 Procyon lotor | reverse complement strand
GACCTCTCCAGCTTGACTCCTCCTCGCCCACAAGGAATGAGGTCCTTCCCTCCTTCCTTTCCTGTTTAGCACCCATTAATTTCCTGAGTGCCAGCCCTGGGAGCTAGGGACACAGCGGTCACTGAGACAGACTGACCCTGTCCTCTTGGGGCTTCACAGTCCAGTGGGAGGGACACAGACTCATCTCCAGTCAGTGACAACTCAGGGTGGACAGGGTTGGGATGGGGGAAATCCTGAGGGTGGGGGGAGCGACTTGACTCAGCCGGGGCATCAGGGAGGGCTTCCTGGAGGAGGGGGCTTTGCGGCTGGGTCCTAAAACATAAATGGAGCGGGGAGAACAGGTTTCCCTGCAGAAGGATCAACACAAATGCTGACACCCCGAGGAGCCTGGAGCAGGAGGAAGAGGATGTGGGATAGCGTTGGTCAGGAGGGTACCGGGGCAGGCGAGGGCAGGTGAATTTTGTCCCGCGGGCACTGGGGAGCCATGCAAAGTGAAGAGAAGGAGGGCGACCAGGTTTGTGCTTTAACAAGGTCCTCCAAGGCGGGCTGAGGGGGAGCAAGGCAAGAGCCCGGAGACCAGGGAGGAAGTGGGGAAGCCAGAGGTCGCTTGGACTGGGACAGGGGGCCATGGAGAGGTTTGGAGATGAGGGACTTAGGAGGTGGGATGAGCAGATCTTGGGAGATTTCAAGCCCCAGGAAGGCAAGAACTGGGTCTGCCTTGCCACCACTGTGTCCCCGGTGCCTTCACCGGGCATATACTTAGTAATTTTTTTTTTTTCCGGTGGGGGGAAGGGTAGAAAAATATGCATAACATAAAATTCAGGGGCACGTGGTACCTTCATAATGTTTTCAATCATCACCACTATGTACCTCCAGAACATTTTCACTTCCCAAAAGGAAACCCGCACCCATTAAGCAGTCACTCCCGGCCCCCCTCTCCCAGCCCCTGCCCCCCGCTCACGCTCAGCTCCTTTGCAGCTGGACAGATTGGCCTGTTCTGGACGTTTCCCAGCAAGGCTTTCCTCAAAGAATGAGCAGGGTAGGGTAGAGCAGACACGTGTGCTGGTGGGACAGGGGAGACGAGGCGGGTGCCCACGTGTGTCACCCGCTGCCTGGGTAGACAAGACGATGGGGCCCGAGTCCCCTAGGCAGCCTTTGCCCTTCACAGGCCGTGCCAGCTTGGGAAGGATGCTTCCCCTCTCTGAGTCTGTTTCCTCATGCGGTGGGGGGGGTCCACAAAGATGATGAAGGCTCCGGGCAGGAGGAGTAAGGCAGGGCAAGGGTCTGAATGACAATGTTCGGGGAGGTGGAGGGGAGTGGGGGGAGAACTCTAGCCCCGGAATTGGCAGGTCTGGGTTCAAATGCTGGCTTCGCCCTGGAGTCACTGTGGGACCTTGGGCGTCATCTGCAGAAAGGGTATCACAATAGCACTAACCTCATGGGATCGGGGAGTGCTCAGACCAGAGCCCGGCACGCAGAGGCACGCAGAGGCAGGATCGCCAATCACCAAAACCCCCACGACTGCCGTCAATTCCACTGAGGGTCTGTTGCCTTTCCCCCCAGGTCTCCGCCTGTCAGAATGCCCATCCTGAAGAATCTAGGGGTGGCAGACTCTAAGGTGCCCCGGGCGGGGACCCTGCCCCTGAGGTCCTCTCGGAACCCCTTTGAGGAAGTTCCAGGATTGGAAGAAGAGGAGGTTGGGGAGCTGGGGACCCTGCCCAACGGAACATCTTGTCGCCGCCGCGCCACTCTGGAGAAGCTGGCTGGCCTGGCCCCCTTCCGGCTGGGCTGGACCCCCGGCCGGCGGGCAGGCAGCCCCGGGGACGGGCAGCCCCGCTCCTTCCTGGGCCGCGTGCTGACGCCGGGGATACGCAGGAGCTCGGCAGACTTTGGCCTCCTGGCCAGGCTTCAGGGGACCCGAGCCCAGGGCGACGAGGAGGCGGCTGGGGAGGCTGCCCGGAGACTGGCCTTCCTAAGACTGGGACGCGGACCCAAGCCCCGCCGCGCGTCACTGGCTGAGAGGGTGGTGCCCGCAGGGGAGGCGGCCCCTGAGCCCCCGCCCAAGGTCCCCGAGCCCCCAAAGATGAAGGAGCCTCTGTCAGGTGAGTCGGGAGCCCCTGCCCAGACCTGGCCTCCGCCTGGGACCCCATCTCCATTCACTTCTCCATCGTCTGTCTGCCCACCCCCACGTAGGACATCAGTCCGTCCCCCTCCAGCCCCCGTGTCTGTCACCAAGCCCGGGCTCCAGCTCTGTCTCCAACCCCACCCCCAATCCAGCCCGCTCACTACCCACCACCGGCTTCAACCTCACCCCCATGTCCTGTGATAAGTGAATCACCAACTTTGGTCCCATCTCCTTCTTCCCAATCCCTTCCCAATCTCTAATTCCAACCCTCCTTCCCTCCCTCCCTTTAAATTTGACCTCCAGCCCATCTCCTTTCAAAGCGTCCACATCCAACCTTGACCTTCTGCCCCTCCCTAACCTCCACACCCCACCGCTTTCCCATCCCCAGCCCCAAGCCTGGCCCCAGACCCCCATGCCCACCTCAACCTCCTCCTTCACCCCCAATCTCTTCTCCTTCTCCATCCCAGTCCGAACCCTAACCCTAACTCCATCTCAGTCCCAAACCCACAGCCTCCACCTTCCACTTCATCCCTCCTCACATCCAAGCCTCACTTGGACTCACCGCCACGCCCCGGTGCCTACCTTCCACCCTCATCTGCATCCCCCAAGGCCCGGGGCCCCCCAAGTTCCCGGGGCCCCCGCAGTCAGCGAGCCCCACAAGCCAGGTGGCTGAAACTGTCGAGATCTCCTCTCTCAGGCTGAGGGGCTGGAAGTCTGAAATCAAGGTGCTGTGGCGGGTCCTGGAGCCCTCGGAAACTCAGAGGGAGTCCTTCCCCAGCCTGGGGGTTCCCTGGCTTGTGGTCATCCGACTCCTATTCCTTCGTGTCCACCGGGCCTTCTCGCTGTGATGTCACAGCATCTTCCCTCTGTGTACGTCTATCTCCATGTCCAACCTCCCCCTTGCTAGGAATACCCTACGACCTCATTTTAACTTGACTACCTCTATAAAGAACCCGTCTCCGGATAAGGTCCCCAGTGGGGCTGGGTTAGGATTTCACACACATCTTTTTTCTTGTTTGGGAGGGGGATGAAATTCGACTCGAGTCCAAATTTCGTCTTCAAACTCACATCCATCTCCGCCTTCTTTTCATCCTCGAAGATCACCGAAACCCACCTTCGTCTCCACAGCACCCCCCAACCCCAGATGTCATTCGCAACTGCTTTCCGGTCCCCTTTGCAGATGTCACCCCAACCGTATCCTCATCCCTTTCCTCGGTCCCATCTCGGAGACTCCATTCGGCTCCCCAACCCCGGCTCCCTCTTCCCACCTTCATTCACCCCCCTCCACACTCCTAGCCCTCCCCCGGGCATGTGCCTCAGCACTGAGGACCTCAGGAGAGCCCTGTCTGTGCATCTTCTGTGTCCTGGCGAGAGAGGCTATTTCAGCCCTGGCTCCCTGGGGACTGGGAGGGCACTTCAGGGAGGTGAGGAGGGGGTGACTGGAGCCCCCGCCTTCTGGAAACGGATGGGCAGAAATAGCGCTGGCCAGGAAACAGTTTCTCTGCCAGGGAGGAAGTGGAGGGGGGCGGAGGTGTCGGGGGTAACCCTGGGCCACAGGGACCCTCCCTTTGCCTTCACTCAGAGGCCTCCCAACCCCATGGGAGCTGGGAGCTGGCTCCTGGGGGAGTCTGAACTCAGAGTCTCAGGTCACCCCCACAGCCACCCCATCCCCCAGAAGACCCCATCACTGGTCTTGCTAACCTCTCCCCACCTCCAAGCCTCCACTCTGCCCCCCTGTCCACTACTTCTCTCCACCCTCTCCCCCTGCCTGGCTCAGACTGGCCTTCCCCCAGTCCTCCCATTGCCCAGATCCCTTTCTCGAGCTCTGATGCCCTTTTCTTGTCCTCGCCCCTCAAATATCCTGACCCCTTCCCATATCCTAAGCCACTCCCCAACACCCTCTGTCATCCCCTGCCCGCTGACCCGCTCCCTTCTGCCTCAATCCCTTACCCCCACACCCCAGCTTCTCCCCATCCGCCTCCCGCTCCCATCCTCTTCCTAGTCTCCTGATGCTGCTCTGGTCCTTTGACCCATTTCCCTTATCCAGAAGCCTACCCCATTGCCCACCCAGCTCTGTCCATCCCTAACCCTCTCCTGTCCTCTCCCCCAGGTCCCGGCCCTCTCCCGCACCTCCTAGCGTCCCCTCCCTCCCAGCCCCTCTCCTCTCCTCTCCCTCTCCACTCTCCTCATCCTCCACCCCTGGGGTCCCCTTTCCCTCCTTCCTCCCTCACCCTGCCCCCACCTCCCTCGCCTTCCCTCAACCCCTTCTCCTGGAACGTCGCAGGACTCCCATCTCGGCCTGTCACCTCCCCTTTCCCATCCCCTCTTTGCCCCCTCTCCCCCCCCAGCGCCGCCCGCCCGACACCCTCCCCCTGACCTCCCGCTCTGCCCCCACAGTGCTGGAGATCCTGAGCCTGATCCAGCAGCGCGAGCTCGCGCGGGCCGACGAGCACATCTTGGAGCTGGAGGCCGAGGAGCTGGCGTCGTCGGGGGGCGGCGGCGCGCCCGGGCCGCCCGGGCACGAGAGCGCGGGCGGGGGCCGCCGGGCGAGAGACGTGGCGCTGCTGTACGAGGCCCTGCAGCGCGAGCTCTGGGCGCTGGTGCGCGAGACGCTGGCGGGCCCCGGGCCGGGCGCGGGCGCCGGGGCGAGCGCCGTGGCGCAGCTGGGCCAGGTGCTGCTGCAGGAGGAGGCGGCCGACGGGCGCCGGGGGCCGGGGGCCGCCCGCAAGCTGCGCGCCCGCTGGGCCGAGGCGGTGGGGCGCGCGGCGCGGGAGCGCCTGGAGGCGGCGGCGCCCGGGGCGCCCGGGGGCCTGGCCGGGCAGCTGGAGGCGCTGCGGGCGCGGCTGCTGGAGGATATGGGCGTGGTGCGGGGCCGCCTGGCGCCCGCCTACCCCGCCGGCCTGGGCGCCTTCGGCGTCTACCTGCGCGGCTACCACGGCGCGCTGGCCGAGTGGCTCGGGGTCGCCGCCCGCCGGAGGCTGCCGCTGACCGACCGCTACGCGCTGCTGCACTGGCACAACCAGGTGTACCCCAGGTGAGGCGGGGCCGCCCCCCCGGGTCACCCAGAACCTCCCCTCCCCAACGCACGCTCCCCCAGCCCTGGCCTCTTCAGGTGCCAAGGACCTTGGAACCAATGACCCTTCAATCCTAGAATCTTAAAAACGTTGACCCTTCCGGTCCGCGGCACGGGTGACACGGGCAGTCCGAGCCTCCGTGCGCTGTCCACTCTGCCCGTGCTGGAACCTTAGCGAGGTCCGGCCTTCCGGTTCTAAAACCTCAGCACCTTGGCATCTGAGAACCTTAGTGCCGTGGACCCTTCCAGTCCGAGGAACTCGGCTTCACCCCCACTCCCGCCCTTGGACGTGTAGCACCGCCCCCCCCTTCCAGTCCTAGAATCGGGGTACTAGTAATCCTTCCAGATCTAGAACCTTCGCACGGTGGACACTTACACCCCTAGAACCTTAGCACTGTGGACCTTTCCGGTCTGAGAACGTCAGCACCATTGCACTCCTGCATCCTTAACACATGGATTCTTCCAGTTGGCGGCACAGCGACATTGACGATCCCAGCATCTGAGCGCTGTCCACCCTTCTGAGCTAGAACCTTAGCGACATCAGTCCTGCCAGTTCTAAAACCTCCGCACGCGCTGCCCAAGGACCTCAGCATTTCCTCACTTCCATCCTTGGAATCATACCCTGCTCACCTTTCCCATCCTAGAATCTAAGCATCGTGGATCCCTCTTCTAGAAGTCTTGCATTGTTACCTTTCCATTCTTAAAATCTTAGCACCATGGACCCTTCCAGGCCTAGAACCTTCCCATCATTGACACATATACCGGTACCGTTCACCCTTCTGGTCCTAGAACTTAGCGCTGTTGATCGTTTTCATTCTAGACCCTTTGTACTATTGACCCTTCCCGTCCCAGTACCTTAGGACTGATTCTTAAATACACTGATTCTTAAATACACCAACATCCCTAAAATCTTGGCATAGTTGACCCTCAGAATTCTAGAACCCTTACACGGCTCGAGCTCTCTCTTTAGATCCTGGGGCATTCGCCCTGCTGATTCTTCCGATCTTAGAACTCGAGCACTGACACTTTCAATCCTAGAACCTTAGCACCAATGAGACTTCAAGTCCTAAACCTTAGCCTCATCCCCTCTTGAGAGCCTAGAACTCTGATACTATGGATCTTTCCAGTGTTAGGACTGGAACGCTCTTGGCCCCTTGAATTCTATAACCTTAGCACTTAGAACCTGAGCACCTTTGATGGTCCCAGTTCTAGGATCTTCAAACGGTCGAGGCTTTTTGGATCCTAAAACCTACCCATTTTTGTGGCCAGGGCATGGAATATGATTAGCCATGACTGGGTCACCTACTCGGTCCGGGGAAAGGGGAGCGGGTCACACCCAAGCCACGTGTTGGCAAGCGAGTGTGTGTGGGGGGGGTGTTTCCTCAAAGTCATCTTGTCACTAGAAGAATGGGAAAGCAACCGCTGGTGACATTGACTTCCTAGATCCCCCTTGGGAATATGTGGTAAGGACACTCTCACACCATCTATGAGAGAGGGAGTCTGGAGGGCTTCCTGGAATGGGCGGGGTGGGAGTAGGAAGATGGTGTTTCTGGCTGAGAAGTTGCCAGGGGCAAAAGCTTGGGGGGTGTGGGTGGTGGTGGGGAGCTAGGGGGAGGGATGGTATCACACAGGCCGGGTGTGCAAGACTGTGGTATCGGGGAGCTAGGGCTGGACTGGGGAGGCCTCCAAGGCCAGGTGAGGTGGTGGGGACAAGGAGCGGAGGTGGGAGGAAACTTCTGTCTGGGGAAGCTGATCATGGGTGAGATCTTGCGTGCCAGACCATCAAGCCTGGACTTGACCCCTGCAAGTCTTGCCCGGATACCATTCATCAGAGAGCTGACTCAGAGAGCTGGAGCTAGGGGAGCAATCATTCCAGAGACTTCCTCTGAGGGATGAGCAAAGCCGGCCCCTAGAGAGGAAGGGAGCGGCCCAGGGTCACAAACACACTGGGTGTGGAGGGGTTCAGTTGCCCAGAGCCCCCTCTCACAGACCTCCCTGTCTCTTGTCCCCCTTCCCAGAGAGGTCCTAGGGCTGGTGGACTTGGTGGCCCTGGAGAATGGGGAGCTGGGGCCCCTTCTGTCTCCCGGCACCCTGCGGGGCTTGGAGGATGAATGCGTCACAGATGTTAAGGTACTCAGGGACGTTGGAGCGGGAGGCACTCTGCAGGGAGGGAGGGGTCGCCCTGGGCTTGGGGGTCTCTCCTCTCCCCCTCTTGTTACTCCCATTTCCCTTTCCCCTTGTGGACTTCTGACTTCTGCCCCAAAGACACTGAAAGGTAAGCCCGCACGGATCACTCCTGTCTTAGCTTCAGTTACCCGAGCACCCAGCCAGGCATAGAGAGTGGTAGCCAAGGTTCAATACATCCCGATGCTTCAGATCTTAGAGCAAGAGTCAGTCACAGGAGCTCAGCTCACAGTCCCAAAGACTCCCCGAAGGAGAGCATCAGAGCAACTTCTGCACCCAAGCTGGGCAGTCAGCCTGGTTAATAACCGGCCAGACGTGGGCACCCGGTGGCAGAATGGTCCAACCATAAATACCCAGCCTGCCTACGGGGCTGTTTCCCACCTATTTGCCAGTCCCGCCTCAGCCACAGAAATCAGAACCTTTGCAACCTGTGAGCCTAGAATCTTAGACTCCAGCATACCTAGATTCTCAGGTTCACCGAAGGGAACACTGGAGCAGAGAATCAGAGACACATAAACCTTAGAATCCCAGACCCTTGGGATTTGGGAATCACAGACTCTGATGCTTGAATAAATTGTTTTGCAGAAGCCGGGGCGGGGGGGCAGAGCCCTAGGACCAGCACATAATGAGAGAAGAGACCCTCTGACTCTGGCTATCAGATGGAGGAAGCTTACAACTCCAGCCGCTGAGCAGGGAGCCCTATGCAGGGCTCGATCATGGGACTCTGGGATCATGACCTAAGCCGAAATTAGATGCTTAACCATCGGAGCCACCTGGCTGCCCCCAAACTACAGACTCTTAATATCAAGCTCTGAATCATAGACTGAGGGATGCAAAGGGCTGGAGAGGCTTTCTGGTCCAGCCTCCCTCCTCAGCGTAACCTTCACAAGCTCAGGACTAGAACTGAGACGTGCTTGGGGCTAAGGTGTGGGGACCATGGTGGGGGGGCGGGGAGAAAAGGGAAAGAGAGGCTCCCAGGTACCCCTGACTCCTGCCTTTCCCCCGCCTTCCCACTCCAGGCCCAGACGCGGGCAGCTTTGCTTCGGGTGCTGCAGGAGAATGAGGAGCACTGGGGGAGCACGGAGGACCGGCCCAGCAGCCTGGCACAGGATGTGTGCGAGGTAGGGGGTGGGGAAGAGGAAGGAGAACCCGCGGGAACAGTGCCCGGGTGGGAAAGCAGGACCTCCCCGCTCCTCACCCCTTCTCCCCGCCACTGACCACGCAGCTGCTGGAAGAGCACACAGAGCGAGCACCCCGCATCAGCCAGGAGTTTGGGGAGCGGATGGCCCACTGCTGCCTGGGGGGGCTGGCGGAATTCCTGCAGAGGTACGGAGGGGGCCCGGTGTGGGGGGGGCGGTGCCGGGTCCCAGGGCTGCGGTGGGGGGGGCATCTGTACCCAGGATCCAATAGACGGAGAGATGAAAGGGAACCAAGAAAGGATGGGCAGGGGCACTTCAATGAGGATCACAGGCTTTGCTGGGCTGAGTGCCCAGCAAGAGACCCTCCTCCAGCAGGGCTCCATCTGTCATGCGCCCCTCCCTTTCTCCTGTCACCAGCTTCCAGCAGCGGGTGGACCGATTCCACGAGAATCCGGGAGTTCGCGAGCTGCTACCTGACACTTACATCAGCAGAACCATCTCCCTGGTCAATTGCGGGCCCCCGCTGAGGTGAGAGCACCCAGGGTGTGTATGCACTAGGGGCGAGGGCCAGTGGTCCTGACCAGCTGAACTGGGGTGCCCAGATCCCAGGCGGGGATCCCAGAGCGACAGGCCCATGGGGCCTTCGAAGCATAAAACCCTAGGGAGTCCTGGAAAGAACTTTAGCATCACAGAGCCCTAGAATTATGGAGCGATCGGAACACTGGAGTGTTCTAATTATAGGAACCCAGAAGCCAGACTCAAACACTCTAGGAATTACAGAGGTTTTTTTTTTTTTTTTGGCCTTTTTATCTTACTCTCCTTTTTTATTAACTTATTTTTCATGCATTTGACAGATCGGGAATGCATTTCCATGGTTCAAAATTGGAGATACAATAGGGTATATAGTGCAAAGCCTCCCTCCTATGTGCTTCCCACCTTCCTTATTGCTAGAGTCTGCATATCTTTGCTGGGGCCTTTGATACACTTACCCGTAAATATGGGTAAATAAGTGTATGCGTGCATTTGCATACTTCATGCATATGCATATCTGTGCACGTTCATATCCATATTTCATATGCACATTATATATATACACAAGTAAATATATTTCACTGTGTGCATACATAGTATTCCTTTTCCTTTAAAAACAAAACTCCACAAATGGCAGACTGTTGAACACATTTTCGTGCCTTTCCCCTTAACAGCTTGGAGACCTTCCCATTCGCCCCGTGGAGTTCCCACATTTCCCTGTAAGACCTGAACTGTGTTCCATTGTTTGCATCTACCTTGCATTTACTGTCCCCAATGAATGGAGACTTGACTCCATCCTTTGGCAGAGGAAAAACCTGGCTCACCTGTCAATCCCCACAAACGTGGGGACTCTGAGGGTCACATGCCCGGAATGGGACCCCCCCGGGATTTTGGGCAGAAATCCCTTTCAGGGATGGAGGGTCATCATTAAAAGAAACGGGAAGGGTAAGGATTTTAGAATTAGAGATATTTAGAATCGCATTCCGCGGAGCTTCCACATCCCACCAGCCTCCAGACATCCC
Source organism: Procyon lotor (assembly GCA_028646535.1). Lineage (NCBI taxonomy): Eukaryota > Metazoa > Chordata > Mammalia > Carnivora > Procyonidae > Procyon > Procyon lotor. Next base: position 39,447,982 of record CM053620.1, on the reverse strand, counting down.
TTGGTATTGCTTAGCCCCCTGACTTCCCCCAGCTCCCCCATCTGACCTGTCACCCCTGTGCTCACGAGATAGAGTCTGAATATTGGGGCTCCCTGACTTTTGGCTCCTCTGATCCCCACAGGGCTCTGGCAGAGCGCCTGGCCCGGGTGGGGCCCCCCGAAAGTGAGCCGGCCCGGGAAGCTGCAGCCAGCGCTCTGGACCGCGTGACCCGGCTCTGCCACCGCGTCCTGGCTGACCTGCTCTTCCAGGAGCTGCAGGTGAGAGAGGCAGGGGCGCTGGTGGGATGGAGTGGGGGTGCCAGGTCAGGGGAGCACCCCGCCAACCTGCAGTTCCTTTCAGCTCATGACTCAGTGTTCAGGAAGCAGGCGCGAGGGCGGGAGGTAGGGGGTGATGGCTTATTTGGGCCATTTGGGGGGGGCAAAAGGGGAGTGCAGGAAGGAAGAGAGGGGAGGATATGGTCAAGGGGAGGATGGAGAGCCACCAACAGAAGGGGCCTTGGGGATTGGGTGGAGCCCCTCCCCACTGAGGCCCCCCCAGATCCCTGCCCAGCCTCTCCTAGATCCCGGAGCCCTATTTACCGCAGGGCTCCTGCGCATGCCCAGAGGCGGCTAGGGTCCAGTGGGAGGTGGGTGAGAGTATGTGGGGAGGGCGGCAGGGGTGCCTGGGAACTAGACGGGCGTGTGTGTGCCTGGTTGTAATGCACGCTCAATCCACGTCCTACATCTCAGCTCACTCCGAGCAAGAGCCAAAGTCCTTGCCGTGGTCCCCAAGTCCCTGGATGATCTGACCCCTTCCCTCTCTGACCTCACCTCCTCCCACCTGCCTCCTCACTCGCTCCGCCCCCACCCTACCGGCCCCCTCGCTGTTCCTTCACAGACAGACCCAGTCCAGTACCTTTGTAATCGCTGATCCCTCTGTTTGGACCCCTCTTCCCACCCCTCCAGTAGCCACATCGCTCCCCCTCTCCCCTCTTTCAAGCCTTGACTCGGATGTCGCCTTCTCACTCAGACCTCGTCTGACCGCCCTAGTTAAAATAGAAGCCCCGAGAGGAGACTCCCTTCCGCCCTCCCTGCTGTGTTTTTCTCCAAGCACTCAGGGCCACCTGCATTCTGCTATGGCCTTTGCTTCCCCCCCCCCACCCCGCCCCCCATCCAGCTCCCCCCACTGGAATGTTAGCTTCTCAAGGGCAGGGTTTGTTGGAATGTTTCTAAAATAACTTTTTATGATGGAAAATTTCAAACACACACCAAAGTAGGCAGAATGACGGAATGGCCTCTTGGTGGACGGACTCCAGCCCGTTATCCACTCCTGGCCAATCTGGTTTCACCTCCCCCCCACGCCCCCACCCCCTGCCCCCAGACACCCTACATCCTGCCATCATCCGTCAACACTGCAGCCTGCATCTCCAAAAGATAAGAAATCCTTTTCTAGATGAACATAACCACGATGCCGTTTTCATACCTAACACAGATAGGTAGCAATATGCAATACTGTATATATGCCACAAATATATGATATATGCAATATAGATACGTGCAATAAACATACAGCAAATATCAGATGAGCATTCAGATTCCCCTGACCTGCTCATGATGATCAAATGCTTGGGGTTTTATTTGTCTCGTTCTCTGCTGTGTCCCCCAAGCATTCTCCATGTGTCCCCAGCCACCCACCCATGGCTGAGCCATAGGAAGGGCTCAGAGGGTGTTCGTTGAATGACTACATGGTTAGGTCTGTGCGTGAAAGCGAGCAAGCGGTTATGGGGGTGCTGCGCAGGGGGTACAGTCTTGGTTCCCGGCCTGGCTGCGCTGCTTTCGAGTAGGGGGACAAGTTACTTGTCCTCTTGGGGTTTCTGTTTGCTCATCTGGAAAATGGGTACAGGAATTCCAGGCTTCTGAGGGCGGCTGTGAGGAAGCAATGGGATCGTGGCTATAGAGTGCTTAGCTCAGTCCTGGACCATGGGTACTGGCTGGCATCTTCCTAAAAATACAGGGCTTATAGAGCAAGAGCGACACGCCCTGATCCGGGCTCTACAGCGAGAGCATTGGCTCATTTACTTCACCTGCTTTTCTACAAAAGGTCCCGCATGGCGAGGTTCCGACGCGGGTTACCGCGTTCCCGTGGGAATGGGAGAGCAGGTGCCGGGCAGAGTAGGGTAGGACCTGCTTCAGGTCCCGTGGCCGCCAAGCCGGAATATCCCCGGCACCTCACCTTCCCCAGGGTCCTCCCAGACCGCAGCGTCTCCCCCCACTGTCCCCAGATCCATCTCCGGGACAGACCCACTGCCTGTCTCAGCTCTTGGATCACGTCCAAGTGCTTCCCTTCCCTCCCCCAACAGAAATCCTAAGAAATCTATTATCCGGGCTCTTCTTTCTCCCTCCTCTCCCCGTTACTCACTTCTTTCCCCCTTTCTTCTCCTTCCAGGCCCCCCTCCCACGCATTTTTGCCTCAGCCCCGCCCCTCCCATCAAGAGGCCCCTAATGTATAAGCCTGACCCTCTCAGTCTGCTCCCTCCCAGCCGGCAGTGGCTCCCCAGTGCCCTCAGGAGGAAGCTGGGGCTCCTTACAGCCCAGTGCGCTCCAGCCCCACCCACCCGCATAGCCCCATCGCCTCTCCTCCCCGGCATCTGTCCCAGCCTCAGGGGTCTGTGGAACCGAGCAGTCACACAGGAACCCCTGCTTCGAAGAGCCCGAGCTTGGTGTGCCACCGTGCCCTTGCTGTCTTGAAGTTATTAGTAATTTTGAATAAGAGCCTTCCGTTTTCATTTTGGACTGGGCCCCTCAAATTATACAGATGGTCTTTCCAGCCACACTCACCCTCTTTCTGATCCTCTGATCTGAAATCCCAGCGGCCTTCACGCTGGCTCTTCCCGCTGATGGAGCCACTCCCTCGCACACCCCTCATTTGGCTAACTGCGACCAACCATCCTCCGGGACCAGCTCTAGTGTCCCCTCCTCCAGGAAGCCCTCCTTGACTCTCTGCGCTGACTCAGGCACCCGCTCCGGGCTTCCTAAACTCCTGGATTCCGTCGTCCCCGCACCTGACCGCTCTGGCTCCATCTTTGGGGATGGTCTGTCTCCCTCTCAGGACCGTGCGCCCCAGGAGGGCACGGCACAGCCCTGCAGGTCCCGCTCTCCTCTGTGGAACTGCTGAGTGGAGAAAGAGGGTGGAAGGCAGGAGAGCTAAAACCATCCCCCCATTCTGTGCCCCCCCCCCAGCCCCACTTCAACAAGCTGATGCGCAGGAAGTGGCTGAATAGCCCCGAGGCCCTGGATGGCATCGTGGGCACGCTGGGCGCTCAAGCCCTGGCCCTGCGCAGGATGCAGGACGAGCCCTACCAGGTGCGCGGGTTTGCGGGGGGCGGGGAGGGAGGGAGGTTGGGGGGGCCCGAGCGCTCCTCAGGGGGAGACCCCTTTGAGGCGCGGAGCAAGCTCCCTCCGGGTGAGATAAGCGGCGCTCTGCGCGGGGTCTGCGGGGAGGCAGATACGCGGGTACTGGGGCGTCGGGTGCGGCGCGCACAGGGTCTACGTGGGACGTAGAACTCCGGAGAGCGGGGAGAGAGCTGGCACCAGGCACCCTTTGGGGGCCGGCAGGGGGTGTCGGCGAGCTGATCAGGGGGCAGAGGAGGGTATCATCCGGCAGGACAGAGCTCACCCGTCGGGAGTCGGGAGGGCTGCTTGGGGGAGGGGGCTGGGGCGACGAGCCGGTGCGGCGCCCTGGGGGCAGGGGAGGAGCCGCCGGGGGCGCCGTCCCGGCTCCCCACCCGCGCGGTGCCCGGGGTGGGCGCGGGGCGGGTGGGGAGCCGGGACGGCGTCACCGGCGGCTCACCAGCCCTCGCGTCTCCCCCGGTCCGCAGACGTTGGTGGCCGAGCTGCACCGGCGCGCGTTGGTGGAGTACGTGCGGCCCCTGCTCCGCGGGCGCTTGCGCTGCCGCTCGGCGCGGACCCGCAGCCGCGTGGCCGGGAGGCTCCGGGAGGACGCGGCGCAGCTGCAGCGGCTGTTCCGGCGGCTGGTCAGTGTGGCCCCGGGGCGGGGGGCGGGGTGGGGCTCCGAAACCAGGCGAAACCTGGGCTCCCGAGAACCCACGGGCCCGAGGTCGGGGAGCTTAGAAGAAGGCTTTACACCCAACTTCCAGTCTCCAGTGCCACTTTGATCCTGGCCCTGCGCGCATAAAAATTGGCTTTTGCTCCCGGGAAGAGCCCCCCCCCCGCCCCCCGCCCAGGGCGCAAGCCGGCATCGTGTTCCCCGGGGCCTGGGGGTGGGGATTCCATTAGTTCAGCCCTACTAGGTGCTTAGGACCCTCCCTGGCACGGAGCTCACACTCCCTAAAACAAGAGATGTTCTGAGCACAGAGACGCTAAACGCCAGCAGAAACTCAAGAATCCTGGCCTTCCCAATCCAGGAACTTAAAATGACCAACTGGTATCTGTACCCAGTTGTAAGCAGCAGGACAGGAAGGGCTCCACGCCTCCGCATTTCCAGGACTTTCTAGTCTGCAGTACTTGGAATCGCGGGGGGCAAAGGGCGCGTCATTTTATGGAGACCTCGCGCACAGCAATCCAGTTTCCTCTAAGGGTCACCTTTTGCAAACGACGACTAGGTTTGGAGGGATGTCCCGGAGCCCCTGCTGATCGGCCAAACTGGGAATAGATACGTTTAGACTGGATTTGGCTTCACATTTCCAAAGCTCCCGGGTCCTTCCAAACCTCTGACCACGGCCTGTCCTCTGCCCGGCTTTCCGGAGAGAACAGAGGCCAGGAGGGGTGCGGTTATGTGAAGGGGGACCTGGGGCCAGAGCGTGAGTCTGGGGCCTTCCCCTGCAGGAGTCCCAGGCCTCGTGGCTGGACGCCGTGGTGCCCCATTTGGCCGAAGTCCTGCAGCTGGAAGACACGCCCAGCATCCAGGTGGAGGTGGGGGTGCTGGTGCGGGACTACCCGGACATCAGGTGAGAGCCCCCCACCCCCCGCCCCCGCGCCGGCCTGGCCGCTTGTTGTCCGCGCCGCCGCCAGGCCCGAGGACTCCCGGCCTTGGCATCCGTCCGGGCGTTTCCTGCTCTTGGGCGAGGGAGGGAGGCGGCGAGCGTGTCTGACGGCCGTTTCCTGCCGCAACCGGGCCATTATTAATACGATTTCCCTCCTTCTCCTGCCGCCGCCGCCGCCACCAGGGCTCGCAAACAAACAGGCAGTCACAGGAAGCCCAGGGCAGGGGGGCGCGGGGCCGCCGGCGGCAGGAAGGGCCGGCCCAGCCGGGGAGCCGCGGGGGACACGGGGACACGCACGGGCACACGGGCGCATACGCGCACTGGGACAGGGGCAGGCGCCGCTCAGATCCCGGTGGACCATTTCCTCTCCGTGGGACCCTCTCCGAGCCTCTCCCAGGGGGGTAATAGCACCCTTCCCGTGGGATTGTTGGGGGGGGCGTGGGGGGGAGATTCTCCATCCTCCATCAGCATTGCCTGTGTCATCCGCGGGGACAGCAAGACCAAGACCAATGCTGGTTTCTTGAGTCCTTATGTCAGACCTAAGGAAGTTATTT
>CM053620.1:39431185-39442347 GCA_028646535.1 Procyon lotor | reverse complement strand
AGCGGGAAGCCTGCTTCCCCCTCTCTCTCTGCCTGCCTCTCTGCCTATTTGTGATCTCTCTCTCTCTGTCAAATAAATAAATAAAATCTTTAAAAAAAAAAAAAAAGAAAATGATATGCAAGTAAAAGGCAGCACTGTTCTAAATGCTTAGCATCCTCTGAGGCAGGCGGGAACTAAGTAGATTACCCCAAATCTTACAGCTAGCCAGTGGCCGAGCTGGGACTTGAACCCCGGGCCGCAGGCTGGCTCAAGCTGGTGCCCCTGATTACCCCTCCCCCTAAAGGCGGATGGTGGTGACAGTCCTGTAGGGCTCTTCAGGCTGGAGGACACTCTGCATTCGGAGAGACCAGGGAGTGAGGCCCCAGCAGGCTTTAGGTTCCGGGGTTGAGGACTTGGGGTGGAGGGCGAAGATTCTGGAAGCTATAGGGATCTGAAGTGTAGGGGCTCTTTGGCCTTGGGAAGACACAAAGCCCTGGAGTCCTTGGGGGTGGTGGGAGTCCCAACCTTTCTCCTGGATTGGGGTTTCTGATTTGGGATCTGCACTTGAACTCAAAGCTCAGTTTGAAAGCTCTCAAGCTTCTGGAGTGATTCCAAGGCCGACTTTGGAGCCTGACTGAGCTGGAAAGCTCTTGAGCCCCGTTTTGGATGAGTAAATTCTGGAGCTTGGTGGTGATTCCAAACCAGGGATGTGGGGCCTCGAAGAGGCTGAGCTGCCTGAGTTTGAAGGGGGGTAGTGAGGGCCCCAGGGCTCTGTCTGAAATGAAAGTTCTGGAAATGACTGTCGGGTTCAGGCTCCTGAGTTGAAATGCGGTGAGGGTCCTGGGGTGTTGGACCCACGATCTGTTGCGGAGATAGGGGTGAAGGGAAGGCTCAATTGCGTCGGATTTAAGGGCAAGGGTTGGAAAATAGAGTTCGTTTTGAGACAGAGTTTCTGGTTGAGGTGAGCACTCCCCCTCCCCCCGCCGCCCCCGCGCCCCCCAAGGTCAATTTGAGTTCTGGAGTGGAACTTTGGTTGAGCCCGATTCTGGGGATGGGGTGGCAGGGTGACATGCATGTCCCACGGGAATGAAGGTGCGGTCGTGGAGGGGCTCTGTGTTGAGAGGGTTCGGGTCAGGTTTGGATGCGGGCTCGGGAACTGCTGGGGTGGAGAAGATTCCAGACCTGGCCGGGGGTGGGGGGGGGTTCAGATGGAAATGTGGGCCAGCCTTCCCGCGCAGCATCTGAGTGACGGTGGGGGGCTGTTGGAGGTGCGGGTGAAGAAGGGGGCTGCTGCTGACTCCGGAGCTTGAGCGGCTGGGAGGCGGGCCAGAAGGAGGCCCAGAAGCTGCCTGCACTGGGTATAGACGGGAGGGTTCTGGAGTCAGTGATGAGTGGAAGGATTTGGAAATGGCTGCTCAGAGAAGTTCTGCGGGGCCTGCTGGTAGGAGGAGGGTCCGGGAGGGCTAGAAATGGGGAGGGACTGGGGGCTGGGGGGTGGGGGGTGCTGCTGGTAGGGGGGAAGGACCCGGAGGGGGCTTTAAAGGGGCTCCAGAGCTAAGACGGGTTCTGGGACGGATGGGGGCTGGGCGGGGTTCACGGGGGGCTGGTGTGCGTCTGGCTCCGAGAACCCCATGCACCTGTCCCTTCCTCTCTCCCTCCAGGCGAAAGCACGTGGCGGCCCTCCTTGACATCCGGGGCCTGCACAACACAGCGGCCCGCCAGGAGATCCTGGCCGTGGCCCGGGACCTGGAGCTGTCTGAGGGGGGAGCCCTGTCACCCCCTCGGGACCGCGCCTTCTTCTCGGACATCTCCGTGCCCCGCCCGCCTTTCTGCCTCGGCCTCCCTCTCTTCCTGGGCCGCCTTCCCCTCTCCCGGCTGGCCAGGCCTGGTTTGGCCTGTCTGCCCCGGCTTCGGCCTCTGTCTCCATCACGGCCCCCCACCCAACGCTGAGACTCTCCCAGCCCTCCACCTCGGTGCCCCCCATCTTTGCTGCTGATAAACCGTCCTCCTGTACGGGCTCCCTCTTGACTCCCTGCCTGGAACCGCAGACTGCCCCCCCCCAGGGGGGGGGGATAGAAAGATCCTCAGAGGTCTTCTCGGCTACCCCGAACCCCCCAAACAGAAGGGAAACAGGCCGGAGGGAGCAAGGACTTTCCCAAGGCCACGAGGCTCCTTCCCAGCACCAGCTCCTGGCCCAGTGTGCGGTGGGGGGCGTTTTGGAAGGCTCTACAGAAGTATCCCAGGCCCCCCCCTTTCCCCACCTCAAGGTCTGGCCCCAGTCCAACGTATTAAGGAATGTACGATACTTAGAATAAAGAGGTTTCTATTTAACACAAGGAAGGGCTGAGTCCCCAGTGTGTGGGGGAGGAAGGACCGGGGGCAGGGCCCAGGGCCCAGGGCCAAGGGCTTCTCACACGCCCGAGGCTGGGCTGGGGTCCAACTCCTGGGCAGGGCAGTGGAGGCTGAGGGAGGCCCTGCGGGCCAAAAGTGGGCAAGTTCATCCCATTTACCCCCGAGGCCCCAGGCCACGGGACTCCCGGGCAGGCCCTCGGCTACCCTCCACCAGGGTCCCTCATCTCATCAATCCCAAAGTGCCTCTCCCTTGTTTCTTGGCCTGGTCCTTCCACCTTGGCACACCCACCCCCCCTCCATCCATCCTCAGGCGGGAAGCTGTGTCAAGAGAGGAAGGAGGTTGGGGGCAGGGCCGGCGGCATCCAGGGCGCCCTCCTGGGTTGATGCAGGAAAATCTCAGGGTGGGAAAAATTCCAGCCTCTCACCCGCAGCCCCTCCGGATCCTGGTCCCCACGGAGACCCTGAGGTCACCTCCCCGCTGACCCCTGCCCCTCCGGCCTGGTTGGACAGCCTATGATGGATGCTTCCTGGGGTGTGTGTGTGTGTTGTGTGTGTGTGTGTGTGTGTGTGTGTGTGTGTGTGTTTCCCTGAGAAGTGGGAAGGAGGAGGCAGCCAGCGGTCAGCTTTGGGGCTGGGGTTGGAACCTCACCCACATGTGAACTCAGGAAGGTGGGGACTCAGGAGTCTTTGGAGCCTCTGGGCTGTGTGACCTTGGGCAGGAAGCTGCCCCTCTCTGGGGAAGCGCTTAACCTCTCTTTCCCTGGGCCAAGGTGAGCCATCCACGGGGTGCACCCTTCTCACTTCCACTCCTAAGAGGCCACCTTCAATGTCAGTGATGTACAACAGAGGAGATGAAGAATGAACGAGAGGTTGCAATCTGTAGGCATTTCATGAAGGACCTGTGAACCTCCGTGTGGCAGCATTCTTTCCAGGTTTGGGCCCCGCATTTAAAAACAGCTTTATGGAGACCGGATCTTCATGCCAGACCATTCGTCCCTCTGAAGGTCCGACTCAGTCGCCCTTGGTATATTCGCCGAGTTGCACAAGCATCACTACAGTCAATGTTAAGAACACTGTCATCATCCCTCAAAAGAAACCCTCTCCCCTTTAGCTGTCTATCCCCCTCAGGCCCTGGCGACCACTGGTCTACTTTTTGTCTTTCCAGATTTGCCCATTTTGGACATTTCATATAAGCGGGATCATAGAATGTGTGTGTGTGTGTGTGTGTGTGTGTGTGTGTGTGTTAAAAACACTTAAAATGAGAGGAGTGCCTGCATGGCACAGTGGGTTAAGTGTCCAACTCTTGGTTTCAGCTCAGGTTGTGATCTCAGGGTCCTGGGATCAAGCCCCACTTTGGGCTCTGCGATCAGCAAAGAGAGCTCTCTCTCCTTCTCAAATAAATAAAATCTTAAAAAAAAAAAACAAGGGGCGCCTGGGTGGCTCAGTCGTTAAGCGTCTGCCTTCGGCTCAGGTCATGATCCCAGGGTCCTGGGATCGAGCCCCGCATCGGGCTCCCTGCTCGGCGGGAAGCCTGCTTCTCCCGCTACCGTTCCCTCTGCTTGTGTTCCCTCTCTCGCTGTGTTTCTCTCTGTCAAATAAATAAAATCTTTAAAAAAAAAACAAAACAAAAAACACACAAAACACTTAACGTGAGATCTGTCTTCTTAACACATTTTAAAAAAAGATTTATTTAAGTAATCTCAACACCCAACATGGGGCTCGAGCTTGCAACACCGAGATGAAGAGTCATACGCTCCTCCAACCGAGCCAGCTCCTTACACGTACGACAGAGTATTGTTAGCTACAATATTGGCACAATGTTGGACGGCGACCTCTGGAGCTCCCTCATCGCGTAAAACTAATTTTATCTCCACTGAACAACTCCCCATACAACCCGGGCCCCTCCCCCGGAATCACCCTCCTCTCCTCCACTTCTTGAGTTGGAGAATTTGAGAGAGCTCACAGGAGTGGAAGCATGCAGAATCTGTCCTCTTGGGACTGGTGGGTTTTGCTTCGCAGAAGGTCTTCCAGCACCATCCCTATTGTCACAAAGGGTTGGTTAGGATTTCCTTCTCTTCAGCCTGAGAATGATCCCATTGTGTGGAGAGACCACATTTTCTTTATCCATTCGTCTGGTGATGGATGTGGGGGCTCTTTTCATAGTTTGGCTATTTGTGAATAAACATGTGGTCTTTTCTGGCTCTCTTCTTTCACTTAGCATGATGTTTTTGAAGTTATAACTTGTGTCAGTACGTCCTTCCCTTTCACTGTTGCATAATATTGGAGGAGGAGGACGAGAGGAGGGCAAGGAGGAGGGTGAGAAGGAAAGAGGAGGATGAGCTTCTTGAGTGTGTCCCAAATGGATAACATCTCATGGCACTATCCTCCTGGCCCTGGGAGAAGGGACTGTTTATCTCAGGCAGGAAGCAGACTCGGAAGGTTAGACACCAGCTGGGGGACAGTATGTTAGAGGCAGTGGCCGAGACTTGAACTCTAATCGGGTGGACTTCCAGAGCTCCCAGCCACGATCCACGAGGCCCCTCGTGTGCCAGGCTAAGTGTCTGCCTGACTGTGCCCCGCACTGGCTTCCTGGTACCAGGCTACCCTCCCCTGGAGATGGATGGTGTCATTGTCCCTGGTGGACCACTGACGTCCCCAAGCCCTGACAGCCACTCTGTCTAGTCACACAGCCAGGAAGTGGCCAAGCAGTCCTGTCACTGGGGATAAAAGAAAGGAGCCAGCTGGAGAGAAGACTTTTCACAGGGGCCCCAGCCACATGAAGCTCCCTTCTAGTCCTGGTTTGGTGAGAGTTTTTACAAGGAATGGGGGATAAAATGTGCTTGATGCTTTTTTTTGTATCTTGTACGGTAATCCAATTGTTTTCTTCCTTAATCTGTTAATGAGATGGGTTGGTTGGGGTGCCTGGGTGGCTCAGTGGGTTAAAGCCTCTGCCTTCGGCTCAGGTCATGATCTCAGGGTCCTGGGATCAAGCCCCGCATCGGGCTCTCTGCTCAGCAGGGAGCCTGCTTCTCCCTCCCTCTCTCTGCCTGCCTCTCTGCCTACTTGTGATCTCTCTCTCTGTCACAGAAATAAATAAAATATTAAAAAAAAATGAGATAGATTGGTTGGATTAACTTTTTGACTGTTAATAGATCTGGCAGCCTTCACCTGAATTAAAAACTTTGGTGCATCAAAGGACACTATCACGAGAGTAAAAAGACAATCCACAGAATGGAAGAGAATATTCACAAATGCTTCATGTGATAGGGGATTCATATCCAGAATATAAAAAGAAATCTGTGGGGTGCCTGGGTGACTCAGTTAGTTAAGCATCTGACTCTTGATCTCAGCTCAGGTCTTGATCTCAGGATTGTGAGTTCAAGCCTGTGTTGGGCTCCACACTGGGCGGAGTCTACCTTAAAAAGAAAAAAAAAAAGAATTCCTATAACTCAACAACAAAATAACTGACACCCTGATTCAAAAATTGGCAAGGGACTTGAAAAGATATTTCTCCAAAAAACTGTATTTGTTCTATTAAAGTAATCCCTTCAAACAAACAAACAAAAAGACATTTCTTCTAGGAAGACGTACAAATGGCCAATAACCCCACAAAAAATGCTCATTGGGGAAATGCAAATCAAAAGCCAATGAGATAATCACTTCACTCTCACTAGGATGACTATTAAGTTTGACCAAAAAAAGGAAAAAAAAAAAAAAAAACAAGTGTTGGCAAGGATGTGGGGAAATTGGAACCCATGTGCATTGTGGCAGGAATTCAAAATGGGGCAGCGGTTATGGAAACCAGTATGGGGGTTCCTTGTGAGGTTGAAGAGAGAATCACCATAAGATCCAGCATTTTCACTTCTAGTTATATGCTCCCAGAATTAAGGGGCTCAAACAGTACTTGTACATCAATGTTCATAGCACCATTATTCACAATGGACAAAAGGTGGAAACGGTCCAGGTATCCATCGGCAGATGAATGGATAAACAGAATGTGGTATGTCCATACAACGGTATATTATTCAGCCTTAAAAAGGAAGGAAATCGCGATACACACCACAGCATGGAGGAACTTGAAAAACATCAAGCTGAGTGAAATAAGCCAGACACAAAAGGACAAACACTGTATGACCCCACCTAGATGTGGTATATGGAGTAGTCGATCTCATAGAGACAGAAAGGAGAATAGTGCTTTTCAGGGGCTGGGGGGCAGGAGGGAATGGGGAGATGTTGTTTAATGAGTACAGAGTTTCCATCTGGGATAACAAAAAAAGTTCTAGGGGAGGCTGTTGGGGAAGGTTGCCCAGCACTGTGAATGTACTTAACGCCACTGAAATGCACATTTAAAGGTGGTGAGGCTGGTCGCTTTTATGCGCTGTGTACTTCACTTCAATTTTCAAAAATTTAAAACCCTTAAGAAACTGAAGGCAAAAAAGACTTTTCTTGACATTCCAAAGCTTAAAGAATTTATCACCAGCAGACCCGAAAAACAGGAAATGTTACAGAAAGCCCTTCAAGCAGGAGGGAAAAGATACCAGATGGAAATCTGGATCTATACGAAGGATGAGAAATACCAGAGATGGTAACTATTTAGTAACCACCAGAAACGGTGGGTAAGTACACAAGCTGGTTTTAAGATTTTATTTATTTATTTGACAGAGAGATACACAGCGAGAGAGAGAACACAAGCGGGCGGGGGGGGGGGGGGGGGGGGAGAGGGAGAAGCAGGCTTCCCATCAAGCAGGGAGCCCGATGCGAGGCTTGATCCCAGGACCCCAGGATCATGACCTGAGCTGAAGGCAGATGCCCAGTGACTGAGCCACCAGGCACCCCTCACATCTCTTTAATAGACAATTGATTAAGCCAAATTAATTACAATGTTGTTGTGGTGTATATAACATATGTAACAGCAAAATGCATGAAAAGAGCACAAATACAGGGAGGGGAGACGTGCAAAGGTCCTGTTGCAAGGCTCTTATGCCCTATGTGAGTTTTAGTAGGTCACTTGAACATAGCCTGTGATAAGTTAATGTTTTAACATAAACTCTAAGCAAATGCTAAAAGAACAAAGAGCTATAGCTAATAAGCCTAAAAGCATATGAAATGGCATCATAAAAAAATACTCAATCCAGGGGCGCCTGGGTGGCTCCGTGGGTTAAGCCTCTGCCTTCAACTCAGGTCATGATCTCAGGGTCCTGGGATGGAGCCCCGCATCAGGCTCTCTGCTCAGCAGGGAGCCTACTTCCCCCTCTCTCTCTGCCTGCCTCTCTGCCTACTTGTGATCTCTTTGAAGCGTGGGGCGGGGGGTGGGGAGGGAAGGGAGAGGGAGAAGCACAAGTCGGTTCTTTGAGAAAGTTAATAAAATTGACAGGTTTCTCATTAGATCCAATCAAGAAAATAAATGATAAAATTTTCTAAATTCAAGAAAGGAAGAAAGGACATCACTGCCTTTCACTACTGAAGAAATTAAAAGCATAAAAAAGAGAATATTATGAACAATATTATGCCAGCAATCTGACAACATTCGTTGAAAGGGACGAATTCCTTGCAAAATGCCAATTACCAAAATTGACACAGAAGAACTAGGATATCCCAACTAGCCTTAAGACTATTTTTTTAAACATTATTTTTTATTTGAGAGAGAGAATGAGAGAGAGTGAGCACGAGAAGGGGAAGGTCAGAGCGAGGAGCAGACACCCCTCCACCCCCCGCCACACAGGGAGCCCGATGCGGGACTCGATCCTGGGTCTCCAGGATCATGACCTGAACTGAAGGCAGTCGCTCAACCAACTGAGCCACCCAGGCGCCCAGCCTTATAACTATTAAAGAAATCAACTAACAGTTAAAAACCTTTCCACAGAGAAAGTGTAAAAGGCAGAAGGCTTCATAGTTGAATCCTATTAAACATTTCAGTAAGATGTCTTATCAATCTTACATAAACTCTTCCAGAGCACCAAGGAGGAGAGAGTGCTTACCGACTCATTCTATGGGACCAACATTACCTTGAAACCCAAATCAGACAAAAGCATTACAGTAAAAGGAAAAATTGGAACAAACGTCCCCCAGGAATATAGATATGAAAACCCTTAACAAAATATTAACAGATCTACTAAAGCAACACATAAAAAGGAAAATACTTCCTGACCATAGGGGTTTATTCCAGACTGCAAAGTGGATTTAAGCATCATAAATCTATCACTGGAATTATCCCCATTAATAGGATTTTGGAGAGAACCCACATCATCTCAATAAATGACAATAATGTGACATAATTCAACATTCATGGTAAAAATTCCTAGCAAACTAGAAACAGTGTGAAATTTCCTTAACTTAAGAAAAGGCACCTACAAAGAGCTACACCAACATTTTACTTACTGTGAAGGATTGAACACCCTCCCTCTAGGATCAGGAAGAGGATAAGCATGTCTACTGTCATACTTTTATTAAATATTATAGTAGAGATCCTGGCCAGGGCAATAAGGCAATAAAAAGGAAATAAATGGCAACAGATTGAAAAGAGGACGTAAAATTCCATTTGTGAGGACATGATTATTTAGATAGAAAATCCCAAGTATTCTAGCAAAAAAAAAAAAAAATTAAAAAGTACTGGCACTAATAAGTGATTTTAACAAGGCTGCAGGATACGAGGCAAACATGAGAAATTAATTGTATTTTTAGATACTACTAACAGTTGTAAAATAACATTTTAAGATACCATTTAGAACAGTGCCACAAAACATAAAATATTTATATTAAAGCTAACAAAACGTGTACAGGAAGTAGGCACTGAAAACTATAAAACATGAATGAAAGAATTTAATGAAGATCTAAGTAAATGGAGAGATAGACTATATTCATGAATTGCAAAGCTCATATTGTTAAGATGTCAATACTCCTCAAATTTACCTATGGATTCAATGCAGTCTCAATAAAAATTCCAGCTATTTTTTTTTTTTTTTTTAGAAATTTAGAAATGTAGGGCCGCCTGGGTAGCTCAGTGGGTTAAAGCCTCTGCCTTCGGCTCAGGTCATGATCTCAGAGTCCTGGATCGAGCCCCTCATTGGGCTCTCTGCTCAGCAGGAAGCCTGCTTCCCCCCGCCCCCCCGCCTGCCTCTCTGCCTACTTGTGATCTCTCTCTCTGTCAAATAAATAAATAAAATCTTAAAAAGAAAAAAAAAGATTTATTTTGCAACTAATCAGTGTGTTGTTGGCAAAAAGAGAGATAGATCAATGATACAGAATAAAGAGTCTAGGAATTAACCCAATCAAAAATCTCAGCATCTTTTTAGGGAAAATGACAAACTGATTCTAAAGTTTATGTAGAAATTCAAGGACTTAAAATATTAGAGATGGGACACTTGGTGGCTCTGTCAACCCTGATCCCAGGGTTGTAGATTAGGGTCCCACATGGGTGTAGAGATCACTTTAAAAAAATAAATAAATAAATAAATAGGAGCGCCTGGGTGGCTCAGTCGTTAAGCGTCTGCCTTCGGCTCAGGTCATGATCCCAGGGTCCTGGGATGGAGCCCCGCATCGGGCTCCCTGCTCAGTGGGAAGCCTGCTTCTCCCGCTACCATTCCCTCTGCTTGTGTTCCCTCTCTCGCTGTGTTTCTCGCTGTCAAATAAATAAATAAATAGATAGATAGATAAATAAATAAAATAGATCTTAAAAAAAATCAGAGATGGAGAGCTCTACTATTTGATTTCAAGACTTTCTATAAAGCTACACTATTCAAGACAGTGTAGTAGGATATAGATCATACAAATAAAGAGCCCAAAATACATTTCAAATTGATTTTCTATAAATACGTCAGTATAATTCATGGGAGGCAAAGATAGTCTTTTCAATAAAAAGTGCTGAAAAAAAATGGATATGTACATGGGCAAAACTGAACCTGGCACCCGCAGCACATAGTAATTTTTTTAAAGATCTTATTTATTTATCTGAGAGAGAGAAAGTGAGAGACAGAGCAGGAGTGGAGGGGGGAGGGCCGAGGGAGAGGGAGAAACAGACTCCCCACTGAGTGGGCAGCATGAAGTGGGGGCTCGATCCCAGGACCCCAGCGGGATCTCGACCTGAGCTAAAACCAAGATTCTGAGGCTCAACCCACCCAGCCACCCAAGCGCCCAGCACACAGTAATTAACTCAAATGAATCACAGACCTAAGTATAAAGGCTAAAACTATAAAACTTCTAGAAGAAAACACTGGAGAAAATCTTTGCGAACCCGGGGTGGGTGAAGATATTTTACTTTATTTATTTACTTTTTAAGATTTTATTTTTTAAATAAGCAGGCAAAGATACGGTAGACAAGACATGAAAAGCACGAGCCACAGAAGAAAAAAAAAAAAAAAAAGAGCAGGGGGTCCTCGCTGGCTCAGTTGGAACAGTAAGCAAATCCTCATCTTGAGGTCATGGGTTCAAGCCCCAAGTTGGGCCTAGAGATGAGTAAAAATAAATAAATAGACTTAAAGAAAGAAAAACAAAGATAAATGGGATTTCATCAAAATTAAAAACTCCTGTTCTTCAAAAGACGTAATGAAGGAAATGCTCATCTAAGCCAGAACCTGGTAGGAAATATTTGCAATATGTATTTCTGCCAGAGAAGCTGAATCCAGAACACATAAATTACCTGCACAACTCCATAATAAAAAGATTTTAAAAAATTATTTATTTAAGTAATCTCTACACCCAAGGTGGGGCTTCAACTCATTCCAATCTCTACCTTCGTGTTCACATGGCCTTCTTCCTTTGTCTCTGACTTCACATGGCCATCTTCTTATATGGCCACTAGTTATATTGGGTTAGAGATGTGCCTTATTCCAGTA
>CM053620.1:39419448-39431085 GCA_028646535.1 Procyon lotor | reverse complement strand
ACGATTTCCCAATAAGGTCACATTCTTAGGTCCTGGGGATTAGACCTCAACAAGTTTTTTTTTTTGGAGGGGGGGACAATTTAATCCATAACAGATGCCAAAAGACAATGGAATAACACGTTTAAAGCACCAAAAGGAAAAAGCAATTGTTACCCTAGAATTCTATACCAGTGGTAACAGCCTTAGAAATGAAAGTAAGCAAAGGGAAAAATAGGGAAAAATAGATAAGCTTGACTTCATTAAAATGAAAAAGGTCTCTCCTTCAAAACATAGCATAAAGAAAGTGAAAAGAACACACAGAATGCAAGAAAATATTTGCAAACCATAGATCTGATGAGAGACTTGTATCTAAAATATATAAAGAGCTCTTATAATTCAGTAATAAAAAGAGGACTCAGTTTTAAAATAGGCAAAGGATCTGAGTAGACATTTCTCAAAAAACATACATAAGTGTCCAATAAGCCCATGACAAGATGCTCAAAATCATTAGTCACTAGGAAAATGCAAGTCAAAACCACAATGAGATACCATTTCAACCCCCTAGGACAGCTATAATTAAAAGGACAGATAGTAGCAAGTGTTGGCAAGAATGTAGAGGATTCTGAGTCATACAGATGAGCTACTCAGGAGTTCTTAGTCCACAGAAACTAGAGATAATAAATGATTACTCTTGATTTAAGCCTGTAAGTTTGGGGGTGATTTATTACACATCAATAGATAACTAACCTTAAAAATCTCAAACACCATATCCCTAAATTTATTAAATGTAAATGAAAATAAACATTCCAATTAAAGGAAAACATTGTCAAGCTGGATTAAAAACAAGATCTTATTACATACTTTTTATGTGTCTTGCTTTTTTAAGGTTTTATTTCTAAGCAACCTCTACACACAACACGAGGCTCTAACTCACAACCTCAAGATCAAGAGTCACATGCTCTTCTGACTGAGCAAGACGGGTGTCCTTATACTTTTTATGTTAAAAAAAATGTTTTTTTTTTATTAAATAGGTTTTTTTTTTTTTTTAAGATTTTACTTATTTATTTGCTAGAGAGAGTGAAAGAACACAAGCAAGGGGAGTAGTAGAGGGAGAGGGAGGACCCTGGGATCATGACCTGAGCCAAAGGCAAATGTTTAACCATCTGAGCCACACAGGTGCCCCTATTATGGAGTCTTTATCCCCAATAAGGGGCTCAAAATCAAGAGTTGTACACTCCGCTGACTGAGCCAGCCAGGCACCCCTGTTCTTTTTACCTTAAATATAAAATCACAGATGGATTTAGAGTACAAGAAAGGGAAAATACATACAATGCATTCTAAGTAAAAGAAAGAAAGCTGGTATGGCCATATTAATATCAGAGAAACTAGACTTTAGATAGAAGTATTACAAAAAAATAGAAGTATTACAGGAGTTAAGAGGAATATTTCATAATTTAAAATGATGAGGGACATATGATAATCTTAAACTTGCATGCACCTAATAACACATCTTAAAAGCAGAAAGCAAAAGCTAACAGAACCAAAAGGAGAAGGAGAAAAATTCACAATCGTATTTGGATATTTTACCATGCTTCGTGCAGTAACTGATGGGACAAGCAAAAAAAGTCAGAAAAAATGTAGGTTTGAATAATGCAATTAATCAGCTTGAACTGACACCTATAGACCACTATATCCGATGACTGCAAAACACACTTTTTTTTTTTTTTTCAAGTGTTTATAGCTCTTTAAGATAGCTTCTGCTTTCCAGTTTCACAAGTAAGGAACTTGGAAGACTCTACTCCATCTTAACACCAAATAAAAAGCCGAACAGACTGAAAAGCCGACAACTCTACTAGGATCCTTAAGAGAGGAGAGGACACAGCACCAATCACTGCCCCACGATTGGAGAGACCGACAGGCGAATACAGAGAATAACTTACCCAGGGCCGACTTGTGGGCAGAAACTGCTGGGGGGTGGGGGGGACCAATGCTGGGGCAGGAAGACCCGAACTCCCCAAATTGATGAATTGCTGGAAGCTTCTTGTGGACAATTCTGAGAGTTAAAAATGCCAGGGGGACCCCACGATTTTATGAGATTTGCCTCCAGGAGCTCAAGCTGGTTCCCGGAGTAAATACCAGAGAAAAACCCACTTGTGCTGCTAGCAGGAAGAGGAGAAAGAGGACTATTTTGAAATTCATCACAGCACTCTGTTCTGTTTTTTTTTTTTTTAAGATTTTATTTATTTGACAGAGAGAGAGATCCCAAGTAGGCAGAGAGGCAGGCAGAGAGAGGGGGAAGCAGGCTCCCCGCTGAGCGGAGAGCCCGATGCGGGGCTCGATCCCAGGACCCTGAGATCATGACCTGAGCCGAAGGCAGAGGCTTTAACCCACTGGACCACCCAGGCGCCCCACAGCACTCTGTTCTTAACGCGGCCCTCACCCCCGGAGGAGAAACTAGTTAACGAGAACCAAACGCACGTGCGGGAGGGAACAACCCACCCCGGCCCACTCCAGCTGTCCCCTCCAACGTCAGGGGGGAAAAAATTAAAAACACTTGTGAGGCTCACAGTCTAGCGATGCAGGCTCGCTAATCACAGGACTAGAACGCTTCCTCTCCCCCCCCAACACCGCAGACGTTTCTTTTCGGATTTTTTTTTCTTAGGATTTCCGTCTCCCTGCTGACATTACCCATCTGTTCTTGCATGCCTGCTATTTTATCCGTTACAGCCCTTAGCATATGAATCAGAGTTGTTTTAAATTCCCGGTCTGATGATTCCAACGTCCCCGCCGCCGCGCCCACTTCTGATGCTCACTCTGTCTCTTCCAACTGTATTTTTTTTTTTTTCCTTTTCAGTAAATGCCTTGTAAGTTTTTCCTGACAGCCAGACGTGATGTGCTGGATAGAAGGAACTGACTGGATCTTTAGTAATATGTGTGTTCCCAGTAGATCTATCTATATTCATTTCAGACCGAGCAGACTTCAAAGCAAGGAAGGTTATTGGGGACAAAGGAGGGCATCGCATTCGGCCCATTTACCAAAGGACACCATATTTCAGGCCATCAGTCAAGCCTTTAGAAATTTTAAAGGAGGAGGGCACCTGGCGGGCTAGTAGAGCGTGAAATGCCTGATCTCGGAGTTGTGAGTTTAAGCCCCATGTTGGGTATAGAGATCACTTAAAAATCATCTTTGAAATAATCCTTAAAAAATAAAACAGAGGGTGGCTGTTCTATAAAACAGGGTGGCTCAGGAGGTTAAGCGTGTGACTTCAGTCCAGGTCATGATCTCAGGGTCTTCGGATAAGAGACCTTCGCATTGGGGCGCCTGGGTGTCTCAGTGGGTTAAAGCCTCTGCCTTCGGCTCAGGTCATGATCTCGGGGTCTTGGGATGGAGCCCCGCATTGGGCTCTCTGCTCAGCGGGGAGCCTGCTTCCCCCATCCTCTCTCTGCCTACTTGTGATCTTTCTCTCTCTCTCTGTCAAATAAATAAATAAAATCTTAAAAAAAAAAAAAAAGAGAGAGACCTTCGCATTGGGCTCAGCGGGAGCCTGCTTGGACTCTCTCTCCCTCTCCCTCTGTCCTTCCAACCCCCCCCAAGATGAATAAGTAAACCTTTAGAAAAATAAAATGAAAATTTCAAGGGATGACAACTATATATGTTCTCTATAGAGGTGTCTGCTTTTCGGTTTCTCTCCTTTTTTTCTTCCTTTCGTTCCTTTGTTTTGTGTCTTAAATTCCACACACGAGTGAGATCACTGATATTTAGTCTTTCTCTGATTGGCTTATTTTTTTAAAAGACTTAATTAATTTACTTATTTGTCAGAGAGAGAGAGATGGCACAAGCAAGGGGAGCAGCAGGCACAGGTAGAAGCAGGCTCCCTGCTGAGCAAGGACCCTGCAAAGACCACGATGTGGGTCTCGATCCCAGGACCCTGGGATCATGACCTGAGGTAAAGGCAGACGCTTAACCGACTGAGCCACCCGGGCATCCTTCTGAGTGGCTTATTTTGCTTAGCATAATACTCTCTAGATCTGTCCACATTGTTGCAAATGGCAAGATCTCATTCTTTGTTATATACATATATAACAAAATTTATATAGATCACATCCGAAAAAAATATATCTCACGTCTTTTTCCATTCATTTCTCAATGGATATGGGCTCCTTCCACAGCTTGGCTATTGTAAATAATACGACAACAAACACTGGGGTGCACGTATCCCCTCGAGTTAGTGTTTTCATATTCTTGGGTAAATACCCAATAGTGCGATTACCAGATCATGGGGTAGTTCCATTTTTCATTTTTTGAGGACCTCCCTACCGTCTTTCACAGCAGCTGAAGCAATATGCGTTCCCAACAATGTGGCAAGAAGGTTCCTTTTCCTCCACATCCTCCCCAATACGTGTTCTCCAGTCACTTTTGAATTAATCAGAGCACTGCAGGAACGCCTGGATGGCTCAGTCGGTTAAGCATCTGCCTTCAGCTCAGGTCATGATCCCAGAGTCCTGGGATCGAGGCCCCCATCGGGCTCCCTGTTCCGCAGGAAGCCTGCTTCTCCCGCTACCATTCCCTCTGCTTGGGTTCCCTCTCTCGCTGTGTTTCTCTCTGTCAAATAAATAAAATCTTTAAAAAAAAAAAAAAAGAACCACCTCATGTCAATGCATTTGAAAACTCAGATGAAGTGGATAAATCCTTTGAAAAAGAAAAGTTAACCACAATCGACCCAAGGAGAAGCAGGAAATCCGAATCGTCTACATCTATCAAAGAAACTGAACCCCAAATTAACTTTCCCACAAAATTCCGGGCCCGGATGGTCTCACGTGAAATCTTCGAGACATGTAACCAATAACCAAACTCACAAAAGCTCTTCTAGAAGTCAAGGAAACGGGGCACACTTCTCTGGTGACTTTGGACTGGGTCAACGGCACTGGGCTGCGCCTACCTGTCTCAGAATCCCTTTCCCCTTGTGGTTCAAGGTTAGAGCAGGCCACAGAGAAAACCACATGAAAACTCAGCGGAAGAAGTGTAGCTTGGTCATTGTTTCTAGGTGGTGGTTCTATTCAGACAGGGCAAGAGACAAATATGGCTGTGCCCTGGGTTCCGGCTCACTCTTGCTCTCCGCTGTAGTGAAACTGACAGACAGACTGACAGACAGACAAGAAGCATGGGACCTCCCTCAAGCTCTGTTCATCTCAGCTCTCTGCCGGGCTGACCAAGAGTGACCCCCAGGCCCATGACCGGACGCAGAGGCAACAGCCTTCCAGAAACTTCCTCACCGGTTGTCCTTCGCGATCCCACTCTGACAGCTGGATGTGCCGCCAGCTTCCCAGATTTTCCGGAAAACTCTGACTTGTGCACCTGCGCCCATGGTTCAAAAGGGCTGGCTGGAGATTTTCCACTTGTCCCTCCACGCCCCTCTCTGGACCTTCTCTCCCCACTGGCGCCCTCCATTGCGTAAGATCTTATTCCAATAATAAAGCCCTGATTCCACAAAATTCACAGCGTTTTTTTCAACTTCAAAACGGTTCTGCTTCAAAGATGGGCACGTCACCGAGCACAAAGAGAGGATGAGAAGCGCTGTAGATTAAAGGAGGCTACAGAAACAGGACAACTCAATGGAATGTGTCATCCTGGACTAGAACCCAGACAGGAAAAAAAAAACAAAAACAAAAAACCCAGGCCTAAAACAGACATTTCTGTGACACTTGGACATTTTTGAATACAGACTGCATATTAAAAATAGTACATGTCTCAGAGCCTGGCTGGTTCGGTTGGTGGAGCCTGTGATGCTCGATCTCAGGGTTGTAGGTTTGAGCCCCACGTTGGGTGCAGAGATTACTTAAAAATAAAATCTTAAAAAAAAAAGTACCCGTCCATGATAAATTTCCCAAATTCCCTCAGTGCCTTGTTGCCTTTAGGATAATGTCCTTGTTCTTAGGAATTCCTCGCCTAAGCATTTAGAGGTAAAGGACCATGAGGTCTCAATGGACTTTCAAATGGGCCATTCACCGTCATCATTGTCACATATGCATGGAAAGAGAGAAAAGCCAGTTAAGCAAATATTAACGAGCAGTGAATCTAGATGAATAGTATAAGGATACTAACCTTCAAAATAGAAAGTTAAAAATAGCCCCACCTGTTCCAGAGACACTGGGCCTCCTTTCTGTTCTTTGAAGGTATCTGGCTTGACTCTGCTCTCAACCCCCATCAGTCCATAGGCACGAGTGCGTCTTCACGGCATCATCCATGGAAGGGGCACTGAGAAGTGGGGAAGCAAACGCACATGTTGTTTAGCCATTGTCAAATTTCTCCCAGAGAAGGTTATCCTTCGGCATGCCCCACCAGCAAATGCACAAGAGTGTGCTTTCCGGCTTCTGACTTTTGGCCAATTTTATAGGGGAGAAAGGCTACCTTGGAGAAGTTTCCCTTGGCATTGTCCTTATTATGAGCGAAGCTGGGCATCTTTCCATACAGTTAAGGACCATTCGTACCTGTTTCTCTGTGAACTGTCTGTTCATTTCTCTCGCACATTTTAAACCATTTGGGCTTTTGTTTTTTTTCTTATGTATTAAGGAGATAAACATTTTTTTTAAAGATTTTATGTATTTGACAGAGAGAAACACAGCGAGAGAGGGAACCCAAGCAGAGGGAATGGTAGCGGGAGAAGCAGGCTTCCTGCCGAGCAGGGAGCCCGATGCGGGGCGCGATCCCAGGACCCTGGGATCATGACCTGAGCCGAAGGCAGACGCTTAACGACTGAGCCACCCAGGTGCCCCAGGAGATAAACATTTTTTTGTGTGCTGTGAGTTGTAAATATTTTCTCCGAGATTGTCACATTTTTACTTTGCTTAGGGCATCATATTTTTCTTAACCACTTTCCGAACCTGCTTTGGGAGTTTTGTTTATAAATTTAATTCTATTGCCCCTGAATTTTCCCCCACTTCTTATTACGGAGATTTCCAAACACACAGGGAAGTTAAAAGAAATGTATGTGAACACCCACGAGTCTGCCACTTAGATTCTGTTACTAACACTTTACTATTTTTGTCTTCACATATTTCTATCCACTCTATGCATCCTTCTATCCATCCATTAATTCGCCTAAATTCTCAATGCATTTCAAAGTAAGTTGCAACCATCAATACACTTGGTTGGGGGGGTGTCTCTATTTTATAAAATTATTTTTATCGAGATATAATTCATCTACCATAAGATTCATGCTTTAAGCGTGTACAATTCACCGGTTTTCAAAATATTCACAGTTTTGCAACCACCACAGCTGCAATTTTAGATCTATATATAATTTTGGTTTTCTCCAAATGCCTGTCTGGTTGTCTGGACCCCATATGGTAAAAGCACCGTCTTTCTGTCAGAGGCTGAGATGTCCCAGTTGTCACTAAATAGCCAGCGGTGCCAGGGTCTAGTTTTGTTCCATCCGCCTGGTTGGCCCTCTATTCCCACGTGTGGGAGTTTGCTAACAACAGCCCTGGCCCTGGGTGGGAGAAGGGGGGACACGTGGCCACGCCTCTTTAAGGGCTCTTATGAAAGAATTTTGGGTTAATATGAGCTCCTCCACCGAGCTGCAAACTTTACTCCCAGCGCCCGAGAGAATGGGCAAATGGGCAAGAGGAGGAGAGGCAGGAAACGCTGGGAAAGAGAGGTACCTGGGATTAGGAACACCCCACCCTTGTGTCCCTCTGTCTCCTCCTCTCCTCTCTCTCCAGCAGGAGGTGGAGGCCCTCCTCTGCTTCTGAGGACTACCCGGGCTGGGCCAGGGAATGTCCAGCTCTCTGCCCGTGGTTGCCCACAAAGGCACCTGCACAGTGCGGCCTGGGCACCAAGAGGTTTGGGAGATAAGGCCAAGGGTGTCCAATATCTGCCGAGCAGTCTCGGGAATATGACCAGAGGCTAGCAGCCGGTTCTGCACGTGTCTGGTCATATTTCCGTCGGCCATAAAGGGGCTCACCGTCTGCAGAAAGGGGGACAAGAACAGCCCGAGCTCCCGGACCCTCTCAGAATACCAGAGTCCCACCCACCTGCGGCTCTGCCCCGGGGTCTCCCAGCTCCCCCGAGACCACGCTCTCAGTAGACCACGCCCCAAGGGGGGGGCGCATCCCGCAGAGGCCACGCCCCCTAGAGAGCTGACCCACCCACCCTCGCTGAGCGCTGGCGCCACCCTAGCCCTCCCGAATCACCATCCTCTCTGAGACATCCCCCACCCCAACCCCTGAGCCTCCACCTTCCCTAAGCTCCTACCCTTGTCAGAGCCCCAACCCCTCTGAGCTGCTCGCTCTGGCTGGGCCCCTGCAGGGTGCCCCCGGCCCCCCAGAGGAGCACTCTGCACCCACTGCTGCGGAGGAGCTTCACGTAAAGGCCTGCGGAGGAAGGAGAACGCACGTCCCAGGACCAGAGCGCTACCTGCGCAGACTCCTCCAGCCTGCTCCTGCCCGGCGCCGTCCTTGATGCCAGAACACAGCGTGGTTCCAGAAAGCCTCCAGACTCATGACCCAAGTCCTCACCTTAGCACCTGAATGTCTGCGTGTTCTAAGCCCTACCCCTGTTCCCTTACACCCACCCAACATTCTGGTTGGGCCAGTCTCACGTCTTGACCCCTAGCCTCCTGCATTTCTTTAAACAAACAAACGAAGCCTGCCCTATTCACTGGACTGTGCCCCAGATGTCTGTCTGATCTATTAGTAGCCCCAGATGCAACACACATAGACACACACGCGCGCGCGCAACTTTGCACCATAACTTTCAATGCCAGAAAGGGCTACAGCAGCAGCTTTCAGCAAGGCAGGCAGGAGAGCCCTGGGCCGGGTCTGTGGGGTCGGAGTGCATTGCTAACAATAAAATAGGGGCTCCTGTCAATCACTGGAGACGTGTTGGCGATGACGTCTTCGCCCCCGGAGGGGGAAGCCTTGGTTGGAAGGTGGTCACCACCAAAGGGGACCAGAGGATCCAGGTGATTCCCGCACCTCCAGCCCTTAGCGCCTACCTACTGTTGAGTCACAGAGACAGGGATGGGACAGCGGGGGGTGTGGGGGTGGGGGGGGGATAGAAAAAGCCTAGAGGGTGGGTGGGGGAGGATCCGGAGTGGAAGAGAGACTGCGTGTTACCTGATGACCGCTTGGAGCAGGACAGTTGTCATGAGTAGAGAAGAGCGCCGACCACCACGGAATCTTTCCCTCTCCAATCCCTTTACCTGCCCTCCTCAAGTTCACTCCTTTCCCTCTACTCCCCCCCCAACCCTCCCCCCTAGGAATCTCCTCCACACCAGGCCCAGCACTGAGGGTTGCTGGCTGGGTCCCCACAGAGAGACCAGAGCTCCGCTGTCCTTAAATACCCGATTTCACCTGGACCACCGACACCGTGTTGCAGTTTATAATACCCAAGAGTCTCTGGGGAAGAAGCTAGAACCAACCAGTCCTTCCCTTCACCTGCCCTGCCCCACTCCCGTTTCTTGTATTTCCGAGCTGACTTTTCTTTGAGCAGGGAATACATTTTCTAAGAAGTAGCAGCGGCTAGAATTTAATATGCACCCGTCCTTTGACCCATCAAAAACGCCACTTCTGGAAATTTATCACTTTCCTAGATACACATGCAGGAAATGAATATGTCCAGAGACGTTGGCTGCCCCACTATTTGTAGTCACCCATAACAGGAAACATCCTGAATATTCATCAATGGAGGCGTGACTAAATAAATACAGTGTAGCCGGCCTGATGGATCACTGTGCAGCCTGTACAAGGGATGGTCGGCCGTTGTTCTGGCTTAGAAGATACATACGTGGTAAAAGGCATGTGCGCGAGAGCGAGCTGCCTGCCCTCCAGATTTTATATAGACATATATATAGTGTATATCATACATATGTAATATATATGTATATAATATGTATATTTTAAAAGATTTTATACAAATTATGCACATATAATATATACTTATGTAGGCATGTTAATTATACATATTTATACACATATTTATACATATACATATAATGTCATGTCATACATATGTGTGCAATGCATGATATATACTATTGCATATGTTTGTATATGTGCATATGCATGCATGTATGACATGACACGTGTGTAGAATATATAACATGTGAATTGTACTGTTACATATATTACATGCACACCTACGTCCATGTGCACAGAGAAAAAAACCTACCACATTTTTAATCAGGGGGTCACTTTTAGGGACTGAGATAGGGAAAGAAGGATTTTCACCTGCATTTCATAAAATTCTCTTTCTGGATTTTTTTTTTTTTTTAAGATTTTATGTATTTGACAGAGAGAGGCACAGCGAGAGAGGGAACACAAGGAGTGGGAGCGGGAGACGGAGAAGCAGGCTCCCCGAAGAGCAGGAAGCCCGATGCGGGGCTCAATCCCGGGACCCTGGGATCATGACCTGAGCCGAAGGCAGACTCTTAACCAACTGAGCCCCCCAGGCACTCCTCTCTTTCTGGATTTTTAAATGTATAAACTTTTTATAAAAGTGCACCATACACACACCAGAGTGCCCAGATCTCTAACATAAAAAATGAGCACAAATCCTTAACCTCTACCCACACAAAGAGATAAGGTGGTGACAGCTTCCCAGATTGTCCCCCTCTTGCAGTCATCCCCTACCCCTCCTCTGTTGTTCGCCACGGTCCTGACCTCTAACACGCTCTGGAATAGTTTTGTCCAGTTCTGAACCTCACGTAAGTGGGCTCAAGCGGTCCACGCACTTTCATCTCTGGCCTCCTCTGTTCAGTGTGATGTTTCTAAGATTCATCCACGGCGGGTGCAGCACAAGGTCACTCCTGGTCATTGCTGTAATTTTCCATTGTGTGAAAACAGCATGCTTTATTTAGCTACCCAACTATCGATTGACATTTCAGTTGTATCCGGTATGGGGCCGTCACAAATAATTTATCTCGGAGCACTCTCGTGTCTTCTGGAGCCCAGGCGCCCTCACAGACGACCAAGAGTGAAATGGAGCGAACACAGAGTATGCATATCTCCAATCCTAGGGGGTACTTGCCAGTTTCCCCCATCCCGCAAATGTATATGCCCACTAGCAAAGCTTAAGGATTCCGGTTGTCCCACACCCCCAACTGCATTTGGTGCTGTCAATAAGTTTAGGGAGAACCCTTTTTCCGTGGCTGTGTGTTTGCATCTTACTCTGGTTATAAGCTGTGGTTCCCCAGTAGCAATAAGGTTGAGAGGCACCTGGGTGGCTCAGTCCGTTAGGTGCCCGACTCTTGATTTCTGCTCCGGGCATGGTCTAGGGGTGGTGAGGTTGACTGGGTCACGGAGCCTGCTTAGCGTTCTCTCTCTCCCTCTCCCACTGCCCACACCCCCTGCTCGTGCACGCTCTCTCTCCAAAGGAAAAAATAAGATAGAAAACATTTCCATAAGTTTACTGGTCACTTGGATTTCCTCTTTTGTAGGATGCCTATTCAAATCTGATTCTCATTTCTTGAACTGGGTTGTTTGCATTTTAAAAAGATATATCTAGGGGCGCCTGGGTGGCTCAGCCGATGAAGGGTTTGCCTTCGGCTCAGGTCATGATCCCGGGTTCCTTGCTTGGTGGGGAGCCTGCCTCTCCCTCTGCCTGCTGCTCCCCATGCTTGTGCACGCTCTGACAAATAAATAAAATCCTAAAAAAAA
>CM053620.1:39406461-39418948 GCA_028646535.1 Procyon lotor | reverse complement strand
GGGCCAGGGCTGGGGGTGGGGGGTGGGGAGCTGGGAGCTGGGAGCAGAGGATCAGAGCTTTCTTTTTCTTAAGTGCAATAAATCTATCAGGGAGCTGGGGTGGGGAGCAGCCAGGGTTCTAGAGACCCTGCTGTCCAAGCCCCTTGAAGCTGCGCCCTGAGAGGCACTACAACCCGGGGGGGCGGCGTGGGTGTGGGGTACGGGTGGGCAGGGGCGGGGAGGGGCTACTCCTGTTGGTGCAACTCTGTTCACACCTTTTCTAATAAACCAGAGCTGGGTTCACCACGCGCGCCTGCTCTCTGCTTATGCCGATCTTGCAAAAGGGGTGGGGTGCGCCCCCTGCGGGAGCTGTGGACATGAGAAGCAGGGAGGGCAGGGGCCAGCCAGTCCCGGGACCGTGTGCAGGGCTTGTGCCAGGGGCCCCCAGAGGAAAGCAGGGAGGCCGGCGAGGCAAAAGGCACGTTTCTCACCATACTCCCTGCCCCGGGGCCCCGCCCCCCCCCTTTTTTTTGCCGTGTCTGCGCTCCTGTATCTTCCCTACCATCCAGTTCACAATCCTGTTTCTCCAGAGGGTAACAACCCCCAAAGTATCTTCCAGCGTCAGGCCTCGGCTCCCAGAGCGTGATGGAGATGAGCCACCACGGCTCAGGGGCCTAGGCCCCAGCTTTTTCCCCCAGTGGCCCCAGGCACTCTGCATTTCCAGGGACACGTGGCCCCAAAGACACACTTTCAGACTTTGAGCCTCGGAACCGAGAGAACGCATTTCTGTGCTAAGCCACCCAGATTGTGGGACTTGGTCCTGGCGGCCCCAGGGGCCAACTGTGCGGTGCTCCTGATTTTCCAACTGGATCCTGGATCAGTCTGGGATCACAGTGGGGGGGATCCCCTGGGCCAAGTGTTGTCTTCCCGTTGCCTTCCGCTACCCAGACATCCCTGGAGCTGGTAAAGGCACACTGCGTCCGTTCTAATCCTGGGCTAGACGCCGTAGCCAGTTGTAAAGATCTCAGTGCCGCAGCACGGGAGACAGTGTTTCCATGTTCCTACCCGGGGCCTGGGGTCCACAGCCTTGTTCCTGGCCGGCAGCGTCTGCTGGCTAGTTAGCGCCTGCCTGCTCCTGCTGCTAGTCTGTGTCAGCCTGGACCGGAGGTGGTGAGAAATGGAAGCTGGAGCCAGATGGGCTGAAGGGAGGCCAAAGGGAAGGGACCTACTGGCCCCCGTACGACACCTGCAGATAGCAACCTGTCACGGGGGCCGCGTGTCTCTCTGGAGGGTGTCATTCTTGGGCAGGGTCCCCGCTGCCGTTGGAGGATCTCTCCGGGCAGGTGCAGGTTTGTCCCCCTGGCCTGGCCACGCAGTAAAGCTGGCTGCCCTCACGGAAGTCACAGGCCAGCTCTCTGCTCTGTGTCCACTTGGAGGATCCCTGGCCTGTGGAGCAGAGCTGCCAGCGAGCCCTAATTAACTCATCACACCAGGCCGGAGCCACCCCTCGAGTGGAGCAACCTGCTGAGGTCACCGGGACACCGCCCTCGGAAATGCCAGCTCCTGCCCTGCCTGCACAGGGGCAGGCCAGGGCGTGGGGACAAGGACCTGGATGCCCTGAGGCCTAGGCGCTCTCCGTTGCCTGAGTCAACCCTGCACTTCCGTCCTCCCCTGCCTCAGTGGCCTCACCTACCACCCCCGCGACTCCTGCCACCAGGGATGCCAGCAATGAGGCCGCCTGCTCAAGCTGCCTGACTCCCTGGGGGTGATGTGGCTTGGCGGGATAGGGCAGGCCTGGTTCCCAGTCCCTGCCAGGGAGCCCAGGACACAGAGACCAACAGGGGCTTTCACATCTCCATTTATTGCACTTAAACCCGGGTTCTTCACTGGTTCTCTGACACCAGCTTTCAGACACTGGCTCTGGGCGCTGCTACCGCCAATGTGTCTCTGTGGCTCACAGGTTCACCTGGGGAATGTGGCCACCACAGGCCTCCCTGCAGACCCGCGCGGGGGGCTTTGGGCCCAGTCACCCTCCTTGCCCCCTCATTGGGGCAGACAGAGCAGTGGTTCCCTCCCGCTGCTCCCAGGGTACTCTTTCAAGGCGCACCTGGGCTGTAAGGATTCTCAGGCCACGGGTCTTGGCTTGCCCCCGAGCACCCGGGCCCAGGACTGGTGGGCTTCGTTGGCATACGCCGGGACGTGCCCGGAGCCCTGACCGGGCTGCAGGGCCCCCGGGGCATGGTTGGCTCCGCTGGCGTCGTGGGGGGCGTCGTGGGCTGGGGACGTGGGCGGGCTGGGCGGCTTGAGCGCGCTGACCGCCCGGATGAGGCCCATGCGGCGGCGGATGGAGTGGTCCAGGTTCACGGTGCAGCGCAGCAGGCTCTGCGCCTCGGCCACGGTGAAAGGGAAGTCGGCGCCCAGGAAGCGTTCGAAAAGCTCGGGGTCGCCGTCCAAGTCCAGCACGTTCTGCAGCGCCTTGGTCATGGAGTGCAGCTCGCGGCTGTTGTCGCAGAACACGTCCCAGAGGCGCGCGCCAGCCTCGGGCGCGCCCCCCGCCTGCTGCCGGTCCTCCAGGCACTGCAGCACCCAGCTGAGGCGGCACGGCCACTGGTTGGCCAGCACGACCCAAGCCACGGCCTGGCGCGGCGTGGGGCCCGCCAAGTCCCCGTCCTGCTGCTGCAGCAGGCGCACGGTGATGGGCACGGTGTTGACGATGCGCCGCATGGACACCACGTTGTCGGGCACGTACTCGTAGAGGCAGTCGCGCTCGTCGTGCAGGCAGAAGAGCGCCTCCTGGATGCGGCGCGCCGCCTCGGCGTCTATGCGGCTCTGCGCGCGCTCTGCGGCCGCCTGCGTCTCCACCGCCAGGAGCTGCGCGCCCTCGCCGCCGCCCCCGCCGCCCCCGCCCGGCCGCAGCTTGCGGGTCATCTCGCGGTAGAGCAGGTCGTCGCGGCTCTGCACGGCGTCGTGCAGGAACTGCAGCTTGGTGCGGCGGCCCATGATGGGCACGGAGAAGGGCAGCGTGACGGTGCGGTTGAGGAAGAGGTAGCCGTTGTCGGCCGTGCCCTTCATGGAGCCGGCGCTCTCCAGGCACGCGGCCAGGATGCTGGGGTCCACCACCAGGATGAAGATGAAGGGCGCGTGGCTG
Source organism: Procyon lotor (assembly GCA_028646535.1). Lineage (NCBI taxonomy): Eukaryota > Metazoa > Chordata > Mammalia > Carnivora > Procyonidae > Procyon > Procyon lotor. The sequence goes on along the minus strand of CM053620.1, from coordinate 39,415,821 downwards.
TCGGACAGCAGCGTGTTGATGGCGTTGAGCACGCCCACCACGCGCTCCGGGTAGCACGTGTCCAGCCCGGTGACCTCGAGCACGACGCGCAGCCGCCGCCGCTGGTAGATCTCCAGGAAGCACAGGAAGTCGGTGAGCAGCTCCACCTCCTTCTTCACCTCGCACATGAAGCCCAGCTGGCTGCCGAACTTCTCGCGCGACACCAGCCGCTCGATCTTCTTGCGCTGGCTCACGAACAGGTGCTTGCCCACCGAGTACACGGCCATGAGCAGCCCCGAGCCCGACAGCGTGGTGGCCGCGCCGCCGAACACCCGCAGCAGGCTGCCGCCGGCGGCGCCGTGGCCCGGGGCCCGGGCGCCCACCGACAGGTAGAGCAGGCCCACGCCGAGGCCGAGCGCCGCCAGCAGCGCCAGCAGCGCCAGGCACACGCGGCGCCGGCAGTGCCACTCGCGCTGGCAGAAGCCCGGCGTGGCGGCCGGCTTGTTGCCCAGCACCGAGTACACGCTGAAGGGCAGCGCGCCGTAGTGGTGGCGGATGCCCTCGCACAGCGTGGTCACCAGGCCGGCCCACAGCTTGTCCGTGCCCGCGTACTGCCAGGCGCTGAAGCGGATGAAGAGGAACTTGACGTTCTTGCGGCGCAGGTGCAGCTCGGTGATGACCGGCTGCAGGAACACCAGGTACCACAGCAGCCGCGGGAACCCCCAGCCGCTCACCGGCCGCGGCTGCCACCGCACGCGTCGCAGCTCCTCGGCCTCGCGCTGCACCGCCTCCTGCTGCATCAGCGCTGCGGGCAGGGAAGCCCGGGTAGGGCGCGCGTGAGCCGCGGGGCCGCGGGGGGACGGGGGTGGAGGAGAGGCGGGGCGAGGGCGGGGCTCGGGACGCCAGCGCCATGGGAGGGGGCGGGTCTGGGGGGGCCTGGCCCGGGGTCAGAGGTCAGCGGAGGGCAGAAGCGGAGCTGGGAGCGGGGGAGGACGGGAAGGGGTGAGGGAGAAAGGCTCTAAGGAAGGAAAGCATGCGTGCGAGGTGTGAGGAAGCGCAAGGCTGGGCAGCAGAGTACAGCCTGGGTCTGATCTTCCTGAGTTAATGCTCCTCCAGGAAGCCCTCCGTGATCCCCAGGCTGGGTCGCTTGCCTCCTGGTCTCCCCCACCCCAACCCTACCCACTGTTGGGTCATCACTGTGGGGCCAGCTCTGTCTCCGTCTCTGGCCTGTGAGGCCAGGAAGGGCAGGGCTCTGGTCGTCTTGGTCATCCCGTGTCCCCTGGGCACCAAGGAAGGGCTGGGGGAATGTCTGAACGATGGATCGATCACAAGAGGCAGGGGGCAGGGTCCATCTGCTATTGAGGTCAGTGAATGAATGAGTGGAAACCTCTCAGAGTCTCCCTGCACGGAGGAGGAGGAGGTCCAGAATGCTGTTGGTTTTTGTCTTATAACCGGGAGTTTTGTTCCGGGACCTTGTTTATCGCTCTGTGACAACACAGGGGCAGATGGAGGCTTGTTTGGTAGGTGCTCTGAGTGGCCTCCAGCCCCTCTGGCCTCAGTCGGGGCTGGGGTCTGAGCCGGGCTTGAACCAAGTCGGAGCTGCTCGGGCCCCTGGCCACGTTTTGGCCCGTGTGATTGGTTAAGCTCTATCTGTTGGGGCTCCTGTGGGCGCCAGGCCCTGGGGCCAGTGCTGAGAAGAGATGGGTCTGGGGGACACCGGAGGGGCTCTGCAGGAGCCAGCGAGGAACCTGGGCTTTCTCCCTAGAGTGCTGGGGAGCCATGGAAGGCTTTTTTTTTTTTTAAGATTTTATTTATTTATTTGACAGAGAGAGAGATCACAAGTAGGCAGAGAGGCAGGCAGAGAGAGGGGGGGGGAAGCAGGCTTCCCACTGAGCAGAGAGCCCGATGCGGGGCTCGATCCTAGGACCCTGAGATCATGACCTGAGCTGAAGGCAGAGGCTTAACCCACTGAGCCACCCAGGCGCCCCCATGGAAGGCTTTTGAACAGGGGAAGGACAGAGCTAGATCTGTATTTTTTTTTTTTTTTGGTATTTATTTTTTATTTGTATTTATATTTTTTATATTTTTATAAGTATTTTTAATTTATTATAACTTATAATAATTTATAAATTATTTATAATTTATAAATATTTTATAAATATTTTTATATTTTATTTGTATTTTTGTATTTATTTTTATGTATTTATTTGAGCAAGAGATCAGGGAAGGAGCAGAGGGAGAGGGAGAGAGAGCATCCCAAGCAGACTCCCTACCGAGCAGGGAGCCCAATGCGGGGCTCCATCCCACGACCCCAAGATTGTGACCCGAGTGGAAATCAGGAGTCGGACGTTTGACCGACTGAGCCACCCAGGCGCCCCCACAGAGCTGTATCTTAAAAAGATTCCTTGGCATGGATCTGGCAGGGGAGGGGATGGGACTGTTGGCCAGGAAGCCAGAGAGGGAACAAGCAGGAACCTGGGGACAGAGGCTGTGGGCGTCAGGAAGGACCTGGTTAAAACTTAGAGGCATCTGGACTGGGGCCCGGCTGGCCTCGGGAGCGAGCAGGGCTGGGGGCAGCTGGACGCTGGGCAGGGACCAGGGGCTCCGTTTCCCTTACTCCCACCTCCCCCAACACACACACAGCCTCACCAGTGATCTTGTCCAGCATCATGTGTAGGCGGCAGCCAAAGGGGGCATAGAAACCCACCGTCACAGGGACAGGCACGTGGCAGAGGGTCTTGGCCAGACAGCTGCAGTAGACGTCGTCTTCTGTCAGGATATCTGGGGGCCAGGGTTGGGGGAGGGGTGGAAGGGGGAAACTGAGTCACTGAGGCTGGCCAAGCACCACCCTCCTCCCTTCCGCCCTCCAGAGAGCCCGCCCTCAGCCCCTCCCTCCGCCGGCATCCCTCTGCCCTACTCCCCGAGCTGGCTCAGGTCAAGCCTGCAGATGGAGGTTTCTGGGGCAGTAGGCCCGCAACCCCCTTCTCCCGGGTCCTCTGAGCATCCCAGGAGGAGCTGACCCCAGATCCATCAGGTCAAGGCTAGGAGGCCAGACTCCCCCAGCAACCCGCAGCACAGAGCCCCAAGGGATTTGGGCTGACCAGACAGGCCCTAGGTCACTAGGCTCAGCCACTAGCTTGTGGTTTCCCCAGAAATTTCCCATGGGCCTCTCTTGGGACTCGAGGCCCTCAGATGCTTAAGGTGCCTCTTGGCATGTCCCAGAAGCTTGTCATGTCCGTTCCTGCCTGCGCTGCTAGACTGACTCCAGGGCAGAAGGGCCCCGACAATCCCCGGCTCCTCTCCAATTCCTATCCATCTCTCACCCTGACCTCCCTCCCTCTCCAGGACCCCATGCTCACCGCCTCTCATCTGGCCTGGAGCCCAGGCAGACCCACCTCTTGGGCCTGGCCATGCCACCTTTTCTGCATGAGCCCGGAGAGCCTCAGTCCCTCCCTCTGAAGAGGGGGTGCAGAGACACCAGGCAGCATGGATGCCAAAGCGTCGGGCTCTGGGTGGGCCCTCTGTCAATGCCATGGTCTGGAATGACCGTTTAGGGAGCAGATTCAAGTTGAAATTCTGCCACCATGCACCAAGCGTCACAGTGTCCAACGGCTGAGGGCGTCCTGCCCCCCCTCCCCGAAACCTCCCAATGAGCTACCTCTTGGACTGGAGTTGGGGCACCAAAAGGGGAGGGTTCAGCTGTGGGCAGCATGGGGCCAGCCTCCCAGTGCGTGGTGGGGAGAACACACCGGACTTCCCCAGGGGCCTGGGGGGCTGCGGGATCCCTCCCTTCTGGAGGGTCAGGGCCCGGCCTGGAGGCACGGAGGGCAGCAGGAGCACCCAGCAAGGTTGGCTAAGGGGGGTGGTCCCGGGGGGCTCTGACCCCGCTCTTTCTGGTGGCCGGGTGACCTCACTTCGCTGGATTTCTACTTCTGGATCTGAAATGAGCGGCAGGGCCCAGAGCCTGCAGGGACGAGGGGCTGCCTGACCTGGAGCCCGAGTCCCTGCTCAGCGGTTGCTCTACTTTCAAGGCAGATCTGGAAACCCGCCGTGTGTACCTCCCCCCACCCCCCAGCACCTCTCCCCGAGACTCCTGCTTCCTGTGCTCCACACTCGGGTTAGATCCCACGCCAGCTCATGTCCCTCATGGCTCCCGCTTGCCCCAGGGGCCAAAGCCCCAGCCCTCACAAGGGGCCCTGGGGTACAGCCCCATCTGGCCCTCCCCACACGCGGACCTCGTCACAGTCACGGTCACAGTCCTGGGAACAGGCCCATCCTGCCTCCACTTTGTTCAAATGTTGCCCTAACGGCGGTTCGCCTGATCAGTGACCCGATTTAATTTGCAAACCCTGTCACGCTCTTACCTCTGCTGCCTGCTGTGTTTGCCCCCAATGAGGTTATCCGTGGGGGACGCATTGAAACTCGCCTTACTTACCTGGCTTTCTGTGCCCATCTCCCCCACCCCTCCACCCACCCCCCCACTCTGTGAGGACAGCAGTCGCTGCCCTGCTCCCTGCAGCCCCCAACCTCCTAATAGGTATCCAATACCTAGTCACAGGGTCGACAGACAGATGGATGGATGAATGAATGAATGAAAATGAGTGAGCAAAGGGACCCCTCCCCTGGCCATATTGCTCTCTCCAGCCCCCAGGCCACGCCCCCAGCGCTCCCTCTCCCCCACCCCCGAGCTGGCCAGCAAGCTTGGTGCCTATCACCGGCCCTGCCCCAAGTCTTCTGGCTCCCTGGTCTGGGGGTGCAGGGCGGGGAGGGCCAGGAAGAGAAAGCAGAGCCAGGCTGTCAGCAGAGGGAGACAGCTGGGGCCCGGACCCCCCACTGGCAGCTTTGGACAGGTGGAGTGACAGGTGACGCAGAGGCGGCTGCCCATGGGGGCCCAGGGTCAGAGAGGAGCGCCCTCCCAGACAGGAAGCTGAGCGAGGAGGGCAGGCCGAGGGGCCAGAGGCCCGGGGAAGCGGGGGAAAGAGGCAGCCAGGACCGCCCGCGGGAAGGCTGGGTGAGCACCGGAGCTGTAGGTGAAGTGGCCGCAGGCCGCTGGGGCAGGCAGGGGGCGGGCGGCCGGGGGCCTGCTGGGTTCCAGGAGGGTGCCGGCTGTGGAGGGCGGGGCCGGGCCGCTGCTGGCCTTGGCAGGTGCTGTGGGGGGCGAGATGGTGGGCTCGGGGGGCGGCTGGGGGGCGTTGGCCGGCTGCCTGGAGGCTGCAGCGGTTGCAGGGGGCGCCTTCCGGGCCCCTGGACCGGAGCAGAGCCGCTGCCGCAGGGGGCTGGGAGACGGGGGCTGGGGCTGCCGCTGCTGCTGCAGGCCGGGGGGCTGGGGGCCCCGGCAACAGCCGCTGACAACCCCCCGGTGGCTGTGGTAGGCCAGCTGCCAGCGCACCTGTGGCGGCAGCCGACAGGGCCCGTGGGCGCGAAGGGCCGCTGGGTCACGGCACCACTGGTGACGGCATCCTGGAAGGAAGGAAGTGGGGGTGACTGGGCCTGGGTCCCTGGCCCCTGGGGGGCACTGGCAGGAACCAGGTCGAGGCTTCAAGTGGAGGCTGGGGCTGGTCCCTCCGCCGAGGCCCCGGAGAAGTCCGAGAAAATGAGGAGGGGATGTTGGGGGGGGGGCAGTCTCTGCGCTCTCCTGTTGGGGGCGCGGGGATGGGCTTAGCCAGGTGAGGGGCTGGAGTGGGGACAAGGCCTTGGAGTCCTGGGGGGGGCATCCCCGGGGTTGGAGGGCAGAAAGGAACCCATCAGGAACTGGCCTGGTTGGTCCAGAGGAGGCTGGGGTGATGGGAAGTGACCATGGAGAGGGACGGGGTGGGGACTGAGAAGGGGGCACCTGGGCCTCGTATCCAGAATTGGGCAAGGCTGGTGGGGAGAGGGGGCTGCCCTGGGAGGCATGGGCCTCAAGAGGCTGAACTGGCCCCATGGGAGGTAACTGTCCCCACCCCGACCCCCCCAGCAGGAGCACCTGTGGTCACCACCCCTAGAAGGTGTCCCCCCACTCATCCACACTCAGTGGTTGGGGGAGCTTGCTCTCTCTCCATGCTGCTCCCCCCGGTTGGGGTGAAGTCCTCACAGGCCTGGCGATTTGGGGTGGGGGAATTCTATCCATGCTGGGGGAAGGGCTGGGCCGGGTGGGCCCCCTGCTGACATCTCCATCCTGGGCACCCCGAGGCCTGTGCACCCCCACCACAGCCCCTTTATGTGGGGAGTGCTGGGAGCTCCTCTCCCCTGGGGCCTGAGGTTCCCCTTCTGCCCGACCATCCATTCAGCAGCCCCTCACTCACAGGCCATGCTCCCTGCCAGGACCTCCCCGCAAACCGAACCCCTACCTTTCTGCTGCCCCAACTCTGGGTCCAAGAAGTAGCGCTCAGTGGGGGTCCGAGGGGGCAGGGCGCTCTTGGCGAAGCGGACGGTGTAGTGTTTGTGCATGGCCGCGGCCGGGGGCCTGCTCCGGGGGAGGGCGAGGGTGGGCTCAGTGCCCTGCACCCTTGGGTGCCAGCCAGAGAGAGCCCACCCCCGGGATGTGACCTGTCCCTGATGTTGGGGTCTTGGGTCACCGGGTGGGGTGGTGGTACTCTTTAGAGTAAAAGTGAGTGGTCAGGACCAGGGAAGGACAGCTAGATGGGGGAGAATGGAGAAGGGTTACGGGGGCGCTAGGGGCTAATTTGGGGTGCGTGAGATTTCCCAGGTTGGTGATTGGGTGTTCGGGAGCCCCTGGGGGTTTCCAAGAAGCCAGGACAGTGGGGGTGCTGAGCAGACGTGGGGAAACACAGGAGCCCGGGGGGTGGCAGAATAAACTTAGGGGACCACTAGGTATTGGGGGAGGCACTGTGGGAGGCACAGGCTGGCGCCGTGGGTTGGGACATGTAACCAGCGCGGGGAGAGCTGGGAGCCCCGAGCCGCCACCACCATCACTACCGAGTGGCTGAAATTTCAGGGCTGGTACATCTAGGGCCTGAAGGAGGGCGGGAGCGGGGAGGGGAATTCTGGGGGAGCACATTCGATCAGGGTGGTCCAGTTGGGGAAGAGGCTCAGCAAACTCAGGCGAGATGCGGTGCACGGGTTTAAAGTGTGAAGAGTCGAAAGCAGAAGCGAGGCAAGGATGCTGGGTGTTGTGGGGAGGCAGGCAAAGCCGAAGAGCAGAGGAAAGGGGGCGAGTTGGAGCTCAGTGAGGGTTGGGGGGCCCTGCCCGCCCACCCCTCACCTGGGGTCCCGCAGACCTACCTGACGGCAGCCTCTGGGCCCCACTGCCCGTCAGCACAGGCCCCACTGGAAAGAGGCCCCGAGCCAGTGCCAGGCAGCCGCCGGACCGGTTTGCCCGCCCTGTCCCCGCCCAGTCCCCGGAGCGCCCGCCCTGCCCGCCCGCACTCCGCTCTCGAGGACTGGGGGCTCCCCCCACCCCGGGCGTGGTACCCCAGGTAAGGGAGGGAGGTGGCCAGCTGGGGGGGGCGGTTGTGCTCCTCAGACTCTTTCCCTGGGGGCCACGGGACCGCGGGGGGAGCAGGGAGGGGAAGCTGGCACAGGGATCAAGAGTCCAGGGCTGAGAGAGGACAACAATCCCAGATGCCAGTTCCTCCGGGGCCCAGCTGTGTGACCTCAGGCAAGTGACTTCACCTCTCTGAGCCTTGGCTTCGCCATTGCTGATTGGACCAGGGACAACTACCGTCCCCTAGTTGTCAGGAGGAGTCCGCTGAGCACAGTGCCAGGCACTTAGGAACGCCCGCAGCTAACGTGTGCGGGCATGGACTGACCCACTTACCAGACTGCTCTAGATGCTTCTCATAGAAGGACGCCGGCACCCAGGCGAAGGCTTACCGGGGACCGCACATGGTTTACACACTTGTCCCCCCCCCGTTAACCCTTTTCTCACCACACCCAAGCAGGGCGACTGTGATGCCCACATTACAGGTGAGGAAATTGAGGCCCCGAGAGCTGAAGTCCCTTGCCCCAGGTCCCGTGGAGGCAGAGTGGGGCTTCTGGAAGTGGGGGGAGGGGTTCCACCTCCTGCCTGCTGGGTGCCTCGCAGATTTTCTAGAAGCGGTGAGAGCAGGGGCAGGACTGAGTAAGGGGGGGCTTTCAGTTGTGTGGGGGGGTCTCTAAACCCCTGTGTCCCTTCAGTTGCTGGCACGATGGGGCAAATAGTCACTGCCTGGGGAGCTGGGTGATATGGTGGGGATGGGGGAGGCTACCGCCAAAGAGCCCCCTGGGACAAGGGGGTTCAGGACAAGCAAGAAGGGACCTCATGGGGTCCAGCAGGACGCCCCTCTAGGGGTTCTGCCTGGGTGACCAGATCCTGCCCCCTACAGCCGGAGCCAAGCATCCTTCTGTCTGCTGGGGGCCAATCCCGGCCCCCTGCCTCAGGTCTTCAAGCTGCTTTTCCTGGGAAGGCTTCCTCCCTGCCCTCCGCCAGCTGGGGACTCTGCCCAACCCCCCACCCCCACCCCCACAGCAGTCCTGCCAAGTGGGGATTGAGTGTGTGTCGGGGAACCTCCAGGACGGGCCCGGGAGCTTCCTGAGGGCAGGAGAGGGCCGACCCTCTGCGCCTCCTGCCCACCTGTACACATGGTTTGGCTGAATAACCAGTTCATTCGGGAAACGTCTGCCAGGCTCTGTACTGGGCAGAGGGACCCGGATGGACCTGAGAAGGGCACTGGAGCATAAGGAAACAGCACAGGGCAGGAAGAAGCTGTCTAGGGGTCCCCCTTGGGGCTGTGGGCACATACAGAGGGGGGCGGTGGTGAGCAGAGGCCAAGGGGCTACTGGATGCCTCAGAGGGGTGGGAGTCTGGGGAGGGGGTGCAGCGAATGTGGGGTGCAGCTTTCTGAGCCGGGGGTGGATGGGTGTCTTCACAGGACTCTGAAGAGGAAGGGGGAGCCCCCACCCAATGGTGGGGTTTTAAGCAAGGAGACTCTTTCTCCTAGGGTGTCTGGCCCATTCCCCCCTCTCTGTCCACCGTGATCCTGGCAGCCCCAGGCCTGCCCCTGCCCACGCTCTGGGTGGCCCCAGCCCCGCTCCCCAGGGAGAGGGCCATTCCGCGCACCCCACTGGGTGGAGGATAGCCCCAGACTTGTTGAGGCTGGCAGGGCTGCCAGGGCCTGGGGCCACCCTCCCCCACCAGGGGAGCAAAAGGGCAGGAGGTGGCGAGCACCAGGGCTCAGGCCACGGGGCCCGGGACGCAAGGGGCCTGCAAGGAGTGGGAAGGAGGGGTGGGGAGCCACGCAGGGGGCTCTGATCCCCCCACCCCTGTGGGACCTGTGAAAGTCGCTTCACAGATGCCCCCTCCCCCTCAGCACTCAGGGTGACCCCCCCCCACCTTCCACTTCACATCTGGTTCCACACATAGAACCTTTATTGGGCACCTGCGGTGCAGAGCGAAGGGCC
>CM053620.1:39391010-39406361 GCA_028646535.1 Procyon lotor | reverse complement strand
GGGCCCCTCCCCGACAACTCACAGGTGGGCAGGGATGCCACAGAGGCGGTGACCAGGCTCTTGATGCCCAGGGTGCTGAGGGCGCCTCGCAGGAGGCCGCAGGTGAAGGCCAGGAACTGGGGACGGGGTGGGGGAGGGAACATGTCACCCAGCGAAGCAAGACGGGGCAAAACCCAGGCCCGGGGCTCCACGGGGGGGGGGGGGGGGCAGCTCCTTCCCTGGGTCCTGCACCATGGGCCTGCCCCCCAGCCTGAGGAGAGGCCCACCTTCGCGGGGGAGGTCAAGTCCAAATACCCTCTCTACCTTGGGTGCTTCCTCCAGATACTGCAAGCCCGAGGCCATCCGGATGAGGAGGGGGAAACTGTTATCCTGCAGGACGTAGGTCCCCTGGGGACAGAGAAGAGCCCAATGGGGGCGGGAGGGGGGCACCTGTGCATTTGTAGTGGGGGACGGAAGGCCAGGACCTAGTGCCCCTTGCCCAGTAGGACTGTGGTCTGGAAGGCTCCGGGCCTCAGAAGCCCTGTCGTCGTGGGCCCCATCCTTCCAAGCTCCAGATGGGCCCAGGGGCTTCCAGAGCTGGGTCGGGGATCCCCCCACAGGGTGTGCGGGTTCTGCCCCTCTGGTGGCCTGAATTCCAGAGGAAACAGCGGAACAGATCCTCCCTCCTGGGGATGCGGTGAGAGGCTGCAGGCCGGGCCGGGCACAGCACGGGCACCTAGCGGGGACTCGGGCCAGCTTGAGACCTGCTCTCATGCCTGGAGGGATGGTCCCGACCATGGGAAAGTCTATTTACTGCCCACCTCAGGGCCCCATCCTGGGAGGCTTGTGGACATTCTGGAAATAGCGGTGACACCCCCCCCCCCATTGCAGCCTCCTAGGTCCCCTCAGAGAAATGGGCAGCGGCCCCGAGAGGGGCGGTGTTGCCAGTCGGGAAACCTGGCTCTTGCCGATGGGCTTAGGCAGCCCCCCACTACCCCTGCCCCTGGTGATGGCCGGCCGCTGCACCCTCCCTCCAGGAGGGCTCTCCTCCTGCCTCCTCTCCGCGTCAGGCTCCGCCGGCAGTCGGGAAGCTGGGCCCCGGGCGCGCCGCACACCTGGTGGTTGGTACGGAGGCTGTCCATCTGCTTCTGGAACACGGCCACCCACAGGTCTTTGCACAGGAACTTGAGGACGTCCAGTTCCTCCCTGAAGGCCAGCGTCTCCTGGGGCAGCCTGGGGGGCAGGGGCAGCCGCTTGGGCCCGGCCGATGCTGTGGGGCCGGGAGGGGCCGGGATGGGGAGCCCGGGGTGAGGAAGAGGGAGGAAGCCAGGCCAGGCTCCCCTCTGGACCAACACCGCCCTCCCCACCCAGCATGCCCAGGAAGGGACTTGACCTCAGTTCCTGCCTGCCTCTGGCCAAGGGCGGCAGGCGCCGGCTCTCACCTCTCGCCCAGGGCCTGGCCCACACGGAAGCCCATGCCCTCCAGGACACACAGGCTCATCTTCTGTCCCTAAAAGGTCAGGGAAGAGAGGCTCAGGGGCCCGCGGCCACCTCCACCCGGGAGCCACCCGGGATAACAGCCGCAGAGGGTACTCTAAGAGCAGCGTGCCCATCCCTGCCCGCTCGGGGCTGAAGTGAGCTAGGAGGGAGTGCCTTCCGGGGTCAGGTGCAGGCCTTCGGATGCCTTCAGTCCCTCAACGTGCCTCGCAGATGCCATCAGCCCTTGAGACCAGCGTCCCCCTTGCCTCAGGAAAAATGGAGGTGTTCCCCAGGCTCAGCCTCGGCCTGCTTGTCCACTTTTTCCTAAGAAAGATGCAGGGAGGCACCAGAACTACCAGAACAGCACAGGGAGATAGCCGTGCTCCTCAGAGAAAATCAGGCAGAGCCTGGGGGGTGGGGGTGGGGGACACAGCAGTCCCCAGGCCCGAGTCCTTCTGGGTCAGACAGGCCATGAGCACAGCTGTCCCAGTGGTGGACAGGATCTGTCCGGCCACATCCAGCTCTGAGACGCTGTCCTGGCCTCCTCAGCAGGCTTCGATGGCCTTCCTTCTGGGACCCAGCTGTCCCTCCACCACCCTCTGCCCTACCCCCGCCGGGGACAGCCTCCCTTAGTCCCGGAGAGGGGCCCCTCCGTGGGCCCTGTCCCCACGTCAGGAGGTCACCCTTCTCCCCTCCCCCGGCCAGGTTAGGTCCCCGGTCCCCGCCCTGGCCCATCTGTGGAAGGGGCCCCAGCTCTGTGGGGACCTGGGCTGGCCCTCCGCCAGCCTCGGCACACTGGCGCCGCTCAGCAGCCCAACAAAGTGACAAGTGGGAATTCGAGCGTGCACCGGGCGAGGGCTGCTTTGTACAAACCCCTGGTTTAATCTGCAGCACCCTGCAAGGGAGGTCGTAGTTCACGTCCGGAAACCTGGGCTTGGAGGAGCGCGGTGACAGGCACCTGCGCCACGGGGCCGCCTTTCAAACCTGGGGACGCCCCCGGCGGGAGGCCAGGCCTGTGGCCCACCTTGGGGGAAGTGCTGGGAGTAGGGAGGCCCCAGCAGAGGTCGCCCATGTCCTCCAGCAAGGTGGCCCTCTTCTCGGCCAGGCCGCCCGGCTCCTAGGCCCTTGCGCGCCATTCTGAGCTTCTCCTGCGGGGACCAGACCTGGGGAGGACACAGCCTCCTGCTGGCTGACGCTGGCCAGCCCTCTGGCGAGTGACAGTGAAGGGGACACGGGCCCTGTGCCCCGGCCTCCTCCCGGGGACAGAGAGAACAGTGTTAGCCCTGCTACCTCCCTCCCAGTGTCCTCGTGAGCATTAAATGTGGGCCAAGCACTCCCAGCAGGGCTCAGCAAGTGCTATGTCCCTGTCGCTCATCGCCTCTCCATCTGTCAAGCTGGGTGACCAGCCCGGGGCGGAAGGAAAGCCCCAGGAAGGAGGGGCTCTGTTCCATGGGCCGACTTAGCTCAGCACCCAGAAGGCCGCCTACCGCGCCCTCAGCTAGCCCTCGCTGCTAGGTGGCAGGGTGGCCACACTCCCGTGTCCCCTCCCTTCCGGAGGTGAGCACCTCAGAGAGGCAGGGCCAGCCTCCACTGACCAAGCACATCTGTGTCCCTGAGGCCTGCCCGGCACGTGGGGACTTTCTCATTCATTCCACAGACATTTCCTAGTGGCCCCTAGGGGCTGGCCACTGCTTGGGGCGGGTGTGGGGGTGGGGGTGGGGGTAACAGGTGCCCAGGTGATGGGCAACCCAAATGCGAGGGGAGCAGGGCAGCGCAGAGCAGGGCAGAGCCAGCTCCCCCAGGAGGGGGTCCCCAGGGTGCCTCTCAGAGGAGGGGGCCAGGAAGGGGAGGGAACCCCCAGCAGAGGCTGTGTGCCCAAGCAAGGAGGCAGGGAGAGGGATGGGGGTGCGGCTCCGGCCATGAGGGTGGGAGACTGTGGTGAGAGGTGGGGACGGGGAGGGGGGCCCTGCAGACCAGGCTGAGGGGGGCGCCCCGGGAGAGGGCGCACCAGTCTCTGCTCCTACCGCGGGGACTGATGGCGTTAGTGGCTTCAGCTCAGGTGGGGACATCGCCGGGACAAGATCCACAGTCTGGGTGCTCCTCTGGGGCCAAGTGGGAAGCAGGTGGGGTGGCACCACAAGCAGTGGCAGCCAGGACAGCGGCCCTCAGCAGGGTCCTCAGCTGGGCCCAAGAGCTCCAGGGGTGGGGAGCAGTCTGGAAAGGTTTCCCTCCAGTGAACTTCAGACTGCCTGGGTTCAAGGCCTGGCTCCACTGCTGACCGACCTGGGGCAAGCCATCTCATGGCCCCGGGCCTCAGTTTCCCTACGTGTGAAATGGGCCCGACAGCAGGCCCTACCTCTCAGCGGTGGTGTGCCCCCCACTGGGCAACAGCAGTGGCACCGGCGGACTCCGCCCACGCGAGAGGCCAGGGCCATGTGTGCTGAACTGGAAAGATCCGGGCCGTGGGCCCGGGAACAACAGGAAAAGGAGGGGAGAGCAGCAGTGCGCGGGAGGGGCCGAGGATGAGCAGGTGACAGGGGAAGAGGGTGGAGGAGGAAGGGAGCAGAAGCCTCACGACTCTATCACCGCCCGCCTCCCCCAGTCCCTACAAAAGCTCTTCGGGGATTAGAGGTTTATCATTCTCACGGAAGCCTGGGCGGGACTCTCATCCTCCCTGCCGGGCAGAGCCAGAGCCTTTCTGGGCTCCCACCACCCTCCTCCCCGCCAACGTCAAATGAGTTTGCACAACGGCCCACTGAGAGGAAACGAGATGGTGCAGGAACAGAGGGGAGCCCCCCCCCCAGAAGGCCCTCCTAGCGTCCACCCCAAATGCATGGGAGCTGAGAGGAGCGGGCGGCCGGAGGGGCAGCCCTGGGAAATGGGGTGTATGGCAGCAAAAATAACAAAGGGAGCGGACAGACAGACACATGTGTACGGGGGGGATGAAGCCTCCCAGGCTGTCAAGGAAAAAACTGGCAGAGAAGTTCGAAGTCCCATGGAAGGGACTCAGACGGTCGGATGCTCGTCTGAGGGCCAAGAAGACGCGCCGGACGCGTGTGTGAAGGATCGCAGACAGTAAGAGAAGAGGGTGCTCCCTGCAGGGAGGGTGCAAAAGCGCCACCGAGCCCCGCCCCCCGCCCCAGGAGGAGGATGAGGATGGGAAATAAGCGAATGGAGCCTCCCCTCCACCCCAAGCAACCTGAGCCCTGGACTCGCAGAGAGTCCTCCTTCAGTCCTCCTCCTGGACCGAAGGCGGGGAGCGCACAGGGGACCCCGCACCGGGCTCCTTCCCATCTCTCCCACTGCCATCTGTGCAGGCCCAGCCGGGGGGACCTGGGGGACGAGCTGCTGGGGCTCCTGCCTTAAGAGGAGCACAGCCAGAGGGCACGTCCTCACTCCCCCAGCCGCATGGCCCCAGGAGACCCAGAAGCGTGGAGAGGGAACGGGTGAGTAAGGAGCCTGCTTCCCATCCTGCGGCCCTGGACTCACCACCCGCATCCGCCCAGGTGGTCCCAGACACCCCCAGGTCCTGCCTTCTCCCCCAAAGCGCCCCCAGACCTGATTCCTCCCACCTCAGGCTGAGCGCCTGCCTGGGCCCCGGGCCCCTTGCCGCGTGTCCCTGCAGGCTCACTCGCGTGGCCTGGGAGGCCGTTCCAAAAAGTAGGTCTGCACCCAGCGCCCCTCAGCTTAAACCTTCTATGGCTCCCACCGCTCTTGGGACGGAGCCCTAGCTGCCGCGTGGCTAGCTCCTGGCCCCAAGTGCACGGCGTCCCCTCCAGGGCTCCGTCCCCAGGGGGGTCCACTCTGCCAGGAATGGAGGGGGCTCCCACGCTCTTGCTGAGGGCAGGGGAGGGGTGCTGCTTCTGACTGCTGCCCAGGCTCACACGGGCTGGGCCTGGGCGGGAAGGTCTGGCCCCAGCAGGGCTGCTCCTGGGCCACCGGCCAGGGCTCTGAGCGGTGGGTGTCTGGAGCTCTCTGCTCCGCGGGGGAATGAACTCCTCCACGTTCCTTATCTTTAAAGCTGCTGATGTGGAGAAACCACGGCCAGCTCCTCCCCAGGGACTTCCTGCTAAGATAGCAGAGGGCCTTTGACCTCCGGGCTCCTCGAGCTAGTCTTCCGCTCCACCTGGAACCGTCCAGGAAAATCCCTTCAGCAGCCACCGATGGCCACCATACCAGGCAGGACCCAGAAACCTCCAAGACTCCTGGGCATGTTGCTCTGGGGACAGAGGATCGAGCCACCGTCCCTGCGCCCCAGGAACGTGGCAGCTGGTGGAAGGGGCAGACCAGAAGCCACAGGCAAGCTTCGGAGCCGGAAGCCTGAGTCCCAACCTCCCCCTCTGACTCTCGCCAGTGCGGCCCAGGGAAAGCCTCCCCTCTGGTGCCTCAGTCCCTCCTCTGTAAAATGGGATGGCAGTGTCTACCTTGCACCGAGCCACCGAGGTGCCCCAAAACAGCAGTCCTCCTGATATGGCCCTGAAAATGGGGCTCCCAGGTGGCAGGCATGGGGGGAACCGCTGGCTGCACCCCAGAAGCCCTGGGAGGCTGTGGGGTGGACCCCAGCGCAGGGAGGGATCCCGGTGGCAGCTGGGTCCCGGGCACGTTCGTGTGCTTTGAAAGCCCATGGTGAGCACAGCTGAGTAACCCCGTATTTCCCACACTTGCTCGACCACAGAAACCCATTAAAACGCTCCCGGAGGGTTCCAGGGAAGGGGCACTGAGCAACGCGGGCCAGCGTTTCCGGTGCGGGCTTTGGAGGTGGGAGGCCTGGTTACATTCCTGACTGCCACTTGAGAGCTAGCACTCCTGTCCATCAAAGCCTCAGTTTCTCAGGCTCCGAAGCCTACAAAGCAGGGAGGATTGTGCTGACCTCTGTGGGTCGGTAGGAGGATCAAATGAAATCAGGAGTGGGAAGCCCGGGAGCACGCACAGGAAACATTCATTTGTGGTAGGCGCGCTTATAGTTACAAATCCCAGTCTGCACCCCAGCCTTCCACGGCGGGGGGGCCGCATCCACTTCGACAAACCCACGCTGAGGACCTATTGTGTGCCCAGGACCTACTGTGCAGTCATCAATGCAGACCTACACGGTCTGGATGGGGAGCGGGAGGACAGATGTGAACTGAAGGCTCATGTGGACCCATAATTCAGATACATACATGGGCGTGATAGGGCTGCTGAGGACAAATGGGGGGGGGGCTGCGTCACAAGGACGTCACAAGGACGCCTGACTTGGGCTGGGGGCTCAGGGAAGGCTTCCCCGAGGAAGGGGCATTTGAGCCCGAGTCCAAAGGATTAATCCACGTGAATGCAGTGAAGATATGACAGGTGAAATGAGCTGAGCCGAGAGAGGTTGGTAGAGGGGCAGAGTGGGGCCTGGACTCCAGGGCAGGGGCGGGGAGAAGTGGCCCACGCGTTTGGAGAGAATGGTTAGGGCCGGGTTGGGGGCTGCTGGTGGGGGGGAAAAGGCTGATGTCGGGGATACTGGAGTTTCTGGCTTGAAAACCAGGCTGGATGGGGTACCTTGACACTTCAACCCCCGCTTCCAACACACAGGCCAATGGGCACTCCCTATCCCGTGCTTTATCTTTCTCATGGCATTTCCTTAACATACTAGACTTTATTCATTTATCTTAGTGCCCCCACCACTCCAGGGGGTCCAGGAGTTTTGTAGGGTTCACTGAGGAATTCCCAGAGCCTACCACGAGGCCTGACACTTGGTAGGTTTGAGAAGAAGTGTGTGGAAGGAAGGAATGAACTGGAAACCGCTGAGATGAGAAGCAACACCCTCTTCGGGGCTCCTAAACCAGAAAACCTAAGCCAGGAAAAACGTCTTGTATATTGATGATGATGATCATGTTAAGAATAATAATGAAAATAAACGGGGGGGGGCACCTGGGTGGTTCAGTGGGTTAAAGCCTCCGCCTTTGGCTCAGGTCATGATCTCAGGGTCTTGGGATCGAGCCCCACATCGGGCTCTCTGCTCAGCGGGGAGCCTGCTTCCCCCTCTCTCTCTGCCTGCCTCTCTGCCTACTTGTGATCTCTCTTTATCAAGTAAATAAAGTCTTTAAAAAATAATAATAAAAAAAAAAAAAAAAACTGATCAGAGCACTCACTTCTCAAGCACCTTACTCTCTCCCCCAGCCTTTCTTTTTGGTAACAGATTTTATAACAGGAGCGCCCGGGTTCTGGGGGTGCATTAGGTGCTTGACATCACCCTAAGTGCTTTAAAGTTTGAGTCATTTTATTCCTCAGAAGAACCAACTTCCAAAATGCCAAGCACACTTCTACCTCCAGGCTTTGCACCTGTTGTTCCTTTCCTTCTGGAATGCGCTCCACCCACCCCCACCCTGCCTTAACCACAGGGGTAACTTCCTATAGTCTGTTCCTTGGGAAGGCTTTCCTCCACCATCAATCACTCTTCCATCCCTACTCTTTTCATGACTTTATGTAAGATTTTTTTTCTTTTTTTTAAGATTTTATTTATTTATTTGAGACAGAGTGCAAGCGAGAGAGCACAAGCAGGGGGAGCGGCAGAGGGGGAAGCAGGCTCCCCGCTGAGCAGGGCACCCGGAAGTGGGAATTGATTCCAGGACCCTGGGATCATGATCTGCGCCAAAGGCAGACGCGTAATGGACTGAACTACCCAGGCGCTCCTCTATAGAAGTTTTCTTTATGGAACTTCTCACTAGGTAGTGGCATATTTTTGTTTGACTCTAAGTTTCTCAAGGACAGGGAAACCATGCCTGGAATACAATAGGCGCCTAACAGGTGTTTGTGGGAGAAGTGTATGTCCCTCTCTGAGACTCTGAGATGCTGTTATAATGCCCATTTTACTAAGGAGGAAACTGAAGCACACAAGGGCTTGAGTCACTGGCTCTCACACCTAGTTAGTGGAGCAGGCGGGATTCAACCCCGGCAATAAGTCCTTGGTACACGTCCAATAATAGTAATTATTATAATTACTACCTGCTGACTCCGTGCTAGGCCTTGAGCTAAGCTTTAGCAGGAGCCGCCTCGCTCATTTTATGGAGGAGGGAGCCAGCGCCCAGCGAGGCAGGGGCGGGGTTCGAACCGGGCCGTTGACCCGCCCTCCGCGCTGCCCAGGGCTTCGATCCGCCCTTCTCGCCGCGGCCTGCGCCTCCTCCCCCCCCCCCCCGGGGCCCGGCGCTCACCCCAGGGCCAGGGTCGGAATGGTGCGCCCACAGCTCCGCCACCATCTCGGTATGCAGAAACTCGAACAGCGCCGCGTCCGCCATGCGCCGGCCTCGCGCCCAACGACCCGCCAGCGCTTCGTGCTCTCATTGGCCCGACTGGACAAGCCCCGCCTCCTGTACCAGGCGCGAGCCCGCCCACCCCCGCCTCCATTGGTGTTTCAGGCGAGCCCCGCCTACCAAGCTCACATGGTGCGCGCGTGAACCCGGGAGGCTTAGAGGGAGGGCGTCTTTTCATTGGCCACACGTGACAGCGTCCCCGCCCTTCCCCTTCGTCTCCCGCCTGTTTCCGGGTTGCCGAGCATTTCCATTGGCCGAATCGCTGCTTACCTGCGCCGAACCTCGCTTTTTAAAAATCTCTATTCGCCCACTCGCCAAGCGGCAGAATCCGGAAGCGCCCGCCCAGGCGCTTTCTTATTGGTCGTACCTATACTCACGTGACTGTTCATTCCCTCCTCTCTCTAGCCCCCCCACCCACACAGCTGGTTTTGAGGGCTTGCTTTCCTGGTAGGTAGGCGAGCGGCCCACGTGTTTGGCCGCCATGCCCGCCCGACGTGCTCCCCTATTGGTTGGGGCTGTCACCCTCCTCCCTCGGTAGAGACGGCGCCTTTCGGCTGCGTAGCGGATCCTGCGGGCTCGGAGCTTCGGTACCCAGGTATGGTGTTCGGGGATAGCGCGCCCCCGCTCGTGCACCCTCCCCGGAGTCCAGCTGGGCTGTCACCCTTTCCGCGACCCTGGCGCTGGTCCCCCAGCAGCGCGGGCGCCCGTGTGCTTCCGGATCTGACACAGGCTCCGAGGACGGTGTGGAGGGTGTGGCCTCTGCTAGGAGGCAGCATCGGAGAGAACTGGGGTTGGGCCTCTGGGAGCTCGGGCCTCAGAGGCTGCGTCCGTCTGGTCCTCAGTTTCCCCGTCAGTGCACAGAGAGGGTGTCTGGGGGGGGGGGGGTCCAGTGGCTCGCATTATCTCTGGCAGCAGGGATGATGAGCCCGTTTGCAGAAGAGGAAACCGGGGCCCAGGCAGGGGACGCAGATGGCCCCAAAGCGCTCAGCTAGTCAGGGAAGGGGTTGGGAATCCGGAGCCCGCGCCTTTGAACCACCGCCAGACGCCTCTCACGCGGTCCCTTCGCCCCTCTTCTCCCTAGTTCGGCGCCATGGCGTCCCAGGGTCGTCGGCGGAGGCCGCCGCGGAGGCCTGAGACGGTGGTGCCGGGGGAGGCGACCGAGACGGACTCGGAGCTCTCTGCGTCCTCGTCGGAGGAGGAGCTGTACCTGGGCCCCTCGGGCCCGACGCGCGGCCGCCCCACGGGGCTGCGGGTGGCCGGGGAGGCCGCGGAAACCGACTCGGACTCGGAGCCGACCGCCGCGCCGGGGGACCTGCCTCCGCTGGTGGTGCAGCGAGACACGGCCGGGGAGGCCTGGGGCGCAGAGGAGACCCCGGCGCCGGCCCCCGCGCGCTCGCTGCTGCAGCTCCGGCTGGCCGAGAGCCAGGCGCGGCTGGACCATGACGTGGCGGCCGCCGTGAGCGGCGTGTACCGGCGCGCGGGCCGCGACGTGGCCGCCCTGGCCAGTAGGCTCGCGGCCGCCCAGGCGGCAGGGTTGGCGGCGGCCCACAGCGTGCGCCTGGCGCGGGGAGACCTCTGCGCGCTGGCCGAGCGTCTGGACATCGTGGCCGGCTGCCGCCTGCTGCCCGACATCCGCGGCGTGCCGGGGACCGACCCTGAGCAAGACCCGGGACCGCGGGCGTAGCGGGAACCCACTCCCCGCCTGAATCTGCGCCCCGGGAGTAGTCCTCGGGGCCTCTGGGACCTGGTCCTGTACCCTGTGTACCCAGCGCATCTTGCTCCCTGGATGACAGTGCGTGTTGGTGGGGACGGGATGGGAGTGGTGACATTGTGCGGCTCCACCCTGTTTAGCGCCTGGTTCCTCCCCCTGGCCCTGGCCGCGTCTGCTCTCTGGTTCCAAGCCTGTCCCTGAGGCTTGGCTCCAGCCCCTGGTAACCAGTAGCTCCTTGATCTTTCTCCATCCTGGGGTTTCACCTTTCCTTGTGCTCTGCCTTTCTTGACTTCCGTTTCTGCTCAAGGGGGGGCGGGTCTTGCGTCTTCCCCTAGGAGCCCCACAATCTGGTGCAGATTCCATAGCATCATCCTTCACTTCCTTGGCTCTGCCTCTAGCCCTGGCCGCACCTCTGGAATTTTGCCCCCCTGTGCTGGGCCTTGGCTCCGGTTCCATCTTCAAGTCCTTGTCCTGCTGTCTCCTAGCTTCCAATCCCTGGCCTTTGCTCCACCGCCTGGGCCCTTTCTCCTTTCCTGAGTCCAGCTGTAGCTTTAGAATTAGTTTTGCTTCTTTTGCCTCTCCCCTTCTGCTCGTACTAACCTACCTGATCCTGAGCTTCACAGACACCCACCTGTGGTTTCCTTCATCAGGTGGAAGCTGAGGCCCCCTCCTGACCCTAGGGAGTCCTCCCAATTTTCCAGGCCCAAGAGGGCATCTTCTCCAGTCCCGCTAGACCAAGTTGTTATGTCCTCCCCACCCTCCAAGCCAAGGTGGCATTTTGTGTCCAAGCTCTACATACAGCAAGTTGGGCCTCCTCCCGCCTCTCCAGGCTGACAGTGGCACTTGGGGCCACTTGCATCTTTCCCAGGTACTTTGGCCTTTTATGACACCGACTTGCAGATGAGGACCACACGCACGGTGTCTGTTCCCAAGGTCGGCCTCTGGAGGCTGCAGGGACTTGGATTTCTGGCTCGGCTCAGGGTCTGGGGTTAGCAGACCCTCTGCCCTCTCTTCCGTCCCCAGCCCTGGCCCCCAAGTCCCATTCGCATTTGTCCTCCTCCCCTACTTTGTAATCCCAACCTGAAGCTGAGATCTGAGCCCTCCACCCCCGACCCCGGATAGAGAAGTGAAGAAGAATGCTGTCCCCATCTCATTAAAACTCAAAAAGCGCTTACCGATATGAAGAATCTGTCTTGTGTCCCCACCTAAGCGGTGGTAGGTTTGTTGATGATTTCTCTGAGAATGGGGGTCCCGAGAGATCTCTCATCCTGGGCCTATCGAAGATGAGTCTGTAGCCGGGAAATCGGGACCCCTGGCCGGGGTTCTGCATTTACTCCCATGTTGTTAACTCAGCACACGGTTGCCAAGCACCTGCTCTGTGCCTGTCCCATGCTGGGGACCCACTGGGGGTTCCAGCAGCCAGCCCGGGTCCTGCCAGAGCTTATAGCCCACTGGGGGAGACAGAGATGAATGAAATACTCTCCGAAATAAATGGATAGTGTTCATAATTGCAATGTATTGCTTTAGCTGTGATTTTTCTGGCACTGTGTTGAGCGCCATGAAGACGTGCAGGAGTTCCCTGAGGGCGGAACTGAGATCTCTCGGACCTTGTCTGAGCAGATAGTGGGAGGACACGTGGCTTCACCGAGGAAGCCATGCGTGAGTTTTAGCTGAGCCCTGACGCTATAAACAAGTGAAACTAGATTGAGTGGAGAAGAGTTTTGGGGTGGTGGGGGAGGGGGGGACAGCATGTGCAAAGGCCCTGAGTCAGAAGGGAGCGTTACGTATTTAACAGGAGAAGGGGGCCGTCTGGTGAGAGGTGAGAGAGCAGTAGGGCGAGGGGGGGGAGCAGGTGGGGTGAGCGGTGTTCCCAGCAGAGGCCAGATGAAGCTGGGCTTTTAAACCAGGTGAGGACCTAGCCTCTGTCAAATGACCAGTAAGCAGAGAATGGTGCCACCGAATGTGTTTCGTGAAGAGCGTGGGACTGTGCTTCTTCTGTAGGGTGGCCTCTGGAAAAATACCCAGAAATGCTGGTTAAAAAAAATAAATGGACTGGGGCGCCTGGGTGGCTTAGTTGGTTAAGCCTCTGCCTTCAGTTCAGGTCATGGTCCCGGGGTCCTGGGATCGAGTCCCACATCGAACTCCCTGCTCAGTGGGGAACCTGCGTCTCCCTCTTCCTCTTCCTCTCCCCCTCTTTCTGCTGTCTCTCTCTGTCAAATAAATGAAATCTTAAAAAAAAAAAAAAAAGCATCTGTGGGATTTCTAGATGTGTCAGAAGCATGGCAGACTCTAAAAACACAGCTGGAATTGGTGTGGATGGTGACAGTTTTCTCTGTTTGCGCTGTGTGAGCTCCAGGGTGAGCTTCCCGCGGGCAGAGAGTAGCTATGTGCTTCCAGTCCTCTGTGCAGGGACACTGGGCCAGGCTCTGCTGTCCTGCCAGTTTCGTCTGCAGGAGCCCCCATGAAATAGGAGCAGGTCTAGGGGTCTGCGCGAGGCTAAGCGGTCCCCCGGTGGCCCAGAGACCCTTGGTACCGTTGCAATTGTGGACGGAGCAGGGACCCCCGGCGCAGGGCTGGAGGCACGTTGGCCTCGTTTGGCTAGGGCATCGAGGAGGACAAGGGAGTCTAAAGTCGGCCTGCCTCGTCTTGATTTCAGAGCACGAGGTCATCAGTGTATGGACCAAGGTCGGCAGGGGGTACCTGGGGGGGCTCAGTCAGTGGAGCGTCCAGTTCTTGATTTCCGCTTGGGTTGTGATCTCAAGGTGGTGGGATCCAGCCCCGCAGCGGGAGCTCAGCACCGAGGCTGCTTGTGCCTTTCCCGCTACTCCCCCCTCACCCCCTCTCTCCCCCTCTATCTCTAAAACACATAAAATCCTTCAGAAATACATATCTATGTTGAACAAGGGAGGTGAAACCTGGGGTAAAGGCTATAAAGTCTAAGGCAGCTTTAAAGAATTGGGAAAATGGGGCGCCTGGGTGGCTCAGTGGTTTAAGCTTCTGCCTTCAGCTCGGGTCATGATCTCAGGGTCCTGGGATCGAGCCCTGTATCGGGCTCTCTGCTCGGCGGGGAGCCTGCTCCTCCTCTCCCTCTGCCTGCCTCTCTGCCTACTTGTGCTCTCTCTCTCTCTCTCTGTCAAATAAATAAAATCTTAAAAAAAAAAAGAATTGGGAAAATACCGGGGGGGATGCTCATAGCACCCCCAAGGGATGCGAGGCCGTATTCAACATCTCCCCCTAAACGTGGAAGCAAAGAGAAATCCTGAGCGGGGAGGCAGTGGGAAGAGAGCTGGGCCAGCAAGGATCCAGGTGACCATGGTGGCTGGGGTGAGGCCCGTGGGGTCCCCGGAACATCTCCCATTTCCGGCTCTTTGGTCTTATACAAACTGGTAGATTTGATTCTCTCCTACATCAAACTTTCCTTCTTTTTTTAGAGGTGAGATTGGGGTGTCACCGAGTGAAGAAGTAAAGATCAGGACATCCTGTTATGATAGTCTTGAGGGTTCAATTCCTTATTCTGTACACGTTGTGGGGGAGGGAGGGAGTAAGAAGGGGGAGATGGTCCCCCATGAGAAAGCTTCATTTCTTTTCCAGGCCATGAGTCTGGGTTCTACACTTAGTAATAATCCAGCTCTGTTTGTATATGAGGCCCAAAGACTAATTGGGACCTTCCCCCCAACACCAAGATTTTATTTTTAAGTAATCCCTACCCCTGAAGTGGGGCTCGAACTCATAACTCCCAGATCAAGAGTCATGTGCTGTACGGATTGAGCCAGCCAGGACCCCGAACTGGGACCTATTTTAAGGCCGAGTCCTATTCAGAGGAATTTACATGGGCCTCTATCAGGGAGAGTAAGAGGCTGGAGGCCCCCTCTGAGGGCATAACAGAAAAGGTACCGTATTTATTACAGTATATGGTGCCATTGCATTTACAGAACACACCTCTACCTGAACGATGATTTGCGGGGTTAGGAGTCTGAGAAACCACCAAGGCCTGGTCTGCATAAGGAGGGCCTGAGGATCTTAGGGGGCCCAGAGGGAGGCAATTCAACAGGTTCGGGAGACGTGGCCGGCCTGGGTGGAATTCAAGGCTAAGGCTGGCGGTGAGTGTCCCCGGCCAGCAGTAGGCAGAGTTGCACCAGCGCCCATCAAGAGACCCAACTCCCATCCTCTGAGTTAAGTAGCAGGAGCTGGGGTGTGACTGCGCTTGCCCCACAGAACCGGGAGAATGGACCGTCCAAGGGGCTGGGGTCTCTGGAGACTGTTAGTTAAGCTTCCCTTTGTTTCGAGTGTGGGATAGTTGTTTGCCCAGTGCCTTGGCATTGGCCAAGAAGAAGAAGAGAGAGAGGGAGCACGAGCAGGGGGGAGGAGCAGAGGAAGAGGGAGAAGCAGACTCCCCGCTGAGCAGGACTCGGGGATCCGTGACCTGAACCACGGAGGCTCCCCTTGACCTTGGCTTCTTGCCGTATCTGCAATGGTCTTGACCCCAGCAGGTGAGGCTCTGCAGTTGGCGGGAGAAACGGGTGGATTCTGACCTGGGGCCACCTTCTGGTTTTCTAAGCGTTCAACCTGCCAGGCCAGGACCGCTGGCTTTTAATTCCCTTTTCCTCCCGCTCCCCTGCAAGCTGTTTTCAGAGAATCAGGGAGCGGTATCTATAACGGCGCTGAGAGGTGGTCCGGCCTGGCCAGCCACACTCATTTGGATTTGCCTCCTTATAACCGGGAAGATTGCCAACTAAAGCCGAAACGGGCCTGTGGCTGTATTGTGGGGTTTCCGAGGCTCCTGAGAAGCCTGGATAACGCGTCCGCACAGGCGCCCTGGGAAGTAGGAAGAGGCAGCAAGGACCACGTTCCCAGAGCCTCTTCTAAACCATCTTCCTATCCGTCAGCGCTTTCGGGAGTGACCTGTGT
>CM053620.1:39346456-39384582 GCA_028646535.1 Procyon lotor | reverse complement strand
CCCCCCGGCCCCGGCCGGAGGCCTCAGGGAAGAGCCCGCTCAGCTCACCGCCTCCTTCTTGGGCTCACGGTCGAGGTCGAGGCGCAGCAGTGAGTGGTTCACCTTGAGGGCCAAGGACAGTGCCATGAGCCCGCCCGTCTTGATCTCGTTCTCCCGAAGGTCCAGTCTCAGGAGGCGGGGGCTCTCGGCGATGAACTCTGCCACGGCCACCGCGCCTGGGAGGGGGACCGCAGGGGCTGGCCACGGGCTAGCCGCCCCCCAGGCCTGCCTGCGCCACTCCCTAGGCCCGGTCCCGCGCCCTACCCTCGCATGTGAGCTTGGTGGCGGTCAGGCCGAGGCGCAGCACGCTTCGGTTGCTGATGAGACCGTTCTTGAGGTTCCGCACGCCCTCGTTCCCGATGGGGTTGTGGCCTAGGTTCAGCGTCTCCAGGCTGTGTGTGTGTGGCTGGAGGGGGCGGCGTGCAAGAGCGAGGAAAAGCCCCGGAAGGCCGATCAGTAAAGAGGCAAACTGGAGCGCTCCCTCTTGGGCGGTGCCGCCCCCTGCCCGGGCCCAGTCAGCATCCCCGGGGCTCAGGGCACACACTCGGCCGTGGGTCATTCTTAACTTGGATGTGAGTCTTTGTAGCCTGTGGGCTTGCTTTAAATATCACGTATTTAGGTAAAAAGATTTAAAATGTAATGGTGAAGGCTTCGGAAAATTTAGCTTTCTAGGCAAAACATTTTCACCTTGTGTGCAACGTGACACGAGGCCGTTGTGCGGGACGTGGGACAACAAGGACGACGTGAGAAAGGCTACTTTCCTCAGGACAGAGGCTAGGGAAGTGGAGGGAGGGTGCCCAGTGCCAGGGTCCCTGAGCTGCAGCAGGGTGAGCACGGCGGGGGGCAGAGGACTAGCCGAGCGGCGGGGGCAGAGCCGCGGCCCCCTCCCCCTCTGCGCCCGACTCACCAGCGTCATGCCCAGGAAGGCCATGCCCGTGTGTGTCAGCTGGTTGTTCCACAGCACCAGGGTCTCCAGCCCCTTCTTCTGCTCCTTGAGGCCCTCGCAAATGTAGGCCAGACCTGGTGGGACCCGTGGGCAAGTCCCCACTGTGGACGGAGCGCTTCTCCAGGGGACAGTGGTGTGGGAGCCTCTGCCACCCGGGGCAGGACCGAACCTCCCTGGCGGGTGCCCCCCACCCACTGACTCTGGCCCGGCCACCTCCTGCCTCGGCCCAGCACCCATGGCTCCCTGGTGCCCAGGCCCGGAACATCCCTCCATCTGCTTCAGATCTCTGCGCGACTATCACCCTGCGCAACACTCCCCAGCCAGCTTGGCCACCGCCGCTGCTACTTCTGTTCTCTCCCGAGCACACCTCACAGACCACACATTCTAGTAATTTATCTTGGCAGTGTCTCTCCTGAGGGCAGAGATCTCGGCCTCTACAGGCCCAGCACGTGCTAGATGCTCAGTAAACATGGCGTCTGAGCCCAGCCACCCTGGGGGAAGGGACTAGCCCGGATGCCCTGCGCTGTCCCTCCAGCCCTCTCCTCACATTGAGGCTCAGGGACTCCGCTCAACAGTGAACCAGGAGGAAACGGGAGTTCCTACCACCAGCTACTTCCTCTCCCTTCCCATCTGCCTTCTAGCCCACTGTGGCTCCCCCCCCCCCCCCCCCAAATATCCAACATCTAGGCTCATTCCCACCTCAGGGCCTTTGCACTTGCTATTCATTCTGCCTGGATTCTTCTCCCAGGCTTTTTTTTTTTTTAAAAGATTTATTTATTTATTTGAGAGAAAAAGAAAGTGGAGTGGAGCAGAGAAGGAAAGAGAATCCTAAGCTGACTCTATGCTGAGCATAGAACCTGATGTGGGGAACCTGAGCCAAAATGGAGAGTCGGATGCTTCAACTGCACCACCCAGACGCCCCTTCGAAGGCTTTTAAAAGGGCTGGTTTCATTCTTGCCCTCCTCACTGCCGCCCAGAGGTCACCTCCCTGCACTGTCTTAAACAGCCTCTGACTGACTCTCTGTCCCAACAACCCTGTTTCCTTCAGGACACTCTTTCCAGAGAATAATTATTTTAGTTATCTCTTCAATACCTCACTTCCTCCTGTAGGTCTTCGCTGAGCGGCACCCTCCTCTAGGACGCGCTCCCTGGGCTCCCACAGCCCAGCCCTGCCCAGTTGGAGCTGTCGCTGCCTGAGCATAGTCTGTCCTCCCTCCTGGACCTCACGTGAGCCCCATGAGGGCGGGGCTGCGATCGTTCTGGCCACCACAGTGTCTCTAGCACCGCGGGGCCCCTGGCTGGGCACACAGTGGGCACTTGGTGGCTGGAGTGGGGCGGGCATGGGCGGGCCGCTCACACACCTGAGTCCAGCACGTGGTTGTTCCGGAGGTCCAGGATCTGCAGGGAGGAGTTGAACTTGAGCAGGTTGCCCAGCTGGGCCGAGTCCTGCAGGCCGTTGAGCTTGTTGTCGGCCAGGTAGAGCTCCCGCAGATTGACGTTCATCTTCAGCGCCGTGGCTGGGGGTGTGGGAGGAGCTCGGTGACTGGCCGAGCGCCGAGCCCCCGCGGGCGGCACGTTACCACCTCCCCGGGCCCTGGAGCTCACCAAGCAGCATGAGGGGCCGCCCAGACAGGCTGGCATTTTCCAGATGCAGCACCGCCAGGCTGCTGCGGATGCGCAGGGCGCGGGCCACAAAAGGCGCCGAGTGGTCCAGCAGGGGCGTGTTTCGGGCGTCCAAGTACTGCAGGCAGCTCGTCTGCTGGGGCAGGGGCAGGGCTGGGACAGGCTGGCCCAGCCCCGCCGGGCCCCAAGGGATATCCCCGTCCTATCCCCCGTCCCACCCTCTGTCCCAAAGTCCTGCAGGTGAGCGGGCAGGGCTGGTGACAGCTGGGCTCCCAGACCCCCGTGCAGCAGATGTCCTGGACATGGGGGGGGAGGGCAACCACGGCCGCCTCCCAGGGACAGGTTACAGGCAAGTGAAGGAAGAGGGAAAGATGCTTGAAGGGAGACAAGGAGCCAGGGTTGGCCTGAGGCAGGGCACTCCTTGGCACCGGGACGACAGGCTGCACTGAGGGCTCAGGAAACTAGGCCCTAAGGGACGCGTGTCTGGGGAAAGCACCTGGACCCCGTGGCCAAGCCCCTTCCGCCCCAGGGAGGGCACAGATGAGCGGCGCCCACCTTGCGCATCATGTGAGCAGCGGCCTGCCAGCCCCGGGTGCCGATGTGCTTATTGAAGGAGATGTTGAGGTGGGTGGCCGACTCATAGTACTCGATCATGTCGAAGAGGGCCGAAGCACCCTGGGGGCCGAGGCAATGGGGGTTTCATTATTTTTTAAAAAGATTTTATTTATTGATTTGAGAGACAGAACACAAGCAGGGGAACGGCAGAGGGTGAGAAGCAGACTCCCAGCCGAGCCGGGAGCCCGATGTGGGGCTCGATCCTAGGACCCCGGGATCATGACCTGAGCCGAAGGCAGACACTTAATTGACCGAGCCACCCAGGCGCCCTGACAACAGGGTTTAGACTTAGGCTGAGGCAGACCCAGGAGGCCAGGAGGTGGGGGTCAAGCAACTACGGGATGGGGAGGGCCCTGATGCTGCCCTGGCCCCTCTGGGTTCCAGGAACTAACTTCACCCTTCCTGCTGGAGGCCGTCTGCTTTCTCTTACTTGTCACCCCACCCCCGCCAGCGGGTGGACCATATACCCCAGAACCAGGACAGGCCCCCCGCATGCCCAGGACTCAGTTCTCCAGGATCCCACCCCCGGGTCTCCTCGTGGTCTCCGAGTCTGGGGAGATGAAGACACCTGGGCCTAAGTGGGGAGGCTGCTTTCTGTAAGTTTCTCAAACTCTCCCTTACAAGTGCTGTAAGCGGGGGTTCCTAAAAAGGTTTCTGGGGCCACACACCTGCCCCCACGAAGGCCCAGCCCCCCAAGTCCTTCCCTGCCTCTGGGGTGGGTCTAGGAGACTCCTTCCCTGGGCCCTGGCCCAGAACCCCAACATGCCCCACACCCACTCTGGTCACCCTGGCTGTCTCCTCATCCTGTCCCTCAAGAGGCCCTGCCCAGCTCTGTCCTGCAGCGCCCCACCCACTAAACCTCAAAGGGGCCAGGGAGCTGGGGGGACAGGTCAGGGCAGCGGCAGGGTCTGCTCACATCTTCATCCAGGTTCGTCTGCTCCAGATCCACGACCCTGAACTGCAGCCTCTTAAAGACCTCCTCTAGGGCCTCGCAGGCCTTGTGGTCGAGCTTCTCACCTGCGACAAGATGGGTCCAGTGCACGTCTGCGCATGCTCACGTCTGGGGGGCCGGCTGGAAATAGGGGCTCCGGGCGGAGGGAGGGCTCGCTGCACCCGCCTCCCCCCAGGACCCCCATTGCCGCTGGCTAGCCAGCTCTCACGGCAGGACCGGCCAGCTTACCCCCACCGCGGGGAGGCTCTGGCCCTGCCCACCCCCCCAGTGGTCCCGGCCTCTGTCCAGACACATACCTTTCAGGTCCAGACAGTCGATGCGGTGTCCGAGGTCCGTGAACTCCTGGGAAAACAGAGGGGTCGGTGCTGAAGGCAGAAAGGCACCCGCAGGCGCCAGGCTGGACCCCGACCGTGGGGCAGGCGGGGGTCCAATGTGTTCTCGGGTGGGGCTGGCACGCGGGGCCTCACAGAGTGGGGCGTTCTGTACCCATAGTCTCCACCCCCGCCGAATGGAGCACTCCAGGCCAGAAGGAAACACCAGCACAGAGGCCAGGAGCAGCCACGAAGGTGAGGAGGGCTGGCAGGCCTGGGGGTGCCGGCCGGGCACCAGGCTCCACACAGCGAGCACTCAGTAAAGAGGAGCAAAGGCACGGGGCAGATGCCCGCCCGGCCCTTGCTGGCTCTGAGCCCAGCCCCACCCCGACTGGGCGCCAGGTTCTCTGGGCTCCGCACACACTCACCCGTGCGGCATGCGCCATGATAAAGCCATGTACGCATCGCAGGCCACGGGCCAGCCTTGCCTAAGTCCATTTGCTGGTGAGGGACAGGCCGGTCTGAGCTGGCTGGCGAGCCCCAGGACCCACACTCCTGCTACCACACTGCGTGGCCGTCTTTCCTTGAAGCTGCCCAGAGGCCCTCCTGGGCATTTCCCCTGAGAACCCTTCACCCCGGGGGGGAGGGGGCAGAGATGGGTGGCAAGCATGACTGCTCAGAGCAGTGCCGTCGGAGGGAGCAACAACCCTAGAAACAAGCAACCTCAGAATATTCTGGAATGACCCATCGGAGGGAAGGCACTAAGGAGGTGCTTTACCAGCACACCCAGGCCGGGCAGGTGGCAGGAAAGGCACCCGTGGGACAGTGTCAGGGGACACACCACGGGCACAGCAGCACGCCGTTCCGCAGACACAGAACCTGTCGTCAGGTGTGTGTGCTTCTCGACTGCGAGCTGCCCCCTAGCAGACGCACAGGAAGGGCCACTGGGTGAAACCTCCAGTTGACAACAGCGGAACTCCCGGGAAACGGGACTCGAATAAGAAGTGGATTCTGCTTTTTATGCCTGTGGCACTTTAACTTTAAAAAAAATTAGCATGTACAGAGCGTATAGAGATCGTAAGGAATAAATGAGTATTTGGCTTTTCCCCCGGGGAACGGACTTTCTCTGGGGAGTGACAGACAGCTCAAATTCTTACTTTATATCATTCCGTACAGTTTAAATATTCATGAAGAGCCTGATCACTTTTACGACTGAACAGAGGATTTTTGAGGATGTGTTTATGCGGGCGCTGGGCTAGGTGGCCAGGGGGGCTCTGTGCACCCTTCCCTGCTCAGGGCAGACCCCAGAGGCCTGGAGGCTGCCAGGGGTGGGGGAGCAAAGCTTCACCCCAGGGACCACCCCTCCCCGGCCCACTGCTCTGAGCGCGCCCCACCCCTGCCCGGGTACCTGGAGCTGCCGGAGGAGCTTGGGGATCTGTCTGCAGTTCAGCTTCTGGCAGGCTTGCTTGTAGGCACTGATGACCTCGTCCACGGTCACGTTCTGGGCTGCAGGCACAGAGGACCCAGGCCTGTGACACTCTGCACCTAGGCCCCCTTCACCCCTTGCCCCCCACCCGAGCCTCCACGACAAAACAGCCCTTTGGATGGCACACTGAGTTCCGTCCTCCCGGTGGGGCCCCTCGCTGCCGCTGCTGCCCTGTGGAGGCAGTGCTGGGGCCCCCCAATGAGTCGGGCCTGCCCGAACACCTCCCCACGGCTCCTCGCACAGCTCTGCACACACGGCACACAACTAACATCACACAGTTCTGCTCATCAGTCGTCCCCCGTACTAGATGGGGAGGGCACAGCTGAGTCTGTCCCGGTCGCCACGCTGTCCCAACACTGGCCGGCCCAGGGCCAGATGTTCGATTCATTCTTTCTGGGTAAGAGATGAATCTGTACATTGATGCTGTGAAGAAGTTGAGCCCAGAGAGGTGAAGCCCCTTGCCCAAGGTCACACGGCCAGTAAGTGGCAGAGCAGGGAACCGAACTCTGCTCTTACCTGTGATGCACGTGGCCTCTCAGACTGCTGGCTCCTGAAACACCCTCGACAGCAAAAAACTTCCCCAATAGCCACTCAGTGTGGGGCCTCCAGTCTGGGGGACACGGCAGCAGAAAAGACGGGGCGTGGCCCGGGAGCCCACGGGAGCAGGTGGTGCTCAAAGAATGAAGGGCTGCAGCCCTGACCCAGCGGCTGCCCAGCACAGCCCCCGGGAGGCCTGGCCCCATCACCAGGCTCCAGGCAAGGCTGGCCTGCCGGTACCGATGTTCCTTCTGTGGACATTCCCTGGAAACGGAGCTAAACAGTATATGGCCTTCTGCAGCTAGCCTCTTTCATGGAGCGCAAGGATTTTGAGTTTCGGCCCCTTTACAAGGCTGCACAGTAAGTACATTCTGTTTGTCCGTTCACTGGATAAGACATTTGTACTGTTTTCGGGGTCTGTCTCTGAAACGCTGGATTCCGTCCCAGGGCAACCGGGAGACCAGGAAGGGAAGTCTCCGAGCAGGGGAGGGGCAGAGTCCGGCTCGGGTGGAGAAAGCTCTTGGCGTCAGCACAACGGAGTGGGCATGGGGACAACAGGGCGAGCAAGGAATGGAGCAGGAAGAGGGCCTTCTGGCAGACCTCGGTCTGTCCTCACCCTGCGGCCATCCTGGCCTGGCCCCTGGGAGCCAGCAGGAGCCCCTCTCGAAGCTTCCAGGTAAACATCTCCCAGGGGACTCTCTCCAGATCACATGAAGCACTACTCTCTTTTCTAGGGGAGGAAACCGAGGTCCGGGGAAGGAAAGCTCCCTGGAGCTTTCCACCCTGCCCGAGGCTGGGCAGCTGGTACAGGGCGGAGTCGAGCGCTCGGCTCCAGAGTTTTCTCTCCACTGTGCGGAAGAAAGAAGCAAAAAGAGGCCCCAGCTTCCCCCCTCGCTTCCTCCCTGAGCGGAGTTGCAGGTGACCAGCAGCCTCCCCAGCTCGGGAGCCGGCCCTGCCAGGGAAGGCAGCCCCCTCTGCCCTGGGGCTCAGGCCGCTGCCCCGAGGAGTCCACTCACACTGGGTCCGCTGTGCCCTGCGGGCGCCGCACACATGAGGGAGGAGAAACCATTTCCCTGCTTCTACTAAGTGAACTGCAATGAAATGCAGCTCTTCCTTCTTATTAACAGGAGCAAAACAGAGGGGGGAAGGGGGAGGGGAGAGGGGGAGGGAGGAGGAGGGGAAGAGGGAATTCGTGCTGAGCAGACCCTGGGACTTCGTCATCAACAGGAATGGCAGGTGCTTCCACACCGCATGACGCAGCACCTGTGCCCGCACACCGCCACCCCGAAGAGGCAGTCATCAGAGCCACTGCTCAGCCTGCTCTTCCCCGTGCCAGTGGGTTGCACTTTGAATAAAAAAATTTTTTAGCTAACTGTATTCTGATATGCTTTGTAAGCCTACTTTATTTTTTGCCTTTTAAAATCATCACTTCAGGGGACGCCTGGGTGGCTCAGTCATTAAGCGTCTGCCTTTGGCTCAGGTCATGATCCCAGGGTCCTGGGATCAAGTCCCGCATTGGGCTCCTTGTTCAGTGGGGAGCCTGGTTCTCCCTCTCCCCCTGCTTGTGCTCTCTCTCTCTGTCAAATAAATAAACAAAAACCTTAAAAAAAGTTCATCACTTCAGGGGCACCTGGGGGGGTCCGTCAGTTAAGTGTCCGATTCTCGGTTTCAGCTTAGGTCATGACCTCAGGGTCGTGAGACCTCCATCTGCCTCAGCACAGCACGGAGTCGGCTTGAGACTCTTTCTCCTCCTGCCTCTCTCTAAGAAATAAATCAATCTTTAAAAATAAATAAAATCTTTAAAAAAAATCACTCCAAGGGGCACCTGACGGGCTCAGTTGGCAGAGCAAGTGACTCTTGATCTCAGGGTGGTGAGTTCAAGCCCCACGTTGGGCGCAGAGCTCACTTAAAAAAAATTAAAACAAAATCATCACTCTGAGAAGGGGTGCACAGCCTTTATCAGATGTTCCCCTGGACAAGCTCATTTCAAGAAAGGCCCCTGGGCCAAGGCTGGGTTGGCCTGGTCACATCAGATGGAATGGAGGGCCTGGGCACACGGAGGGCCATCACTAGTGGTTCCCAGTGTCCTAGAGCCTACAGGAAATAAAGATTCTTAAGGAAGCTCTCAAGCTGCAATCAATCCTTTGGGTGTTCAGTTCTGACGTCCCTTCCTCCAGGAAGCTCTCCCTGACTGTCCAGGCTCCCGAAGTCGCCTGAGATCCAGAATCCCAGCCCTGCCTGCTGGGTGGGTCTTTGTTCTGAAGCCAAGGATCTCTAACCTGGCCAGCTCCACATTCAGCCACAGCTGCTGTCCGGCCACCCTTTCCCGAGGCGTCCATGGGCTTTGCAGGCAGCACATCTTCACACAAGGTCACAGCCAGAGCTCACAGAGATCACATCCGCCCAGTCATTTACAGAAGGGGAAACAGAACGGGCCAGGAAGAGTGGACATATTCCCAGAAGTCAGGGAGCCCCTAAGGCCCAAAGTGACTTAGCGCCCCCTGGTGACAGGAGTAACAACTGCATCTTTGCCTCCTCTGATGCAGACACTTCCTAGAGGGAATAGCACTGGGGAAAGACACTAAAGGCACGAGAGTGGGGGTGGCGAGGTGTTCAGCCAGCTCACAGCATCCTAAGGGCACCCCCCCCCCACCCTGATGGCCCCAACAGCACCACCAGCGCGCTCCAAGTGGGAACACGAGAGCATCAGGCGGCTCAGCAGTGACCTCACTGTAATCATTACCTTTACGGGCTTTGTACCCATACTAACAAAAGGGAACTACCATATTGCTTGGGAATGAGATGAAACACATTCAAAGAAAACAAAACTGACCCAATTTAAGAAAAAGTGGTAAGGAAACAGCAGCACAGGTGGTCCCAGAAGTACCGTACGGCATTCAGACAGCGCTCACGCTGTGCGGGGGGGCCCCATGCCCGGCTCTTCATAAGCCAGCAGAACCCCAGGACCAGCCCCTCCGCATATCTGTTCGTTTGTGATGTTGCGGCGAAATGGGAAGAACATGGTGCAGGTATGAGGTCCGTGGACTGAGAGAGACAATGCTCCCAGACCCGGTGTGGGGTCTCCCGCCTGGGGTCATCTACCCCAGGGCTTCCACAGGCTTAAGGAACCACACAGGCCTCACCACCGCCCCTGCAGCACCACGGGGCAGGCGCGAGAGGCTGCGGAGGAGTGAGGGCACAGCCGCTGTGTGAAGTGACCGGGCCCTGAATCCTCGCTGCCCCCGTCCCCGTCCTCTTGGGTAGGGCACCCAGGGCTCCCCACCGGAGTCCCGGAGTCTCGCAAAGTGGGTAAGAACATGGGCTCTGGCCACGTGCAGAAGAACTGGACCATTTCCTTATACCACACACAAAAAGAGACTC
Organism: Procyon lotor; assembly: GCA_028646535.1. Classification (NCBI taxonomy): domain Eukaryota; kingdom Metazoa; phylum Chordata; class Mammalia; order Carnivora; family Procyonidae; genus Procyon; species Procyon lotor. The sequence goes on along the minus strand of CM053620.1, from coordinate 39,374,692 downwards.
AAAAATGGATGAAAGACCTCAATGTGAGACAGGAATCCATCAAAATCCTTGAGAACACAAGCAGCAACCTCTTTGACCTCAGCCGAAGCAACTTCTTCCTAGAAACATCACCAAAGACAAGGGAAGCAAGGGCAAAAATGAACTATTGGGATCAAGATCAAGATCAAGATCAAAAGCTTTTACACAGCAAAGGAAACAGTCAACAAAACCAAAAGACAACTGACAGAATGGGAGAAGATATTCGCAAATGACATATCAGATAAAGGGATAGTATCCAAAATCTATAAAGAACTTCTCAAACTCAACACCCAAAGAACAAATAATCTGATCAAGAAATGGGGAGAAGATATGAACAGACATTTCTGCAAAGAGGACCTCCAAATGGCCAACAGACACATGAAAAACTGCTCACCATCACTTGGCATCAGAGAAATACAAATCAAAACCACAGTGAGATACCACCTCACATCAGTCAGAATGGCTAAAATTGACAAGTCAGGAAACGACAGATGTTGGCGAGGATGTGGAGAAAGGGGAACCCTCCTACCCTGCTGGTGGGAATGCAAGCTGGTGCAGCCACTCTGGAAAACAGTATGGAGGTTCCTCAAAAAACTGAAAATAGAGCTACCCTAGGACCCAGTAATCACCCTACTGGGTATTTACCCAAAAGACACAAATGTAGGGATCCGAAGGGGCACATGCACCCAAATGTTTATAGCAGCTATGTCCACAATAGCCAAACTATGGAAAGAACCTAGATGTCCATCAGGAGATGAATGGATAAAGAAGATGTGGTATATATATACAATGGAATACTATGCAGCCATCAAAAGAAAAGAAATCTGGCCATTTGCAATGACATGGATGGAACTAGAGGGCATTATGCTAAGCGAAGTAAGTCAATTACCATATGATCTCTCTGATATGAAGAATTTGAGAGGCAGGGTAGGGGGTGGGGGAAGGAAATGACACAAGATGGGATCAGGAAGGAGACAAACCATAAGAGACTCCTAAACTCACAAAACATGAGGGTGGCTGGGGGGTAAGTGGGGTGGGGATGGGGCGGGTATGTGCTATGCTGAGTGCTGTGAAATGTGTAAGCCTGATGATTCACAGACATGTACCCTGGGGCAAATAATATATGTTAATAAAGATAGATAGATAGATAGATAGATAAAAATAATAATAATTTAAAAAAAAGGAAAAACACGGGCTCTGGACCAGAGTGCCTGGGGCCAGATCCTGACTCCGAATTTACGACTCTGACCCTGAGCGAAGCGATTTCACCTCTGTACCTCCATCACCTTATCCCTAAACTGGGGCGAGGGTGACTGACTCCTCGGCTACCTGCAGCGACTGAGTACGACTTCATCCCTCAGACGGGTGCTTAGCATCCTCACGGGTGCACACGAACCGCCAGCCCTCGCGGCTGTGTCTCCTCCCACTAGAGGGCAGGGACCCAGAAGACACCTGTCCATTATGGAACAGGTGTCTCCCACACATGTGTATCCATCATGGCTGGCGAGGCCACGTGGACCCACGTGCGTGGGAGTAGTGGGTCACATGTGCGCTCGCACACGTGTCAGGTCAGGGCTCAAATGTGTTCACTCAGCTCCCAAGTCCAGTGCCCTGTAGGCCCCACCCAAGCAGGGGCTGGAGTTCAAGCAGTTGTCAGCGAGGAGTGGACGGCGGTAAGGGAGAACTTGGGCCTGTTCTCCAGGGCAGGGGGACCCAGAGGCTGGCCTGGCGAGGCTGTGATCAACAACCCAGGTCACTGCTTCCTCTCTCTGAGAGGGACACCTGCAGGGTCCCAGGAGATGCGATGGGAGGGCGCTTGCTAATAAGCAGCCGCACAGCACCAGGTCTGACAGAGCAGGAGGCACGACTGGACCGTGGGGACGCGGATGGCGGGCCCCGCTTCCAGGCACTGGCAACTCACTCCGTGGGAGGCACAGCACTGAGGACTTTCTAGGCACAGGTTCTCTTAGCCAGCTCGGAAATCCAAAGCTGGCAGAGTCACGACTCCATTTTCTAGGAAGGGGAGGCCAGCTCAGGGAGGGCAAGTCGTCTGTGCGAGGTCCCAGAGCCAGGAGAGGCGGGACTGGAACACACGGCCAGACTGGCACTGGTTTTATATGGAGCATGGCTTTTCGTTACTCCAGCCTGAGGAGGAAGGGACCGGGGGGCACAGGCAGGCTGTGGGGCCCCCGGGACTCTGGGTGGGGCAAGGTGGGAGCTCTGGGGAGGGATGCCGTGGTGCGGCAGTTGGTGGGTGGGACCTCCCGGAGGGGTGAGGTTCTGCAGCTTGCCAGTCTCCCAGGAAGAGGCGGTGAGGCACGCAGAGCCTGCCTCCCCCTCCCAGCTGCGCTGGCCCTCACGAAGGGAGGGAGAGAAACCCGATGCTGGGCATCGGGTGACAGGCAGAGCGACATCTGTCTCCAGTCTCTCTGGTCGAAGCTCTTGTCTGCACACAGGTGACGCAAGGAGAGGCGGGGCACCAGGAGGTGGCAATGACTCAGACCATCCCTGCCAGCCTGGAGCCGGTGGGAGAGAGGAGACACAGTCATCCCCAGTGGGAGTCAAAAACCAGGAAGCAACAGTGTGGGGGGGAGAGGGAAGGGGTGAGAAGTAGGGGCCCTGCTCTCGCTGCTGGGGCTTCATATGGACAAGACAGCCACAGAGGAGTGGGTAGCGCCCCCCAGGAGGGGCAGGGGTAACAGGGTGGGAGCAGGCCCGGCAGGATCCAGGGCACCAGGAGTCAGTGCATGTGAGGGCAGGGGTGGGAAGGGAGGACTCTGCTCTCTGCCAGAGACAGGAGCCCGCAGGGCTGGGCGCGGGGCAGTGACAGGAGCTACTCAAGGCCCGGGGAGGACTCTGTCCCATAGGAATGGGGTCTCCTGGAGACCTAGGCGGGGAGCCCACCGTGTCCAGCAACAAGAAGCCTGTGAGGGTGGGGACACCAGGGGAGACAAGTGACCTTTAAGAGCGTGGGGCAGCCCAGAGCCAGGGGCCTGGGTTCTACTCCTCTTCTGAATCCCCCCATTAGTTCACAGCACGTAGCCGTGACCGCCCGGGGCCGGCCTGCAGCATCAGCAGGGCCTACCGTGGGAGGCTGCCCGGCGCGTTCTTCCTACCCCGCGAGGGAGGGGCACGATCACAGTCACGCACTCGACAGACAGGAAACCCAGAACAGCGAGGCAGGTGGGTGGCCTGGCCCCAGCAGGATGGCAGTTCTCCATGCAGGGCCCAGGAACCAGGCTTCGGGCCTCTCTCCCGCACGACTCCCCAGGCTTGGGTGCTCCCGCGGCGTGAGGTCTGTGGAGCGCCATCCTGCCCTAACCAGGCCACTCTGCGCTCACAGCTTCGGAGCACATGGATGGCTCAGAGGGGACCCAGCTAGGGTTTAAGGCCCAGGAAGGCCTACAAAGCCACAGCCGCACTGTGGACTCGAGGAGGCAGACTTTGTGTCAGACACACAACCCGTCCTTGCAGGGACTGCTGCCTTGGCCTTGACGCGGGTCCAAGTACACAATGGCCTGCTTCCCCGGCCGCGCTCTCAGTGGCATCCCGGGACCCCAGGAGGACCATCCGCATGAACTCCACTCCCCACTGGCCTCCACAAAGGTTCCAGGGGTGGACAGCAGTCTGTCCACAGCCCCTGTCACAGCGACGGGCTGAGGCTGCCCTCAGGGACCCAGCCGCAGCCAGTCACGGAGCCATGCTGGAACCGTCAAGAAAGAAGAGCTCTCCCCTGCAGGGGTGGGGCTGAGGTCGCCTCTCATTCCTGGAGCTGTTGGTGGCCATCCCGGCATCCGCGAGGAGGAGAGGGCCTCCCCAGCCAACTGAGATGAAAGGTGAGCTCAAACATTTAAGACCCTGGACCCAGCCAGGCCTGAAGCCTGATTATTCGGAATTCCTCAAGTCCACATCCCACAAATTCTCCCTTAGCCCCTCGGAGTTCAGCCGCTGCTCCAGGAGAATTCCAGCCTAGGTGCCATCTGCCATGCATTCGGCAAATACCTCCCAAGGCCACCACATGCCAAGCTCTGTGCTGCACCGCAGACGGGCATGGCTCTGAGCTGGCCCCCGCCCCCTAGGGGCTCTCACTGGGGGGTGCAGGCAGGGATGCCCCAGGAGGGCAATGCAAACGCCCCACACTAAGCTAAGATGAGCCGGTCAGGAGGGAGCCAGCTCTCACAGGCCCCTTTTAAGCCCTGTCCATGGTCCTTTCCCTCCTCCTGGGCACCGTGCTCCAGCCACACCCCCAACTCTTCTCTCTCCAGGAAGCCCAGTGCTTCCACACACCTCATACCCCCCTCCCTCCTCTCAAGTCAACTCTCAACACAGATGTTGCCTCCTCCATGAAGCCCTCCCTGACCTGTGGGCTGCGTCAGGCCCCCTTCTTTAGGCTTCCCCATCTCAGCCCTGCCCATTCTGAGCTGTCACTGTCTGCAGACAGGCCTGTCTCCCTCCACTGGACTGAGAGCCCTGGGAAGACAGGCCAGGGGCGCGGTCCAGGCTGTGTCCCCAGCACGGAGGCCAGGCACAGGGAAGGCACCAAGACGGGGAGAGAGCAGTGACAGACACATGGAGGAGCTCCCATGTGGTGGCTGTACTCGGCCTCCCGCACCAGGAAGCCTGGAGGGAGGAGGGGGTGCCAGGGCCAAGGCCCGGCCAGCAACCACTCGTTTTGTGACCACGCGCTCCTCGCCCAGAACGGCTGGAGCTGCCATAGGCCAGCCATTCCCCAACAGGCGCTCCGCGGACACCAGGCACAGAGCTGCTCATCCTCACGACCACCCTGCAGCACGGAGAGCTCAGCCCACCACCCACCACACAGAGGGACGCTCTTGGGATGCTAACCGCTCTCCGAATGCCACGGAGCAGAGAAGAGGCAGAAGAGTGGTCAAAGGCAGGCAGAAGTGTCGTCCCCCACCGCCTGAGCCTGGTGCCCTGAGGTCCTCAGGCCCTCGGCTGCAGGCTGGGCCAACAGGTGTGGGGGGCCTAGAAATGCAGCCTTCTCTAGTATCAGGTCGTGGAGGCCACCAAAAGGGTTTATCTTTCCCTTTAGGGCTGCCAGGATCTGGGGAGCCAGTCCTGTCCCTTAGCAGAGATCCCCCCTCCAGGGCCCCTCCTGGTGCCTGCTGAGGCGTAAGGGGCTGCAGTCGGAGGGCCTGAGACGCACAGGTGCAAGGCCAGCCTGGGGCACTCTCATCCAGAAACTGCCCTCTCCCCTCCAACCCCACACTCAAATAGCCACGGATCCCCCAGCCCTATCCCAGAGCCTCCCTGCACAGTCAGGGGGACAGAGCCGAAAGCAGTCACAGAAGAGCCTTACAGCCATCACAGAGGGTAGGGAGGGAACATGGAAGCAGGGAGGATGGGCAGACTGGGATCTGCTAGAAGGGAACACCTAGAAAAGTCTCAGAGAGGACTTGAAGAGTGAGACAGCAGAGAGAAAGGCATCCAGGGCAGAGGGAACTTCGCGAATGGGTCCAGGCATGGAGACTGCACAATGCACCTGGGTAGGGAGCCACATGATCAGGAGGGCCTGGCTGTGAGAGAGAAGGTAGGGGTACCCACGGAGGATCTCAGTCACCAAGTATGGGATAGGGGTGTCATCCTAGAGCTGTGGGTGGCAAAGCCTACACAGAGAAGGAGAGCAGAACTGGTCTAGTAGTCAAGATTGAGTCCCTACTCAATCCTTGTTGGTGACAGAGTCATCTGTTCATAAGGCCTCAGGGCCTTTGCACCTGCTGCCCCTGTGCCCAGAGTGCTCTTCCACCTTTTGTCTCCGCAGCTCTGTCCCCACTTCCTTGCCTGTCTGCGGGTCTCCGCTCCAACATCACCTCCTCAGAAGCCTTCCCTGACCACCCTAGATAAACACTCCCCTTTGTCACTGCCCATCCCTGTATCCTGCTGTGTTTTCTGTGTGGCATTTCTCACAACCTAACAAAGCTTTATACTCTATTTGTTGGCTTACGAGACAATGAGAAGGATTTTACCGCTTCTGCCCACTGAAGTATCCCCAGGAGGGTACTCGCAGGGCACGCTGTAGGTGCACAATAAGCATTTGGTGCTGGAACAAATGAACAGAGGTGGGCCAAACAGTGGGTTTCTAGAGTCAGAAGAACAGGAGTCTAGTCCCCAGTTCCACTCGGGCCAGCTGGGTGGACTCAGGGAAGGTTCCCTCCCTCTCAGACACTGCAGGGAGGCAGCGAGGACACAGCTGATGAGCTCACAGATGGGCACATGCTTAGCCCCGAGCTGACCAGGGCAAATGCCCTCCGAGAGTTTTCGTCAGGCACCTAGTTCCTTCCTGCACCCCTGAAATGCCACACACACCCCTCCCACGGCCTGCGCTGCCCCAAAGGTGGGGCAGAGGGGCAGCAGCAGGGAAGCAGGGGGACAGAACAACGCAAGACGCAGGGAGGAGGCAGCGCCCCAGGTGCCCAAGGCCCCCCCACCTCTGCCGTATGGCCTCTGTCCCCTCGGAGCAGGCATCTCATGCTGCCCACGGGCACACCGAGCTGCCCGGCTCCCTCCTCCAAGCCCCTCCCCACGTCCCTCTGGGCACACGGGCAGTCTGGGGAGCTTCTCTGGGGCTCCGAGGAGCCAGCACCTTGCCCCTGCTCCCAGACTGATTTACAAGCCTGATCTCATTCGTGCCTCCCAAAAGCCCTGGGAAGCTTTCCAGAAGAGGTCTAGAGGTGGGAAGTGACTCGCCCAAGGACGCTTTTCCAGCTGAAAGCAGAGGGAGGGTCTGGCCCTCGTCTGCCAGTGTCCACGCCTGCCTTCCTGACCACTGGTCTGGCTGGGCTGTGGGCTCTGCCCTACGTCTCCATGCCAGCCGCCAGCACGGCCTCCTGCGGAACAGTCCTCCTCTGTTCCCCAGAGCAGAACATTGAGTTTTAAAACCCTTCAACACTGTGATCTCAGAGTAAGGGAAGATACAAATGAAACAAAAGGAAGCTAACACCATTTCCTACCTACGGGACCGGCCAACGCCCCCACACTGGACAGCAAGTACTGGCCACGCTGGGGAGCGGGTGTGCCCTCAAGCAGCCGCTGAATATGCCAAACGGTATGAGCCCTCCCGCAGGCGATACCAGTCAGAATTCCAAAATCCAAACAGATACCCTTTGACCCCGCCATTCCACCCTCGGAGACGCAGCCTCCAGAGACCCTCCCAAAGGCGCAGTTACACTGCTCTCAGGTGACTCACCGCAGGGCTGTCTGCGCCTGCGGAACGGGACCCAACGGGCACTAGCCATCAACGGAGGAGCAGCTGACAGAGGCCCGGGCCACTCGGGCACCGGAACGCTCTGCGGCCAGAGAGAATGAGGACACTTGCTCTGAGCCAACAGCGAACAATAGCCAAGATACACTCAATGAAAAAAAGCTAGGTGCAGAACAGCATGCCTGTGAATGCTACCTTTTATGAAAGAAAATAAAACTCTGTGCTCACTGTTAAAAAGCAAACTAACATAGGCCGGCTCAGTCGGTGGAGCGTGAGACTCTTGATCTCGGGGTTGTTGAATTAAAGCTCCATGTTAGGTGCAGTGATTACTTACAAAAAAACAAAACAAAACAAAACAACCCACAAAGATGGAGCAGCAAGTGAAGCAGCCCAGGAACCCGGGAGTGAAGGTGCTCTGGCCCTTCACTGGGCCCCTTGGCCACCCCCAAAGCCACAGTAGAAAGTGAAGTGCGCCCTTGCCCGCGTCAGTTACAACCCCTGACGGCTATGGCTCTGAAGCCACTGCCCCTGGGGGACAGTCCCCTATCCTGCCAGGCTGGGAGCTCCTTCCAGGACCTGGCATAGATCAGCATACCGGAGGGGACTCGGGGGGACAGCCACTGGGTGCCAAGAGGCCTGGACACACGGTGGGGCGGGGACCCGGCCCAGACAGAGGGAAGGGAAGGCAGCTGCCTCTGCCCGAGGCCAGAGGGCCAGGTGGGGACTATTGCGAAAAACCTATTGCGAAAAACCTCTGCCTGTGACTCCCCAGGAAAAACGAAGGCACACTGGTTGTGAGCGATTCTTCTCGGTGAACAATCATTCAAGCTTCCTCCATCCCCATCAGCCTTTCAGTAACTCGAAGACCAGGGTTTCGAGCAGGTCACGCTGCTGCACCGCCCCAGCAGAGCGCACCCTTCCCACTGACACGCGCTCCAGGGATCTCGCTGCAGTAAGTGACTGCAAACGAACACACGCTGAATGCGAAGGCTCGCTCTGTGGACGCAGCAGTCTCCCCTTCTCCCCAGGGACCCGCGGGACAAAGGGGAGGACACCCCAACTGCACTGGACAGGACACGGCCTCAACTTGTGGGTGATTCATGCTCTTCCCCGGCCCCTCCTGGGAGGCAAGTGGCTCTTCTCCACGCCGCCTGTGCCTGCCGGGAGCTGCGTGCGGCCGGCCAGCTGCAGGGGGCAGGCCGGGCAGGGCTGGCACCGAAGCCAGGAAGGGGCAGGGCCCCGGGAGAAGCTTCACTCCAGTAACGGGCAGCAACGGCAGGTGCTGTGGGCCTGCCCCACTCCCCTTGCCCCCCTTCCTGGCCTTCCAGGCCACTTGGCCCAACTGAATGAAGACCCCGGTACACGTGAGAGCGGCAGACACCTTTCTGAGTCTCTTGGGGCAGAGGAAGGAGGCAGATCGCAGGACTCACCTCAGGCCCCTACGGAGCCTCACCCACAGCAGGAGCTTGATAAGGCCGGGCTGCTCTTGGACGAAGGGGGATGTCAAGGCCCCAGTCCCGGGGTCCGCAGGAGCACAGGGCACACTAAACACCCACGTCCCAGCTGAGGGACAGGCAACTTCTCACTCTAAATCATCACTACTAACCAGAGCCCGCACGCGCGTAGCATCCACATATGCTACTTCATTTACTGCTCCCGACAGCACTCTGAGGTCGGTTATCCCCATTTTTCAAATGGGAAACTGAGGCAGGGGAAAATTAAGAAGCCTGCCCGTGGTCACAGAGCCAACAAAGGGAGGGGGTAGGATTCAAGTCCGACAGGCTGGCTCCACAGTCCTTGCTGAGTTAACACACTTTGCCATCTTGCTGATCACAACGAGCACCAGTTAGGGTGCAGATGCCCCTCCCCCACCCTTCCCAGAAGAGGAAACTGAGGCCGGGTGGGGGGTGGGGGAGAAGCACGTGCCAAAGACACGCAGCTAGGACGGAGAGGACCGTGCAGGCAGGCCTGCCTTCACAGCTCAGTTCAGCTGGCGTGGGGGAGGGGTGGCACAGGCCCCGGTACAGAGCTCTGTACCGGGTGATGACTGTCGGGACCAAGAAAAGGCACCCAATCCCATGGTGAGCAGAGGCTAATGACACCCACAAAACACAAGTGCCCACGACCGTGCGATAACCAAGGGCATTCTGCTGGGATGTATGTGGGGGTCCTCTGTAGCCTCTGTGAGCCCCCCGTGGGAAGGGGCTCCCCGAGGGGATGTGTGCCTCCGAGGACACTGGTGACCTTCCGCCTTCTCAGCGCACGGTGAGGGCATGGCCTGGGCACCCTCCTCTCAGACCGCCCACGGCCCCCACAAGGAGACATGGGCACTCCCAGGCCCCACTGGACAGGAAGGATGTGGATTTTTGCTGAGGCTGCACGAAGCGCCCGGGGCGGGCACCTGGACTGCTCAGCCCTGTCCTGGCCACCCGGAAGGCCGGGTGTCTTTGGCCCGCGGCCAGGTAAAAAGAGAAACGAGTGAGAGGTGCCTGTGGCCCAGGCACACGGGCAGCAATACACAGGCAGCTGGTACCAGTCCTGGTTCCTGTTGGCTCTCCGAACCCCTGGGGACGGGCAGAGGGCCCCATGTCCTCTCAATGGACGCCCTCGTTTACCTCACGCAGGTCCAAGTGAATCCTGGCCCTGACGACTTAAACGGCCCCTACTGTCCAGGAAAGGGCACTAATCTCCTATGGTTGAGTCTCCTCATGTGGAAAATGGAGCCAATGAGACCCAGACACACAGCCACAGAGGCTTCCAGAAGCAACCACCGAGATCACGTGTGTAAAACATCTGGCTCTGGGGTTAGTTGCTGCTCAGTAAACAGGGGCCACTGTCATTACCAGGCCAGGGCCTGACACCTCGGCAACAGCTCGGAGCGGGGGGCCCCATGAGCAAAGAGCAAACAAAGCCATCAGCTCCAGCCGGAGGCTCACGGCACGCCTGCTCCCTCACTTGCTGCCTCCACCTGTTCCCTGCCACCCGGTTCAGAAACACCGTTGACACATGCTCCCACCGGCCCGTAGGCAAATATTTACCCAGGGCTGGTGTCCCGGGAGCGCCAAAGTGAAGACTTGGGGACAAGCGAGCACCAACAGGGTGGCCAAAAAGCAGGCACAGAGATGGAGGAGGTGGAGGACTTACCCAGGCTCACTGCCTCCCACTCACATGTGCCTGTGGCGCTGGGGGCCGTGCAGCTCTGGTCCTCAGTCTACCTGTCTGTAAAAGGGAGCTGCTGCTTCCGGAGTGTGGCATGGGGCCGGAGCAGCCGGGCCCCCAACTGAGCTGGACTTACCCTCTGCGTCTCAGGTCCCCCCTCGTCTGTGAGGTGGGGCCACAGTCCTACCTCCCTCACAGGATATGGGAAGGAGAGAACGAGCCACAGCACACAGAGTGCTCGGCACCCCGCAGCCCCCCACCCCAGCCCCGGGCGCTCTGCAAACACCACGAGCACCACGGGATGATTCTGGTTGTTAGTGATCTTTGGCCCACAGGGACCCTGCCCAGCGCCAACAGTCCTCTGGGACGGCACAACTCCTGCCTTGTCCACTTGGTGTGAGGGTTCACACAGCCCTCCTCAAGGGAACACTCACACCAGCATTCGAACTCCCAGAGGGCCAGGCAGACCTCACACGAGTCCAAGCACCTCCGCTCCAGCCCTGCAGGCCGGCAGAGGAGCCAGCGGCCAGTGACTCGACCCTCAGCTGCCAAGGCTGCATCCTCTCTATCTGCCACAGGGCCGAGCACACATCCAAGCATCTTGTGTGCTCGGCCCTCTGGAGACATGCTGGGCTTTGGGCCAAATGGGCCTGGGGCTCAGGTCCACCTCCGACACATATTGGATCCTGGACTCCATTTCGTCCTCTTTTTTTTTTTTCTCTTTTGTTTTGAATTTTTTTTTTTTCCCGCCTCGAGGGCGAGCGTCTCAGCAGTAACTGCGCAGACCCCTCACGACACACCTGCTTTGTGCCCAGCTGTGCGGAGTGAGGCCGGACACAGCATCCACAATAGCCTTCATCCCTGTGCCCAGGGGGCTCCCAGGCCAGCAGCGGGGAGAGTCCCGTCTCCAGTGATGACCCTGAGTGGGCAGGGCCGGGGCAGGGGAGACCAGGAGAGTGCCTGACCCCGTCTGGGGGTCAGAGAGGGCTTCGCGGGGAAGGAGCTATACCCCATGCCACTGGTCATGCACGTGCAGGGACCACGTGTCCTTCGCCACTGTGCTCCAGAGCACGCTGTACCCGGCACCTGGCAGGGGCCCCCCAAGACACGTGGGCAGGAGAGCCAAGTAACAGAGGAAGAGCCACCAGAGAGCCTGCCATGACCTGGAAAGCTGTGAGGACCCACCAACCACAAGCAGCAATCCCACCCCCACGGCTGTGCCCTCGCCGAATTCCTGCTCACAACCCAGGCGTCAGGTACCAGAACGTTCACAGCTGCACCGGTTTACGGAATACAGAAAAGCAGAAACAGCACAACGAACAATCTGAGGCATGGTCAGACCGTGGAAGATTCTAGACCACCTACACAGATGAAACTGGGAAACATAATGTTGAGAGGAAAAGCAAAACCCAGGAGTCCACTCACGACACAACACCACTTTTATAAAACTCGAAAGTGTGCATACACACACACACACACACACACACACACACACACACACACACTAAAACTTAAAAAAGGGAAGCCCAGCTGGCTCAGAGGAGCGTCTGACTCTTGATCTTGGGGTTGTGAGTTTGAGCCTCACAATGGGTGTGGAGCTTACTTAAAAAAATAAAATCCTGGGGCGCCTGGGTGGCTCAGTGGGTTAAGCCTCTGCCTTCGGCTCAGGTCACGATCTCAGGGTCCTGAGATCGAGCCCCGCATCGGGCTCTCTGCTTGGCAGGGAGCCTGCTTCCCCGCCTCTCTCTGCCTGCCTCTCTGCCTACTTGTGATCTCTCTCTATATAGGCATAAATAAAAATAAAATCTTTTAAAAAATAAGTAAATAAAATCCTAAACAACAAAACAAAAACCAACCTCCCAAAGCACGCCAGTCATAACGCTCAGACATTCAGGATAGTCGTCTCGGAGCTCTGTGCTCCCCCCGCCCACCCAGAAGGAGAGGTGAGTTAATGGCAGAGGGAACAGCGCTTGCAAAAACTCTAGGGAAACAGAGGTGATGGTGCTTCCAGGGAACTGAAGGTCACCGTGAGGGTCAAATGAATAAAACGGGCAAGGAACCCAGCACATGGTCAGTGGCGCCAACGTGCCTGAGGAAGGACTGTGAGTCACCCAGTGGCCCACATCTTCTCATCTCCGCCACCCACTGAAATCCCAGGTAGCTGTGGGCCAGGCTCGGTGAAGGGGGCCTCTGAGAAAGTGGGTGCCCGTCGGAAACGGTCAGCACTGCCAGAACCAAGCGGGCGATTTCGGACTGCCCGCCTCAGGCTTCCGGTCAGGGGCACCAGACGGCCAGCTGGGTGCGGAGGCACTGGCGGAGTCTGAGGTTAGAAGTAAAACCAAGTTACCGTGAGCTGCTCACGGGTCCAGCCAAGGCTCCAGGGATGGAAACTGGGTGCCTGAAACTTCTCGTGGCCCAACCGGAGTTTCTCTGTCTACAGAAGGAGAGCAACACTGCTTACCTTCATGAGGTCTGTTTGGTAACTAGAGGATATATTTATTCCTCAGTTTTCTACCAAGTGACATAGGCCGGGCAGACAGCGGAGAATAAGAAAATCTGATCCCCGCCCCCAGGGAGTAATTGCTAGGAAGACAGACAAATACACATACAATTAAAAACAGCAAGTTATTAGAAGAAAACGCTCTTGTAGGAAAAACGGGAGCATGCACACAGACTGGAAGGAGGAGCTAGGACAAACCTGTAAGAGGGAAGAACGTGTAAGCTGAAAGCTAAAGGATGAGTAAGAGTCAGAGGCTCATTCCTTCAAATACTCCTCTAGCGCTTATTCCGGGCCAGGCCCTGTTCTGGATGCTGGGTCACCCCCCCTCCAAGCCGCTTGCATCGGGAGGGGGGAGGGGTGGGGGTGTGCAGAAGACAATGAGCAGATGTAAACCAACAGCCCGCCAGAATTGGGGAAACCCTCCCAGGCAGAGGAAAGAGGTGGCGCAGAGGCCTGGCATGTGGAGCAAAACTCATGGATAAAGGCGGGCGGCGTGAGACGAGGCAGGAGCCGTGAGAGGGAACACATCCCACGGGGCCAGGAGATGGTATTCTGCAGGGATTGGGGAGATGCCCAGGGGTGCTGGCATATGAGAAAAAGGCCCCGCACCCGTGGGGTGCTGACAACATGGGGGCCCTGGCCGCAGGAGGAGCTGGACTCTCGACTTCTGGGACTTGCTGAGGCAAGCTGCCGCTGTGGCAGACTGGATGTGTCCAGGGACCAAGACAGGGCTGCTCTGAACTTCCATCACCTTCTGCAAAGGAGCATGACCCCAGGAAGCAACCGATGGCTCCAGGCCACAAAATGAAGGGCCCCACCAGCTTCACCAGGTCCGTCAGCCTGGTGCTCAGCAAACAGTGGCTGCAGTTGTGTTTACAGGGATCTTCTTTATAATCTACTGTTGCTTGGCCCTGGCCTGGTCGCCACGAAAGCGCCCTCCTCTCACGCTGCCCAGCCCCCAAGGACTCAGCGGATAACGCCTTGTCCCCTCTTGGACCTGGCCGCCAGAGCTCCTCCTCCAGAAGCTGCTCCAGCTGATAGCCCTGCTGTGCAGACCCAGTGACAGAGCAAGAGAGACAAGGATTCTTTTTAAGAAGGAAAAAGGGGCGCCTGGCTGGCTCAGTGAGTACAGCATACGACTCTTGATCTTGGAGTTGTGAGTTTGAGCCCCACGCTGGGTGTAGACATTACTTAAAAATAAAATCTCTAAAAAAAAGAGAGAGAGAGGGAGAGAGAGAGAAGGAAAGAAACATCCTGCTCTGTTCCCTACCCTTTCTGGCAAGGCCAGTGATACATAAGGAAAAATATATACCAGGACAATAAAATTCCAAAGAGCCAATTATCTTCAATAGCGAAGGAGTCCTTACAAAAGGCTCCAAAACAAAAATGGGCAAAGAGCATGAAGAAAGAACTCCCAAAGAATGTAACAAGGTAACAATAAATAAGTTTAACTGCCAAAGAAATGCTCATTAAAACAAGACACCAGGGGCGCCTGGGTGGCTCAGTCATTAGGCAGCTGCCTTCGGCTCAGGTCATGATCTCGGGGTCCTGGGATCGAGCCCCGCGCTGGGCTTCCTGTTCTGCTGGAAGCCTGTTTCTCCCTCTCCCACTCCTCCTGCTTGTGTTCCCTCTCTCGCTGTGTCTCCCTCTAACAAATAAATAAACTATTCATAAATAAGTAAATAAATAAATAAAACAAGACACCATTGGGGCACCTGAGTGGCCCAAGCAGCTTGGGCTCTTGACTCGATCTTGGCTCAGGTTGTGATCTCAGGGTCGTGACAGCGAACCCTGTGGCAGGTTCCACACATGGCCTGGAGCCTGCTTAAGATTCTCTCTCCCTCTGCCCCTGCCTTCCCCCTCACGCTCTCTCTCTCAAAACCCCCCAAAAAACAAAAAACAAGGGGTGTCTGGCAGGCTCAGTCCTTGGGCATCTGGCTTGGGCTTGGATCATGATCCCAGGGTCCTGGGATCAAGCCCCACATTGGGCTCCCTGCTCAGCGGGAAGCCTGCTTCTCCCTCTCCTGCTCCCCCCTGCTTGTGTTCCCTTTCTCTCTCTCTGTCAAATAAATAAAATCTGAAAGAAAGAAAGAAAGAAAGAAAGAAAGAAAGAAAGAAAGAAAGAAACAAACAAACAAACAAACCATCTTGGCATCAAGATACCCCAATGCAATTATTATTCATTCATTCGTCCAAAAAAGCAAATCAAGAGATAAAACCAAGTCCTGTCACTCAAGGCTTACAGTTCCAGGCGGGTGCAGATGGTACCTTATCTAAGGTTTCAACCGTTCCTACCCTCTGACCTGGTAAAACCACCTTCTAAGAATTTCTTCTAAGAAAGCGCCCCATAAAAAAAAAAAAAGAAAGAAAGAAAGAAAGCGCCCCATAATGAACATAAAGATTTATGGACGAGGATGAACATCACTGCATTATTTATGCTACTGAAAATGGGAAAGGACCCAAATGCTCAGCAATGTGGAAATGGCTACAAGTAATTACAATGGCCCGATGATGTATTTAAATCCTGCTTTTTAAAAAATGAGAAAATGAAGTGAAAACAGGCTATTCAAACGGATCCGGAGTATCCTCCCAGTTTTATTTTTATCTATCTGTTGCAGTGCATCCAGCCATAGAAAAGAGATGGAAAGGAAATGCTCTGGCATTTAATGCTGAAAACATTCCAGGTGCTGCAGATCATTTCCTCAATAAGAGTCTTGCATCTAGAATATATATAGAACTCTTACAACTCAGTAATAAAAAGACAAACAATCCAATTTTAAAATGGGCAAAGGATCTGAACAGACATTTCCCCAAAGGAGATACACAAGTGCCTGATAAGCACGTGAAAAGATGTTCGACATCATGAGCCATCAAGGGAAATGCAAATCAAAACCACAGTGAGATGCCACTTCACACCCTCTGGGGTGGCTAGAAGCAAAGGGACAACCGGGGTGCCAGGCTGGCTCAGTCACTGGAGCATGAGACTCCTGATCACTCCTGAACTCAGGGCTGGAGTCTGAGCCCCACGTCAGAAGTAGAAAGAAGACGACGACGACGACGACAGACGTTAGCCAGGATGTGGAGGAACCGGAACCTTTGTGTGCCATCGATGGGAACAGCAAGTGTGGCAATGGCTCAAATGGTAAAAACAGAGCCGCCACCCAGCAATTTCATTCCTGGAGAAAAGGAAACCCGCGGGTGCACAAAAACTTGTACCTTAGCATCAAGAGCATTAGTGTTCATCATGGCCAGGAAGTGGAAACAACCCAAAAGTGCACCAACAGATGAAGAGGGGAAAAATCGTGATGCACCCACACAGTGGAACGTTCTTCAGTGGTGAGGGGCGAGGCTCTGACACAGGCCACGATGCGGGTGAGCTCCAAAAACATCAGGCAAAATGAAAAAAGCCAGACACAAAAGGCTGCGGAGTGTGTGATTCCATTTACATGAAATGCCCGGAATCTAAACAGACAGCAGAGTGGCCGTTGCCTGAGTCGGGGAGGGTGACGGCTAAGGGGTGCAGGGTTTCTGTGGCGGAGGGAGGGGGGATGAAATGTTCTAAAATGGACGGTGATGATAGATGTACAACTCTGTGAAGAACCGAAAGCCTTTAAATGGGTGAATTATGTGTGAATTACAGCTCAATTGAGCCCTTAAAAAATTCCAGATGGTGAAATTAACAAGTGATTTTTTTTTTTTCTTCATTAGACGTTCCAAGTTCATTTGGTTTTTTTTTTTTACAACACACATACCTCACTTTTAAAGTCAGGGGATCAAGGGAGCGACCCTCTCCTTCGTGACAACCATCATCAGCCTCCAGGGTGACTGCACAGACCTCTCCCCAAGTCCCCTTACCAGCTCCCCGACAGGAGAGGAGAAAACCAAGACCCTAGGAGCCAACAAGCTCCCAGGGCTCCATGCTGGGCTAGAGATGGGGAATCTCCATCTGCCCAGAGTACAAATCCTTTCTTGAAATACCAACTTCACACAGCCAGTTGGGGGGACCCAGGCGCACAAGCAGGTCTCCCTGACTGCCCCCAGGATGAGCCACTCTGCCCCTCAAAGCTGCAGAGGTGGCTGAGGAGAGCAGCAGGAGCCCTGTCCTGAGTTCCAGGACTTTTCTCTCTGGCCTGCTGCCTCATCTATAAAGCAAGGAGGTTACCTCCCCTCCCCCCACCCCCGACAATCACGATCTGTACTCTGGAGGTGGAGAAGGGGCCTGCGCTAGCCCTGGATTCTCTCGGAGGGCTGGTTAGTGAGCAGACATGTGTTGGACCCAACAGCTGGCGGTGGCACAGTAAGTCAGACGGCTGCTTTCGGACGCCTGTTCCACCCACTGGGCTCCTGGCCTCAGATGTCTTCCCCAGGACCAGTCAGGCTGCTGTCAGACCTGGCAGCTCTAAGCAGGGCTCCAGGAGGGCATCCTCTTAGGGTCCTGCCCATACCCTCTGCCCTCCCCCCATCCTAATGTTATGACATTCCCTGAGCATCCGCCCTGCGCCCAAGACACAGCAGTGACTGAGACAGCCCCCGCCCCGCCACGGCTCCCGGTCCACCAGGGGCAACAGACCATCACCGGACAGGGAGGACCCAGAGCGGGCAGGGCCAGGATGGGGAGCCCAGAAGAACACAGCACTGCAGATCCTCAGAGCTGAGCCCAGGCCCAGCAAAGGAGGCTCCCCAAGGGGACACAGCACTTCCTGTGTTCTGACTGAAGTGGGGAGAGCTGGACCGGGAAGCAAGGACCCTACCCAGGGAAAGAAGGGAGTTACAGAACCAAGAGTGAGACGAGGAAGGAGGGGGGATGGAGGCCTGAGCTGGGTGGCTGCCTGCCACTGACATCCCCACCTCCCTCCTGTCTCACCTTGCTGTTGGAGGGACAGGGAATCGACTCGCCTGCCACAAAGGTGGAAAGGCAGACGAGTTACCAGAACCCGGGCTCTCTTGGCTCCAGGCCATGATCTGGTTCCCTCAATGCCAGGAGTGATCTATGCAGAGAGATGGGGAAAGACA
The DNA here is from genome assembly GCA_028646535.1 of Procyon lotor. Classification (NCBI taxonomy): domain Eukaryota; kingdom Metazoa; phylum Chordata; class Mammalia; order Carnivora; family Procyonidae; genus Procyon; species Procyon lotor. The sequence continues at coordinate 39,356,780 of CM053620.1, read as the reverse complement.
CACAGTGGGAAAGGACCTTGGACACCATCTTGCTGCACGGAGGAGGCAGTGCCTTGGCCTCCAACACATAGCAAGTCAACAGCAAACTCGGCTTTTCCTGCTCTCTTCCAGACTGGCTGGCTTTGGGGTCTGCCACATCTGGCAGGGGGACATCAGGGGCACTGCCCCTCTTCACACTTCCTTTTCTGGACCTGAGCTATAGGAGGGCAGGGCCTGTCTAGTGGCCAAGACCCCCACCACATCCCGCTTCCTTCTGCACCTGCATATAAGCTCCAGCCCAGAGCCAGGCCCGGTGCCACACGGTGTGGGCACCAGCCCCAGCCCGCCGTGCCCCGGTGCCGTTCACGGTCTGGCGGGGGGCGACAGAGAATATCAGCAGGCCTACAGATCGACAGACCACCTGACGGGGGTTCAGAGGGCCGGGAACAAAGAACAAACTAGAACGGGGACAGCAAGGCCAGCGTTCCAGGCCAGGATGTGAGAAGTTCCTCGCATGTTCTGGGAACTGAAAAGCCGCTGCCACACTTGAACCCAGGGAGGACACGAGAAAAGGCGATCACAGCCGTGGTCAGTGAGGGTGGCAGGGGCCGGGCTTCTAAAGCTGGTGCAGAGACTCTGGACTGGGGGTTGCAGGTCAGAGAGCATGACTTGAAGCGAGAGAAGAACGTGTCAGCCCTCCTGAGCATGCGGGGGGAGTGCGAGAGAGCAGAGGCCGCAGTCAGAACCCCTCTCTACCCGGCGCCCCGCAGGCACAGTGAATGTGTGCCCGTGAGGAATGACCACACGAGTAGGTGAACAAATGACCCCTTGACAGGCATCTTCCTTCCCCGATGCTCTTCAGGGCCCCCACCTCTCTGAGGGCCCGGCGACTGGGTTTCAAGGACTCCGAGGCACCCAGGCTGGGGCACTCGTTAGCAGACCCACTTTGCCTGGGTCCCTAAAGCGCCCAGGTGTGCAGAGTGGTGTGCCTCCTCCGGGAAGCCAGACGGGCAAGATGTGGTCCCCCACGGAGCGTCTGAGTCCAGTGGGGGGAGAGGGACCCAAACAAATAACGACAGCCCGAGGCATCACGGGATCCTGGGAGAGCACAGCAGCGCTCCTTCTGGGGACAAAGGAGGACCGTGCCAAGGAGGTGACTTCTGAGCCAGCTGGGGAAGGATGAGCAGGAGACAATGAGGAAAGGCAAGGGGCTGACTAGGGGCACACCAAGCAGAGGGACTCAGGGTCCCTGGGTCGAGAGGGAGGGAGAGGGAGGCCCCCCAGCAGGCTCAGAGGTGCGGACCCCATCCTACTGTTATGAGGGATCCTCAGAGGCTTTCTGGGAACACAGCAGAGGATGAGAACCATTCCTTTTGGTTTGAACATGGCTCTCCCCTCCCCAACCTGAGACTTGGCTTTCCCCTTCCAGCTGTTGCAAAGATTAAATGAGTAGATGCACGTGAAGAACTGAGACCTGGTAGGGGCCCGGGAGATCGAGCTGCGATTATCACCACCGCCACCGTCCAGGGCCTGACCCCTCCACTGGGTCACGTGCCTGGTGTTTGCCTTCATCTCCTGGCAGCCCCTCCCAGCCACCCTGCGGCTTTGAGGGAGGCGGTGCGTTCCCATGAAGGTGCTTTGCTCTGCAGCAAAAGGAGTGCTCGCTGCACGGAGTGCCAGCAGCTCCACGGTGACACGACTGATGACGGTGAAGAGACGCAGGGGTGGGTGTGACGGTGGCACACAAGTCTGACCCCAGTGGGCTCCAGGAGGGGCCTGCCCACCCGGCCAGGGAGGACATCCCAGCTGGGACCCAACAAGCCCGTCCCCAGAGCATCAGACCGCAAGGCTCTGGACCCAGGCTTTAGCTGGAAAGGAAGGGGGCGCCGGGCAAGTCCCTTCCCCACTGCCACCCCCGCCTGGGGCAACAGCTCCGTGCCCGCTGCACAGTAAGGCAGCGGGTGAGGATAACTTTAGAGCGCCTACTGTGCGCCTCCACCCACCACAATCCATCTGAGCGGATGGCCTGCGCAGTGCCAGGCACCGCCGAAGGTCCTGGGGACGGCGAGGGGAGCCAACCCGAGACGGGACCCGCCTTCATGGAGCTGTATTCCAAAAGGGGGGAAACATAACCAGGGCACGACGACGCCCAGCCTCTGAGCCCCCTCCTGGAACCGGGGAGCCCTCTGCCTCTCCCACACTCAGGCCGGGCCCCGGCCCCCAGCGCCACTCCAGCCCTGGAGGGCTGCCCCAAATCTCTCCCGGCTGCCAGAGGGGCCGCGGGCTCCATCACACGAGCAGCACGCGGGGTCAGGACGGGCAGTGCCAGCACCCGCCCGGGAGCTGCCTGATGCCGGGCGGTGCTGCCCTGGGCCTGGCTCTTTTCCCGGGAAGTCTGAAAGCTCTGAAAGAGACTCGCCTGCCAAAATGGCTTCACCAACGGGGACAGTGTGGGACATGCCCACATCCACACAGCTGACCCCACACCTGGGCCCCTGCCCCCCAGCCTGGGGGGGGGGGGCTGTGCTCCTGCTTTGAGAAAGGAGGGAGCCAGGGCAGGCGCACACCAGGGGCGTGACCTCATTCTACCTCACCAAATCTTTACTGATGTCTGTAATAGCCAGTCACTGTGCCAGTCACTTACCAAGTACGGAAAAATCTAATCCTCAATCCCCATACAAATGGGGACACAGACGCAGAGAAGCTGAGTGATCCACCTAGGGGCAGAGCTGGACTGACCGAGTAGACTCCAAAATCCGAGCCCCAGGAGGCCTCTCGGACAGCTACCATTTCCCGTTTTGGGGTATGAGGCCCACTAAGGACTCCATGGTCTCCAACTGGAGGCCCTTGGGCCAGATGTGTTCTGGATTCAGAACTTTCTGGATTTTAGAAGAGGAATGGGACAGCTCTATTATGCTAAGACCCCAACAGGGTCTGGGAGAGCTTTTAGAACTTTCTGGATCTGGGAAATGTGGGGTCTAAAGGGATTGTGCTGGTGAAGCCCCTTGCAGAGGCCACACAGGGGAGGTGGTACAGGCTCCTGAACGTGCAGCCTAGAAGCTGCCCACCACCCCACCTGAGGGCAGGGTAAACTGACTGTATGTGTGTAGGGGGGGTGCTCGGAGATCCAGGAAGAGAATGGGTGGGGGGAAACTGTCACGGAAACACCAGCAATAGCAAAACATTCGGGGGGCAGGGGAAACTCAGATGAAGCTGACGAGTATATCAGTGAAGTAAAATGTCAGCCATCGGCCCACACAGGGCAGCCACCTCCCTGGTCTCTAAGCCTCAGTCTCACCCCCCTCACACCACCAGAGAGTTGTGCTAAAAATACCAACCAAGCATGCCCATTCTTAAAGCCCTCTGCTGGCTCCCCGCAGCCCTGAGGCTAACCCAGCCTATGAAGCCCCAGCCGGGTGGTCTCTTTCCTGCCTCGTCCACCTCACCTCTGACCCTCCTGCCCCCGCCTCCAGGAAGACTGGCTGTTCCTCCCGTTTCTCAGATGCACCCGGCTCACTGCCTCCAGCCCTTGGTGCCTATTTCCAGGTGCTGCTCACCTGGCCAACTTCTGTGACTTCCAGGCCTCACACGGCCCCCACTCCGGGAAGCCACCTTTGGCCGCCTGCCTGCCCAAGGACACCTGGGAGCGCTTCCTGATCAGAGTCCTGGGCACCTGGTTTGATTAGAATTGTTTACCATGGGTCTCCCTTACTTGACTGTGACCTCCAGGGAGGCAAGGAGTGGGCCCGCCTCACTCCCCGCTCCCTAACACCTGGCAAGGCCACGCCGTGCTAAATGAACGGCTGCCCATGGGGTAACCGAGTCACACACTCAGCCAGGAGGTACCGAGTACCCACCAAGTACCAGACACTGTGCGGCACAGGGAGAGCTCAGGCCAAGAGTCAGAACAAGGCCCTAATGCTGAGGACAGGGGAGCTGCGTGGACCTCCAGGAGTCCGGAGCCAACGAGAGCCACAGGGAACCCCTGTCCTGAGTTGTCACCTGGGCTGGGCCCTTGACTCGGTGGGTTTCTCATCCCAGCACAACTGTGCATGGCGAGAACGGCCATCCCTACTTCATAAAGTGTTCTGGGTTTCAAACGAAGAGCCCGTACGGCCACAGAACTGAGCGCAGCAACATGCCAGAGCTCGCGCAGCCAGTACACAAGGCTGGGGGGCGGGGGGGACACACGACACGGGGCTGCTTGCCCTGAATCCCCGCTCTGCCACCTGCGAGCTCTGTGACCTCAGGCTTGTCACATCACCTCTCTGTGCCTCAACTTCCTCATCTGCAAGTTGGAAGGACAGCCCCTACCTCCCGGGGTGGCTGTGAGAGTAACCAAGACAAGACCCTTAGCCACATGGGGGCACGCGGCAGGAAGTGAGTGGTGACCAGTAAGGTCATCCAGAGAACAGGGATTTCGACCCCAGCCCCTCTGTGCGCTACCCCAGCAGGCTGCCTTCCCCCCTCAAATTTCTACAGTTCCCTCAAGTCAGACAAGTCGGTGTGCTCCAAACCAGCACAACTCCAGCCACCCCTGAACCCCGGGCTGAAAGGAAGGCTTGGGATTTGAGTACTGAATGGGCTGAGCCCTGAGCAGAAGGACAGCCAAAGCTGGCTGTCGGAACCACCTGGGGAGCTTTCTAGAAACACAGATTCCTGGCCCCCATTTCCAGAGGGCTGCCGCTGCCACAGCCAGTCCAGCGCCGGGCAGCTGGCTCCACAGCTCCTAACTTTCGGAGCATGAGACGGAGGAGAGCCACGCACGGGTGCCTTGCTCTCAGAAACACGCCCACATGCACTTGCACTGACTCACTCACTCAAGGACTAGCTACCGCCTCCTGCCCGCTAAGTGTGCGTGCTCTTTCCGGGGGCTTGTGAGGGGCACCAAAGCTAGCCTGCAGAGCTCTGAGGAAGAGCCCCCGGCACAGGCTGGATTAATCACTCAGAAAGCTTCTCCCAAATACCGCCGCCGGTTATTAGACGTGAAGACAGCCTTCCTCCTCGGACATTCACCCTGTGCCCGGGCCCTCTGGTGCGCCAGGCAGAGGTCACAGAGGTGACCCGCACACAGTCTTTGCCCTTGAAGAGGGAAATACGATGCGAACACAAATAAAGAGTTGGAGGGGGCAAGAAGGAGAGCAGTCCGCCTGAGTTCTGAGTGTGCAAAAGGCCGCCCTGGCGCAGCGGCACTCCCAGTCCAGCGGCCGAGAGCGCAGAGGGCTGGGCTGGGGGGATGGGGGGGAGGCTAGTCCCACGCTCCAGGTGGGACTAAGGCTCAGGGAGGGAGGTGTAACTTGTCCAAGGTCATTGGCGGATATCCGGAGAAGCTAACTAACACTTGGAGTCTAGAATCTGGGTACCCTGGCCGCCTCTCAGGCTAGTGGGCCAAGACAGGCTGATTTAGTTTCAGTTCAGAGAGGTTGGGCAACTTGCCCAGGGTCACCCAGCTTGTAACAGACGGGATCAGGCCTGGAGCCTGAGGTCTTTCCCATGGCCGGTCAGAGCCAGGACAGCAGGGCTCTGATGGGGGAGATGCTGGGGCGAAAGATGAGTGCAAACACCCAGCAGAGACAGGAAGCTGGTGGGGCCGGGCAATGGCAGGGAAAATGAGGGAGACATCTGATGAGCACGAGCTATGGACTCTGTTATCTTACTTAATCCTCTCGGTCCCCCTATGAGGAGGTACCATTGTCAGCCGCATTTTAGAGACAGAAAAATCTCTGGCAGGAAGAACAATCGGCCAAAGTCACACGGCAGGTTATATGCCAACGCCGGCAGTAGGATGTGAAGTCAGCCCAGACGGAAATCTGGGCAAAAGCATCAAAACTGCCCCCTCACAACCCCCGGGTCCCCGGCTCTCCAGCAATACCACCACTCAGACTAAACTGAACCGAGTCTCTCTCTCTCTCTTTTTTTTTTAGTTTATTTATTAATTAATTAATTTATTTTAACCTCTACGTCCAACATGGGGCTCGAACTCATGACCCCAAGATTAAAAATCACACTCTCCACTGAGCCAGCCAGGAACCCCTTGAGCTGAGTCTTTTAATGCGGGGCCTCTTTCTACCACCCACAGGTACAGTTTCTACCTGTCAAACCAGTTTCAAAGACTAAATCTACAGCACAGATTTCTACGAGAACCAACAGTAAAGCGTGCCCATCCTCTTTGATCCCCATTCGAGAACACCAGGGCCGCTGCCCCCACCGCCCCTCCCAACCCCCAAACATGGGTGGCCAGAGGTGGCCTCATCTCTGGAGCCCCCTCACCCTGCGGATGCGTCCCAGGAGGAGGTTCCTGGTGGGCCAAACTCCCTCCACCTCCCCCGCCACGGCAGGACGGACTCTCCTGGGCCAGAGGTCCCAGAGTGCTGAATGAGTCACTGGCAAGGGAGGGAGGGAGGGGAGACTAATCTCCCACGGCGCAGCCAGTGTCATGTGCTCGCCGCCGCCTGTCTTGCCAAGCCCACATCTCCTCTCCACACGGCGCCCATGGGACTAGGAAGATGGGTCGTTCCTGCAGCTCGGTCTGCCAGGGTCCCTGGCACAAGTCCCTCGGGAGAGCCGGGACCCCGGGGCCTGCCACCAGGGCCTGGGGTGCAGCCAGCCGGCCCCTCCTCCCCCCGGGGCCCACTTCTACCCCCAGGGACAGTGGAGCCTTCAGGTGGCCAGGCCGGCAGCTCTGAGGCAGCATCTCCTGCTCCCAGTTTCCACCCCGCCTCCTCCCCAAGCTCCACTTCCCGTCCCCGCACAACTGGCTCATGGAGGAGGCCCGGCCGCCCCAGTTCATCCCATCTGCTCAGACGGCCTGGGTGGTCAGCAGGGCAGGGATCAGGACTTCACAGATGAGGAAACAAACAAGCTCAGCAAGAACAAGGGCCTGGCTGGAGGCCCCGGCACACGGCCGCCAGGGCTGGCTGGGAAGCACGCTCTGGCTGCACAGGTGCCACGTGGGGCCTGCTGTCACCCCTTCCAGAGCAGCTGCACACAGGCCCCCCAGCGCTCATTCCACCACGACTGCCGTGTGCCCTCTAAGAGGCCGAGGAAGTGGAAATGAGGATGGACAGTGTCTGCTCTCCCGTTTCAGTGGGGGAGAGCCCCCCAGCATGAAAACGAGCACGTGAGGTAACAGCAGATGGCCCCTAGTGCCCCAAGGAAAATACGAGTTGGGGTGGGCGGGCAGGGACACTATGGGAGATGGGAGCCAGGCAAGGCCCCTCTGAGCACTGCGCTGGGTTGCGCCTCCAGAGGCCTGGGATCCCCCCACCCACGCCAGATCATTTCACCTGTAGAGATCCCCGACACATGACCTCGGGCAGGGTCTGACGGGGCTCTTGCCCTCAGGCAGACACCCCCAGAGGCTCCCATCCAGCTGGGCCACCACTCGGGTCCGGGCCTGGCCCGGCTCTCCTCCCTGAACGGTCACCTGTGCTGAGGCCCCCGAGTCCTCTAGTTCAGGGATGCTCCCGCACCTCCTGGCTCAGGCAACTTCCCCATCTCTACGATGGAGGAGCAGCTTCGGAGTGACGTCTCTCCCACGAGACTGGCCGACTCTCCCCTCGCCCTTGACCTCGGGGTCACATCACCGCAGCAGGCCCCACAGCGACTCCTCAATCACCCTTCCCACTAGATCCACAGCTCGAATGACACCCCCTGTGCTTTCTCGCAGCTTGAAGACCAAGTCCAACATATCTCCTGCCCCTCCTCTAAGCCCAGCTAAGTCCTCCCCACAGGCCCCAAAGAAGACCCTCTGGCCTCCCAACTAGGTAATCCCTTTGACCCAACTTTCTCCACCTGGCAAGACTCCACCTTCCCTGGTCCCAAGCCAGGCAGCAACTCACTGTCCTCCCCAGGCACAGAGGCCAGCCACCTGCCCCTCAGCACTGACAAGCCTTCCAATGTCCTGTCCTGCAAATCTCACTGTCTAAACTCACCAACGTCACCCATGATCCCTCCCCCGCTTGGGGACCAAGATCCCCCAGCTCCTTCACTGCCAGGCCAAGCCCCCAGCCCCTTTCCCCAGCCAAGACAGACCCACTCTGCCAGCCCGTGAACTGATTTCTCAACTTCTCCGTGTCATCACCGCTCTACCTCAGACCCACTGACTCCTCCGGAGTGTGACCAGTCCCCGCTGTCCCTCTTTAAACTTCCAGAAACAAGAGACTCCTGTTACCACCTCCCCCCACCCAGGAAGACCAATCAGCAACCGTCCTCTCAGCCCCTCCCAGCCAGACTCCAAGTGACCCCTCTTTCTTGACAGTCTTCCCTCTCCTCAAACTCCTTCACTGCCTGGGTAACAGCAGCTGCTATTTCTGTGGCAAGAATTTACAAGGACTATTTTATTTAATCCTCACAACTACCCGCAGTAGAAATTAGCACCTCCATTTGCAGAGAAAGAAACAGGAGGCGCAGGGAAGAAAAACAGCTTACTCAAAATCAAACAGCTACTTACACACAGCTGTTCTTCTGGGAACCTGCACACCAGAACCTTGCCCCCAGCCCCGCCCCCGTGCCAACTCTCCCCGTGCCCTCCAGCCCACCAAGTGCGCATCTTCCCTTGTGGTTCCCACAAACCACCATTTCTGTCCCTCTCCCGAAGGCTTGGGAAGCACAAACATCCAGGTCCCGGCACATGAACGGGACCCCTCCAGACCGGCCCCTGAAATAACTAATATCACCCAGCATCACCCTGAAAATGACCAACAATAACTGCAACTTCATGAAAGCTCATCCTGGCCAATTACTTTTCATACATACCCGTATTTAGTCCTTCCTTAAAGCCTTCGCCGGGGTATTACCACCTACCTCACAGTCAGGAAAACTGAGACTCCGAGGAGTTAGGATAAGCAGCCTGAGGTCATGAAGCGGGTAAATGGGAGTCAGGATTTGACCTGGAACCTCTGCTCTCCATCACCCTACTCTGCCCACCCAGGTCTTTCTCTCCTCCCGCTCTCAACTCCCTGAGTTGGGTACCATGCTATAGCCAGGGCCCCATCTGACTCTTCCCCTCCCCAGCCCAAGTCCTCCAACCCAAACGTGACACCTATCCCTGGGGCCCAGGGCCCAAGACATGGCTGGCTCTCAAGGCCAACAATCATAAATTGTCTTTTTTTTTTTTTTTTAAAAAGATTTTATTTATTTGACAGCGAGAAACACAGCGAGAGAGGGAACACAAGCAGAGGGAATGGTAGCGGGAGAAGCAGGCTTCCTGCAGAGCAGGGAGCCCGATGCAGGGCTCGATCCCAGGACCCTGGGATCATGACCTGAGCCGAAGGCAGACGCTTAACGACTGAGCCAACCAGGCGCCCCCATAAATTGTCTCTTTAACGAGAACTCGCCAAACTGGCGTTTATGGCAGGCTACCTATGTGCTTGGCTTCTAGTTACCATGTTTCCCACTCTCACAGAAAAGCCACAGTTCCTCCACTGCACCGACTAGTAACCGTGCCGCCTCTTTCCTGGGGCCAAGTGACCAACTTCTATTGAGCCGGGACCACTCTGGGACCCCTCTCTTCGTGGGCTCCACCCTGGCAAGACAGACCTCTTCAGCACAGAAACAGACTCAACGCTGCCACTCAACTACCGAGTGACTCCAACATGAGCCCTCTAGGTGAAACACACACACTCCCCCAGCTGTCCCTTCAGTTTCAACACGAATCTGACCTTCACGGGACCTAGATCTGCAGACTTGCTCCCTCTCCCAACATATCAAGCCAGCAAACTTCAGGCATTCACCCTCTGGCGACCAGCAACTCCCAATTCCCCAACTCTTTCTCAGGAAAAAAATAAAAAGTTTTTTTTTTTTAAGAGACCCTTCTATAGCCAGAGCCCAAAGTTCACCTGCTCCTTTATGACTGATATCGCTTTGCTTCCCTTTTAAGGAGAAGAAAAGGAAGCATGCAGTGACTTTTCTTTTTAATGGTAAAATCTAACACCTCCTCCAATGATCTCACCCACCTCTAAAGTGACCATCACCTCTGCTCCTCTCCTGGGAGTTTGTTTACCTTGACTCCCTTTTCCCAACCCCAGGATTTATCAACTCGGCAGCCACTGATTAGGCTGGTTTATTCCTCTTCCTCCTTACAGCCAAAAAAGTGAGCAACAGGACTACTCCTTGTCCCAAGGTTTGCAGACCAGCAGCTTAACCTCTTTCCATCCCTATGAGCCCATCAAACTCCACCTGACCTTTCAACGCCAATGCTGACCCACTCTTCCTTCCCCGATTGCTCTCTTTATCCTTCGGGGTGGGGGGGGTTAGAAATTCAAAGACTACCGCCCTATCGATCTTCCAAGCCTCCAAACTTTAATTGTTTATCGTCTTAATTCCTAAAACGGCCACCTTCGGA
>CM053620.1:39321068-39331151 GCA_028646535.1 Procyon lotor | reverse complement strand
ATTTGGGTAGGGGGGGAATGGCAGGGTTGGGGAGGGGGGAGGGATGGTTCTGGAACTAAATGGACACTTGTTCTCCAGAGGAGACAGAAAGAGAAAGAGAGAGAGAGAGAGAGGCTGACCCAAGCAGAAGAGAACGGAGACAGAACCAGGTGGGGAGAGTACCATGAAAGCAGTGCCCTAGAACTAAGAGCAGAGATACAGAGGGGGAGGCCAGCACAGGGGAGCACGTGAGTGAGACGGGGAGCACGGCACAGGCTGGAGCGCCCCAGAGCAGGGGCGGAGAGACAGGGCTCGTGTCAGTGCGGGGCGCCCCACAGAGGGGGAGGAACGAGACACGAAAACGATGCCCGGGGACTGCGGGGTGGGGGAGGGCAGAGAGGGGACCCCACCGATGTCGGGGATGACCTCATCTTCGTCCGAGTTGCTCTCCTCCTCGGCAGGTGACTCCTCCTCCTCTGGCTTCTCAGCCGCCTTCTCCACCTCAGCCACAGTACTGTCCTCGTAGGTGTAGCCAATGGAAGCCTTCTTCTCCGCCAGCCTGGGGCGGGGGAGCCCATGAGCCAGGAGGGTCCCGGGCAGGACGCAGCTAAGACCCAAGCCTCGAGAGCATGCGGACTCCCCGAGCTCCAGCCTCCTGAGGGCACCCTTGCCTCCGGCCCCTCATATGTGCTCTCCCTCAGCCTAGAACCTTCTGCACCTGCCTCCCACCAGCCCCTCCCCCTTCCTCCAAGCTCCAGCTCCAATGTCTCCAGGAAGCTGTCCCCCTAGGCAGGGTCAAGCACCACCCTGAGCTCCTCAGCCCCACCCACGTGGAGTTATGACCGTCTGGGGACAGATCTGTCTCCCCCTAGCAGACTGAGCTCAAGAGGGCAGGACCCGAAGTTAGCCCGCGTAACACTATGGCCCAGCTTTGCCCAGAAGACAAGTGGCCTCGTGCACGTGTGTTGCTAACTTAATTTAGTCAACATTCCCAGATGTCCTTCGAGCGCCAGCCTCATCCTGAAAGTGGGCTCACGGGTAGGGATCAGTCATCGAGAAGCTTCCACGGCATCCGTGGAAACCCCAGATGGAGGAGAGCAGCGAGAGCTCAGGCTCACAAAGGGGAAGGCTGGGCAGAAGGAGGGAAGGAGTCTCGCTCCAGCGCTGCTGCGGACCAGAGGGCTGAGCGCCGCCCCGCCACACGGCCAGAGGGAGTGGAGAGAGGAGACCGCCCGCCGGGGACCTTCCTGAGCCAGAGGCGGTGCACCTACGGCCCTGCCTCCCCTCTCTACTGTTCCTGGAGGGACACAGCCCTGAGATGTCCCCTCTCCGGAGCAACGCCGGCCGCGGAGGAGCGCACGCAGGGCAGGCACAGGATGGGCAACCCACAAGCTCCGTCCGCTGTGGGAACAGGGGCTGCCTGCTAGCCACACTGCAGCTCAGCGAGGGGGTCCTCACAGGCAGGACGCAAGCCTGGGCCTGAGTCACCCCAGGGCTGGCTCGACCCACTTCACCTCCCACCATCCCCAAGCTAGAAACACAACACAGAGGTTTTCGGCTAATCCTCCCCCTCGGCCACCACTGCCTCCTCTGAGTGTTTATTAAGTGAGCGCCTACTGTGGGCCACACGCTGGCCCGGACTCTGGGAATAGCGATGTGGATAAGCTGGAGGAGGTCGTGCCCTGGCGGGGCCCACAGCCCCCCTGCGTCCCCCAGCACCCCCGTGCCCGCAGCCCCCAGCTCACTTCTTCTTCTCATCCTCGCTGGGTCTCTGGAGGCCCCCGTACAGCTCGTCAATGTAGATCTGGTACAGACACTGCTCCTCTGAGACTGCAGCGAGGGAAGAGGCAGGGGAATCAGGGCTGGGGGGGCCACAAGAGGGCAGCGAGGGGCAAGAGGGCAGACGCGCCCCCAGGTCAGCCAGGAGCAGAGTCACTGGTACGCACATCGCCACGGACGGTGTGGGGAGAACATAGCAGCCACAGGAGGCCCCACTGCGCGGCCATGGTAACGGGGGGGAGGGGGGGTTAAGTTCTCTCTGGCTTGTTTCCTTTTCTGAAAATGGGGAGCCCCGGAAGAACGTTACTGCTAACCCCGCAAGGGAGGCCTCTGGTCAAAACCCTCAGAACTGCAAGCTCCTCCCGAGCACCGGATGTCACCAGGACTCCAGGGGCCACTCCACCGTGGACCTCGCTGCGGCTCAGCTTAAACTACACATGTCTGGAGCCATCTGGGCTCTCATTTACCCACGACACCCAACATGGGGGAGCTGGACACCATCCGAGCCTTCCCCAACCTTCCCTGCAACAAAACGCAGGTGCCTGGCTGGCTGTGGGAACCGGGGCAAGTCCCCTTCCCTCTGCGGGTATCGGCTGCTCTGTGTGCCAAGTCAGACGGGGGCGCTGGGCGAAGAGCACCATCCCTTGTCTCCGCAGCACCCCCCCACCCAGTTCCCACCGAGGCTTACAAAGCCCAGGAGGGGAGGGCCCAGCCGGCCTCACACCAGCTGCCTCGCTCTCCCTGCTCCAGCCTCACAGGCTGCCTGTCCCCATCCTCCCCCCTGGCCTCTTCTGCGGCCCCCTCTCCCCACCAGAGCGCCCCTCCACTCCTTCCCAGGCCCAGCCAGCCTCCACCAAGCACCTCGGGGAAGAGCCCACCATCTGAGAGAACACCACCTCTGACTGCGATCGCCACCCACGCTGGGGACCGTGTGGCCACTGTCCTCTCCCCCGCGAGCCCGCCGACCCTGGAGGAGCACTCGCCACACCACAGGTGCTCAGGATCGGTGGCAAGGAGCCAATGCGGAGTCAGACGGAACGAAGGGAGCCCCTGGCTCCCCAGCCGAGAACCCCTGTGGGCTTGGGTGAAGGCAAGAACAGCGGCACTAGCAAAGATGATAAATTTCCCTGATTCTGACAGCTGGCTGGCTGCTACAATTTTGGCAACCTCTGGTATCAGAGATGCTGACACGGTCATCTTAGAAACAAAGAGACAAGAGAATTGCAAACGCACAGCAGGGGCTGACCAGGCCAGGCTCGGGGCCAGGAATTCACGCGCCCCTCACCGGGCCCTTACAGCCACCCCGGGGGACAGAAGCGCCATGGGGGGCGGGGGGCAGTCTCCTCCCTTCTCTGGGAGGAGACCGAGACCCACCAGGCTAAGGACCTCGTGTGGCCCATCTTCTCTTTAACTCAACAGGGAAACCCTGGGAAGGGAAGTCTCGGTCCTCAGGAGGCGAGCTAAAGTTCGGAGCTGTCCACCAGGAGGCAGCAGCGGCTAAGAGTGGGGTGAGAACCCCAGCTCCTCAGACACGATGTTCCCCCCGACTCCCGGGCCTCAACGACCTCACCCGTAAAATGGGTGCGACCGCTAGGGAGTCGTGCAGATGTGATGAGAAATGATACCGACAAAAGGGTCTGGGTCTGTCAGGGTCTGAAACTCCCTGGGCAAGCCCAGAGTGGGGAAAACCGTGAGCCTCCATCTTCTCATTTGTGGAGCAGCACGGTGACGACTTGAGAGAACGACACCGACCTACGCAAATGCCTGGTGGACTGCCAGACTCGGAATACTCCTAAACAACTCCTAAAAGAAATTTCCTCTTCAAAAATGACATTCCGACCTAAACAGCCCTGGGGGAACACGTAGAGGAAAACAATGTGTTCCTGCCATTTTCCCTAATTTTTTAGGACAAAAAGCCAAAGAAGCAGAGGGTGTGAGATGTGGGAGTGACCTCGGCAGACCATCTCGCTCAGGAGACGCGGCCTGTGCCGGTCCAGAGAGCGGGGAGCAAAGCCCAGGTCCCAGAGGAGAAGGCAATGGAGCAGAAGTGGTCTCCCATGTCCATGGACACCCAACCCGCTCGCCGCGCCCCAGCTCACTCACTGCCGGCAAAGTCGTTCTGCACCAGGCCTCGGTAGCGCTCGTAGTTACATTTCCGCTCGTCTGACTCCTGTTCTGGGGAGCTTTGGGGGAGGTCGAGGTCTTGAGATCAGAGGAAGAGGGGAGGCCCCACCCCAAGCCAGCAGGAGTGGGGGAGGAGCAGCCTGGCTCAGGCCCGGGGGGTCCCCGCTGACGTAGCTCCTCCTTCCCAGGAAGGGGACAGGCCGGCAAAGGGCTTGGGAAGGGGGGGGCAGCAGGGCTCAGCCTCCCTGCCTGGCAAGCCTGAGGGGGGGGCTCTTACATGGTGGTAAGCAGCGGGGGCGTGTAGTCAGGGATGTGGTCGAGGTGGGCGCGGACATCGAAGCGGTCAATCATGTTGTTGGTGTCCCCCTGCCAGGGCATCCTGAAACAGGGAACAAGGAGTTGAGGGTCACCAGTGCCCAGGCCTGTTCCCTGTCACCCCAAGCTTGGGAGCCTGGCCCTCGGTTCCCTGTGATTTTCCAGGCCATGGGCTCCAACCTCACCCCCAACTTCTCAGTCTCTTGTGTCACTAATCCCCCTGAATCCACATTTAGGCTCCTGGCCTGAATAGGAAACTTGGGACCCTATTTCTCAGAACCAAGCATGAGTGGGTAACTTGAAACCAGGTCCCAGGGGCCACTTGCTAAGCCCTGGTCACTCTGAAACATCCCCTCTGGCAACATACTTGCCACTTCATCTGGGCCTCTGTTCCCGGCCCCACTCGTTCCCCTCTAAGCCCCCCAAGGACCCCTGCATCCTGGGGCCTGCCCCCGACCCCTGCCAGCTCTCCCCGGCCAGTGATGGCCAGCTCCTGGCGCAGCTCCAGCCTTCCTTGCCCGAGTCCCCACAAGTCTCCCCGCGGCCCAGGTCCCTGCTGGCCTCAGCCCCAAATACCACCCCGCCTTCCTCTCAGCCTCACATGTTAACGGGGCTCTCGGCGGCCAGGGCGACTGCAGAGTCCAGGTGCACCTTGCACGCTCGGCCGTGCACCTGCAGGAACTGCGCCGGGTCCTTCTTCTGCAGGGAGAGAGATGGGGTGGAGGTCACCACAGCGCGGAGCTCCAGACCCTGCGGGCCCCGCGCCACCCAGCTCAGCAGTGAGCTCATCACTGATGTCAGGGGGGCTGGGCCTCAGACGGAAACTAACCTGCGCGGGGGTGGCCGTGCTCACAGGGGCCACCTCAGCTCTAGGGACAGGGGACCTTGAGATGGTGGAGAAAGGCTCTGAGCTCTGGCCCAACCTTCTGTACAACCAGTACCAAGACCTTCTGCCCCGAAAATATGATCCCCCAAATCTTCAGCTCCCCATCCCCACCCCAGGTCACTCTCGCGTGAGCACTCTGGCCCAGCCCGGCCTCTAGGACACCGGGCCCACGTGAGCACAGGCAAAGGCGAGCAGGGTCACTATTCATCAGAGAAATGCCAACGGGAACCCCGAGACGCCACTTCACCCGCACTAGGACAGCAAAAACAGGCCAGACTTTACCAAGAACATGCAGAAATTGAGTTCTTCAACAGTTGAGACCCAGGAATTCCACTCCTAGGGAATATACCCGCCAGAACCGAAAACAGATATCCAAATACCTGTGCGCAGGTACTCAAGCAGCACCACTCACAATGGCCGAAAGACGGGAACGATCACGCGGCCATCCTGGATGGCCGATGGCCCGCACGGGCTAGGGTTAGACCACGGGACCGTGTCAACAACGGGGGGCCAGAACTGACACGTGCCACAACGGGGACCAACTGTGGAAATAGGATGCTCCATGAAAGCAGTCACAGAAGGCCCCATGCTGTTGATTCCACTCATGTGAAATGTCCGGAACAGGCGAATCCACAAGACAGAAAGCAGACAAGGGCCTGGCCAGGGCTAGGAAGCCGGGGGGACTGACTGCTAATGGGTGTGGGGCTCTTCTGGGGGTCATGGACATTTTCTAAGATTAGGCTGTGGTGATGGATGCACGATGCTATGAATATTCTTAAAAGCCCGGGACCGTACACTAGGCGAACTATGTCTCAATAAAGCTGTTAAGAAGGCACCGATGCAGAGGAGAACTTCCCTGAGTCTGTGCTCCTCCAGCCCGAGCCCTTGTGTGGTGCTCCCGATCCCAGGTGCATCAGGAAGGGATAAAATCTAGCACCAGCGATCCCATGGCTGAGCTTCCTGAGGGCCGGGTCCTGGCTGGGCTCCTGCCACGGGCCACATCAGAGGAAGCCACAGAAGCCACGAGGACTGCTGCCATCCACTGAACGCCGGCCAAGCTGCCGGCAATGCCTCCCCAGGGTCCAAGGCCTCCTCGCCAGGCCACTTGGCGGCCTCCTCTTGGGCTCCCCGCTGCCCACCCCCACTCTGCCGTCCATCTCCCACACGGGCCTGGGGGGGGCCTGGGGGGGGTCCTGCTAAAACCTGTCAGGCCGCATCCCCGACTCCTCTCCCTCAGCTCTGCCCCAGGCACGCCGGCCTCCACACCACTCAGGGACACTGCACTCATGCTCCACCCAGGACCCCCCCGCACTCGCTCTCCCCTTGGCCTGCAAAGCTCCGGCAGGTGGCTGCCCTCTCCCTTATTTCAGATCTCTCCGGAGAAGCCTTCCTCATCAACCCCAACATCGTTGATCAACATCAACGAGTAGCTCCCTGCACAAGCCCATACTCTCCTTAACCCCACCTGTTCTCTTCACGACACCTGCCACCACTCCGTTTCCCACCTTCCACTTGTGTATCAGTTGTCCCTCGCACTAGGGACGTAACTTCACGGTGCCCGGAGCAGACCGGCCCCACAGCGGGTGCTTGGGAACACGGACCAAAGGGAAGAGGGAATGAATCCTGACAGGTGAGAAGGCTGAGCCCCCCAAACCCACCAGCATCAAGTTCCCAAAACTCTGCACGTCCTTACTGCCTCCCCCGCCCACCCGCAAAGAGCCAAGGACACGCACCGAGGACCATGGCCTATGTCCTGCATTCGCCCCGCGCTGGGCTGCTCCCACTCGGCTGAGGGCAATCAGCCCAAGGCCACAGGGTCCGGCAGGGGCAGCGCTGCGGGAATCCAACCGCTTGTCCCGCACCTCACTTCCCTTGCCCAGCCCTGTGACAGCTCCTGGCCGAAACCCCTTCATGCCCCCGGGGCCGCTCCGGGCCCAGTGCCCAGGTCCCACGGCCATCGTGGGACACTGCTTGCAATACGGACGCCGCCAGGTACTGGGAAGCCACAGGCGGTGCCAACAACCACAGGAAGGAAAACGCATCAGGCGGCGGGGAGAAATCCAAGTGCAGGGCCTGGCTCTGCTGGGAGATTCTGGAAAAGCCAATGAATGGTCCTAAAAGCCAGGCTCTGACCTGTTTTTTGAATATTTTCTCAAACTTCTCAAGCACAGGACAAAGATCAGCAGTTCCCAAAGAGGAAACCGAGCTGCGTGGCCCCTCGGCTTGAAACCATGCCAGTGACGCAAAGAACTAGGATTTGAACCCAAATGGGCCTGACCCCCACGGGAAACCACTTTTCTTTTTTTTTTTTCAAAAGTAATTTTTTTTTTTACTCTGGTGAAAGGCATATAATGGAAAATCCACTATGTTTACTTTTTTTGAAAAAGATTTTATTTAGGGACGCCTGGGTGGCTCAGTCTTTAAGTGGCTGCCTTCGGCTTAGGTCATGATCCTGGGGTCCTGGGATCAAGCCCTGCATCGGGCTCCCTGCTCGGCAGAAGGCCTGCTTCTCCTTCTCCCTCTGCCCCTGCTTGTGTTCCCTCTCTCGCTGTCTCTCTCTCTCTGTCAAATAAATAAATAAACAGATAGATAGATTTTATTTGATAAGGCACAGGCAGGGGCAGGGGCAAAGGGAGGAGCAGACTCCCTGATGAGCAGGGAGCCCCATGAGAGGCTCGAACCCAGGACCCCCGGGGATCATGACCTGAGCTGAAGGCAGATGCTCAACCGACCGCCTGAACCCCCCGGGCGCCCCCCACGTTCGCCACTGTTAAGTGCACTGTACGGTCACATCAAGGTACGTGCACCCTGCAGGGCGGCTGATCTCTAGGACTTCTCCATCTTGCAAAACTTGCAAAACTGAAACTCCACAGCCAGTGAACGACTACTCTTTTCTTCTCCGCCCCTCTCCCCCAGCAACCACCTTTCTGTTTCCTGTTCCTAAGGGGCCCGACCACTTTAGATACCTCATATACATGGAATCTTGCATTGTTTTTTTTTTTTTGTGACTGGCTGATTTCACGGGCATGATGTCTTCATGGTTCCCCCACGCGGCAGTACGTGACAGGACACCTCTTTCCAAGGCTGAACAATATCTCACCGTACACACAAACCACCTTGTCTTTATCCCTTCATCACTCAGTGGGCACTTAGGCTGGTTCCCATCTTGGCTAGTGTGAGTAACAGTGCAGGGAACACGGGTGTACAAATACCCCTGTGAGGTCCGAAGTCCCTTCTTAACCATTGGCCTATCCTGCCTCCAGGATCAGATGAAGTCAGAGGAGGTCACAGACTCTTTTCATTCATTCATTCGACTGATAAACAGGCACCTACTACATGCTCGGCGGCCCTATGCCAGGGCCATGGCAGTGACGGACAAGGCCCCAGCCCTACCCTCGTGGCTCACGGTCCAGGGCTGGGGACAGACCCCCACCCCCCGGCAGCGACGACCCAGAGTGGCAGTGCTGGGACGGGAGCGTCCAGGGAAATGCCTGACTCGGCCTGAGCAGTGGCGGGGGTGAAGGGAGGTGGGCTCGGCCTGGGGTGTTCTCAAGGAGAGGCTTGAACTGAGAACTACTTATTTCCCATTTTCCTATCAACAGGGAATTCTGTTTCTTCATCCAAGAAAGTTCATCCAACTGATTAAAGAAGAAACCTGACAAGGACAAGGGCAACGGCAACGACAGAACGAGGGGGAGGGAGCAGACACCAAGGACAGGTCAGGAGGAGGGAACCCAGCCTCGCGCCGACCACCCATTCAGCCTGCCGCGAACGAGGTCTTTCCGCTTCTCCAACGCTCGCCCCGCAGCCAAGACAATGACGAGCCCCGCGTGAGCCGCCCCATCCCCTCCTCAGAGCAGCCTTCAGCCGCCCGACAGCTCCGCTCTGCAGGCTGCTCACGTGCCTGCCCGGGGACAGTGGCGGCTTGTCCAGGCCCACACCACACAGCGCCCCTCCCCCCCCACTGTTCTTGTTCCCGACGGTCCTCCCTGTCACCCAGGGAGAGGGACCGACGATCACCGCTGTCCTGAGGGGGAAAATAAAGCTCAGAAGGCTCCCCTGCCAGCCAGAACGAGAGCCAGAGTGCCCCGGCTCCGGCCTCCTTTCCTCCACGCCGACTCCCGCTCTACCTGGTAGGAAGAACTTCAGTGACAAGAGCCAGCATTTACCGAGCAAGTGACCCTGGGCGGGCCTACGCTAAGGTCGACGTGCCCATCTCAGCACAGCCCTGTGAGGGGGGTGCGCAGCCCCCCGCTATCTGTGGCAGACCAGTAGCTGGCAACCGACGTCAATTCCTCTGCCGCTCCTCATATGTGTGGCACAAGGCCACCCAGGGTTAAAGCCTATGCCTCTCAGGCTCCCTTGCACCTGTATGTGACCCCGGGACTACTTGCTGGCCAGTGGCATGAGTGGAAATGTTGGGTGCAAACATCTAGAAACTTTCTTAAAAACCAGCATGAGCACTTTTGTCTCTTTTCCCTCCCTCTTCTTCCCCGCTGGATGGAATGCAGAGACGATGGCCAGAGTCTGAGCAGCCCCTCTGAGACCTTCCACAACACCAGTAAGAGAATTCATGTTCAGCTGAACAACAAACTGGTCCTTGAGCAGAGCAGGCTAATTCAGGGCCTTTATTCTTTTTGAAAAAAACTTCTACCTTCGCCACCAAACCTGACTCTATGTGAGACACCATTTCACATGCAAAAAAGGAAACTGGCTCCAGGAGCCAGGCACTCGCCCAAGGTCATGCTGTACGTAAGCTGAAGAGCTGGAATCTGAACAAAGAGCCCTAGCACCCAAACTCTGAAGACTTAACCATTTTAGTATTTTCCCGCTAGCCTGTGTCACTTTGGACATGTCGCCGCACCTTTCAGAACTTCCATTTCTGTAACAGAAAGCCCACGTGAAATGCCAGGCGAGGTCAAGGTTCAGAGAGTCTGGGTGAGAATGCCAGCTGTGCCCTCTTGCTATGTGACTGTAGACCATGACTCTCCGAGCCTCAG